>OU342630.1:81823147-83023147 GCA_910589415.1 Malachius bipustulatus | reverse complement strand
TGCTACTTATAAATGTGCGTACAATCATCAATGCTTTTTACTGTATAAAGCTTCCAAAAGATTTTAAAGCATGGAATTTAAAATTTTGCTTAGTTGCTTTTAATAAAAAAATTAAGAAAAATTTAGGTATTCCAGTAGAATGAATTAACAGTTTCTCACCTGAGGATTTTAAAACTCGGATGGTTTTTGCAATATTCCCAAGATATTATGACTTATTTATCTGTGGTAATTTGGTGTGTAATTAATTTCATCCGAGTACAATAATTTTCAATCTAAGAATAAATTAAGAATTAAATGATTCGAAAGTATTTTCAGTTATAGCGCTATATCCGTCCATATCTAAAACATAAAGTGTTATCGAAGCGAATCTTTAACAATAAATTCTTAGTAATTCTAAATACGTAAATGTTGTTTTTACTTTTCCTCAGTGTTCTTGCTCACTAAAAGAATCCGTCAACAATAATTGTCTGATCAGAGCTAGTCTTATAATATACCCACCTTTAAAATTAATCAATTTTTTGCTTATGGTGCGGTTATTTCAATTTACTATGTTGAATAGAGGAAGAGGGCTCCGTACTAGCTTATACATAATTGAGAATAATACAATGCAGTAAGAGAGAGAAGTTCAGAAAAAAGGAATGCAATTTTCAGTTTCATTAGACATCCAGTGACCAGCGAGCTACGGAAGAATGAGTGGAATTAGAAGCAGGTAAACGAAGCTGCTAAGCCTGTTGGAATATATTCCCCATTTGCACGATTTCAATGTCGCTCATTGTGTTTGTCTTTAATCTCAAAGGGAGCTACCAGGTGTTGTTCAAACTGACAAATATTCCATAACTCACACAGAATAACACTGTCTTTTTCCTCTACCTACCTGAGATCGCTATCATTAGACGTATAATAAAAACATCTGCTTTGTTTGACACGATTTCACTAAACAGAGAGTATTTTGCCTAAAAGTTTCTATAAGGTTTTCAAGAATAGAACAGCGTTCGAAACAATTGGTTGGGTATTATACTAAAGGGCATAGGGGTATCTAGACAATACCTGAACAGAACAAGCGATCCGCAAATACTTGCAGTCCGACCAAATGCTTAGTTATTTAAAAGTTCACGCATGCATGTGATGTTTCAAAATTAGGAGATTTCTTTGTGATGTTTTTCGCAAACAACTCAAATGAATCGATCTAGCAACCAACGAGCTGATGAGAATCTTGTGCGGAGTTCATATATGTAGGAGTTTTTGATTTTTCAACAATCTGAGTTGAAAAATCAGGTTTTCCAACATAAACGCGTCTAAACTGTGGGAAAATGATCACCTGCAGAATACTTTGTCACCTACCACTGCTACCTATTGTCGATTGAGTCACGGTTATGTAAATTTACAAATAAAAGTCAAAGCAAAATCCTGTTTAAAATTTTCACAGGTGAAAATCAAATATCTCCATTGTCTTCTAGAACCGTTAAAACAAAATTCAAAATTTATCTTATATTCAATCAACGAACAAAAACAAGATGTGAAAAAATCATCATAGAAAATACTTTCATGTGACAGATAATGGCGTTTTTCTTTTTCCTATAAATTTTGTCATTTGTACGATAGGTGGTTTTGGCAGGTCACCAGCGATCTGTGAATTTATGGTTTATTGTTCATAAGGCAGTAAAATTTTCAGCAACAAAGAAATTTCCAGAAGCAGTGTTCCCTGATACCTATCAGGTAACGATTTTCGAATTATTTCATATTTTATGATTGCTGAAATTAATTGGTATTACCTACCTACTTACTTACAAACAAAATTATTAACGCATAACGTCATTTTGTAATTATTTCAAAGAACAATACTGCAAACTATAATGTTGAAATTTTATGAACAGACCATAAGCTTTTCATGTAGGTACCTATGACCTCACCATAAGATTTTCATGTAAGACCTGTGGTAGGTACTTTTTTGAGAATTTAATTTCTGCAAAAAAGGTCCTGCTGGAATTTTTTGAGAGATTGCTTCATTTTGCCATAGTTGTAAAACACGATTATTTAAAAATTTTGTAACTTTGATTCAAAAGCCCGCAAATCTAGAACTCCACAAAATGGAATAAGTAGATACCCTATTATATCATAACGGTACCTTAATTTATCGAGTGGCGTAAGTCGTTTTCAGTTTTAAATTAAATATTCGGAACTTCATCATTGGGACTTGGATAATTTGATAATTGGACTATGTATATAATAAGGTGACATTATAGTTCTTTGCACAAATCATAGTCGTGTAAAATGACGTCACTATATCGTCACTATTTTTAGCAATTCCTACGAGAGGGTGTCTAATTTTTATTTCAGAAACTCCCCCTATTAACGTACTGTTTTCTTAAGTACATAAGTATGCATAACTTGATTAATTTTGATACAACGATGATATATTTTTTTTTCATCAGTTTTTGTTAAAACCTGTGTTCGAGTCATCAAAATTATTACATCTTTATACAGGATGCTGAAGAAATGTCCTACTAATAATGTTAAAAAACAAGTTTAAAAAAATTCCAGCACTATATTTTTCAAGATATTGGATATAAGACGATAGCATTGGCAACACTGCGATACTAAAACAACCAATTTATTAATTTTCATTTTTTGAGAAACAAAGCCAGGTTAGTGAACTATTTTGAAAAGTTATTCCTCTTTACAGTTCATTATTTAAAAAAATATTATAGATACTGGGAATTAATTTTTTTCATGTTTATATACGGTGTTCCAGACCTAATTCAGCCGAAATAGCGTGCAGTAAATGACATTAGGAACCAAAAAAAGGAATTTCTGAGGAGCGGCAATCAGAAACTTATTTATTGGAGGAACATTTTCACTGATGGAGAAGCGGCAAACAGAAATGTTCCTCCAAACGGAAGTTTTTGCTTGCCATTTCTCCGAAATTACTTTTTTATATTAATGTCAGTTACTGCAAGTTATATCTACCCGAAGATATAGGTATAAATCGAGTTGGTGCATCATTTTCTCAATAGGTACCTTGCATATAAAAAAAAATAAAGCTACTGATAATAATAAGTGATAATTAATATGTATACATCACGGCGTAAATAATATGCATCAGTAACTGATATCACTAAAAAAGGAATTTCAGAGAAGCGAAAAGCCAAACAGAAAATGTTGCTCCAGGTAAGTTTCTGCTTGCCCCATCTCCAAAATTGCTATTCTAGTAATGTCAGTTACCGCGAATTATTTCCGCTGCATGTGAGGTATAGTTTTTATTTTCACTATTAATGAACTGCCCAAAAACAAAGTGCAGAATGTCTACAACTTTTTGTCACACAATACAAGCGACTTCACTTTGCCAATGTTAAAGTAGGTAGTGTTTGAAACGCTGAGGTAAGCACTTTAGAATTGTTTCGTTCTATGTTCCTCCTATTTCAAATGATCTTGCATTCAAAATTAAAATTATAGGGTGCACCCTACATGGAGTCACCTAAGATGAAAAGCTCGATTCTAAGATGAGAAGCTACATCGTTAAAAATATCGCAATCATTAAAAAAGCTCCACAAACAGGAGTTTGAAAAATTATTTCCATCAGATATACTTATATAGAATGGCTCAATATCACCGTACGCCATGCAATTTTTTTACTTGGATGTGACATTCTGCGTATTATTACATTTAAGATTTTATGTAAAAATTGAAAAAAAAAACCAGCTCACATTGAAAACGGGTCAAGATATCAAAAAACAGTTTAGGTACATGCATGTCTCTATCTTAACTTTTCATGTATTGTGAAGTTTAAATTAATAGGTATACAGGTGTCCGGTAAGTACCTCCTAATTTGGGAGCATACAGGGGAGGTCAAAATAAACCTAGTCTGTCATAAAAAAACATTCCTAAAGTGTCCCTAATCGGAGATACAGAGCCCCAAAATGGCACCCTAAGATTTACTTTTTGGCTCTAACTTTTGAACCGATCTGTATAATTTGATGAAATTTTAATTTTTTTATAGAGGCCATAAAGACTTATTAAGCCATATCAGAGTGGATGTTTGACGTCCTAATGGAAGTAAGGAACGGACTTACCACCACACTCATTGTGTCAAAGTTTTAACAGGTGTCATTTTACAGAGCTGAAAACTTATTTTTTAAATACGCTGGTCATTCATCTTCACAAAAGGTACTCTTAACTTATTTCGATAAAACTAGCGGTTCTCAAGATAAATCGACTTTTAGGCGAATTTTGATCAAGTTCCGTCAATAGCAATCCATTATGTAGGTAGGTTTATCAACAAGAACCTGATTTTTACCTGTTTGTGTTTAGCATTAGTAACTTTTGAGTGTTTCGCATACCTAAAAACCGATTTATCTGGAAAACCGTCAGTTTTACTGAAATAAATTAAGAGCACCTTTTTTAAAGATGAAGTATTAGACTATTCAAAAAAATAGTTTTTAGCTCTGTAAAGGGACACCTGTCAAAATTGTGACTCAACGAGTATGATGGTAAGTTCGTTCCTGACTTCCCTGTATGACGACGTCAAACATCGACTTTAATGGCCTGATGGCTCTCTGTGATGGCGTCTATAAAATGTTTAAATTCCATCCAATTATACCGGTCGGTTCAAAAGTTAGAGCCAAAAAAGTAAATTGCGGGGCATCCTTCTAGGGCTCGATATCTCCGTTTGGGGACACTTTAGGAAAATATTTTTTATGACAGACTAGGTTTTTTTTTACCTCTCCCCTGTATGCTCCCGAGAGATTAGGAGGTACTTACCGGACACCCTGTATGTATCGGGTGATGAAAAATTTGATAATTTCCCGATATGATACAACACCCTGTATCAAAATTTCAGTTATTATGATAGATTACCACATTAAAAGTTAAGGTAGAAACATGTACCTACCCTGTTTTTCTCCTATCTTGAGCCGTTTTCAATATAAACTGCTTTGGAAATTGCGATTTTCATTTGTTTATAACTCAAACAAAAATTCTTTAACTTTTCCCAAACAATATGAAAATGTAATAATATGCAGGGTGTCCTATTTCAGTTAAGAAAGTTGCATGACGTACAGCGATATAGGGACATCCTGTATACCTGAAAATAATTTTACAAACTGCACTTTGGCGTCCCGTTTGCAGTACTTTTTGGTTGATTTCGCCATCTTAACGGTGTATATTGTTTTGTAAGTAGGTGGTATCTCGAAAATAAAACGACTTTTTTTTTGTAAATTTGTCCTGAAGTCCTGACGAGAAATGGGAAGAATTCAAATGATGACTTGGTTAATCATTGTTACCAATCTACATGATCTAGTATGATCTATAGACTGCACAAAATCAATTTATTTTTAAAGATTTTTTTTTCACAATTTATTTCATAATTTTCTCCATGCTCTGGAAAATAGAAATAAATGATGGTGCACGAATTTTTCTAAAAAAAAAATTCATTTTATTTCTTATAATAATTAATCAAGATGAAAAATTTTAATTTGTTCAAATGACCCACCCACTGAGTGTAATTTAGCTTCAACCAAAAGCGGAATTATACACTTTTGCAGAATATCTAACAATATTTTTATTTTCAATGCATTTTTTCTTCATTCATTATTAATATATTACATTGATTTGTCCAATGAGGTTTATAAGTTTTATTATAAGGTATAAATTACCCACATTATGAATAAAAAATAGGTACTTAAAAGATAGGAACCAAGTATAGTGGTGGCAAAGTTATACATAAGCTATATACCTAATTCAGCACCTGCGTAATTTATAGCTTGACTCCTATGTATGTTTTTAATTATACTTTTTCTATCACCACAACTGTTTCAATTAAAGTGAAAAGAAATAACGTTCTTTTAATAAAATTACACTTGGCTCTACTTTATCTTTATAAACTATTAAGTATTATTACTGTAGAATCAAAAAGCTGATGTAAATAGTTTAATAAGAGTAATACCTACCAATAAAAAAAAAATAGTTGATTGAAATGGATATTTTCATGATTGTATAAAATTTTCCAAATGAAAATGTACAAAAAATAGTAAAATTACTTACCGGCAGCTATTAAATCCAGGGATGATTACATGTGCGTATGTTACAACCTGTTTGACCATCAAGTAATATTTTAAGAACTTGATACTACTTGATATTACTGCTGATAAAAATTGTAATTTCGAAAAAAAACAATTAAGTATGCCAAAATTTCCTGTAAAAATGTGAGCCAAAATGACGGCGTATTTTTCTTTAAAAAAAATAAAACAAAAATTATGATTAAAAATTTATTTTTTAATGCAAAGATGTATCTCTTACAATATGTACATCATTAAAATAGTAGGAACTATAATTTTAAACAAATAAATGGAAAAATAAATTATAAATAACAAATAAAATAACAATATAATACAAACTAAAAAGACAAACTAAAAGTAAAATGTAAAATTTGTGTTTCAGTTTGAGATTGAAGATGCTACTTTTTTGTTCATATTCAACATACATTTCCTACTTTTAAAATAAAAGGCACATAATAATACATAATTATTGTTCTTAGTTAAAAAATACTTCACTCATGTACTCTACTATATTCAGTCATAGCGTTGTAGAAAGAAAAATTCCATTATCTAACATTATTGATCCTAGCTGTCGCTTGATTTTGGAACATTACAAATAATTGTCTTATTTCTTCTTAAAAAATTCCTTTTCGCTACACTTAACTAACTATATTCGACATTTTATATACACGCAGGATAAAAACGTAATGCAACCAATCAAAGTTTATCACAGATTGTAAGTTAATATTTTGTAAAGGCCTGACTTCACGTCTGATTAACAGAAACACCTACAAAAAAAAATTAAAACTTAGAATTTTGTCAAGCTAAAAATAAACATAAAAAATTAAGTTAAAATAGAAAATATGTACAAATAAAAAAAAAAAAATAAAAAAATAGTTTCTACCATTTTAACGTTGAACCATAATAAATATTTAATGATGGTCAAACAAGTTGTACATAACACACAGGATACGTACATACTCGTATTATTAACGTACTGTTTATGTAATACGTTGCGCAATTAGTTTTGATTTGTAACCACAATTTAAGAGTTATTATAAAAGATTGTAGGTATATTGTGGAAATTTAATTTAAATAAATATCATTAGCCATCAGCAGCAAGTATCAATTCTCACCTTTGACAATCTTTTATAAGAACATTCTAAAACACTGAAAAAACAAGATTATCGGTACCTACTAGTATAACGTATTACATAGGTAATATAAATATTTAGGACGTTATTTAGAGAATTGATTAGTTTTCCCGCAACCCCTCTAACACTCCGTGGGTAGAAAGTAGAAACAAAATAATTTATTTCAACAATCTCAAGAATAATAAAGGAAAGGTACAGAATTATCAGAACTTCCCCATTCTCCTCCCAGGAGATCTCGCAAGACAGGCTATTGTAAGAAATTAATCTTGTATTATGACAGCATCTTCAACCTTAGATCTTCTATTTTGGGGAAATTCAATGCATTGTTGATTAAGGAACAGAGTGAGAATGCGAGCTTATTCACGGACATATTCGGGACTGTCTGATATCTGAGCTATTAAGAAATGAATTATTCAATAGAATCTTTCCTTAGACCGATGGCACTTTTTAAATTAGACACTGGAGTAAGACATAAGAGATAACGCTAATAAATGGACTAATTTTGGCACAATCAATCATAATGGAAGGGGAATATAACTTATACGTGAGAGAATTTTATACAAATAAGTATACTTAAGGGATCGATTTATCAAGCAAGAGTATTGCTGAAATATGAATAAACAACATGATAAGTTATTTGGATCATGAACTGAATATGGAAAAGTTAAGAAGAGTTAAGAAGGAATTAAGAAGTTAAGAAGGTTAAAATCTTTATTATTTTGATTCTATTTTTATATTGTGGACAATACTTTTTCTTATTATGTACTTTTACTTTTCAATATTCTGGATACAAGTCGTTTTGAAACTAATTTATCGACCTGGAGGAACGCTCACCAACAGAAGATGCTATATAATAAACCGACGTAGCCTTTTACAGTTAATTTTATTATTAAATCGGTCATTAGCAAAGCGGGTTACTAGCGTGTTCGCGACTGCCACCGTATGGGTTCGAGTCCCAGTTTGGCCATGGATGTTTGTGTTAGCCTGTTATTTAACTATTTATATAATAACAATTTATATGTGGCTGAATGGGCTAGTTCTCGAAGTCAAAATCACCAGAGTGGAGTGTATCACCAGTAGATTTTCATTATCGGTCATGGATAAAGTAAGCCTAACCGATCGCTGATTGGTCAATGAAGGCTAAGAATGTGACGCTTATGAAATATTATTTATGGTGCTGTCTCGTCGCTTAACTATTATAGACAACTGGGAAAGAAAAAATAGAATTCACACTTTTAACTTTCACTGCTAATCCTAATGAACATACGTTATACTACCTCCCTTATCGATTTGATGAGCGTAAATATGACGTAGAAGGGATGGGGACGGGGCATATTTCTCATCTCCGTCCTTATTATTTATCTATCTTAGGAGTTTCGAAATGAGTAATATTTCTTCTTGTAATTGTATTTATTTTGACGGAAGAAACCGTTTTATTGTCTCGGAGTGGCGGTGCATGCATACGGTATGAATTGTTTCTGGAGAAAATGAGAAATATGGATGAATATTTCAGCAACTCCCTTGTGTTTCTCATATGAATTCGTAATGGAAGGAGGCACAGGACCGTACGCGCGGTACTCAATAATATATGAAGCACGTCTCGACACCGAGGATGGCGCTGCATGCCGTTCCTTCGGAAGCAGCCCAACCTGCTTGATTTTCAGCCAGCGGCGGGGTTAGGTAAACTGACTTCTTATAAGACGAACGGTAGTCTAATATCTAATATTGTTATTTTTTAACGTAAGAACCGAGACTTGATTTTTGTTTTCCTCATAGCGATGTAAAGTTATTGAAATAATATTTTAGCAAATAAAATTCCGGCTAAACATTTCAAAAGCTGCTGATACTGTAGTAGGTTTAAGTAACGCAATTTTCGAATTATTAATTAGACATATTCGTCAAAAAAAAACTGCCACGTTGAGACGAAAATCGTCTTACGTCTCAGAGAGATAAAGTTATGATTCAAAATCAGATTGTGATTAAAATTGAATAAGTCTTCATCAAACGACACGAATTTTTCTATTTAATTTAAAAAAATAATAATTATCATCTAGTAGTTCATAAATTAAATACTTGCACAGTTAAACTAAGAAGTGCCTGGCCAGAAGTTAATAACAATGCCATAAAGCATAAGAATTATTTTATTGAAACAATATTTGATGCCAGCGGAATGATTAAATTAATTGGCGTGAATCCCATCTCCGATACACCATAAATTTTAGTGCTACACAAAGGATATCGAGTCCATAACTAATACAGAGCCCCTGCATGTAGCGTTTTTTATTCGCGCCCTGGTCTCGCACACCCGATCTCATAGATTTATATCCAAACATAAAAAATAACGCCGATACCCCATCGATACGGGGAGTTTCATCTATCCTGAGATACAATAGATATATGAGCGAATTAGATGTACTCACCCGATCAAGCGTCGAACTGGTTACCAGGGGAAAGAGTTCGATCCTATATACCCTCACGGTCTGATAAATTTACGATCGTCACAAATTTTAATTAACACAAATTCTTCATGTTTCATTATCGTCCCTTTTGTTGGCATGAGAGAATGGATGATATAAGGAGATTCGCACAGCGAGGAAGATTGCAACACCATGAGAAATTTTTCCGATGCCCAAATTTATATACATTCCATAAGCATTTCAAAGTTACCACAAACGGGATTTATGCGGCCATAGAGTTGATTATGGATAAGAAAATCCAGGGTTGAATCTCCCACAAAAACGAGGAACTGTTTTGGAAACTAATCGCCAGAATCTAAATCGAAAAATATCAAAATTAGATATTAATGGCATATTCGTATATTCTCGTATAAGTATTCTACTAATATTCTGACTGAATGTTCTCTATTTACTACCATCCTGTGTGTCATAATTACTACAGTGCCAATTTTAACTATATGAACCATAAAAAGATTAAACAACGTTTTTTATCCAGTCTTTAAATATCAATTTTTAAAAATTGATTCAAAATTTTGATGCATGCAGCATCAGCATTATGGTAAGGCACCAGCAGCAAAAAGACAAATAATTACGTTGAGAAAAGAGCCTTTATAAAACTATTTTAGTTTCATGAATGGTGGGCAGATGGTTTAGACATATACCTATTTTTCGAAATAAGAAAAAAAAAAGTTGGATGATGATGATTTTTTGGTTGACAAACAAACTGGAACGATATCATTTATAGTTTGTTCTAAATGTACACAGATCCAAGACTCTTGGATAAATGATAATATAGACATTTATAATTGACTTCTTTGACAAAATAGTGTAATACAAAAATATTTCGTCACTCTTAGGCACTTAATTTTTAGTCAGAAAACACCATTAAAACGTTAATCATTAAAATTTCACGACAACACAGCTATCCAAAAATAAATCGATTAGGGACCGGCCAGTGATTGAAACAATCTTTATTTTATCAAGACTTATTCAAGAAATATTTGTAATCATGACCTATCAATGATTGATTTATCCATGAACACTCGTTATCAAAAAATATTTGTATAAGTAACAGTATTTTGGCATGCAAAATTTTGATAAAAACGAAAAAAATTACTCACCATTAGCTCCGAACATGGCGTGATGGACGAACTGGTTCTGGACCCCGTAGTTGGCGTTGTTGCCCAACGCATAGAGTTGCTGGAAGAGGGACTCCTGGTTCTCCTGGTCCTGCTGGTCGGTTTTGGGTGCGGCGGCCACCTGCATCCCCGCCATCTGGAGCAGTTGCAGGTGCGTGTTGTTGTTCATGTTCTGTGCGGAGTTGGTGGTCGAGTCGGCAGTGGGCGGGTTCGAAGCTCCAGGAAGTTGAGGTACAGTGAATTCTCCCTCGGGAAGGCCATCTTTGCCAGCGCTCTCTAAATGTGCTTTGACATTTGCGATATGGTTTTTGGTGAATATGTGATCTTGGATCGAGTATTTGTGGGAATACTTGAAGTTGCAGTATCTGCAGTCTTCTGGTAGAGCAGGATTATCGCTATCTGCGGTACCCAAGACTTTCTGTAACGCCATCTTGCCCTTTTTCTCTTTGGCGCGAGCATTTTGGAACCACACTTGTACTACACGTTTCGGCAGTCCTATCTCTCTCCCAAGCATCTCACATTCGGCCATGGTAGGGGTCTTGTAGTCGGAGAATAATGATTTCATTATCTTTACTTGTACGGATGACATCTGAGTTCTGTATCGTTTGTTCGCGCCACCGCTATTGAGATTACGCTGTGTGTTACTCTGAGTGCTACTGGCCGGCGATGTAGGATTGCTTTCGTCGTCCATAAATTCAGTGGTCTCAGACATGGTATCACTTCGTTCATCGCCACAAAGAGATCGTTCACTGAAATCTGTCAAAGGCCCGGGCTCACAAACATTAATCCTTTCATGGTCCATGTTTACCTTCATGGGTCTCGACAAGTCTACAGGTTTTGACAAGTCCAATGGTATTTCGCCCTCTTCCTTGCCCGTTTTTATTTCACCTTTTTCCCCATTAGCGGAAGAAGCATGAGCTTGTAATTCGCTAATGTAGCGTTTCATGCTTTCCTCGTAATATTTCTTTATGGAATTCTCCATGTCTGGGTGCAAAGTGGGAAACATCGGAGGCATCATACTGGATTGAAATTTATTATCACCCATAGAGCTAATACTTGGGGTAGAGTCTAAGCTAACTTCTTCGTCGGGTAATGCGTCAATGTTAATTTCTCCTCTAGCGCATTGTTCAGCATGCTTGGTTGACAAGTGAGATTCTAAAGCGGATTTTACTTTGAAAAGTGCAGGGCAAAACGGGCATCGCTTGTTAATAACTTGAGCGTGTGCTCGAAATTGTCCTTTCCGTTCTCTAGCTCTGGTATTTTGGAACCAAACTTGCACAACTCGCTTTTTTAAACCTACTTCCCTTGCTATATTTTCCAACATTTTTCGAGAAGGATTACTTTCAATTTGATACTTTTGATAAAGGTAATCTAACTGTTCTGGTAGAATAGTTGTTCTAAGTCTCTTGTCTTTCGGCTGATCAGACGTATCACTTTCGGCTTCGAAATCATCTAGTTTGCGTTTTTGTACTGCAACATTGTTCAGCATGTTGATCAAAGGATGCTGAAGCCCGGGAGGAGTGACATTATTTTTTGACATGTCACCCAAGTTAGCATTGAGTTGTTGAAGCTGGGCATGTTGTTGAAGAATTCCAAAAGGAGAGTCTGGAGGATATGACGGAAAAAGGTTAGGATTCATAATGTGAACCAGTTGGTGTTCACGCCATAACTCGAATCTGGGAAAAACAAGATTGCATTTGTCGCACTGAAACGTGCCTTCTTTGGATTCAGAAGCTGAGGGAGATGTCGGATAATTACCGCTGTTAGGAGTGGGAGTTGTAGATTGACTTGGCTGGACAGGACTTTGGGCAGTGTTTTGTATTTGGGGCGGTGCTTGGGGAATGCTCGGTTGTGATTGTTGGGACTGTTGTGATTGTTGTTCGACTGTAGTGCTTGAATTAGAATCCTCTGAGCTCAGAACGGCAGCGATTTGTGCGGCGGCTGCTTGTGCTTGGGCAGATCGTTTAGCATCTTCCTCTTTAAAACAATGTGTCTTCTGATGGCGAATTAACTCGTAGTATCTTTGGAACACCAAAAGACATTTTTTGCACTGGTAATTTAGACCTGGAGTTCGTTGAAATCTATTAGCCCCCGCTTCATCTGGCAGGCCAGGTGCGGGATCGACAGCGGGTTGGTTCTCGTAGACCTTCCTCGCCTTCTGTCTTGCATTCTGAAACCACACTACTATCACTCTTGGACTCAAACTCAATAATTTTGATAAATATTCCAAATCGTCGTCTTTTGGGTAAGCGTTGTTTTCGAAGAATTCTTGCAGTACCTTTATTTGGTAGTCCGTGAAGCGAGTTCTGTTGGCCCTTTTGCCCGTGGAACCACATGAGCTGCCTGGATTACTTGAGTTGGAGTAGTCCCTGGTGGGGCTCATGCAGCGGTTGGGTGTGAGAGGGAGCATCGCTTGCAGGTTGTTGGGTGGAGGAAAAGCTTGTTGGTTGAGCTTTGGAGGCGGCAGCATGGGACTGTGAAGGCCGTGAGCCGCGGACACTGCCATATTCATGGTTGGGGTGCTTGTCGTTATGGTATCGCCGAGTTGACTGGCAATAATTGACGTCAAGGTAAGACTGTTTGGAGTGGTGGGAGCGGAAGCCAAAGAAATACTTTGATTTTCTGAACTAGCTATTGAAGCTGCAGGGCTTTGCGGTGGTTGAAGGCTGTGACCCAACATATTGTACAGCTGTTGTTTATCGTCCATAGTTTCATTTACAGATTTCTCTTCGCTGTTATATTTAGGAATATGCTCTTCAGGTGGTTCTTCTTTTAATTCAGTTTTGATTTCTGGTTGAACTGCAATAGGACTTGAATGAGACTGCTTCAGATTCTCATCCGTACTACTACCAGAAGAGCTGTTTAACTGCATTACTTTCGCCTCTCCAGTCTTTTCGTATTCTTCTAAATTTAAAGTGGTTGAAGGTGGATTATTAAAATTGTAAGGACTATCTTTGTTTCGTTGTCTTTCTTTGAAAAGCGTATTTCGGAACCAATGCTTTATCACTTTAGGTGGGAGACCACTTTGTTGAGCCATCTCGTGAATTTGCTCTTCAGAGGGAGAATTGTTTATATCAAAATGTGCTCGGAGGATTTTCAGTTGATCGTCTGTGATTCGAGTTCTGGCACGCTTCTGATTTGCTGCAGCGTTCACAGCCTAAGAAAGGAAGAAATAAAAAACTGTACGTATATGCGAGAACATTTTGATAGAAATAATTAAACGACTAGGTAAGTAGATGGGTGCTTGAATAGAATTTGAATCAGTTTTATTGTTATTATTAAACTTCTCTGTTTATTTGCGGTTTTCATTCTTACTTAGATTAAATAATAAACTATTCCATAACAACAAACAATACGACAATAATGCACAGATTTATGCGTTCTCAATACGGACTCGTAAATACCCGAAGCCTTAATAAATTGTTACAAATTGGCAATAAATCAATTAAGATAATTATCGCAATACAAGGCTAACGTCGTACAAATAGCAATTAAAATAATCAAAAGTCGGATCATATGCCAGACTGCTAGTAATTGTCAGGGATCTCAACGTATATAATTACCGTTCACCGTACCTGCTCTCTTAAAGACCAAAGGAAAAATAATATTCCCGAAAGTATTAAAAACCCGGTCGACTTCTACCTAGTTATTAACAGGACGGTACGCGACGGTGAACGCCAATTATACCTACGGTTATTAAAAGAGCGAGCAACGGTGATCTGAATTACTCGGGATTTTTGCCTTCTGCATCTTTGTAACGTTCCGAGCGAAAAACTTGCAAAACGTTCTCTTGAACTGGAGGCATCCAAAGTGTAAATTTTTTTCCCAACTTGTTATTTCATGTGAGCTAATGGTTTTTTTTCTCGTGTAGGTATAGATGGCCCAAATTGATTTGTTGATAGATACAAGTTATATTCACTTTAAGTACAAATTAAACTGGAAAAGTTTTGAAAGATTATAATTTTTAAATTCATTGTTCTCCAGGTGTTTTTACCTTTGAATCAAGTTACTAGGTGTATTATCTCCCTCTATACTGACACCTCCCCCCATACAGCAACTTTAATTTCAATTTTTATTTAATAAAGCAAAAACTTTGTGCCATCTACCTCTAAACGAAAAAAATTATACTATGCTTAGTTACATTCTTTTCACGTTTATTTAAATATTATTAACAAGATCAAGTTTTGAAGCATGATTGAAAATTACATAAAATATAAAGGTATTATTATTTACTTAACGATTCGCATAATTATATGAGTAGACATTTAGTATAAGAATAATCAAACAACAATGCTATGTCACAAGAGGCCAATAGCTAGGAATAGACGAAGCGATTTGCTTGCCGATTTGATCGCCACGAGCAAATTCGGCGGATTTGCTCGTGGCGAGCAGCGTGGACAGATTTTTCAAGTCACACCATAAACGTCCACGCTAATCGTACGAATTATCCGTCGGAGTCGCTCATCACATGCAAATGTGTACGTTTATGGGGAAACTACACGATTTATCGGTCGGATTTGCGTGGCTCGTGATCTGTAGAAAATTTCAAGAGGTCGCGAGCCATGCCTAAAATCCTTTTTTAACGCTTATACCTAGTTGTTGTTAGTGAAAATTATTTTTACGCGGTATTTTTGGGCCAATTAATATTTGATAATAATGTCAAAGTATAATAATAATAACAAAAAGGGAAAACGAGCTGCTGTGAGCGTATCGCGTATCGCGCTAGTCTGGCAGAAAAGTCTGTTCGTTTATGGCAGAAAATACTGTCAAGCCGTGCCAGAGGCGTCTACGGTTCTGGCATGGCTCTTAGCATGGCGCGCTGAATTACCACAGACGAAGAGATTTATCTTCCGGGTTTGCTCGTGGTGATCAAATCGGCCAGCAAATCGCTTCGTCTATTCCTAGCTATTGACTTCTCGTAAATCGTAAAAAACTAATAGTCAATACCCTTGCTTAAGAATTGAATTATTAATAAGAATAACACTAGTGTTCGGCTCATTAGGTATGCCGATATCATTAATAAAATATATGACATGTAATAAATTAATTGGCTAAAAATATATATAGATTTGCACGACAGATAAAATAAAAGAAAAGAATCTAGTCATCAATAACTTTCTAGCCATCGATTTTTAAAATGATACATACGTCTTTGATTCTTTGATATTAAAATTAAATTCGTGAAATTTTGATTTATTTTATTATCGGAAAAGAATGAGCCTGAAGCGTGCTTAAGGTAATTAATATTCAGGTTTGCCTTTAAAATCTTTGGAAGCTCGTGGTGTTAACATAAAATTGTTAACGAAGGACCTGCCTAATGAAACCAATAAGTTTTACCTGTCGATAATTCTTAGAAGACATTAAGGACTATACATTCTTTAAAAACAATTAGGAACTGTCATGAGGGATTACGTTTAAAATGAGAAGGCAAATTCCCTATTCTTGGAATTGGTCATAAATTTGTTTTAATTCTTTCCCTTAAACACAACCACAGCTAGAAGCGGCTGTATATCTGGATTCTGGATTTTACTTTTGGAATCGGTACTTTACGCATTCTTGGAATAATTATTGTTATGGGCATTTATTTCATTAACAATAAATACCCTAGCGCATAACTTTAAAATAAAGAATTATTATAGGTAACGACGACACCTACTCGAGAAGCCTGACGCAATAATGTACCAACAAAAGACAAAGAATGGTTAGGTATAGAATAAAAAATTAATGTCGCTCGGTTATTAAGAAACCAAAAAATATGTGCAAAATTGTACTAATTTATGAAAGTATAATTTTCGACATTCGAGCGTAGCCATTTAAAATTTTTTTCTTAAAAGTCCAATACAAAAAGTCCGATACACAATTTGTCATTAATAATTTTAAGACCGTCCTGTTTTAATCGTGGTGATATAAAGCCGATCACCCATCTGAGGAACGTTTGCATTCGTTCGCATTTCGTCCGGAGAAATTTCGTCACTTGTTCTCTTGTTCTCGCACAGATGAAAAAAAAATTTCGGTAATGCGAACCAATGACAACGTTCATCATATGAGTCATCGGCTTAAGACAGAATTAAAGAAAATGATGGATGATCTTTCCCATGATCCAGTTTCCCGCATCTGGTAATCCGTCCTGAACCAATCCGAACCGGAAACTGAAGTATGAGTGAAATTATCCACACCAATCCAGCAACACGTCTCTACGATCTCCACTTACAGGTATTAGTAGGATTCAAGATATTATGGTAAAATCGTAAAACAGCATGGGGCCCATAATCTTATTAAAAGATAAGCATTATGCCACAATGCAGAGGAATACGGGTGCTTGCGATAATTTACCATTGAAATGCAGAGCTCAGGTAGTCAGGTATTAAAGTTAGTTTACTGTGGAATATAATGAATAAGTCATTAAATTGTATTTAGTCTGCCTAATATAAGGGAGGGATGTAATTCCACGAAATTCCTTATTTCTGAATTTTCCAATATAGTGTCAGAACGGTATTCGATCCAAGTTAACATCCTGTTCTGCGTGTTTTCGTATTTTTTCGATATGCATATTTTCTGAAATTAGCAGTGATAAAGACAGTAGTGATAGTAATACTAAAACAGCTTAGGTTAACTTACTTTTACCACCCGTAAAAATACCTATTTGTTGCAATATGAGAATTTGCCTGACACTGCCCTGTTCAGTAAATAGATCTTAGGTAGCAGTTTGTCAACACCTATTTCTGATTAATGGTCTTAAATGCATGCCAGCCCTATTAGACTGTAAATGCCTTTGCGGACAAATGTGATTTACGATTTTGCCTTGATTCATAATAAGAAAAAACGCCAGGAAGAAAGTAATGAAAAAAGGTAAATTCCGGGTAGATACACTATTAAGAGTCTGGATTGGTGTGGCTAACTTCACTCAAACTTCAGCTTCCGCATTGCCTCGGCGCGAATTAGCGCAGATATGGCATAAAGTCAAATTGCCAATAGAAAAGACTGGTGGTCCACCAATATTTACATCATTTGCTTCCTTTAAATAAATAATAATAATTGCGTCCATAATAGAGAAATGTTGAGCATTATACCTACACAGAGAATTGTGGTTTAAAATATGCCTTATGGTGTAATACAATGTTGAAGGATGAGAACCCTTCACATCAGGGGGCATATTATGGACTTTCATGAGTATAAAAACAGGCATATTTGATGCGGAAACTATAGTTACACCTTGAATCATGAATCAACGTTTATTTCTCGGTGTATTTTCAAGAAATTCCAGGAATAACTTTGAAAATACAACATTTACTGAAGACTTTTATCTATTCAAGCATTAAAAAAAGACTTTTGAACGTATAAATTAATTAAAAACTGATATTAGATCAAATCTTCTATAAATAAAAAATGTACCTAAATAAAATAATTGACTTACGGCTTGTTGTTGCATGAGAGCCTGTTGTTTGGCAAGCAACGCCTGTTGATCCTGAGGTCCGAATTGCGCCATAGGATCATACGGGGGCGGCGGCATCATCAGCGGTACGAGAGGCGGCTGCAGGTTCATGGCGGCGAGCGCGTTCAGCCCGATGGGTAGGCCCATTCCCATCATCTGCATCATGGGGTTGAAGTGTTGTTGTAACTGCATTACATTCAAAGCAGCTTGCATTTCAGACATCTGCTGAGCCAACGCCATCGGGTTCTGCTGCATGGTCTGGGCTAGCATCGCCTGCAGGTTGGCCGGCAGCGAGTCCGTGGAGGCGGGCGTCGTCGACGAGGTCGGGGTGGAGGCGGTGGAGGTCGCCTCGGGCGGTGTCTGCGCCATACTTAACAGCTTGGCCTGCAACACTTCCTTCGGTTCGTCCTCGCATTTCTCGGCCGTCGTCGCCGTAGGGCTGGTCGCGCCCGTGCAGCTTGGAATTCCAGGCGTCGACACTCTCGGATTGGTGTTTAACGTCGAGGATGTCGCCGCAGTGACCACCACCATTTTCTTTTCGTAATCCACTCTGAACTGTTGAGCATACTTTTCTAAGTATTCTATTGGCACTAAATCTTTGTGAACTTCTTCACAGTGAGATTTTAACACCCACACACTAGAGAATTCTTTATTGCAATGTTGGCACGTGGATCTACTTACTTCGGGCAGATTGTTGGCAGCCTGGCCTCCGCCGGCGTTGGAGGGGTCCTCCTCCGCTTTGGCATGTTCAATGGGGTCGTCGCCGGATGGTGGCAGCGTCGGAGGTGGCGGTGTCTGGGTAGGCTTGCCGCCATCCTCCGAGTCCCGGACGGCGGGCCTCTGGCGCCGCTGGTGCGATTCGTTATATTGCATAACTAAGTCAAAGCCGAAGCTCTCGAGCAGGTGCTTGTATATGTGCGAGCCGCTTTTCTTATTGTTACTATTGTTATTAGGCAGATTCATCCTGCCGCTTGGATCTTGGTCTGCGCCACCGGGCGGGGGTGGGCTCTTCGCCTGGCCGGGTTCCTGTGTGCTCTGGAATATCGCCATCGGCGCGGAGAACATACAGTAGAGCTGCTGGTGAGTGTTCAACTGATCTTGCGAACCGAACAGAGCTCCGCACTTGGGACAGCCAGTCATCCCTTGGTTGTTACCTGCACCACTGACACTACCTGTGCTAGGGGATGGAGGGGTAGGTGACGTCTTCTCCCCACCACCGGGTACCGGGCTCGATTGCTTCGGAGACTGCATGGCTTCCGGCTGCTCAATCAGCGGCTTCGATAGATCTATCTGTCCTGCCATAGCCAGGTCCTGAAGTTTGCTGGCGCGCGTCTGATGAAGAACGCTGCGCATATGAATGTCCAACGTGCTGCCCTGAGTGTACGCCACTTTGCAAATATTGCATCTATAGCGCTTTTTATCATCCTCTTCTGATGATGTGCTTTTTGGCGTCAGCGTAAGATTCTGGGGCTGCTGGCCAGCTACAGGCGACACGGGCGGATTGTTATTATTATTTTGCTGTTCTTGCATTGCCCTCTTTAATTTATGTAAATGGCTCACAGAGTTGTAATGTACCAACAGGATATTCTTTTGCGTAAAGCTCTCTTTACAGACGTCACATTTGAAGGGTCTGTTAGGGTCAAGATATTTCTCCATGGGATAACTTAATTTTTCACCCTTTCGGTGCAACAGGGTTTTATTATGGGCAGTCAGATAACTTTGACGTGTGAAGGCTACTTTACATCGATGGCATTTGTACTTTCTGTTAGGATCGTTATAGCTATCTTCCGCTATAGCTTGACTATTTAAATAATCTTCAAGGAACTGTTGATCTTTATAAATAATGCTATCATCGGAATTTTCGCCGTCATTTTGATTGACATCATCATGACTGGTATTAAGTTCTTTATTTTCGTCACATTCGGCATCCATGTCGTCGTTTCTCAGACTCTCCTTTTTCAGAATATCGTTTGTTGAGCTATCTAAGACCTGCCCTTGCAGACCAGCCAGAAGCAAAGGATTGTTCATTAGACTCTGCTTGTAGGAGTTTAGCTCTTCCTCTGTCAGTTCTGCATGAGAATTTTCTACATGTTTATGAAGAGCCACTAGCGATCTGAAACTGCGACCACATAGAACACATTTCGTGGCATCTCTGATCATGTGATATTGCGAGTGTAACTGCAACTTCTCTAAAGTTTTAAATGCAAGAGAACACTGATTGCACCTGTATTTGTATACGTGTTTTTCAGACACAGACATATTTGTGATGGAATTCTTGGCATGCACATCTTTAAAATGCATCTGTAATGTGTGGGCTGTCGGGAAAAACTGATTACAACCTTTCTTCCAACACATATAACCAGGACCACTAGGAGTCTGTTTGATTTCTAGGTGTCCCGTTTCATTCTGATGGAAACACAACTCGTCGATATTTTTGAAAGTCTTATAGCAAGTCAGACACCGTTCGGCCTCAAACTCCGATGTGTCGTCACTGTTTGGCGACAGCAGGTCAGGTTCATTGTCTGGGTTGCTGATATCACTCTTTTCCTTGGAAGACACCGATGTGGGCGAGACGGTTTGGTTCGGCGGCGTCTGCAGGTGATGGGTGGTGTTCGCGCCGGCTGTCGGGGTGGGTGTTCGCGACGCCTGATTCAGCCAGTGGCTCTGGTCGACGAGCATCAACAGCCTCTGTAAACCCTCACTGTTGACCGAGTGGATCTGCATGACGTGGCGCTCCAAGCTGTTCCGCTCTTTGAAAGCGTCCTGGCAGAGAGGACACTGGAACATCTGCTCGGAGACGCTGCTCGTGTGGCCGGCGCTGCTGTTCGTTCCGTGTTGGGCCAGGACGTGTGCCTGGATGCGCATCTCCGAATCGCTCGTGTACTCGCAGAAAGGACACATGTGCTGGCCTGCGGCACCGCTCTCAGAGTTGTTAGCGTCGTCATCTTCTCGCGGCTCGGACTTTACATGCTCCCTGCTCGAGTCGTGCTGGCTTAGTTCCGAATTCATGCTATCGCGTCGCTCTGTCAAATAATTGCCCGGTGTTAACTCTCCTTCTGGAAAATTCTACCTTTGCACAACACTATCTCAAAGACCAGGGCCTAATCTACTAGTTTTTATCTAAAGTTCTATCTACTTCATTATATTTACTATAAGTATTTATCTACAAGGTTAGATTATAATTATTGTTAGTGTTAGTGTAGCTCATCTATTAGAAAGGAAAATTTTTATCACGTCTAGAGAAGTAATTTAGGTATAAAATGTAACAGACTATAAGCACTTTCTAGTTAGGCCCTGATCTGTTCTAAAAACTCAGCATGCAAATATAAACAATAACGTTAATATTATAAAATATGATATTGTATTATTATAGGGAGCATTCACTTCGTTTAATAATACCTGGGATTAACTGTATCGCTCTCATAAAAGAAAGAAAGCCGTGTATCGACGACAATAAGAACAATAGTATTCTATTGTTCGCCGGTCCCCGGGGCTTAAGACACGCCTTTCAAGCAGTCGCTATCAAAAATATTCCTAATTACAGACAAACAAAATGTATTTCGATAAAAATCCCTACAATTAGGGTACAGTGAACAGATGGCCTTGCCCTGGCAGCGTAGCCGAGGGTGTTAAAGACGCAGACTTCTCGTCTTTGGACACGAAAACCGCCCAGGTCGGTAATTAAATTCAACACGCCGAATATTAGGGAAATGAAATCTTTTGTGACACAATACAGTTAACCCCATGTTATTCTGATACCTATTATCGTATTTCTCTTGAGGATACATGTCCGGAAAGCACACGTTGTTTGCGGGTGTCTATACACGGCACAGACTAATAATTATTTACATGAAAATTATTGAAACACCATGTGTGAACGTGAACGCACGCACTGTTCATCGTTTTTTTTTTTCTGTTTCTAATATCCCGCGAGTTACTTCTGCTCGGTGCTTTAAAAACATGCTTTCCTCAAAATTGGTCTCGTTAGTAATAATAATTAGGTATGTAATAGAGAAATGTTTAATATCCAAAAGTTACCCAAAACTAACACTGAGAAATAATTACAAAAATGTTATAATTATATAATTACCATGGTACGAGTATTATCTAGGGACAAATTTATATTTCTGGTAATAGTTTACTGAATATAGGGCCTTTTGTCATGGAATAATTCACCAATAACATCACAAATCATTTCTCACTCGTTTTAAATTGATCAAGCTGTTCATCTAAAATACTTCAGCTAATTTCATATTATCATTTTGTCCATTTACGTGTTTCTCATTAACTGATTAATTGCAATTATCGGAATTGATTAACCAAATATTAATAATTAAAGGAAATATTTTCAGATATGTGTATAATATGTACTGTGTGCGTTTACTTATCTTAATTAATAAATAAATTTTAGATATTGAAATTAATATTATTTAGAGGTCTCCATTGTCGTGCATATGTTGATAAAGCAGGGTATAAATATTCTATTAGGGTTCAACTACTAGAATAGTAAAATTTTACGAAAAAATTGTCTAAAAACGTGTAGGTATTTTACGTAGGCACCTACATTTTCTAAACATATAACCACGCATCGTGATCATGGCACCTTAAAAAAAAAACGATCTGTGTAAGAAACGAAAATATTAGAAATAATGCCATTGAAAAGTGGTACTTTGTGTGGGTACCTACTTGTGATAGATAACAATAATAATTAATTACTGTAACAATAATATTAAAATTGATAAAAAAATTAATTGATTCTTTTAACAATATTTTTACAATGCTTTATATAACACTTGGATCCTTATCGCGGACCGTTGCGGGGCATTTTTCGCCCCCTTCATTCATGGGTGCTACTGAAAAAATGTTTTTTTGAAAAAAATATGTTGAAAAGACTTGGCGAGACTTTATTATACTAAGATTATCGAAGCTGTTGAAAGGCAGCTATTACTTCTTCATGTGATAAGTAAAAATACACAGACTGGAAACTACTTGTAAGTGGTCAAAAGGTTTTAACATACAAGTTCAATTTTGTGCAAATAATATCTCCAGGCTTAGATTTTGAGAAAAATGATAGAGGAAATTTTTTTTTTTTCAATTACGATCTATTTATTGGGCCTATTTTCAGTTAAACCACTTAATTAATAATATAGAAATATTCAAAAGAAAATTCTAATTAATTTTCAAATTTGCACTGATTTGCCGGTCTTATTGACATTGTGGATTGTTGTCATTGTCGGATTATGTAACAATGACAAGTACATTCAAGTCTAACCAGCCAAATTCAATTTAAATTACTTTCAAGATTCTGTTGATAACTTTAATATCGAAATATAGGTATACAGGTACAATTATTGCACAGCAAAAGAATAGCACCACATCATAATAAAATGCAATAAATGTCTGTGTTGCAATAAATGCAATAAATGTTGCGTTTTAGGTATATCTATTTGAAAAAAAGATTAAATTTTTTTTTCATTAATTAATGTTAACGTATTCATAATTAAAAGTAGCTAATTAAATTAAGTACATTTTAGCCATTGCCAGAAGTTACTTTAATAACATTTTATTCTATAAAGATAAACCTAGAGAATCTGCGCAAAACTATGTATGTATGTGATATTTTTGGCATTGGAACGCTCGCTCCATCAGCCACAGATTTTTGGCAACTCAAACGCAAAACCTGATCTGACCTGACGAATTTTTGAAAGATTTGGTGGAGTCAGGCTCACTTACAAAAGAAAATTTACAATGTTTGATGAAGTGAATATAATTATGCAATGGTTTTTTTTTTAGGTATTTTTTTTAATAATTTTTAATATATTTTTTTTTAATTTATTTTTTTTATTATTATTTTTTTTATTTCTTAATTTATTTATTTATTTATTTTTTTAATTATTATCATTATTATATTATTATTTTTTTTTCCTTGGGAGCAGGGATCGGGGGAGCGACAATGATCACAACGCGTCGAGAGGTCCATCAAGACGACTTTTACGCTAGACAAGACAGGACCACGGAAGTGCACAAAACTAAATTTGCATGTTAAATTCCTATGGCCCACTTACAAGTTTCCACCCTGTATAGCTTGGTTAATGCGATAGAGGCCAAATTTCAAAGTATTTCCTCAACTACAAGAATAATATTTCTCGATAAATATCTGATTAACACACTGAGAGCTGAGTTATTTTATTCTCAATGCAGAAAACAGTTTCGTTAGGGGATGAACACATAAAGAGGTTCATATTAACTAATCCTATATTCAGCATATGTGCATAATAATAGGTATAGAGGTAGATGAATTTTCTAGAAATTTTCTTTGAAAGTTTATTGCCTCAGGAAATAGAATACTATAAAATTTTAAGCTCTTTATTTAGAGAGACCATTTGAAATTAAAATGAAAAGTAACAAAAAAATATCTAAAGGGCAACTGTATGTATGTATAGGAATATATTTTAGGAATATTTGGTGTTCCAGAATAAAGGAGACATACTTCAATTGCACAGTTACTGAATTAGAAGACCTATTCTCTAAATTAAGATTTACATACGCACTAATAATACACATCGTACATATGCACTTTTTTAACCAAAAATGTCCAGATTTTGTAAAAATACATCAAAACCAAAATTTTCTCAATGGCATGCCTCTATCGATACCGTATACGTCACTAGTTCAAGTTACAAACATTTTTTGTGGTCCCCATGAAACGTGACCCTCTCCTTCTCCGTCCGGGAAAGAAAAAGCTCCACGTTAAAGCTGTAAATTTTTGCAAAAGTTGAAAGATAAAAAATACATTTCACACCCGGTAACTTCGTCAATACCCAATTTAGGGAATGGGCTACTAAGACTGTTTCTTTTAAAATTAAATAAATACCTATTCTATGGTCGAAGTTTGTTTTCTTTATTCTGGGACACCTGAAGATATTGAAAAATTCATGAACAAACGTCAACTTTATATTTTACGTGGACATTATGCATTATTCAGGGACAAAAAGTTCTAGAGCCAAATTTGATGTTGATGGCCAAAAAATCTGTCTATTTTGTCAAAAATTTTTGAATCGATTTTGTGATTAACGGAAAGTTTTCGAAATTAATGCCAGCCTTTTAGATTTAAAATAGAAAGAACTATTATAAAATTTAAGTTCTACGTGTTGTTGACAACAATTTCAGTTTATCGCAGGCAGAGTGTTTGATCCTGTTCCTGTATATTGAAGAGAAGTGCTAGCGACTCTATCCAAACAGGAGGAGAATAATATCAGAAACTTGGCACGATCGCAACCATAATAACAAATTATCACTCGATCAAAATCTGAAATATTATTCAGACTAAACTACTTAAAACTTTAAGTGTTATTGAAGTTGACTATACATATATCTAACTCCACGAAAACTTCCAGTACAACCGAAAAATGCCTTTACTATTATTGTATTCGGTGGAAAATACTCAAATGGAAAAACAATGCCTCTATTTTAGGTCTTTTTTTGGCTGGCCTATAATAATTAGTCTCTTAGCTGGTCTCTGATCAGACGATTTAAATCCCAAGGAAAATTTTTCTTCTCCCGAACGATTAGAAGCGACCGATGAAGAATATGCCATGCCCTTATCATCACCTAGCTACTTAAATTTTATGTTTTTGTCTTTTCCTCAATAGAATAATATTTTTGAAACAATTTTTAACGAAACTGATACAAAATGCCCCAAGGATATTAAACATTTCTCTAAACATTATCAGCATACGATCTTATAAGAACAAAACACGGTGACAAAGATATAGCACTCACCACCGATCTGCTGGTCCACAGGTCCTGGCACGACGTGGAAAACTTCCCCGATTTCGGGGGCAGCTTCCTTGCCCTCGGCGCGCCTCTGTAGTTGGTGCAGTTGTTCCATATGTAGATGTTTGAGACTTCGCACGTGCTGAAGTAGCGGTAGTCGGTTGGAGGAAGAGAAACCGCACAACGAGCAGTGGTAGACTCGCGGCTGGTCCACCCTGAGCGCCGTCACACATCGCTCCAGGAGGTGACGCAGGAGAGCGACGCCGGCTTCATGTCTTCCTGTCGCCGCGTGCAGTTGTAGCTTGTGCGCGGAGTTGGTGTAATAGTCGCATGCGTTACATCGCACTTGCACGCCTCCCGGTGCCGATGCATATTTCAGTTTCCATTCGTTCCGCGGGCCACCTTCCTTCACGTGGTTCACGTGGTGCAGCCTTTGTAGGTGTTTGTCAGTCTTGCAATGCAGTTGGAAGTTCGCCTTCAGGTTCGTCTTGTAGGTACAGAGCTTGCAGACATAGTGACCGGCTACGACGGCCAGGATCTCTTGTTCGCGAAGCCTCGTCCTGTCTTGAGCGAGATGGCGACCGAGGTCTTCTAAGCTGTCGCTGGCGAAGACGTTACAGACGCAACACTGATAGGTACGTTCAGGGTCGGGGTCTGCGGGTTCAGGTGGTGGCTCCATCGTCTCCGGGTTCAGGCCGAGGTCGGTATGTGCTGCCATCTCAGTGGGTGTCGCGTGACCAGGCAGTTGTCCGCCGGTCATCATCTGGATCAGAAGCGCCTGGTTGTACGCCATGTCGGCTAGGGCAGCCTCGGGTTTATCGCCCAGGCCAGGGTACATGCCATATAGACTCTCCATATGCTGTTGCGCCGGATGCTGCTGTTGGTGATGCAGCGCCGACAAGGTCTGCATATGCTTTACGTTTTGCTGCAGCACTAGCATGTTGTGCGTATGCTTCTCCGAGGTCATGTGTATCCTGAGATTCCTCGCAACATTAGTCTCATAATTACATACATCACATCTAAAACTAGGTTTCGGTTTATGGCCACTACTGACTGGGGAATGGTGAAGCGACGGGGCTTTCGGGGAGGCCTGCCGCGACTCGTTGTTTGGCGCGCCGCCGTTTTGCAACTCCTGCATGTTGTTAAGGTGCTTGTCCGATTGCATGTGGATGCTCAAATTTCCTTTGGTCGTCGTTGAGTAGTTACACACCTCGCAACGATAAGGTTTGTAACCACACGTGTAGGTTTCGCCACGGGCCAACCGAGGATGCGGTTGGCCCGCTATGCAATAGATGCAACTGGTTTCGGCTTCCGGATGTTTCTCTTTCATGTGGATCTCGAGCGTTTCCTGGTATTTGTAATGCCAGTTGCATTTTGGACATTTGAGCGTTTTACAGGAGTTCCTGCTATGCACGTTGGCCAAACCGGCGGGTCCGAGTCGTCCCGATGCCAGGATCATCTCGCACCTGGCACACTCGACGCCTGACGGCCGACCTTGCAGATGTTCAGGGCAGACACCTATCGTGGTGCCGGTCATGAAGGCCGGGGGCGGGGCGAAGGGTGGCGAGGGTGATTTTCCAGGAGTGGTGCGGGCGGAACTGACGCAAGGTGGGTTCTCAGAGCCACCGGGCGAGTGTTCCCGATGATC
This sequence comes from Malachius bipustulatus, assembly GCA_910589415.1. Classification (NCBI taxonomy): domain Eukaryota; kingdom Metazoa; phylum Arthropoda; class Insecta; order Coleoptera; family Melyridae; genus Malachius; species Malachius bipustulatus. The sequence goes on along the minus strand of OU342630.1, from coordinate 82,995,510 downwards.
ACTGGTCCTGTTGCTCAGACCGGAGGCGGTGGACACGGGCAGTGCTCCGATGCCCTCGTGGGGTGACATACCGAGAGGTTCCAGAAGCGAGACGATGGGTCGTTTGTCCGCACCGACACACTGTAGGATGGCGGAGCAGTCAGCGGCCAGCACCTCGCGCTCGTTTTCCTTGAGCGTGACGCCGTGCTCGGCTTGCGCGTGGTTGGCAAAGGAGCGGGCAAAACCGAAACTAAGTCTACAGACGAAGCACATTAGGATCGGCTTGACGGGCACGGAGGCGGGCCGGGGTGGCCGAGCGTCCCTCAGGGCGACTACACGGTAGCTGTGGACGGCCGGTAGTTCGCTGGCCGCCCTCGCGCTGGCTTGCCGCAGCAGCCGCGACACGTAAACGGCTTGCAGTGGTGGCACGACTTCGGGGGCGGAGGTTGCGATGCCGCCTTCGCCATCGCTCTCCGAATCCTCGATGATGTAAGCCGAGCCGTCGGGGTTGTAGACGATTTTGCCGGCGAACTGTTCGACATCCGACGTCTGATCTTGGCTGGCCGGGGACGGGATGCGCGTGGGCGGCGGCTGCGGCGGAGGCGAGGCTCCCGGGGCGGCCGGTGGCGGACTCGCCTCTTGCTCCGGACTCATCGTCCGACGTGGCAGAGACGACGGCTGCTGCTGGTGGTGGAGGAGGTGATGCCGCTCGTCGCGGCCGCCGGGACTCAGCTCAGGCGCCGCGGACAGAGTGGGCATCGCGGCACATCACATGCTCGCTAACTGGACGCCCTGAAAACAAAAATTATACACTTGTAGGCAAAAAAGTTTACGTACATTTATCAAATTTTATTTTTTATTAATGGCGCTGTTTGTAATTTATGAACGAATAACATAATTTTATTGATCTTGTAACTTTGAAAATTGTAAAGTCCAGGATTAAGGATTAAGACCTACGATTAGTTTTAAAAGGACATTATATGTATTTTTGAAAAAAAAAACAATCAAATGAAAAAATTTCGATTCCTTTCATTTCAATAATTGTAAAAAATGATTCTATTAAGGAGTCATTGTTTTATTCAAAGACTTAATCATTAAATATTACATCAAAGAGTCCATGGTATAATTAATATGATATACATCTCGTTATTTATTCTAATTATTTTTATAAATCACCGCAAAAGTATTCGTTACATATTTGCAAGTTGCAACAATGCAAATTATGTAAGTAATTAATTTGATACTGTTAGAACGCTATCTCTCCTTAATAACAATTAGCAAAATGCAACATGATATAAGACATCGTTAATGAACGGTTATGAATGGTTTCTCTATTGCTTACATAATTTCTGTTATAGGCTCAAATTTGATGACTTGATATTGACTGCATTTTGTAATCATTGATAATGGTATTTTATCAGTAATCTAAACGTGCGATATTCTCATTATTTAATTTCACACGATTATAAGGTACCTACAGCAAAAACTTTAGCTTATCTAAACAAAATTCCGGATAAAATTATGATTAATATCGAGTTGCATACACCTTTCGCAAACAGTGAAGTAAATAAACATTTCCTTCACAATTAATAATTATATAACGTTAGTATTTTAGTATTATCCTTTCTAGAACAACCTTTCCATTGATTAATTGTAGAATTTAAAATAATAATGACTACTCCATTGAAAGATAACTATAACTGTTAATGCTATTATAGTTGATAACAATTGATACTCCTGTATAGAAAAATGAGTATGTTATAATAAACTGTTTTAGAAGGTAAAAGTGTAGTTTAAACATTTTTTTTAAAACCTTATTCCTGCTACTTCTATCGGTTATCATAATTGTTGCTTTAAAAATAAAAATTAGAGGTTGGGAGGCCAACCCAATCACGAGACAGTTCAAATATGAGGGCAACATGCAAGAACTTATTATGCTTGGCCGTAGGTGGAATGTAGTTAGGGACGCTGCTTTATTCTTCCAAGACTATAATTATTGTCTTTATTATTACATTTGTAAATATGCATTCCTTGCAGAGTGGCTAATTTCCGAAGAGAGATGTGAATCAATTTACGTGTAAGGTTCCCGAGAGTGAGCGCCGCAGCTTCGTGAGAGATCATGGGAAATATAGGCACCAAGGCAAAGGCAAAATGACGAAAAAGGCCGTAATTATGACCGTGATTAGACTATCGTGGTGTGGGAATTTGTAATTATAAGAGTATCGGACGCGACCCACCATGTTTTGACTGCACCGTTTATCTTATCTGTGTTGTCATATAGTGCAAAATTTATCAACAATTTTTGATTATTATAAAAGTGTAAAAAGTCTATTTATTTAAACATTTTTGTTTATTATTAGCATGTAGTTTCAATTAATGAGGTAACATTAACTCAACTGTAAAACAAATACTTACGATAAACGATTAGTGTCTTAAAATTTTTATATAACAAAAGGTTTTATTTAATATATAACGTAAAAAAATTTTTCGTTAATTAATTTTATATTAGGTAACAAGGACAAAAACGCAGTGCCTAATTAAAATCAAAAAGAACAATGGTGAATCCGAATTTTGATAACTGACATGTTACATAAGAAATAAAAAAACTTCTTTTTGATCAAGATTATTGATAAACTTGGCAACATTTCAGACTTTCATGTTAAGATCCAACCGAAGTGCATATAATAGAAGGATTCTGGGCTAACCATAAACGGCCTTACCCTGGGTTTAATAAAAATTACAGGTAATTATAAAATTTTTCCGACCAACTGCCTGAAATTAGTACGATCCCGTCATTTGGACGCCGGTTCTCACTGCACTTAATTTATTTTCGAGGCTCGATTTCATGATAATTTAAAAGAACAGGTAAAAGCAGAGAGAATATCGACTACACCATCGACCAATAATAATTAATCGAGGGTTCGAGTGATTATACGTAATAAGCAACTGCGATTTCCGTTTATAATATCCATGCGAGATCTTAAAGACTCGCTTATTTATTAATTTATTTTACTCCATGTTTTGAATCATCCCGATTTCTCGTTAGTACCTAACCGGGGAAATTATACATGCAAATATCGAGAAAATGGTAGCTGGCATTATTTAGCGCTTGAAAGGTTGTAATGATGCGTAAAGCTGTTTGCTTAGTTCATTAAAATTCGCCATTTTTAAGCAACTATATGCAAACTTTTGCGATAAATATTTATTTGTAATGTTAGGTATTATTTTGCTTTTTGCTATCTCAAATTTATTATAATTTATGCTGTATTATTTTAAAATAGTTTTCGTCATACCATATTCATATTATGAGCAAAACACAAAAGGTAATTGCTTGCTTTGTATGAATAGTATAATAAACATGACTACTTCTTGTTTTCATTTTCAGGTCTTACCTTATATCTGTTGTGGCAAGGGATACATTCTTTATCATTACAATGTGGCCAATTAAAATTGAAACACAGAGGAGACTTAATTTTTATTTACCATCAACATAATTTAACCATGAGCATTGTATATACCTAATAGTTATAAGGATAGGCTGCATATAAAGACCAACCTTTCAAAACGGAATAAATTAATTTTTTAATTTAAATTTGTTTAAAGTCATTTGATTAAGCTGTACACAATTGATAACCCAGGCTTGATCACTGACATTAAAGCAGAGCTGAATGATGAAACTACAATACCATAAAACGAGAAGAGCTTTTGTTCTCTACATAAATGATTGAACATATTGCCAAATTAAATAACAACTATATAGTCAGCGAAATCAATCTCCATTCTACCGTGTCCTGCCTGCCTTGGCGCAGATTTTTATAGCTGTTTTAGTGGCTTCTGACTTACTCACATTCATCATTTTTAAATAACCTTATATTAATATAAATAATAGCAAGAACATACTAATATCAAAGAAAATTCAGGATCGTCGAAGTACAAATAGCATAGTCTGACCATTCAAATATTCGCGAGATTCTCTTGCTTTAATTATATTAAAAAAAAACTACCTACCTAATTAATTTTAACATCAGACAGGTGCTGGTGCTGGTGCTACCATATAAAACTGACAAATTGGGAAATATCTCCGATCTCCGCAACATATTTTGCGATATTTTTGACATTTTTATCCTTTACCGCTTTGTGAGGGGTGACGGTAACATTGAAATTTTAAAAACAAACCCTTATTTTTTATTGCAGATTCGTATTTTACGGATGAAAATGCTTAGGAAATAGCTGCCCTCATCCCCCTTCTTGGAGGTGGAGAACATTAAAAAGTGAAGTAATTGTAGTAAAATAAGCAGTTTTTTTAGCGACTTTTGTTCTAAAATAAGTTAAGTACAAATAAAAAAAATTAATTCCCATTTAGAGGGACATTTAGAAGAAAATTTTATGCTAAGGGTAGTCCAGAGAACGCAGTTTTTTTTTTTTTTTAATAACCTAAAATTATTGATTTAATCGCATTTCCGGCATTAAAAAAATCTACAAGCAAAAGATGTAAAAAATGTCTTTGGCTGGATTACAAAAACCAAACTCAATTATACACGTTAGCTACAGATGCAGGTGGAGTTCAATTAAGGTATTTTCACGTTACAGTATGTTCTTTTAATGTACCTATACCTATTCTAGAGCCAAAAAGATGTAATTTTTTTTCTGTAAAATTGCGACGGAGTATGGCCGCTGTCCCCTGTATAGCTCCATCTTGCTGTAACAAACATCCTGGTGGACCATCATAAGTGAAATTTGAACAGGAAAAAGTTAAGGAAATGTTATTGTTATTTAAAAACAATCAGCTTTGAATATGTAATACATTGTAGAGATAGATAATACCTACAGCTACATAAAAATAGTAATGTAACTTATCAAAAATTGCCAAATTAAGAATTGCCTTGGATGTTTGAAATGCCAGTGTAGTAGAAACAGAGGAAACTTAACTGCGGAAGACAATTATAGCCAAAAAAGATCAATTATTGTGTAACGAATTAGATTTTCAGTTCCCCAGATATAATAAAATTAATTCGCAACATGAATAACGTCAATTGTGCTTTATTTTATCGAATTACTAAATTATGCATAATAAAAAAAAAAATGAAATTGTTCCGAGTCATGAATGGTGTTTCGCAAAAATTTGTGTTTGTGAGGTTGTCACGGTAGTTACCAACAAATTTATGATAATATTCCTAATAACAGCATGTAAATTAAAATTCGTCATTGAATTAATTGTTTCCAACGTAATTCGTTTTCTCTTTTTGTCATAAAGAAAATAATTATGCTAATCAATGTTAATAAAACGCTACAAGCGTTTAGTTTAAACGTGGCTATTAAATTACATAAGGCAACAAATCTTGTCACAGGCTCACTGGATTTAGGAGATTTGAAGCTATAGCGGTTTCACAGGTGACAATTAATTTTAGCATCGCTATTATAAGCTACAAGAAACTACAGTTTACTCTGACATTCGAAGGAAGGTTTCTGATTAAATTACTTAAAATTATCACGCTGCTTATGTAAATATAAGGTTTTGTTACATACATTCGATATATTTACATATAAATATAAAGTTACTAAAAAATGTTGGTATGTTCACCTTACGTACTCTATGTAAGCTGCAACCATTAAAACACCCCAGGGCACTATTAATTAGATTAGCGAAGAAATGATTTTCATATTATTAACATTTTCACTGCATTCCTTCAAGGGAATCGTGAGCTAAGCAATAATTATCTACTTGATTGCCAGTCATTATTATGTGTGTTGAAAATCGTTGGAAAAAATCAATTTGTCATTCAGCGTAGAAAAGACATTAAACTTCTGTCATATTATAATTTTTAAAAGCCGTAAATCATCATCATAATCATTGTCGCTAATTTTTTAATTCATTTTTTTTTAGTTTATTCTTCAGGATTCTTCAATCATATGTTTCTATAATCAACCCCAAATATGATGCATGGCAGAAAACACCTCAATTATGCCAAATATAAGAATTGACAAAAGGACCCTTTTGGATTGTTGAATTTTGACTATTAGTAGAAACTAGTCTATAGAAACTAACGAGAACGAGCCAAATAAATTAAAATTGCAGGGATAAGAACGCATCGTCATCATAACAAGTTTAACTCATAACAAAAAGTAAAAAAAAAAATTATAAATTTCCAATAATAAAAAATTTATTGCAAAAATCTCGATTTTTCAGTATTTCAGGATATTTCAGGAACGGTTGTATGTCTTGACGGATTCGAGATAGGGCATCTTTTCTCTAATTTAACCGACCCTGTATCTCTTAGCTTTGATACCCATGGTAAGCTCTGAAATCTTTTATCCAATAAAGTACAAAAAAATTGAAAAAAAACCATATCAAATTAATTCTGTAAAAATATAAAAAACTTTAATAATAAAATTAATAAGTAAATTTTGAACTTATAAATTACTGAAAAAAACCAGACTTTGGCACTTATTGTAATAATGAGTCACAATCTTAATTATGCGTCCAAAAGAGATAGTTATCTATAGTTATTTTTATTTACAAGACAATAATATTTCTGATATTTTCGCAGTAATTAATAATCAAATGTTTGACTTCTTAAGTTATGCTCATCATAAACATTGGAAAAGAGCAAACTTTAGCACTTATTTTAATGCGTCACAAGAATGTTGTAATCTTTATGTGTCCATAAGAGATAGTTATTTTCATTTATATAAGACAATATATCCAAGTTGCTATGACATTCGGAGAACTTCACAGCTCGTTCCAACAGCGGCCGTAAAATACGATCCGACTAGTCTGATATTTAATACTGCGAGAAAAGAGACTTCAACGATAAAATAGGACACAAAACAGTAATTATTTATAAAAGATCAGATTGCAGACGAGTATAAATTTTCTATACATAGGTACAATGCAATCAATTAAAATTCTTACAGTATACTCTTTGATATAATAACTTAATCACGAAATTATTGAGAGCTTTCTATAATAAAAGTACAAAAAAAAAATTGCCAGGTAATTAACCATCGAGGATAAGAAATATTGATCAGCTTTCTGTCAGCACAGAATAATAATTATAACAGGGTGAGTTTTTAATAAATTGTGGATGGAGTTCTGAATCTAATAAAAATATTGGGATAACTATATGGGAGAATCTGGTCCAATCGTGCAAAAACATACATAATACATCCTGATCATTGTTTTTATACTTCTGTTAGACGTAAAGTCCCATATGCTCTCTTATTTATAGAGACAAAGTTCCAGTTTTAATAAATAATTTTTTACCAGAAAGATAAGCCATCGCGCCTAAAAGATTCAAAATATGTATATAGATTCAAAAATAAATTCAAAATTTAGAGGTGCCATGCATGAGTAGATGGAGTTGAACAGAGTTTTTGGTTTCTATATGGCAATCAGAGTCGATGGGTATGCCACAGGGCTCTATGTTATAGCCATTAATATTTTTTATTTACACGTAAATGATACTTCTCTGCATGATTGTGGACGGGAGAAGGTACTAGAACTTCTGTATAGTTCCCGATAAATGGACTTCTGTTAAACGCAGAAAAGACTAGGTAGCTAGGTAAACAAACATGCTTCCATAACAGACTCGCCCATGTCTGTAAATGTTTTTTAAGTGGAAACTGGAAATCCTACTCGTCGGGTTTCAGCAGCAACATTTTTGGGTTTATAGGTACTTGAAGGAAAATCTAAACTGGAAAATTCACATGGGAGTGATAAAGACATTAAATAAACATGTTTTCAAATTCGAAATCTTAAGAATATCATACATATAAATAATATATCTACCCTCTAATCAGTTACTCTGCCTCACGTCATTACTCTTCATAGAACTTGTTTAAAGTCAAAATATACAAGAATCCGTGTACAGGGTGATTCCTATTCCTATAACCAGAAATATTCAAATATCACGAAAATTAAACACTCGGAAAATGTTTCCACAAAAATGCTTTTGGTTTTTCGTTTTACAAAAACCGCTACACCCCTCAACCCTTCCGAGGGAGTTTTCAAATGCGAAAGATTTATCTGAAACATTTTTGCGGTTAATCGTAGATGGCGCTGTAATCGAGGAAATTTGATTTAATTCATATCTCGAAAAGAGATATGCGAAAAAAGTGTTTCTACAAAGGTGGTTTTGTTCGGTGGAGGACATTGTTTGAACACAAAAACGCCCTGCAACTCGACCCCTTAAAAGTAAGTGGGAGTGGAGTAGCTTTGAAATTTTAAATAACAACCCCTATTTTTATTGCGAATTCATGTCTAGTAAAAAAAAAATGCGCAAAAAATGTTTCATTCAAAAAATTAAAAAATTCCAAAGTTATCCCCCACCCCACTTCCTCTTAAGGGGTGTGGGTTGCAAGGCGGTTTTTGTGTTGAGGCCATGACCCTATACGAACGAAACCTGTTTTGTAAAAAGCATTATTCCTCAGAATGCTTACTTTTCGAGATTTTTTTCAGGTTATGCTCACACTACTTCCAAAAATCGTGGGGACTTTTTTCTCACGCTTTACACAGTCATAACTAGGGCGCGGATTTTATGCAAAATGCATATATGTGCATATATTGCATATATTTAACAAATTTTTATATTTAGCATATTTGAATAAAACGTGCATATATGGGCATATATCCTTTAATAAATCCATCAATTCAAAAATTATTTTAGGTTTCATCTTTCATCTATTACTTTTATATTTTATGCTGTAAATATTTCTTGTATAGGTAGGTACATACTTAAATATAATCTCATTTCATGCATGAATGCATTTTATTTCAATGGGGTTTGTATATTATCTATTCAGTTGTAGTGAATATATTTGAACATTTTATGACGCGGTCAACAAAATTTGTTACACCTCTATAATCCCCTATTCAATTACCAGATTTGAAAATGCTTTAAGAGAGCTTGCTACTTTGGAATTCCCAGTAAGTCCATTAAATGTAAATTAAAGGTAAATTTCTACAAATACCTATCTAAGTAGGTATATAAATGTAAAATAGAAAATGCCTTCCTTCACTGTACTTTTATAATTTGAAGAGACAACTTGCACTCCACTAAAACGTGAAAACTTGTGATCAAAAAATTATAGTGTATTTATTATATAGTGTATAAATTATTGTGCCCTTGTGTGAAATATATATTATTCTTTTTACAATGCCAAGAGTTAATACGGTTTGGATTAAGCCCTATCCTGAACTTATTATGGATGGTGAAAATGTGTTTTGCAAAGCCTGCACTAAAATTGTAAGTAAAAATTCCTCAATTCGTAGAAGTTACATAATTATGTAGGCACTTATTTCTAATTTGCATGTAACTGGAATTCTGAATCATACAAAAGTCTAAAAAACGTTTAGGTATTAATGTATGTAATTTTTTTAATTATAGATTAATTACGAAAAAAAGTTTCAAATCGATCAGCATTGCAAAACTCCCTCTCACATTATGAAAGTTCAGAAAATTAAATCAGGAGGGGCCCAAATTACACTAAAAATGTCTGTTGAAAAAAGCACCGAAAAAAATGGACAAGGTTTATTCAATGAAGAATTATGTCAAGCGCTAATTTCAGCTAATATACCACTGACAAAATTGAATAATAGGCAGTTCAAATCATTTTTACAAAAGTATTGCAACTTTAATATACCAGACGAGTCAACAATACGGAAGAGAGGAATTGAGTCTGTATACAATCATGTTATGTGTAAGATAAAGGAAGAGATAGCAGAAAATTATTTCTACATTATTGTTGATGAAACCACTGATTCCTGTGGTCGATATATAGCCCATTTAATGATTGGAATGTTACATGAGACAGCTTCTGGAAAAACATATCTAATTGCATCAAAGCAATTAGAGAAAACAAACAATTTAACAGTCACACGTTTCATCCAAGACTCTTTGACAAGCTTCTTTTTACCCACTTCGATACCATCAGAAAGATTTTTAATTTTTTTATCAGACGCAGATAAAAAAAAATGATAAAAGTTGGTGAAAATTTGAAAATTTTTTATCAAAACTTAATTCATGTTACCTGTTTAGCACATGGTCTCAACAGAGTAGCAGAACAAATCAGGAATGAATATCCGTTAGTTAATGATCTGATTTCAAATGTAAAAAAAGTGTTTCTTAAGGCTCCATTAAGAGTACAATTATACAAGGAGAAATTGCCGGGAATTCCTTTACCGCCCCAACCAATTATTACTAGATGGGGAACTTGGTTAAATGCAGCTATTTTTTATGCTGAGAATTATACAAATTTGAAAAGCTTGTTCAACGATATAGATGACACGTCTAGCAGCTGTATAACTAAATCCCAACAGCTTTTAAAAAATAACGTTATCGCACAGCAATTAGTTTTTATCAAATCGAATTACAGTTTTATTCCACAATCAATTTTGAAATTAGAAACCAAATCTATGTCTCTTGTGGAGTCAGTTGCGGTAATTAAAGATTTTTCTGGAAAATGTACCAATGTTCCAGGCAATATTGGAAAAAAAATATCAGCGAAATTGGGAGACATAATTAGAAAAAATTTAGGTTACACACATTTGTGCAATATATCCCAATTTTTTTTAGGAGAAGAAAGCTTAGTTGACCTTCCCTTGGATTATAATTTAATTCCCAAGTTAAAATTTTCTCCAATAACTTCTGTTGATGTAGAAAGAAGTTTTTCTATCTCTAAAAATGTTTTAACGGATAGAAGACAAACATTTTTAGTAGAAAACTTGGAAAAATATTTGATAATAAATTCATTTTATAAAGAATGTAAAAATGTTTAAAATGTTAATTGAAAATGTATATATTATTATGGAATAAAATTTATAATGTTCTAAAATCTGTAACGTTTTTTTTTTTATCGTCACTATCAGTTGCTCTGTAGTCCATTAAGTAGGTATTATTTTGTGTTTGTCTGAATAGCTAATATGAAAATCGCGGCGATGAAAAGTAAGTATAGTAGCTATTTTATATTATATGAACTTCACGCATATGCATAAATTTTTTTGCATATTTTGAGCTATTATTTAAAAATACTTGCATATTTTGGTAAAAAAGTTGCATATATATGCGCATATAACTTCAGTTTAGGCTTGCATATATTCCGCGCTCTAGTCATAACAATAGTTACTCTCAACTACCCAATTTGTGATAATCATTTCAAAAGTATTTCATAGCAGAGCTTTGATATTAAATACACTAAAAACTTTTAACCTTTTACAGAAATTCAATACAAACTTTTTTGAGGAGACCTTGTAACGATACTATAATATTGAAATTTTTTCGATTTAATAAAAATGTCTGCTTTTTTTAGTTTAGGTTGAAATAATCGACCTGAGTCAGATTGTAAAGTATAAAAAATAGGTGAAGAAGCATAATGATTGGTGCGGTGTCTCGGTGTGTAGGTATAGTGGATATACCTACCTATAGTTCGTATATAAGTATAGATTATGAATTAATGAACGGGTTTTTTGACTTTTACTCTTTATTTTTTATTCAAGTACATTATTAAACCGTTAATCATTTTGTCGATCAAACATAACATATCCCAGTAAAGGGTTATCATAACATCACGGTAATTTGTTCTGTTAGAACATTCCTTTGTTCTGAGAAAATGAGAAGAGTGCATTAAATATTCCGTTTTTAGTTGGGAATAACGATCTATATAATTGATATCTTCAGGCAATGCAATCAAGACCAATCTAGTGGTCAGGTTTAAATATTCAAGCTGTTAGTACACAACCTAAAACGTTCCTTCGCCGTACAATACCAGTCTTTGAATATTAAACCCAAAAATTATAATGTGCACACGCGAATAACAATTCCGAAATTAATCTATGAAACGGATAAACGTTCGGTATACATAGGTATGAGAGTCGCTCCTCAACGGTAAAGTCTGTAGACGTGCTTTATCGCGAATTCGGTCTGCCCGAAGGCGGCAATCAAACCTCCGATACCCATCGATAATTCACCGTCATTATTGCTTTTATTTTCATCATGTTTTGTTTAATCACACATCCAGCCCTAATTGTTATTGATAGTTCCGTGAGATGAGAGCTGCTTTCACGATCCGCTAAAAAACACGTTAGCGTTGAAAACAATAACGAAACTGTGCTGCATGTATTTTACAAGATATGAGCCTGCTACGACGATTTTTGTACTTACCTACAACATAATAGTGATCAATAATTAACAGTGATAAATTTTTAGAGCTAAATGACAATATCAGCAAGACTTTCATTCGATGTTTTGTTTCGAGGGACTGATACAGATGTTGACATAAATAAATACATTGGCTGTAGGCTGTATTCCACTCACCATAAAGGGGTCCTAAACATGTGTTAGAAAATGAAAATTGTTCTAAGAAAAAAATTGCTATAACATGGGTCCGCAAATGTACCATTTTTGAGATACCTACAGGGTGTAAAAATAATTTTTTTTCAATTATTTGAAGATCGATACCTCAGGAATCGTTTGTGATACAGAACTTTTTGAATCTACTTTTTGAGGGCTAATTAAATTTTTTATGTTTAATAAACGTAATAAAAAGAAACCAGTATCGTTTTTGCCCACAACAAAACATGTTGCTACTTTTATATTTTTCATTATAAAGTGCTGTTTTATTCGAAAACAGTTGACACTAAAGCTTTTGACCAAGAGCATGAATCCTTTCCAGATTCATCAGATAGGTTGATTAAAGAATAGTATATTATGCAACGAGCTTATAATGAAGGCTATTAATACGCGAGTATGATGGTTAAGATACGAACCGTAGGCGAGTGTCTTAACCATCATAAGAGCGTATTAATAGCAATTATCTGCGAGTTCCATACACTATTTTTTCTACGACATTTTTTTATTTCATAGAAAAGATTAAAAAATTATATATTTTAACAATGACCCGTGTACAATTGCGGATCATTGAGGTTAAGATAGGTTGCTATTTGTTAACGCATATTACCAAATTTTCTCTTCGTCGCTAAGATTATTCTGCTGAGACATGTTTTAGTATCCAAGTTTAAAGGGCCCTACTCACTACTGCGTAATTTCTATTATGCGAAGTTCGAATTCCAAATTTTACGTTTTGATTTTGAGATTAATGAAAATTAATAACATTGCACAGCCATTAATTACGATATTGTTTACCTGCGCAACGCGAGGGTCGCAGCGTTGCCGCTTTGAATACTATCACGGAGCGCTACGAATGATATAATACTTTATCTTCCTATCTTTTACACGATATACCTACCTATCAAATTAATTAAGGTAACATAAAATCTTGATAAATTTTCTTTGAATGTTATTTATGTTCCAAATTAATAAACGTTCAGAATTTTTTTTCAGAAATACAGAACTTATATCACAAGGCAATTTTTGTCGTGAGTATGACAACTCTGTGACTTCGGTTGGGGTGGACCGATCCGATTGTGAGCGAAAAGGAACCGATTCGATTGCAAATGCTCTTCTGCCATTGGATAGCTTGACCAGTTCTTTAATGAAAATTTGTATCTTAATGAGACCCATTAAAGCACTGGTGATTCATATTTAATACGCATATTAAAGGTTAGGAGTAGAAAAACATTTTTTTTTCTTATATACCCATTGCGGTGCCTGCCTTATTCTTTGTAAAAAAAATGGAAACATCTTCGATGTAATTTTAATATATTCAAAACAAGTGTGTGAAAACACATGAACACTTCATTAAAACATGATGAGAGTGAAAGGTGATCAAAATAGATAATGATCTAGAAAAGCGTCATCCCTTAATAGACATGAAAACTTTAGTCTTCATACCAACAGGCAACAGCGGTACCCATTGTATTTCATTCATAAGTGAATTATCTCTATCATTAATAAATTAGAAAACTAACTTGCTAACCTGAGAAATGTCAACAAGAAAAATTGTGCGAAATTGTGTGAAGGGAAAATCCATTAGGATTCAGGGACGCGATCTATGAATTATTATTAGTAATGCTATAACAATTATAATGTCATGAGAAACTGAAAATAGGCTTTAAAACAAGCCACGTCTTAAAGTATCTGATTAAAGTATTACACCGATCCGTATACATGTGTACAATGTACGTATCTAAACACACTAAACACACTGGTTAAACCCACTTACATGCTAATTATGTTAATAAGTCGATATAGAGTTTTTCATGAACGTTTATTTTCATTGACAGTTAGTAAGTGATACCGCTGCAAGAGGATTTATTAGAATAAACACCTCAAAAAATAGTCACTGAAAACAGAACACAAGGGGCTATGAGTTTGTAGAGAAGAGACGATATTATATCAAAAAAGTGCAAATATAGCTTGCATTATTATAAATTTGTAGATATATTCTGTCAAAATTCTTAGATATTTCATCAGTAAATATTCTTAAAATCCTATAGAAAAAATATTCCGAACGGTACTGGATTTAAAAGAGTATGAAAGTAAAAATATCCCTTTAGAAGAACATCTAGATCAATATCTAGCGCAGGTGATGAATAATGCAAGAATTTGAATTATTATTGAAAAACTAAATGGAAGTTTAGTTGATTAAAAAAAATACTTTCCATCTTTTTTCTAGGCGAAAATTGGAAAAATGCAACCGAGCAAAAGATATTGATCTATGTTTCCATTTAAACCTTCTCCATTTTTTTTTAATCGGTCAATCTAAAGTACCTTTATATAGATCTCGATAAATAGAACTTAATTGAAGATTTATCAGACAACGTTTTACAGTTTACAGTAAAGAGGAATTCTTGCTGATCTCTGAGGTTCGAATCTTAGCCAGGTGTAGAAAAAAATTTACATAGGTACGAGTATTTAAATTTAACATCTGCACTAACTATACCTATGTACTTAATCGAGTACTTAATGCTCGATATAAATTGAGTGGCTCCAGTTGATTCATTTTTCGGTGGGAGGTGAGAAGGTGGTACAACCATGGGATTACTATGATGAGATCCCTTAAGTTTTTGAAAGTTCCTTCAAGCTTTTTTTATTATCTTATCTGGTCATTTGTGGCTTAAATAAATAAACCTACTTGAATATGGAGCAATGACCCCCCTCCACCCCTCCCAATACAGGGTGTTTGGTAATTTGACAGCCAAAATCGAACGTCATGTATAAAATCGTATTTTAAGCATAAACGAGAGAATAACTTTTTTCAAGATCAGGCCTTATTTAGGAAATATCTCCAAAAATGTAAAACTAAGGCCGCAATTGGTTACAGTTGGTATCAAAAATATACCAACAGGTGGCACTAGAGTCGGTGTCACTTGACTGTCATTCACTGTCAAGTTAAAATTATTATTTTGTTTTGAGCAATAAATACCAGACAAATGTTTATTCCAAGAAAAGTCGAACAAAAATCTATTATAGACCATTAAACTAATGTTTCAAAATTCGATTCCACTTTTTTTCGAAAAAAAAACTAACATTTTTTTTTCAGCGAATTACGCCGTCGATGTGAAGTCATATTGCTTGCCTTGCCTATAGTTTCTTAAATTTTCCTCTGACATTCGGTAAAAACTCTTAAAAATTAAAATTAAAAAAAAAAAGTGACAGATATTTATTTGGTTTCATTGATTTTTCACTGAATTAAATTAAAAAAAGCAAATTAAACGGCCATTAAAAAAATAAATAAAAGTTGATTATCTAGTCTGGGATCTAGTCGGCTTCGAAAAATTTTTAAATGCATGTCAGATGGATAGCAGCTCACGACTTAGGTAAATCCCACTGAATCTGGCAACACTGCATTATTGTCAACTGTTTACAGAGACATGAGTATTATCCTCCTACTAATCTTGGATCCCACTTTTTCAGCACTTGTTTTTCAGAAACACTTGTGCCATTATCTCTGCTCTCTGCTACTTTTGAAGATTCAAACGGTGCATGGGAAGATAAGAAGGGTCAAAGCAAAGTGACAAAGTAAAGCGAATTGAGGCATTAAGAAGAAGAATCTTATTTTATTGGAGACTACTATATTCTCAACTTTTGTGTTACTTTTAACAGCAGGTATTATAAAGGCTCATTAAGTTAACGGTCAGATTTCTGCGGCCATTTCTGAAAAAGTTATCGAGTCTAAGTGGAAATTTTTTAAATTTATCTATTTTTGACATGAAAGTAATTACAAAAATGTTAATAAAAGTGGATATGACGTCGATATTAGCTTCAAAAACGAACACAGAAATCTGCCCGTTAGCCTAATGAGCCTTTATAATATTGGCTCAGTAGTGAAACACGTGTAACGTTTCTATTATCCATCAATATACGGTAGAATTTTATAAAACATTAGTGTTTATATTCATCATCAATAAGGCTGTTATTGTTTCAAATCATTATTGGAAGAAAGCCCCCCTCCCTCAAAAAAAGCTAACTAGAGAATAAAGAAAAGATCTTGGAAAAAGTTACTCTATTCGCTGTAGAACAGCAAGGGGAAAAATGAGAATAATGAATGAGAGTTGTTTGTTTCTGGAATTTCTTTGAATAAAACAAGGTGAAGACACTTACTACTCTTATTACCTACTAGGAGCTCCTCCATTAAAAAGCATGTTTTTGTATTTGGTTTATATCCTAATAGAATTATTTATTTCAAGAGTAACTAAACTATACCTAGTAAAATGAGTAACTGATATTGGGTAAAAAAAAAAACAAAACATATACTGTTACTAAAAAATGTACTTAATCATTAGGTAGGTAACTTGTTTTTGAACTTCTAATCATTAATAAAGTAGTCAGTGGTCACTCAAATATAAAACTTTGAACCCGCTTCAGTTATTGTTTCAATTAATTCTTATTGTTCAAGAAACAAAGACTTATCTGCGGTTTCGAGTAACATAAAATATCAATTTAGAAGAATAGGTTCGGTCTAATTATAAATTCATCGCCACATTAAATTTATGAAAGTAAATCAAGTCGGACTGATGAAAATAGATCGTATCGGCGTTATATAAGGTTACTGTATCCCATAAATCATTCGTTAATTGTTATGTTAATTAAATTCTGTTATTTATTACGATTTCGTATTGTTGTACCCACGTATTTGCTTGAGTATTAATTGATAAAACTCGAAAGAATACATAAGAAACCTGCTGCTCCCTAGTTTCAAATTACACTTTTAAAGTTACCTGCATGAGAGTATACATCAGATAGGTAACTGTACTTTTGATTGAAGAATGACCACAATAACTTGATTTGTTGATTTATTCGGTTGTGTTTGTAATTATTTAGCTACCCAAGCTATAATATGCAATCGCAAATTAACTGAGATAAAAAATTACTTATGGTAGGTATGGGATGGCGGTCTGCAATCTCATTTTCATCATCGACTGATTTTTTTTATCATGAAACCACATATACATTCATTTTCCTTGAGGGAGTTATTAATTTAGCAGCAATTCTAAATTATTATTATCTTGAGGGGTCGCAAATAGCTGGAAAATCGTTTTTATTTTTATAATATTTCTACTCAGTATAACTTGAACTGAATCACAAAATTTTGATGAAATTCTTATTATAAATGCAAACATTCCAAGTAGAGGATCTCCTTTTGAGAACTAAACATTTAAGGAGACTTTGTGAATATGCAGTATCAGTAATAGCCTATTACAACATATTTTCAATGCTTTATAAAAGAATAGTTATGGTAGTTATAAAATTGAAATGCATCTTTTTAGAACCACTTTACAACTCTGTATAAGCTCCAATAAATAAAACCGGAGTTAAAGTTGAAAGAAGTCATATAAGGGATAAGGGGATATATTCCGTAAAATGTTCGATGATATATCTGAAAACAAGAGCTACTTAAGCCTCATATAGCATTATGTGAGGTAGGTAGTAAGTAGTAAGTGTCGTGTCATTACCGGTATGTGAATGCGCATTGACAAGCAGGCAGTCTGCCAGTGTGCAATGTAAGGGCATGAGAATCCTCTTCCATAATATAACACGCGAAGTATCCACGTCGTCCGGCAACAATAGAGGCCGAGATATCGGCGAACGAGCGACCATGAATGGTCAGTTGAGCGGTGAATGGGGGTTGTAAACCACTTTCCTACCCCTGTGGCGGCCAAGCCGGTCAAGTACCGAACAGGGGAAGACGATCGAGATGTTTGGGGTTCGCATCGGTGACCTAAAATAACAGAAACCAAGGTGCGACCTTTTGTGTGAAATCCTCACGGTGGAAAGTTTAACGGATGTTCCGATGAAGAAGTTTGTTTACGGGGCATTATTTTTGTTTGTTTGTTGTGAATATTTTTTAATCATTTCAAAATTGTTAATTTGTATCAAAAAAACTCGGTTTAAATCGATCATTCAACATTCATTGAAATCTCAGTTATTCATAGAAGAAAACTTCAGAAGAAAGGTTTTAAAATCAAAGGAGAGTTTCTATTGATAAGAATAAGAGAGGTAGGAAAGTGTTTAATTATAAATCAACCAGGTACAGAGAGAAGATCAATTACTTCGATCGAAGAGGCAGAATAAACAAAATATTTATAGATAGGTTGTCCGGAAGTAATTACCTAAGTAACAAAAAATTATTTAAAAAAAAATTTGAATAACCTATGACTGCAGTTTTTAAGTTTTCGTACAAATGTTATACAAACTTATGACATTTGTACAAAATAATGCCAACCCTGTATACAATTTGTTCTACGCAATGAAGGGCAAAAGAAATGCAACAATTTATTATTTAATCTTTAAATTTTGAATTATGAAAACAACCCCAAAAAGTATACATTTTTTATTAAGTAATTTAATTTTTATTGAGCTATAACATTGTTTTTTTATACAAGTTGTACAAAGCAATAAAATGGTTTTATATACCTACGTCAATGGCAATTAAAATAAATTCAAAAATCGATATTTTTTGAGGATTAGGTAATTTCAAAACTCAACATTCAAATAGGTACCTATTGATGGAATTGCTGAATTTCTCTTCACCGCATTTCATAATACTCGCCTTATAAAGTAATAAATTTGATAAAAATTTGAAAAAAAAAACAGGGGGGGGGGGTGGACTTGTGGGAATAATTGTATAAATAGTGGGAGAAACTAACATATTTGAAAATAACTAGGAAATAAGTGGATATAACTTTAAAAATAGTGGATAAAAATGGAAATATGTAGTGAATATAAATTAAAAATAATTCTAAACATTTTCATCCAGTGAACACCCCCTCGGCAGAAAAATGTAACTTATCTCACCGAAATTTTCTCATAATCAACTACCTAACTTGAAGTTGCGTAAAAAAATACTTACCAGAGTCAGACAAAGAGGGCCCTGAACCTGAAAATAATTGAAGAACATTAGTTTAGTTGAAATATAATAAATTATACATAAGTAAAGAATAGGCACATAATATTTTACATAATAGCAAATTTCTAAATAACAAAATATAAAGACAATTTGATTTTATTTCTATTTGTGACAAATCTACCTGATTTCGACAAAAACATAGACGTTGTATGTTGTATGTAGGTACATATAAGTAAGGCATTAAATTTGAAATTTTCTAGAAATTTATAGGTTCTAATTTAACTTGCCGTTATGTTTTTTTTTTTTTTTTTGCAGAATGATTAGAAAACTTTTCGCACAGCACGTGAGGTGAAGACTGATGAAGACAAGAACAGTCAGACACATACCAGAAAGTTGGGAGTAATAGTTATCCCAACTGTTTTTTCGTGCTGTTAGTGACTAAATTTTAATGATTAGGTAGCCCTATTAGCTCAGGCAACCAGAGAAACATGTGCGCTCGATATATCTATCCTGCGTGTAGCCCCCACAAATTTGTTAGGTTTGATCACGGACAAAAAAAATTATTGCAAGTTTTATTGAAATTACTTTTTTGTCTCTTTGAATCCAGTACCGAACGTTACCTCAATTCCGAAGACAATAACTGATTTGTTATATGCATTTCAAAAAAAAAAAAAAACGGAAGCAGGTGTAAACAGTAAGTAGAAAATTTATGGTCGTATTTTCATAGAGAACTTAAACATGAAGGCTCATTAATTAATTCAATTCCCTGCATATATGTGCATTAACGTCAATACAATAATGAAACTTCCTCCAACTGCTCTGTGACAGAACTGACAGAAAAAGAATCATTCCGGATTAAATACTCGTACATTAATTAATTATTAATACATAAAATCCGGATTAATTCATGAAATTAAATATTATGAAAAATAATATTTCTGTTTGCGTGATTCAAACAAAGATGTCAGTTATTTTTTGTTACTATTATAGTACTACCACCAACCATTTCATTTCTACAAATAAATTACGTTTTTGGGTTTTGGCGCCAAATTTGTCTCAGAAAGATTCTGAAAAACATTGCTTCACTGTGCAACTGTGGGCCTTAATTAATTATTATATAACTGTAGTAAAATATGTGCAGCCTGTGGTCACATTATTTATTATTGCCCTCATGCAGGCGTTTATGATAATTTACCATAACAAAGATGATCTGCTGCGAATTCGAAAATTCAAAAATTGCTGCTAATTGCAACAGAAGGGAAACTTGATTTGAGATGCATGAGAACCTTACACGATCAATAATAATATTACAATCATAAATAATTGCCAATAGTTCCAGTCATCAATAAAAATTTCTAGAAGAAAATAAACTTTACCTGTTCAATTTTGCAGCATAGATGCCCATATATGGATGCATGCTGCATAATGCAATATACAATCTATTACTGATTTATTTATTTATCTTTTAATGATTATCCATTTACATAAGTCAAACAATTTTTTAACAGAGAAAATTTAAAAGTACCTACGTCTATTACAGAGTAATTCTCTGAATAATAATCAAGTAAATCTTTTGTTCAATTCCCCGTAAATCATTCATCAAATCATTAAGACAATAAACATATCAATTAACTAGACAGATAATTAACCACCGCGGACAGTTGATGTGTCTTTATACGGTGCAAACCTTCCTGTCAACACATCAAAAGCGAACTATACACGAACGAATTCTGCTGATAATGATAACTATTTAATTATTGCCATCTATGTACACGTTGGTAACTGTAAAACTAGGATTATCAGCGATGAAAAACGTGCAAGTAAAGTCTTTATTAACAAGTCCACACTCGTAACGAAGTATAATAATTATTATTACTGGCAGTACAATTAAAAAATACTGCAAGTGTATAATCACAAAAGCTAGTTACCTATTTAAATTAAACAGCAAATTAAAACACTTAACTGTACTAAAACTTAAACTGCAAATAAACTAACGTAAAACACCGTTAGGTAATACGTATAAGGATACAAAGACATGATGACATATTTTTCTGTGGTAAAAAAAAATCCTTTCAGCACCTAATTATGAACTTCCAACATATTTCAGAGCCCCTTGAGAGCGCAATCAAGTCTCAGCTTAAGATAAAAAAAAATTAAAAAGTACAAACAGGAGAAATCACTATTATGCACATTGCACATCCTCATCATGCTACCTAATAATATACAAAAAACTTAACGAAAATCTCATGACAGCGGGGGCCACGGGCGTTTGTATTCAATTATTGGGGAACAGCTGGTCGGCGCGTGTATGTTTGCCTGATGGTAAAGGTAACGCATACCGTCGTCGAGACGTCCGTCCTTGGCGTCTCGATGCTCGCGCGATGGCCGGTGCCGATGCCGTTAATCAATCAGAGAGGAGAAAACCAACAGTGAGCGAGGGGAACTATCCAGTACACATTAGTTCATTGCATTGCTACGTTTTAATACACCTAATGACAATTGGAAATGATTACGGGCATAATTACAATATAACACGCAAGCTGGTGTGCACGCACGGCTCAAGGGTTGCACTGTTGCCGGGCTCAAGAAAAGCGCCCTAACATATAAGAAATTTCAGACAACTGGCTGAAATAATTATTGAAATTGTGAGCTACCTCTTGAGATGGGTGCTCAGAAAAGAGCCGAACCAGATGGTGACCTTCGCACCAACTGACTCAATTGCTGTTCAGGGCCATAAGCAAAAGAAAAAAAAACACAATGACTGCTCGAAATATAGGCCACAAATGGGGGGAGTAATGAAAGATGTGCCCCAATTCAAGAATATCTGACACCAACTATTTTGGGATGGCAAGTATTGACTACTCCTCCGAACACTGAACGTGAACTTTTTGGTTTTGCAGGCAGACTGGGGGGCTAGCCAATAAATTTTATCAATTTTCTATGTGAGCACTTACCCTCTAACAGAGTCAATCAGATCTAAACAGCCATTATCATCATAAATATAAGAACATGGTCCACTCTGTTTATTTGAAGGAGGTGAGGACTTCGTACTGCAGTGGTGAAGACCGCTGACGACGAAGCCAAAGATCGGATGTTTGATTCTGGCCGGGCCCACTTTTTTTTCAGATTAATTTTCGAATTATTATGAAAAGTAGAATATGCGATGATTGGGGTAGTGGTGACCATTCGCTTTTTTTAGTGGTACCCCTTTTTGGATGAGAATACTCATAAAAGGTGTAAAAAAGGTCTTGACGACAGATATACCCTAAATCGTGTGGTTGAAGTAATGACGTCGTCGATTGCCTTCACTTGTGCGGCTTTGAAGAAATTGTGGATTCTGTATTGTAAGAAAGGAGGACTTGTTAAACACGGTCTCGATAATCATAGTGATGACTGCACCAGTTTGGTAAATTTAGCTTGGAGGTGTTAGTGCGGAGCCTATTCTACTGTATAATGATCCTCAAATTATAACACCACAGGGGGAATCAGGAGGAACGTCATGTTTCGATAACGGCAGTCATTGCAGATGCCTCTTCCTACTTAGCTCAGGGCTGTCTTACTGTATAAGATATTCTTGGTTCCTTTAACTCCCTTGGTCTGCTGGTATGAAGGTGCTTTCCACCGTAAAGATGAAGTAAGTAGTTACTTTTAGGGGGGGGTAAACGAGAAATGCTGACAAAGATAAACATATTAATCTTATTTAGCAAAAATTTATCAACGATGCCAGTTTGTGAATATCTTCTCAATGATTTATGTCAATTACTTAGGTAGGTATTTAAAAAATCAACTTAATTAGGTGTATTTGGCTATAAATATGAAACAGCTCTATTAACAATTATTTTATAATTATTTTAATTTATAAATGCAGAATAGAATATAAATCAACCTCAAGAATTTTAAGATAGGAAGTATAGTAAAAGTGTCGACAACATAAATTTTTATATAATTTACGAGTGCATGTATTAATAATTAATTTTATTCCAAGATGACTGAGATTGAAATTGGCGCATATTATATAACGGAATATGTAAAAATTATACATGCAGAGTGTATAAGAAGACCATACACTGAACTTTTAAATAGCTTTTGTCACAGTGCGAGTATACCTTTGTAGAAGAAAATGTCACACATCCTAGTGGATGTTCAGGCGCTACTTTATGACCTTTGCTACACCCGGCCGAGTTCTCATATAACAAGGTATCGGTTTTTATTGTGTCGAGGACAAGCTTGTGTGTTAATGCACCCATTGTTTTGGCTGATACGATTTTAGCGCGTCAGACCTGTTCCCGAACAAACACGCCGCTACGGCGAGGATCCCTTGGTCAAAGCTCTATACCTCTATAAACCGGCTGTTGTCTTTTATGGTTTTAATACCTCCGATGGCCTAAGAATTCTAGCTTGGAAATTAGTTCTGGATGTTAATTAACGTATGGAATCCATTAAGAATGAGACCGGTAACACTAACGAAGCTAACGAAATGCAACACTGAAGATTTCACACGACTAATATTTTAATTTTATATATTTATACGCTATAAAATGTGCAATTTATGAAGTTCAACTCTCAAGCAGATAACTTCTACTGGTGCTGGTGCTAGTGATTAAAGTGTTAATGATAGTTTTGATAGTATTTTTTATTGACATTTTATACATACATATAATCAAGCTCGTTACAATCTTCGCTTTTATTTTTTATTAATTTCAAAATAGATGGCTACGATATCATTATAATAAAACCAAACGACATTCAATTAGGTAACACAAAGTAAGTAAAATTTTATATGTGCAAATTAAATATGCCACTTATTCGATTTCCCGTAATATACGAAGAATCGAGGATTGGTTAAATGCAACAAAGTTGCTCTACTTTAGAGAGATAACTACATCACTAGCAAGATGTGCAACGTTCTCAAGTATGCCAAAAAAATTAGTTGTCAAAATGCTCTGGTAGTATACCTACTACTTACTGTAAATCTATTTTTGGGACATAGGGAATTAAATCACATGTAAATGTGTAATTTTCGTTAAAATTGAAACTTTGCATGCTTCTGATGCTAAAAGCTTTCCAAGTCTGCTAAGCCATTTTCGAGAAAATCAGGAAAAAGTTTTCAGTTCGTGACGTACCTAAGTATCATGCATTGTTTTCATTTCTTATTAGTGACGCCTTTTTAATCATTTGACGTCACAAATAGAGAATAAAAAAAAATTAATAGAGAGAGCAATAAAGAATTTTTTTTCCGATTTTCTAGAAAGTGACTTACAGACTTAAAATTCTACTAGTTCTACTACACCAACAGACGCAAATTAACTTTTTTTCATATTAGTGCTAATTTAACTTGTCATTACTTTGCAGAACAAATTAGAAATCTTTCGCACGACATGTGAGGTACCGTTTCGTCTTTGTTATGGACTCATCAGCATATCATATCAGTCAGATACACACTGCACATCCCATACGAAATATTGGAAGTAATACTTAGCTACACTTAATATTTCTCTCTAAAATTAGGGAAGCCAATGTTTACAAAAGTCTATTTTTTTATTTATGCATTCCGTTGAAGATATTATAATGGACTTTTAACGAAGGACGAAGGTCTCTTATTCGACATTATTGCATTTTTCATTAATTAGTTAGCCTCTGCTGCAAAACTACAATCTAAACTGTTCTTTCATTCAAATTGCATAAGGTATGGAAGCCGTTTTAGACTGTTTTATCTGTAATACGTGAAAATACCGACCAAAAGCTGGATATTTCTGTGATTCAATTGAAATTAATTCGACTGTTCGATCTATCCTTGTCTCGGTCCGCTAAAAATAGCATGATCTGCCCTGCAGGTGACTTCAAATTCAGACCAGTTTTGGTCCTTTCACCTAAAGTTTATGGAAACTTATGGCCAGGCTTAGAACTGGTACAGTTCAGAAAAAGTGCCCATAGCCACCAGTATTTTTACGAATTAACTAAAAAAAATTTATCTGTATGAGTAATTTTTTATAAAATCAATTCATTAGCATTAGGTATGAAATGCGTAAAAATTCCAGATAAGCAATAAAGATCAAGAAACCAAGAAGAGAACTTTCAGAAAAAATCGAGAACTTTCAGAAAAAATCAACTCATCGATCAAAAAATAGACGAGCTTTCAGAAAATTGAATTTTATTTTGGCCAGTGCAATGGTATCTATTAAGAACGTATCTAAGTGTTTTCTAAAAATATGATTCTAGGAATTCACAGCGGCTACAACAATTCTCAAAAAATTAGCTTAAATCGGCCAATAAAAGAAAATTATTCAATCTGGTCAAAGACGGTGAAATTTCTAAATAAATGTTAATCTAAAGAACCTAAAATTTCATTCATTTTACCGATTTGGTAAATAATATCCGCTGTGAGACTTATCTATCTCTTTTAGTATAAAACTCGCTCTAATTGCTGCGGCAACATGGCACGAAATTGATGAAATTCCATCACGATTTAATTAAATAAATTGCAATTAAAAGTTAATCGGTAATATAACTTGCTTGCGATAAAGATTGTTGAAGAAAAATAATTAAACTGCAATATAATTATTAAATAAAATTGGCGACTATCGTAAAAAGAAGAATTGTTATTTTACAAAAATGAAAGGGATAAATTATTTCTTGTATATACAGGCCGAACCCAAAAATGTGAGCTCCATAATATACAGGGTGTCTAATAATATACTAAAAAATAGTAAATTTTTCGAAAAACACCCATCTAGAAAACTACAGCTCCAAGACCCATCTTTACAGTTCCTACATGTCCGCATATAAGTTTGTAACTCCTTATTCATTAACACCCTGTGTAAAAGTATTATTATTTCCGAAATAAACATAGAGATTCAAACTGTTAAAATAGTAATTATATAAAGCATGATCCCGTGTGGTTAATTTTTATGAGTGACATTCTTCAATAAATTATTTTGAATATTGAAAACAGTCTCCTTATCTGGCCTGATGTCTTCTATAGGTAATAAAAGCCTCTTTAAATATTTAGAATGGAGCCCCGGGAAATTTATTTTTATTGTAAACAGTAATTAACCAATTTATTGTCACTTTTATAGTTATTTATAATGTTTAACACCTCCGAACGATCTCCCAGCGACATCTTCGACGTTTTTTCACTAATTTATATCAAGATGGATGTGGTTTTATACCAGTAATGTTAATGGAATCCAATAAAATACTTCCCAGCCTAGACACACGGTGATTATTGTGAAATCGGGTCCCGTATCAGCTCTTAAAACTTAATGAACAAAGTTTGACAACAAAACTCAATATTGTATTGATGCTCGTTTTAAGATAACCGGTATCGAGATAAAAATTAACTAATGTACAAAACGTGATTTAAGATATATTGTCAATAATCTTATTAAGGTGTTCCTAATACATTAAAAAAATCTGCCCAATTTATCAAAAACACCAACACTCTAATCTTGATGGGATTTGTTTTTAAATCACCAAAGGCTTTTTTATAGAGGTATTAAACTAATCTTTGATTCAGATATTAATTAGGGGTACCTACCTATGGGATTAATTTATTGCGTGTTTTGTTTAAATTGGGGACATGTTCTCTTTTTTTAATGATGAAACTACAAGAAGAATAGTTACAGAAAAAAGAGCAATATAACACAACAATTTAAAGGTTTGGGGTGAACGAATTTCTAGTATGTTAGTTTCTGTACACACGATATGTTTTTTATTACTTTTTTGTACGTACATAATAGTTTTATTTACAAACATGGAATAAGTTAAAATAAAACCTTCATAATGTATTTTACCATCGTTTTTACCACTAAAGTCATGAGGAGTCACTATATACAAAAAAGGTAAGACATGTTAGTTATAATTTTTCTTTACTAATAAGAAAGTGTTTTTAAATAAATTGTGATAGCGATTTAGCCTAAAATTTAACACGCCTCCCCCCCTGTAGATAATGTCAATGCAGCAACCATTACTCTTGTTTATTAATGGAAATTTTTGAATTAAATATTCATCTAGAAGCAATTTGCCAAGTTTCTGGTTGGATAGTTAATATGTATAACAATAAAGAGTTTCTAAACATGATTTGCAGGCAATTTAACAAATTTCTTGTGCACATTCAAATTTGCAACAAAATGTGGAAATAACATGACTTCCGTGGTGAGTTTTTTTAGTCGATACGAAACGTACGTGCTTTGAATGCGTCTTTGTTATTCGACAAGCATTAACCACAAAATATATGTTGCTGGCTTGTGTAACGTTTAATTAAAAAAATTAATTAACCATTACGTAAAATTAAACAAAAAGCGACAGGAAACTCTCGAAAGTGTAAATAATAATATTGGAATATTTGGAAACGCGTACAATACACATTAAAAACTAATTATGTTTTCGATATAATTTTTTTATGCTCATATTACATTAATTTCAATAGATACATTGTTATTACAAGTAGAAAATACAACCGAAAGCGTAATTACAATTAGAATTTTTTCATGTAATGTATAGTTTAACAATTACCTAAGCCTCTGTTACGAAGGTCGCGAGTCGCGACCATGGGAGTCGTTAATTACATCTAGTTATTAAGTGACAAAATGTGCTAAAATATAATAACAAATTTTATGTATTATTCTATGCATGGTAACCTGCCTCTAACCCATACAGTTTTCATTACAAGGTGATTACCACAACTTTCCTATATCTACCTATATGTACCTATATCTACCCCCTTACAATGTTAAACCAATTCAATCACATCCCCATCCACTGCATTAAATAGGCAGATGAAGAAAGTGATTGAAATTTTTATCGAGAACACGATAAAACAGGATTACCCGCTTTCAAATCACTTTATCTTTTACTAGCTGCTGGGCTTTAAATTTAAAACCAATTCCCTGCATCAAATTTGGAGAAAAACTATCGTGACACACTCAACGAACCCATTTATTATTAACCATTTCCACGGTCCTCGTCATACATTAACCCGTGCACAGTTTAAGCCAATTCCGGCTATCGGAAACAAACATCTAAATTGTCTGTTTTAACGTAAATAGCTGTTGGAGAATTCAATCTAGGGTCGATTCACACATGTTCCATCTAATATAAAGTTTTCCCGGATTATGGCCGGTGGGAGACTAGGAATACCACGATTGAAACGATTCGTTGCCTGCCATCAGATAAGGCGTTCGTGATTTGAAGTTCATGTCTACTCGCGCCAAACCTCGCTGTATACATCGCAAAAGTCGAGCTCGATTCTCATTTCTCATGGTTATTATATCTGCACTACCTATTATACCGGTCTGGTACTTTTATATGATTCCAATAAGCAATGGGGTGAAAAACTGGGTATGTTACAATGTCACTAGCCGTCAGGTTAATAAGAGTTGTTGTGGTGAGGAGCAGATAAGAACTAGAGTGTCTAGCTCTAGAACAGAGAGAAGCAAAAATAGATAATTATTAATTACTAATAAGTGGCAGATAGATTATACATGGCAACACTCGGTGTTTGGTAGTCAAAAGAATTGACTATAAACTTTGATGGTTACGTTACTCAGTATTATTGTATAATTTTAGATATTTTGTCGATTATGAATAAATTGTTTTGTGAAGACTGCCAATTTGGCCAAATGGGACGGTTTGAAAAATTTTGATTTTCCCAATTTTTCATATTTTTTAGTACCCCTTAAAAGAGCCTTTACGGTAAATTTTGAGATCTTTTAATGAAGTACTTCCAAATTAAAGCTTTTTTTTTGTTTTTTAGATTGCCTTCACAGAAAAAATACATACAAAAAAATTTCAAGTGTTTTTGATGGAAGTTTTTTTGCGTTTGAAATTTGAAATCGTGTTTTTCAAATGAGTGTATCTTTAATTTTTTTTTCAAAGTACTATTTTTTCAATTATATTTAGGTAAATCCGGTCGTGGGCCCTCTTCATAATAACTTTTATTTTCGATTTTTTAAAATTAGAAGAAAAAAACTTCTTTTAAATCATTATAAAAACCAATGTTGTTGTTTTTTGGGTTTTTGTTTTCTTAATTAATATAAATAAAAATTTAATTAAGATTCAATATTTTGACAACGTTTGAGTCCTGATAACGTTTATTGTATCATTTATTCGATTTTGTTATACAGGGTGTCCCAGCTTATTCGAAGCGGTCTCTGTAGGCCAAACGATGGATTTTTTCCAAAAAAATTTTGCAAATTCAAGTACAGGATCACAATGGCCATAATTTAAAATTATTTTGGAGTATACAGAGTGTCCCATATGACAGTGGCATATCAAAGTTATGATTTTTTAAATGGAATGCTCCTATGTTATTGCATTTTTAGATTGTCTGAGAAGAGGAAATAAGATTGGCTTTTACAGTTGGTGTTTAAATTCAGAAGTTTTTGAGTTATAAACAAGTGAAAATCATCATTTTTCAAGTTCAAGGCCCTGTACAACGAAAACGGTTCAAGATAGCGAAAAACGGCTTACATGTCCCTATTTTAACTTTTCATGTACTATCCTATGATGTAGATAAAATGTTTATACAGGGTGATAAAAAATTTGAAAAATTCTGAGATTTCTCCACACGTCGCCAAATAAAAAAATCAAAGACAGTACAAATGTTTCTACACCATGGAATAGTACATAAAAAGTTAAAATAGGGACATGTAAACCGTTTTTCTCTATCTTGAACCGTTTTCGTTGTACAGGGCATTGAACTTGAAAAATGATGATTTTCACGATTTTCACATATGCCACTGTCATATGGGACACTCTGTATACTCCAAAATAATTTTAAATTATGGCCATTGTGATTCTGTACTTGAATTTTCAAAAACTTTTTTTGAAAAAGTCCATCGTTTGGCCCACAGAGACCGCTTCGAATAAGCTGGGACACCCTGTATTTTGATTGATTTTACTGTTTTTGATAATATTGCTAAAGAAAAGAACCAAAAACCACAAAAAAAAAACAGCGAAAACAACCAAAGATCTATATTTTTTTATCGTATACCTAAGCAATTTAATTTTGGAAAACCGCAGTGATCTATTATGGGTCAGGTCAGGATCGATGGACATTTTATGAATTTTCATCAAGCGCGAGTGCCCGAAACTAATAGTATCTTATATTTTTATTAAAATAGAAGAAATTATGAAATAATTACCTTTTTGGTGAATTTTCTTGGTCACACATGATTTTCAAGTTATGGTATACCAATTGATGAAATACTCGTGGTAGTTTCATCCTATAAACTTCTACAATAAGGCATAGCACACTTTCCACCCATTTTTGCTTGTCACTTATTCAGAAAAGAATAAAATATACTAGCATGATATGTTGGAAGTGCCAATTGAAAAGGTAAGAGCAAGAGGTCAAAGCCTGCATGGCTCCATCTCTTTCATACACTGACTATGAGATTTTAGTCTTACGCTCACTGTTAAAATACAGCTCCCGTTCGCTCACCTCATTATATCCTACATCAATTAAATTACATCATGCTTTTCTCTCTAGAAACTAAAAATGTGTTGCTTTGTAATAATTCAAGTACTTAAAAAAAAATTATGAAAATTTAGAAAGAATGTTAAGATCATTGAAGACAATCACCAAAGATTACTTATCTCCTACATTTTAGAAACCTTTAAAAATCGAGATAAATGACAAAGGTGTCCTGTTTATGTTATTATTTTGACTCGTATATTAAAAGAAAGCAACATTCAACGTAATTTTGCACAGAGTACAGTAATAATGAAGCAATGATCATTTATTTCCATATTAGCGAATAGTGAAAAATTATTCACAACGTGTAAGTAAGCTTAAAAAGGAGCCGACGAAATAATAAGAAACCCAGCAATTCACAAGATCTCTGCACGAGGTGATGGCGTCGACGGTTCTCATACATATCACTTTCTAATGGGACAGGGCAATAAATAAATGGTGTAGCTGCAAATGTGCTTCTTGAAGTCCATCAAATTGAACAAAAAAATATATGCAACTAGCTAGACGCACTCAGCAGAATGCCGAGTATTTTTGCTGGAAAAGTAATAGGTACGGCTGGCTCAATTAAGGAATTATCAGCCAGGTGCATAATTACCGTATGCATCATTCCATTCGAAGCAGCATGTACGAGAGCATGTTGCATAAACTATCTTCACACTAGATTGCGATGTTGTCATTTCAAATTGAAATTGAATTCAGCATTGAATATCAAAGCTGATAATAAATAATAATCATTAGTATACTGCTCGAGGGCGCCTAATAATACAACATATTCTTGCTAATAAAACTTTAGAAATTAGTCAAATATAATATGTTTTTATTGAGATTTACAAAATTACAATTTGTACTTGTGGTATTTATTAGTCAGTTGACCACAATTATTACGTAAAGTAGATATATGTAAATAGGTATAATAATAGGTACCTATAGGATAATAAAATTTAATAAAAATAGAACACATTTTTTTGCCTAAACTAAACTATTAATAATAATGATAGACCTTATTAATGTAGTTTTTAGAACACAGATATAATAGTTTTGTTGTCTTTGTCAACCTTGGTAGGTATTATCCAATCGACAATAATAATAATAATAATAATTGTTCCAAATTATTTATAAGAGATTTTTGGTACATACAAAAAAATGTATAAGCGCATTTCCCTTAGTTTTTTTTTTTTTTAATTCAAATTTTCCGAATTCCTATTAACTGTTAAATTTATTCAGCACTAAGCCGTGCTTCTCATCATAATAACATCCAATCATGGTATGATTATTTCTGCGCCTGATTTATGTTCCAAAATTCAGAAGCTTTTTATTTTGAGATATTAAAATTGCCTCAAGCACTTCACCTGTTGCCTTATTAAGGCGAGGTATAAAGGCGTCTCCTACAAGGTGTCTCCGTGTCATTTCCTATAATTATGTAAAACAACTGTTTTGACCAGTACCTTCCCGAGCTGAATCGCAGCCCAAAATTTATTTCCCAAAGCACCAGTATACCAGCACCAGCACACCAGCGACACTAACAAACAGTCGTCTTGATGATGGATTGGAAATCGTTTTTGACCCATTTGGAGGGTAATGGGAAGGAAATACCCGACTGAAATTTGGGCCAAGAAAGTAGCAAAAATACAAATGTGAAATAAGAGATAACACCCAGCTAGTAAAATTATACAGGGTGTTCCTTAGCTAGGTAATGACGATATTGTTTATTTTTTTTAAATAGGTCAGTTGATCTGCAATCGTATAGACACAGTATGTGTGTAGACACACATTTTTGATGAGAAACTAATGAAAGTCTAGATCCAGGGCGATGCACTTCTTAGAAAGAGGTGACAACGACTTCGCTTTCGTACGTCGAGTAGGAAACACGCGGTCCTGCCGATTTTAATAACAAAATATCGTTGGTTTGTTTGTTAGACAAAATAAGGAGGTACCTATACGATTTAATTCAAATAACAAATTATTCATCTTAATTAATCGTCATCGTCAGCATCATTAATGTAGGAATTACCTTTCAATTATTTGGTTTTTCTACAGCATTTGTGTAAATTAACCAGTTGTACATTAATTATCACATTTTTCATCACTTTTGAATAAAAATTTCATCAGCATCATGGGAAAGTAGGTACATAAAAAGTTAAAATAAGGACATTATGTATGTAGTTTTGCGATATCTTGAGCGGTTTTTCAAATGCTTAGAAAATAGGAAATTAAATTGCGATATTCCTGCCTAATTTAAGTGACTGTAAAAAACATAATTGGATTTTTTTTGGATTTCAAAAATAGACAATGTCGTCATTACTGAGCCAACAAACACCCTGTATAATTTGTTTTACATCAATGGAAAGTATGGAAATTAAGTAATTAATTTTCTGTTTACCTGTTAATTTTAATTGACCTGTTTCTGCATATTTTCTTATAACTCAAAACTGAAAGATTTATTGAACTGTTGCCAGTAGCTATCTCTGTATAAAATTTGAATAAGGCATAAAAATCCCAAAATGCTCGGACAATATTATGAAGACGAATTCAATTATGTATAATTTTACAAACCAGATAGGTACCTACGTCTGTATAGCAGCAAGGTCGCCCCTTGTAACCAGACAGTTTTATGGGACTTGATTTCCTAAACAATTAAAATTAGGGAGACACGTGCAAGTCTAAACGTGAAATTTTCTTCCAGTTTCATTTCAAACTCGGATGCTGCATAATTTGGCCCTTTAAAGTTGAAGGTCAATCCAATTTTCTGGATTTTTAATTCCGGGAGAGCTAGACAGATTGATTTCGTTTAATTATGAGGTGCAGCTGGGAGATAATTACACCACCAGTCAATTCTACTTTTGATTATTGCCTTAAAAATCTGCAAAATGTTAGAGTAAAAAATGTATATCATACTAACTGATCTGTCTGGTTCTGGTATTTCATTCCAATTCAATTGCTAAGCTGACCTCAATATTGCATTATATGTCTATAACCTGGAAACGGTAGGAACCTGTTTTTGCTCGTGGTTGGATATTTAAAAAATTACAAGCAAGTAACTTTGCAGAATCAGTGCAAAATTATAATTCCATTATAACAAATAATTACACAGGTGAATCCAATTTGTTTACTTGGTTTCGCCAAATTTTTTTTTTTTTCAAAAAATGGACTCATTTCTTAATTCTATCATTTTGAAAAAAAAGGGTAATTGTTTACATCCGCGGCTCCTAAGTTTCATCAATTTTTTCGGGACCGAGGAGCGAAATAGGGGTGCTGGGTGGGTAAGAAAGTAAAAACAGCCATGGCAAACTAATATTAAGGTCACAGCTAAGGCCTCTTTGGCACTACGGTCGAATTTCTATTTTTTTTCACTTTCAGGCCAAGGAAAATCTTCGAAAATAACAGTACCACGATTTTTATTTTGAATTTTGCATTTATTTTGAATTTATAATCCGAAAATCATTGCATCAATCCCTGTGCGGACTGAACACGTAATGAAAGCGGATATATCGCTCAGTCCGCCTCTGTGAACCTCTAACACAGAATAGAATGCTTGGCAATTATGGTGAAGTGGTTTTATCCGGGATCGCGGCATCTAATCGGTGCCTCTTGTCAGGACCGCACTCCCTCCGCACTCTCAAAACCATTTTTTTACACCGTTTTGTGGCTTTCCCTTTCATTTGCCCAGCAAATGAATACCTTCCTGGTGTTACTATAGGTATGTTCTCCACCCCTATATAAGTTCCATAGTGAAACTGTAGGAGCCGCAGATGTAAATAATGACCAAAAAGGGTAAATAAGTAGCAACTAACGACCAAGATTAGCCATTTTTTTTATTTTTGAATGAATAGTCATGCACTGTGAATTGTCAACGGTCTATTGAGCATAATGTGCCTGCAAAATTTTGTCATCAGTCTTTACTCAGAAACTCAGGAGGACAAGGCACAGTTTTAGAAGCAAACTTTTAGGTTAAGCCTTTTAGCATTTAATTTATTAGTTAGGTATTTAATTTCTCTCTGGCTAGAAGTGTATTTTTGTAATTTACGACTGCAACGAGTTTAGTACAGGCTACAAATTGTTAAACTGAAAAAAAAAAATAGGTACAACTTGACAATCTGCTTTAAATCGGTTGCAAGCGATAAGAGCAATGAAGAAGCACCGGGTGAAGAAGAGGCCAAGCATGAAGGAGCGGCATTACTGGTACAGGCTTGTTCACTTCTCGACTTGTCTCACCGCGATTAAGCTTAAGCTAAACCATTTACAACAATTATGCTAATTACAGTGAGAGATTGCTCACATTAATCAGCGTATGCCTCAGTTGAGCTGAGCTGAGTGCGCGATTTGCCAGCGTTTGCTTTAATTTCTGTTCGCTGGCTCGCTGATTTATATCTAAACAATTATCGGTCTATTCTCATAACCTTTAAGCTATTACGGGAGAGAAAGTTTTATTGGAATTTCTTGTTATTTTTATTTATAAGGTTAATGTTAATTTCAGCGAATAGGAGGCTGCTTCTCCGGTTGCTGAGGTCAGAAGGTTAGATGCGACGAAACATATGGTGACGATTTTACACACACGCCTTCAGGATAATGAAACAAAGCTTCTCTGCTGCATCAAGTAGGTAGATACCTATAGATAAGTACCTACATGAAAAAAATATTTTTAGAAAAGAGATATGCAAAGAGAAGGTTGATTATTACTACAAAAAAAAAAAAAAACGCATCAATGCAATAGCAATTTTGCTTGACCAGCAGGGGAGGGGAAGGGGAAGACAAGACGACGATAAGGCATAGTTGCCAAGGGGCGCCGATCTCTTGGGTGGCAAGGAGACGCAATTACCCAGTAAACTTTATATTACAAATCCTTCAAGAGAGCGAGAAAGTGACTTCGAAATAAGTCACTTGCCCGGCAGATAAATAAACAGCTCCGCCGCGGCCTGATTTATTGTTTTATTCAAATACGATTCAAAGCCACAAATCCAACAGATGTCCTGTAGTGTAAAATAACATTAGTATATCATGCATCAATCCCTAGAGATTTTTTTATTAATTATTCGCGCAGTTTTCAAAATTTCCACAAGTTTATTAATGTACTTCTTCAAAATTTTTCGAGGTCAAAGGTTATTACTTTACTATAATAGTTGTCTACTGTAAAACGAATTCAAGTAAATTCCTTTGAAATAGAAATAAAATGAATATAAGAATTTAAATTCATTTTAATCTGTTTTCTAACGACGCCACTGGTAAACTATTAAAATATTTTTTTTGGCACAAATGTATAGTTTGGGGTACGATTAACAAAAATGTGCCAATAAATGGCTATACAAATTTAGCGGTTTCGCCCCGTTTCATATACCTCAGTCGCCGTCTAACTGATAACAATCAACTTTTTTTGGACTATAACGTAAAGTTTGTAAAATGTTCTTCCTATCCCGTTATTGTAGTTTTTAAGTTTTTCTACATCTCACATATACAAGGGTTAAAAATAGCAATTTTTTCGAAAATCAAAAGGCAGGGGAGGGCATTTCAACCCCAATGAAAATCGAGTGACCTTGAATATTGAACAAAATTTGCCTGTGGCGCATACTGTCCACACACTTATAACATCTATACCATGTATAACAGCATGATATATTTATATGAATTATAATAATTAATATATTTATAGCAGAGATCATTTTAATCTCCGTTGAAATCCTTGGTAAATACGATCTGTCTATGATCCATGACTCATAATAAACCGTCTAGCTGGATTCGATTGGATTGCTAAAGAGATTAACATATGTAATAAGAATTTTCATCATGCATGAAATTAACAATGATTCACTGACTAATTAACTTCAAATTTCGTTTAATTTCAAAATTAATATTAGTGATCTGTAATAAGCTATCAAATGTTTAAAAAAATCAAATTTGCGCCTACAAAAAAACCAAAGTACTTTTAATGTATCTAATATTAATATATAACACACCCCTAGTTATATAATTTATATTTTGTGTTACATATTTCAATTAAAAATGAATTATAATTATTAATAATGAGTAACTCGCTTACTTCATCCAAGATGCAGTCACATTTTCGAGTCACAAACTTCGTTTTCTCAAATGCGATATCCATTTTCTTGCAAACTAAAATAAAAGAAAATCCTGGTGAAATACAGCAAACACTCAATAGGCATATAAACGAGGAGTACAAAGTTAGGTATAGTAATAAGTATTTGGTACCTATTTATTGTTTGTAAATATTAAGGCAATGTTAGGAAATGTTTTCGAAATGTTGGGAATAACTTAGCATGTCTTGGGTTAGTTGACGCCTACGCGCAAGCGCTAAACTACTACTTTCCAAGTATTTTCAAACATCCCAAATTATTATCAGGAATAATATAATAAGTGGACGATTGCATCCCAAGCGACGAGATATACATCCCATTGTCAAATAAATGGGTATGTATATTATAAAATTTTAACCAGTTTCATTAGTTTCAAACTTTTTTTTCGAAATACCTATATGTGTGAACGTTGAGTAAATATCAGTTGAATAGAGTAAATATGTTGTTTTTGTGGAATTTATTTGAATTTATGAAAAACTTGTACAATATGAATAGGTAAGGCGGTTCGATATTTTCTTGTAAAAGAAAAAGTATAGCTTATACAGTGTTGAAAGGAAAAAAGGGCTCTTTTTTTCTTTCAACAGTTTCAACAGGAGGAAAAATTGTATAAGTAGTTGTTACTCTCAACGTACGTATTTCGGAAAGAAACATTTCGAAACAAAATGCTTGGCAATGGTATATTTGGAAATGGCCAAATTTAATTTTTATTCATAATTTATGCAGAATATATGTAATTAACCAACCTTTGACCACCCAATAAGGTTTTTCTTGAAAAAAAAAATCAACACGAAGGAACTCGCCGTTTGCTCTGTAAAAAAATCGACGACATAGTAAAAATTTGAGGCTTAATAATGACACAATTTTGGGCTGGAATAATGATCACTAAATTATCATCCAATTACCTACGTAATTCCCTGATGCTGGTTTCTAAGAATTAGAAAATTATCAAAGACTCGAAGAAAATTATTTCGAACTTTTATTAACAATTTTTTTGACGTCTGACCATCCCGAGAAATCATAATTTTTGAGGGAAATATGCGGCGAGAGGGGCCTAATTCATTATTCTAGGATGTGTCAAGGACGTTCTACTATCATGTAAATGCCGAAAAAATTCCACTCTATTTTTAACTAGAAGGGTGGGTCCAACAAATTGTGGTCAATTATCGTCACTTCTTGGGTCAATCATCCCGCGCTATTAAAAAAAAGTGACACTTTGGGGGGGGGGGGGGGCGGTCTCACG
This sequence comes from Malachius bipustulatus, assembly GCA_910589415.1. Classification (NCBI taxonomy): domain Eukaryota; kingdom Metazoa; phylum Arthropoda; class Insecta; order Coleoptera; family Melyridae; genus Malachius; species Malachius bipustulatus. The sequence goes on along the minus strand of OU342630.1, from coordinate 82,957,484 downwards.
CAGCTTAATGTGATGCCTACTTTAAAAACAAAGAAGTGTCTTTAATTTTATTAATAGCCAATGACATAATTAAGTAGTTATAGAAAACGTACTGGATATAATGGGTTGAAAGTGAGGGAAAATTTATTAAAGTAAAAAAACATATATTTATAACGTCTTTTGATTGATAGTCCAGGAAACTTTAATAGTTTCTGCTCTTTTACGTTATATTAGCTGAAGAATAATTTAAAATATTTTAACTAATTGATTGAATTACCTTATTATACCAAAGTAACCTGTCTATAATTCTTGAAAAATTCATTTTTATTGTATAAATAGGTATTAAAATGAATAACAATACACAGTTGGTGTTTACAATACTTAATTGATACCACTAATGAATATTTATAGCGGGCCAACTAATGTTCTGCTCATAAATTCTATGACAGAATTGTTTCTTAAAAGGAGTGGCCGAAATACGACTTTTCTAAACTAAAATATCCAAGATTGTGATGGAATTTCATAAATTTGACTTTTTAATTAAGAGAAGGAAATTTTGCTTCCCGAAACGACAATTGATTGAAAACAATATCTCAGCATTTTATAGAAGACCGAAGAACGAAACAACGACACATCATCATGAGAAATGAGCAAACTTCTTTTACAATTTGATGTTATTTCCAATAAGATAATATTAATAATAATAAAAATGCAGACATTTCCCTGTTTTATATGCAAGAACGTGACCCAATAAAGATGGTAATGAAAAAGACGACCTGTTTCTGACCAGAAATTTAGGTCAGGCTAAATTATGAAAATTAATCATACCTAATACTCTGTTTCTCTGTTTTAACTTAGATTCTGAATCATACATTTTTTTATCCCAAGAAAAATCTTGCCATGCATTAAGACTATAAAGTAGGTGCTTATAAATAAATCCAATTCTCCATTTCTTGCATTCTTTAAAAAATTTAGATGATGAAAGTTTGATATAGACATATTATAGTGATACTTGGATGGGCATTAAGCATGGAGAGGGTTGCTATAGACACGCAGACTCTAGAATAGAAGTAGAAAAGTCAGCGCGACACCTCAGTACAAACTAAAGAAACTAAAGAAAACAAGGTGACATTCGGCAGCTTCACGGTCCAAGCAAATAACAAATGGCACGTCAGAAGTGGATAGCGCCCTCAGACGCGCACCGCAACCAGTCCGGTCAGATTCTACCCGAGATAATTATAAAATTTGGTATCGCAGTTTTAAGAGTCGCGGCCTTAAATTTATCTTTGAAACACGTGTACACAACGGAATTAATTCCAATAATCGTCTCATTTGTTAGAAGATGTCGTTCTATAATGTACATAATAAAATAATCTACCTGTTTGTATTAATTCAAGTTATTTTACTAACTGGAAATTTTTCTTTTCCGGCTATGGCCTGTCATGACTTTTTTATTCTTGCTAAATTTGAAGAATATTGGTCAAGTGGTTTGGGCTGCTTCAGATCTGCTCATATAGAGACAGACCAACATTTTAAGAAACACTTTTTTGGACTTCTGGGGTCTCAAAACGTGAAAATTTACGTCTTCTCAAAATTTACGATCACAATAATACTTGACCAATACCTACAGGGTGATTCACAATTTGTGACTTTTTTTTAAAAGGTAAGCTCAGGATGTTCCAAATAAAACTATTTCGGATGAAAAAAATTTAAAAAAACATTTTCTACCAAGTATACCAAAGATGTTTGTTAATAATAATCAGGCATAGAACGCCATAAGCTCATACACAACGGGATCTGTTACCTACAGAAACAAAATTAAAATAACGGCCGGCATCGGATTTCCAACCGCATTCCATTCTATGGTTCTTTCATAAATCAATGACATTAATTCCTTCTCTTAATCTCTTAAACAATAAAATAGAATTAAACGTTATAAAAGTACCTAATGAACCTTGCACAAAAACATTAGTATACTAATGTTAGAAACTTGATTATAGATATCCGGGATCGCGATTGTCCGAAATCCGCGTTATCTGAAACGAAACTGATTTTTAAAACCGCTTTATCCAAAATGATAAATGCGGGGGTCTGCATGCGAAATTTGGATAAAAGAGATTAAGAGTCCGCGTTATCTCAAACAGCGACTTCAAAGTTCAAATAAATAATTATATTAAAAAAAAAACGTAAGTAATGTTAGCACTACTTGTACCATGTGATAACCAAAAATTTGCCGCACATTTTTCCCGTTCTTTCTAAAAACTTCTTTCTCCATCCTAACCAAGGAGATATAAGATAATAAGGTGAGCCCACGGAGGTGTATTTTAACATTCAGGATAGACGGCCAAGCCATAATACTCAGTTTATGCGAGAGAGGCGGAACCTTTTAGGCTGTACCATCTCACTCTTATTACTCGTACCCAAGTAAAGTTGGACATGCACGCTTCGGCCAGTCGCACTTTCGGTCAGGACAAGGAACTTTTTTCCATATTTACGGCCCAAATAGAAAATATTTGGTTTGTTTTTGTTGATAATAATATTATGAAATTACACTTAATATAATAAATCATTGTACAACGTGCACTGAAAAAAAGCGTAATTATTGAAACGCCACGGCCAGCCACGCTTTCGGCCACGGCTTAATAAACAGGAAAAATAATTTTTGCAAAAATTTTTCTCAAGAAACCCTGAAATTTGATTATGATGACCAACCACGCATTCGACTACGGATTGAAGAAACGAAAAAAATCATTTTAGCTGAAATTCTGATAAAACAGTCAGACATTTTGAAATAATGGCCAGTCATGATTTCGGCCACGAGCTTTCGAAAAACTGGAAAAATAATTTTTGCTGAAAATATTCTGAAAAAGTCCGAAATTTCATAATATTGACCAACCACGCTTTCGACCACGTACTGAAGAAACTGAAAAATCATTTTTGCTGAAATTTCGTTCAAAAAAGTCAGAAATTTTGAAATAATAGCCAGCCGCGCTTTCGGTCATGGACTTAATAAACTGAAAAATCAATTTTGCTGAAATTTTGATCAAAAAAGTAAGAAATCTTGAAATATTGGACACTCACGTTTTCGGCCAAGGATTTTTACAAACTGGAAAAGTAATGGCCAACCACGCTTTCAGTCGCGGACTTAAGAAACTGAAAAAATAATTTTTTTGAAATTTTGCTCAAGAAATCCCGAAATTTCATTATAATGACCTTCCACGCGTATACGGTCACGGACTGAAGAAACTGAAAAATCATATTTGCTGAAATTTTGTTAAAAATTCCGAAATTTCATGATAGTGGCAACCATGCTTTCGGCCATGGACTTAATAAACTGAAAAAAAAACAATTGTTTGGTGAAATTATGCTCAAAAGTCAGAAATTTTGAAATAATGGCCAACCACGCTTTCGGCCACGGACTTAATTAAGAAACTGAAAAAAAGTACTGAAAATTTTGCTAAAAATGGTCCGAATAAATGTTACATTTATTAATTATTTAATTATCAACAAAAACAAACCAAATATTTTCCATTTAAGACCTGAAAAAAATACCAAAAATTTTTTTGCTGGAAATTAGATAATCGAATTCTTTCTCCTGGCCGGAAGCGTGGCTAACTTGACTTGGGCCTTATTCGTGGTGCTTATATGGCAACTCAAGTCATGCTACAATATTTTTGTCTTTTCTGAATAAGTCATAAGCAAAAATAAGTAAAAATTGTGTTGATGTGCCTAATTGTAGAAGGTAATACGATGAAACTAGGAGTATTTCCGAGGTATTTCATTGATTGGCCTACCTTAACCTAAGTAATATTATTATTAAGAATATTGGAGATTGAAGCATTTGAGGACAAATGTATCAGTGATATTCATTGTGTTGTGCTAGCGGTTTTCCGAGTACCTACATACACTGCACAAGCACTGGACCTACAAGTGACTTTCACATTTCGTTTAAATCTCCCGACAGTCCCCCTTGTTATATCCTATATACAGTGTGATCCTAACATAATAGATACCTATACAGTAAAAACGGGCATATCGGATTTTCAAAGATTTATTCGTGGAGATATTTTTTTTTAAATCTGCGACATATGGTATTTATAGGTAATATTAACTCAATAATGGACATCAAAATATAATATTTAAAAGTAAATTTAGTTTTAGAATCCTACAATCCATTCAGTAAATGTTTTCAATGCAGAATGAAACATTTTGTTAGGTTGTTAGGTACCTTATCACGAATCGATGTTGTTTCCAAAAATGTTTCCAACAAAAAATGTTTCTCACTTTAGGGATGTTAAATGTTAAAATTTAAAAAAAAGATGTTCAGCGAGTTAAATTATTATTACAAGACATTTATGTATCTAGCTAATGTATTTGAATCATCATCAGGGTAACGTGATCAGTGATCACATACTCGTGCAGAGCAGACTGTATTATAGTACTTATAATGAATATCTGAGCGCAATTGCATTCCAAGCGCGATTTGAATATAATAATTCAACATATCTGCCATGAGTGATGATTTATGCACTCAGGTAACGTGTGCATATGGATATTATGATAAATATACATAATAATCCAAACAGTGATAGTAGTAGTAAATAATTTCCGCTAATTTCCTACTTATATACTAGTTCTGTCTCAACTTTTCCACGCTGATGTCGGTACCTAGACAACATACAACATACAAGTATGTATTATAAGCACCTATTTACATGTGTGTTACCAACACCTATAATCTTTGTGGAAAATAGTGACATACCGGGCGATTTTTCAAGATTTAGTTTTTCCCAGCAACTTAAATAATAACTGTAGTTTTTACCTATACACATCAATCTGCGCAAAACATGAAACTCTTAGGTATTGAAAGAAACAGTTTCTATTTTTGAGTCTTTGTCAAAATAAAATGTTTGATCCTTTGACATCTAAAAACGTTAAAGAAAAAAAAAGCACTGATTATGAAATTTGGTTTGGAGGTCTTACTGTTGAATTTAGATAAATCTAAACAACTTTTTTGTATTGTCATGCATATAAAAGGCACTTTATTACACGCAGGAAAATAGGTTTTTAAAAAATTTTCAAAGGTATTTCTACTTGATTTTTCAATACTAAAATTAAGTTTGAAATTAGCCTTTAACCAAGCAAGGCTGAATCACCCACACCGTCCCCCCCCCTCCCAAATATGGAAATTCAAATCAAATTATTTTTCTCTTTTACAACAATCACCTTACAAAAATAAATAAAAATATATCATTATGTATTATAGGTACACACAAAGTTGTATCCTGTAAAAAAAACTACCCAATACAATGTAAAAAGCTACCCAATGCATAATAGGTAAAAATTGATATTTTTAGTAACATTTTAATCGCCCTATTACCTAAAGAACAGTGATGGAAAAATAAAAGTCTGATGAATATTTGATGTAAAAAATATCGTAATATGGCAACATAATTGCGCACTATGCAGCACAAAGCACACTATAACAATCCACGCTGCAAGTTTAACTAATAAAAATGATTTAAATAAATTGGTATGATATTGAGTAACAATTATCGGAAGGAAATAATAACAGGCGCAAGTAGCAGGGACGTTCATACACGACGAGCTGAATAATTCAGAACCGTTATCAATACATTTGTCCTTTGAAGCCGCGTCGGTTAATAATGGATGAAGCCAATGTGTAGTTGGTAAGAAAGGTTCTGGATTGGATGGGCGATGTTATTAGAGAATTGTTTGTAGGGTAAATGAGTGATAGGTTCCACGATTCACGCGAACGAGGCCAGGCTATATTATGGCAGACTATTAGGTACCTTATACTGATAAAAATATGGTGTAGGACACAAAAAATTAAAGGCTTTATACATTACCCATTATTATATGATAGATACTTTTTCATTAAGTACCTAGTCTTCATTTTTCTTATAAGTGAAAAGAGGTCGTTAAATTATTTAAATTAGGTATCGACTGTGACTGCATGCGGACTAGAACAAGCATTAGACTTTTCAAGGAACAGTCAGTTCTCTTCACTGAGAAAGAATACAATAAAGACAGCAAAAATTGTAGATGAAAGCACGATAGAGATCTGCGAGACAAAATAAAACACCAACAAAGCGAATAGTAAACGTAAAATAGTAAACATTGAAAAAGTGTCTTGCTCTAATAAAAATTAATGAGAAAAGTGGTCGTTACACCTGATACTATTTACAAAGAGATCTAAAAAAATACAACTTACAGCTTAATTTTATTTGTTAGTCCATTAGGAAAATTTAATGATATTATCGGTACCTACCAGCCTGTGCTTCATAAAATTAATGAACAATACAAATGAGAAAAAAATTATTTGAACTACATAATATTATTATAAACTTCAGAATAGATCTAAAGGTACCTATAACGTCAAAAGCGATTACTTGTTTGTTTTATGCAATAAAAAATTCGGTCTTCTTTTTTTCTATTGTTCTAAGATTTTGAGTAATAAGTAACATCCTACAAAGTAAGGGTTAAGAAACAACAATTAGAACTCAAAAAAATAGTTAAATAAATAATTTAAAAATCCCTCAGTCACGAAATTACCTCCAAAATTATAACTTTTTTTTCGATAAATAAGCTACATAGAGCCAGGCCTTTCATGAAGTTGTTGTGTCCACGCGTCAACGGATGACACGACATTGAGCTCGGAGTGGATAAATTGCAACCCTTATGCAATACGGTTATATTGTCTCATACTCTCAATTAGGTGGGGTAAAACAGGGGTGATTTGGTCGATGCTTTATTATAAGTACGATGATTCACGAGCACCCTTTGAATTTGGCATCTATGGAGAACTATTGAAAGTTACTGAAACAACACCATCAGAAAGTTATGGCATTATGCATGGCCCATATTCTAGTGTGATTTAATCTCTAAAAGTTTACGAAAAAATAGCCTGTTATAGATATAAAAAAAACTCGATAAAAAATAAACCACATCGTGGGCGTTTGTATTTTGATTTAAAACCTATAGTACAATAATTTATAAACAATTTAAATTTTTTTTTGATGCGCATCCTGAGAAAATTGGAGCTAATTTAATGGTACCTATAATTAATTATACTTATACAGGGGATGATGGTAAAATTTCATGTAAACGCGATAAGACACGTTAAAAAATAATTTTAATTTTTGTGATAAAAAAACTCACAAAAGAGTTAGGTAAACACTTTTGATGGTTTGAATTGAATGAAATTGATTTTGTAAGTGAGAATGCAATCTCGACAGGAAATAATAAAATATGTCATTAACTGCGTTATTATTAGGTGACTTATGCAAAAAGATGTGTTGTTTGATATAATTTTTACATGAAAATTCACCGTTTATTACTATACTATCTCAAATTCTTTTGATGAGTCAAGTTCATGGCTTGAAAATAAGTCAAATACCATAATAATTATTATTATTATTACCTACCTATTTAAAAATCAGAAAATATTTTTTTGTACATAAAGCCTGAAGATGCTATAGGTATAAGTAGAGTATTTTATTTATCATCCATTTTTGATACCATATCACGTTCTGAAATCCACTGACTGCAAGCAACATAATCAAAGCAACAACGGCCAACGTTGCAACATAAGTATAAATAAAAGTATCTGTTTTATATCTGTTTGTCGTTCATCCATGCACAGATTTTTTATCATGCTGGTATCCCAAATTAAAATTTTGTAATAATTTTTCGCGCATTCGTTTGTTTATTGTAATTCAATGATTGTCCACAAAAAAAAAAAACATATCCAGGCAGCATTAAAAAGATTTGAAGATAAACACTTTTTGTGCAACAATTCACTCAACAGCCCATTTTTTCAAAAATTATTGGTCTCGAGGCACATAATTTAGGTCTAATGAGAACCTCGTTAAAGATAACAACAGGTAGAGACAACTGCAAAATATTTGTGTTCCAAAGAGTGTGGATGGAAACAATAATAATTGTACTCATTTTCATCGAGTGAACGCCCCCTAGGGAACTTAATTGTAAATAGTTGAAAATAATAATAAACATTATTCTGAAATTTTCCGTCTACCATGCATCATGTTTATTTCGCAATAAAATTTTAATATTCATTAAAAACTTATCAAAAATATTTTTATAATAATTATCGCCGCCCGAGTCGCCACCCATGTTTCATTCAAGAATTACGAACAATTATTAGCTGCATTTTCGTTTTTTGGTGTTTCAATTGACTCTACAAAGATTTTACTGCGAGCTGTATATACTTCATAAATAAATAAATATCAGTATTATAAATCTGGGTATGATTCTTTGAAAATTGCCAGGAAATTATACGAATATTTGCAGATATATATTTAACGAAAAAGCACGTTATTATTACACCAAAAAGATGATAAAAAAAACACCAGCAGCCGTTTTACATTCGTGTATTTTCGACGCTGCAACTCTTTCAGGATGGACTAATTTTAATTTTTATGATTTTATCAAAAAAAGACTTCAAGCAAAAGCAAAACCCCGATCAAAACAAAGCTTCCTATAATATTATGTATAATAAATACGAGACAAAAATGAACTTTATATAAAAATTTCCCACGAAATTTCCTATAGCGCACAAGCATCCTAAAAAGCTTCTCATTCAAATGATTATAACCATTATACCAAAGTAAAGCCAAAATATTTTTAAATCCTACATGTTTTCAAAATGTTATATTTTCTTTATAATACAATTCTCTGAGTTAATTATAGGCATAAGAGGAAATATTATTTATAGGTAGGTAAGTAAACACTGCTAGATGCTAGATGTATTTACCATTCATCGAGTCATTAATTGTCTGTAATTGTTATCATTTTGTTTCGAATTATTGTAAAGGGAAACTTTATAGGTAATACAGAAGCAAACGCAAATTTTCAAGTAAGTATCTTCAAATTTTCGAGCACACATCAGACAGAAAAAAATATGACAACATTTTTTTACTTTTGTATTTTTATTCATAATCACCAGAAAATTACCTACCTACCTATCGGAAATATTAATTTTAATTGTATCTACATAATGTACTTACTTTTGCACCAACTAATTTTCCCATAAATTCAACTATTTATAGAATATAGAACGATTTCTTTTTGTTATTAGGTAGGTATAGGAATCCCTCGAGGAATCCTTAGGTATACACTTACACTCAGAAAAAAAAAAGAAAACCATTTTGCTTGTGCCTCGAGTTATGCTATAATACCTACCTACTTTAAGAACTAGCGCCTTAAAAAATTTAAATAAATAATTAATAGAATTATTATTACGTTAGTGCCTAATAAAAAAATATTGGTGCATAATTATAATTATTAATAATTTTGTACTCGAATGATTTTTTTTTAACTCGGAACCCTACCTATACGTTCTATAAAATTAAAAACAGAGAGGCGTAGAGAATATAATTATTTCACAAGAACACTCTCGCATCAAGCATATACATAAAAGAGTCGTGCGTAACATTTTATTCAATATTTTTAGTATTAACCCTCTTACAAAATACGCGCAATAAAATTCAGTGAAAAATCAATATTTATTTATCACTTCCGTGCACTTCAACGTAATAGACTTAACAAATAAATATTATGTTTAAGGTATGTTATACCTAGGTACTTTGATATCGATCCAGATATTTGGGCTAGACACACCTGATAATCTATTAACGGACATTTCGTGAAAGCAGTTCATGTCCGTAATTTCCCTCTCTCGCCCTCATGTAAGGGATTTTCCGTGTGTGTTCACATGAAGTGACCTTTCGTGTTAAATTTAACTACCGAGACATGAATTCTATCGTATACATAGACGTAGGTAGTTATATCTGATAATCAATTTTTACATTACAAAATTATGTTCCCGCACCAATCATACTTTACTTAAACTGATTTACAAAAAATTCCAAATTACCTAAATATAGGTATAATTTTATGTATGTATGTACTTTATAGTTATCGAGAAAACTTGAGGCAATCCTCCAGCTAATATTAATTTCAAAATATTTGTTTTTGTTGTGGTTTGGTGCCGTTTCCTCCTAAATATTTTCTAAGTACTTTTTTTTATGTACTCTTATAATATTTTCATTTCCTTTGTTTTCAAAACGTGGCGTTAAAAATTGTGGGTACCTAATGCTTAGGTAAAATCAAAATCCTCAATACTTTCAAAGTATTCACGAAAGGTTCAATATACATTTCCAACTTCAAATGGAGCCTAAGCAATTCGTATTATGATTAAATAATTTACTAATAAACAGAAGCTAAACAATATAAATCTGTTGAAGCCAAGTTATAGCTATATAAAATACCGCCATTATTATTATATTGTAAAACACCGAGTAAAACGCTAATGTTTTACAAATTCTATTTTATATTATTTGATGAATATAACGATGTAACATGTGTTTCGCTGCTTTCAAAAGAGCATCTTCAGACAAGTGTGAATGAATTTAAAAATATTGATTTATTCTTATAGAAACTTAACTTTAGTGGCAATAAAACAAGCAACTAGATTTAAATAAAAATTCAACACAACTAACTATAGATTATAATGTAATTTGTTCAGAATATTTTCGGTTGTTGATATCAAGAAGAAAATCAAGTAATGGAGAATGATATGTGTCTTGCTGTTAATTTATTACTGTTTATTGTTGATTGTGTAAATGTCTGTGAATTTCTGTGGAGATGTAAGAAAATTTATTTTAAAATAATGATCACAATGATGAAGTAATTCAATTTTATTGGTTGTTGTTGAAGTTTGATTGATCAAGTGTTTTGCAAAATTCGATCTTTCTGGTTGCTATACAAGTTTATCCTACATAAACAGAATTACAATGAGAACAGTTTAATTTTGTTCATTTATTTTTATTATTTGTTTTATTATTTTCAATTTATTGATAAAAAAAATTTTACCATCGATGTTATTGTATTATATTTTTTTAAATATTTTTAAGTCGTTTTTAAGTAATTTAGGTACATACATAGTTTTATACAAATGAAGAACATTGTTTACAATAGGTATCCTACCTAAACAGTGAACAAGGGACCTGGGTAGACGTCTAAAAAAAAAATAAAAAAAATCTAATTATTACGAGTAATCCTTTATCACGAACCTTAATCCTAAACAATACAATAAATAAAAAATTCAATTCATAAAATTCATTTTGTCAATTCGAAGCTGTTTAGTTTCAATTTTAAATTATTTATTCCCGATATAAAATTGATTAGGTATCTATAATAATAGTCCCATTTTGTTTGAAATTAATGAAATTATGTATGGTTCCAATTTTATTTTTTTTATCCTAAGTACTTTGAAATTGTTTATTCTCACTCAATTTGAAATTATTTACTCCCAATTTGAAACTGAAAAGGTACCTATCCTCGGGCTCGGCCTCGGGTATATTGATAAGATATTGTATCAAAAATAACGTTTTTCTCGAAAAAATATTAACATTTACAGAAAATAAATTAAGAATGCAGGTATTGTCATAGGCAATTGAAATTAATATCTATTACTAAATACAAACTATATTATTTAGGTAGGTACTAGGTCGTGGTAGTACCTACACTAGACATGGTATTTTTTGTAGGTAGGGATGCCAAATTATTTCGTAAAGTGAAAAATTGCCTGCCTAAACCATTAAACCCTATTTTTTGTTCTTCAGGTAACTTTTGACAATGGTGGATGTACGTAATGGTTTTATACCTAGATGGATTTTATTTTACTCTTGTCCATATTATTATATTAAATTTTTAGTTTCAACACTACACAGGTATGACATAATACTCGAGGTAATAGCTATGTAGGGTAGATAACTTCACATTTCCTATTTCAATTCATCAATAATTCTATTCTACTATCCATGCATAGCTAAAAAAATTATAATTTCTATCAAAAAATGATTCACATATTAGTCTCAGTGCAAAAATTCTAAAGCTAAAATAATATCAAGAGAAAAGATTTATAAGGCACACTTTGTACCTATAGGAAAACTAGATTATGCATGGGTGCAGACTAAAAATTGACAATAGGTATCTATTAAAAATTATTCCAACTATAAGAAAGACTATAGAAAGAATGTGAAGGAAATTTTGAAGAAAATTATGAAAAAATATTTTACGGGTTACAAAAAAATTTTGGGGATAGGTACAATCTTCTCATTTGTATTTTTGGTCATATTTCACATGCACCGACGGTATGGACGGTTATCACAATTATTCTTCTTAAATTTAAGCGAGAATTTAAATTTTTTTTACATTCAGAAAATATAATTGCAACATTTTTAATATAACGTAAGATGATACCTGAACTAACTAAACAGCACGATTGTCTAAAAACGCTATCACTTTTTATACAAACTGGTTTCGTTTCATTTCACATATGCAATCTCAAAACTTGTTTGTTCTTTTTCAACAATCCCAGAATATAAACAGAAACAAACGGTACGTTAAAATTTTTAAAAACAAGTTCATAATGATTATTTCTTGTATCGGTCATAAATCTGTCTACGCGTTGTCATTCGTTTATTATACCTACCTACGAATTCATTTCATTTACCGATCGAAAAAAGTTAACGATAAAAAGAAACGGATTCAGGGAAAACTCTTATCGTAATTTTTTAATTCTTAACGAGAAGTAATTAGGTATTCCTTCTTGCTGAATGAATGAAAACGATCGCAGGGTTAATAAAATCACTATGTTCCTTTTCAAGTAAATATCTAATAACCTACAGATAAGCACAGATCACATTAAGCAAGGTAGGTATCTTATTTTATGTTTATTTTACTATAATTTTTGCAATTATTGCGACACTTCATCCCTGAGATTATTTCAATTATTACTCCATTAATGAGAGGTTCTAATTTTCTTGTGCTTTATTTAAATTTATTTTATACCTACACGTTCCTATCATTCGTGTAAGTACCTACCAAAATATTTACGCCTTCCTTATTTCAAGAATAGGGTTTTTATTGCCCCGTCATAAACCCTTAGCATTATTGTGAAGGACTATAATACCTACCTAACCTAGGTACCAGCACCAGCACCAGCACCAGCGCGCACTTAAATCATGATAACTTTCCGGCTATACAGAAATTATTTTAAATCACCTACAAATTAAGCAACCTAACCCTGATCATATTAAATCTGGCTGTTATAGTTTTTGGGGAACAATATTAATTAAGAAAAGATAGGTAATCCTAGACACTTGATGTGAAAGAGTAATTCGGTTTTTATTACCAACCGCAAGTCAAAAAATGTTCGCCGAACTTGATATAATTTTTTTCTATTTGAGAACAGCTACGCTACCTAGTCAATCGTCAATTTTTCATTATTTAGGTTATTCATTTTAAAATTTAAATATCAAATTGGATACCCTTTTGTTTTTTTACGCCGGATGAAAATACCTATTCAGCTCATTCCGAGATATAAAATGCGAAGGGACCAGATTTTCTATCCTAACATCTATTAGAGCCAAATTATCGTCCTTATTTGTGTATTATTGATATGTGTTAGTACCTATTCAATTCCTATACAATAATAACTTTGAATAGGGCTTGTACCTATGAAGGTAGGTGTTAGGTATAAATATTATAATTTCCTCAACCTTCTCGAATTTAATAAGCATATCCGTCAAGTACCTATGACAATTCCATCTGAAAATTATTCAACCCTCGCACGGTATTAGTATTAGAATAAACCCTACACTTATGCAAAATACCGCAACCAACACGCGTCCCGTAAACTGTACCTATGTTATGTTATGTAAAACCCCCGTGAAAGAAACGCGCACGTGGTCCTGCATACCGGGATGCAGCCGGGAACGTCCCGCACACGCGACTCTTCGGTGCAGAAATTTGCATGTCGCATAATATTTAATCCTAGAATTACCTGTGAGCATTCCTGAAGAAGTTAAATCCTCGACCCGGTGGTAGTAGTATATTATTATGTTAATGATAATAATTCACATAAGCACTAACACAAAACAGAGTAAGTCATGGATGATGAGAACAACACAGAGCACACTGCGACGGAAAATCCTTGTTGTTCGGGCACAGGCAGAAGAAACAAACGGCAGGTAAAACAATACAGGGTGTTGTTATTGAAACAATAATACTTGTAATTGGATCGTGTTAGATATGGTCGCGGACAACATAGCCGCTCGATGTTAGAGCTTCAACTGTTTTGTGCATAATGTTGACAGCCAATGAGAGGCGGGACTTGGAGGGGATCGCGACACCCCCTCTCTGGAACACCTGAAGAAGTGGGGAAACGAGTGGGGATGAACAACGCAGTTGAATGCTCGCGAAATAAGTTTAGAGCTGCTATGTAACAATTTTCATTTTTTCTCGTCTGGATGTTTAATGCATTCGAGTTCGCGCGCGTTTCTTCGCTTTTTTCTCCCTGGGGGTTAAATGATTCATTCTCTCCATGTTATTATTGATAATTACTAGATAGATAGGTAGGTAGATACCTAGATGAGTTCAGGAGTATTGACTTTTCAAGTATGTTATACCTTAACTTATTATCTATCTATCTTAATTGTTGCTATTAGATATGATACCCACCTAATAGGATAAAAAAAATCCATTCAAAAATTTTTACCTGATAGGTAGGTACCTATATCTACCTGAGTGTTATTATTACCTATTAGGCAGGTATGAAGATAATTATTAATAACTGTTCATATTATGTTTCTTTTTTTTTTGTGAAATGTTTTGATAAAATATTATGTTCGGTTAAAATAAAAGAAAAATTATTATATTTCACAAAGTTACAGTCTTTTTCTTTTGGTTTTCGTCTTTTGTCAGTGTGATTTTTCAATTTAAATACCTTTTTTGTCAAATTAGATTCCTTTTATACTAAATGCTTTTCCAATAGTCATAACCCGCGAGTGGTCGCTAGGTGAGCATTTAGCTCGCCATTGTATTTAAACTGTAATTTATCTGCTATTTGAACTCGTGCAAAATTTATTTATTTATTTATTCTAACTTCAACAGGGCAAGCCCCATACAATGAAATAATAACTTTTCATATGAAGTGCTTACAAATTCATAAATTGTTCAAATCGAATACAGGTGTTTCGCAATTTAATTAAGTATTCATATTTTAACATTAACTTTTAAAGTTTTTTCATACAATATAAAGAGAAATTGCCGATTTTTCTAGCTTAGTTGATAGCCTTAAGAAGAAACATAGGAAGGATTTTGTAATGAAAATCGGGTCAATTTATTTTTTATGAACACTTCATTCACCACAGTTACAGCCGCACAGGCTAAACGCTCTTTAGCGACCACCCATGTCACTCAACTGCTCTATGTTTACGTATGCTACCCATTTGCAAGGGTTGCTGTAGTTTCTTTATCTGGAGTTATTTGTTGTTTTTATGGCATTTGGCTGTTATAGTTTAGTTCAGAATCAATTCAGTTTGTTATCTAAAATAAAATTCATATGCAAAACCGCATCATACGCATAAAAAATAATAACTTCTCCCTGATCGCGCGGGCTTCATTCATCAGGAAATAATTCCAAAAATGTAAATGTATTACATAGGTATATATTTTTTTGTATTTAGACAGCCAAATCAAATTTTCAATTTTTACCTATTTGTTTTATTAAAAAATAATAACTTTTTTTCCAGGCAAGGCTTCGTTTGGGAAATACTCAGGCAAAAAAAAAAACAACGCCTGATCTGGAAATTGTTTTTATGCTTCTAATGTGGTTTCGTTAATTTAATTTTAGATGTCCGATCATCAAACACCCTGCATTGTAATTCATAGAGCTTTTTATTGCACATTTGCTTATTGATTCTATATGTGAGCGAAATGCTCACTACCGACCACTGGTGTTACAATTCCCCGATAGGCACCAATGCCGGGATAATAATGTCACTGTACGTAAATATAGGAAAAGCAATTGACGTAAAGTGAAACTGATTTGACATAAAAGGAAATTGATTGGTAAATCAATAATAACAACTATAATCATCGATAGATAGAAAAATAAGAAAATCATTTGACAAACTATAGGAAAGGCAATTGACAAAATAATAAAACCAAAACAAAAATACTGTAATATCCTGTATACTAGGTATAAGCAGGTAGTTTTAATTTTATACTTAGGTATATACATGAAGATTTAATACTTTTATTCTACCTTAGTAGACCTAGAGTCCCTCTATAATTGTATATCGAGGGACTCTAAGTAGACCTACATTAAATATTTTAACAATAATGATCATTTTTTACATTAGGCCCCAAATACCACTTCTTAGATTTTTATTACTTTATTCAAATCTATACATATATATAATATAAGGTAACTTATTATTAATATCATGCGTGATCCACAAAATTTTTCATAGGTAAATCTTGCTTTGGAAGAGACAAATGACCATTGTAGTCATGTCTGAGCTCATTTTACTAAAATAATTTTAAAATAACTTTTATATTTCAAATTCTCATGTGTCATTCATATGTCATCAGGTTTCCCCGAATTTAAATCAAGTGATTTTTTTTTATATTAATCAATGATTAAAATCAAAAATAGAATAGTAAGTATTTTTTTTTATACAATAAATTGTAATTAGTGTCACACAAAACTCACCAATATTATATACTTAGAAGGGTGAAGGGTGCCATAAACTTTTTTTATTGCTTTCTTTTGAAACTCAAAACCTTCAAACCCCATTGATCATACTTTATGTATTCCGGCTTTAAATTTGAATAGATACAGTATAGGTAATTAAGGAAACAACAAATTATTGTATCTATTATCTATATTTCATCTCCTGCTTCTTTCTTTTGATCTCAATTATTAGCTGGACCATGGACTTGGAAATAAAAAATAAACAATAAAGCAACAAGAAAAATTATTTTTTTATTCTTTTTTATTAGGTACCTATGTGTTCTTGAATAGTGAAAGGGTTTTACTGGATTTTTCTGATATACTTCAGCCCCCTAAAGAATTCTTCATAAGTATACAGGGTGTCCCAAAACTCAACGTCATCCCTTGAAGGGCTGGTAGGCCAAGTCATGACTGACCAGAATATCATAAGATGATCTCAGTAAAAAATTGTTTATTTTCGAGATATTGGGACTTTTATGAATTTTGTGAAAATCGATACCTTAGATCTGTTTTTCGAGTGTCACAGTTGCAAAATTTCATATTACTACATTCTTAATTTTGTTACGTAATGCTGAATAGCCCCATTAATGAAGTGCCGAAGAAATATTCTAGTTCTAGTGCCCTACCTTTTAGGAAAATTATTAATTTTTTTGCCCGATAGAAAATTTTTGTTTTTTCATGTCACAACTTTGCCACTTCATACATGAAAAAAAATTACCCCGTGAACCTGGCAAGTTATTCCTCAAAATTACCCATTTGATCTAGTTTCTGCAATGGTGTAATATTTTGTTTGCTTTACTTTAGAAAAAAAGATATTGCTATTTGACTGCAAAAGGAGCGCATTGTGAAATCATATATCAATAAATAATCTGAGAGGCGTACACAATAAAAGTACAGGGTGTTTTGTAATTGAATGTCAATATTTAAGGGGGTGATTTTTGGGTCCATTTTAAGAAGAAAATTTCATAATAAAGTATGTCTTTAAAATCTTAACTTTTGAGATACTGGGTGGTAAAATTTTATTAAAATAAATAATTTTTTCGTAATTTCTGTAATATCGCTCTGGATATTTTAATGAAATTTCGTATACAGGTATAACGCATCAAGAGGCATTTTTTCATGTAGGTACCACGTTTTGTTTTATAAAAATAATAATAAAAAAAAAAATTGTTTCAATTCTTTTATTCAATTTTATTATTTTTTAAATGTAATAATCCAACAAAATCAAAAGTAAAATAATAATAACTAAAAATCAAATTTAAACTTCTCACATCGGTATCATTCTGATAGAGGGTGAATGTTAAAATGCGTGAGAGTAAAAATAGTTCTTATCAAAAAATTTTAGATTGCACTATTTCCTTCAACAAATAATGTTCTTATAGTTTTTTCATAGAATAAATGTGGATTTTATTGGTTTCATAGAATGACTGACTGATCGTTTGTGAGGTAGCGATTACAATTATTACAAAAATAAAACTTTTAAATTGTCTTTTTTTCAATGGACTCGAATTTGTACCTATACCTAATTCTTGCCGAACATTCGGCATTCGGCGATTCGGCGTAATTTAGCCGAAGCTTCCATATTCATTCAGTGATTCGGTAAAATATTGATTCGACACATTCCTATAAAATCTAAATAAACCAGTTCGAGACAAGTCAAAACCAGAAAATACCATTTTCTTATTGTTTGCACCTAAAAATACTTGAAATATTATATCATACCACATTATTAGGAATTAAAAAATAAATAAAAATAAAAAGATTTTTTATTTTTTTTTAATTAAAATCGTTGATTTTTTTTTTAAATCATGATTTTTTCGAACCCTGTATGTCATAAATAATTTCAATTCCTGTCATTAATTTAAATTAAAATATTAAAGATAAAAATATTGCTTATTTACTTCCATACCGATCAACAAAAACGTTCCATGCTGGAAATATACTTCAGAGAATAGACAAAAAATCAATGGTCAATGGACTTATTCGTATTCCAGCCATTATTCCAACCTATCAAGAATTTCATCCCGGTTTTGACATGCGTCCTATATGTATAAAATAAATTAGACAAAGTCAAAAAGTCTGCCCTAAGAACAAACATTCAAACAATTTTTTACGGAAAGCGATAATTTATTAGGTACTATAATTTAAGAATATGCACTGATGAAATTACTGGTAATTATAAGTACCAACCTATACCTTAATTGCCACTTTTTTATGATTCATGCCTTTTTTGACCACCATATTCTTCATAAATTTTATTGTTTGTGCTTTGGAAGTGAAATTATAAAATGGTAAATAATAATTGGATCATTAAAAAACTTCGAACTCGAACTGAAACGTCAAATTGAAATGTTATTTCTCCTCATTCAGGAAGACAGAATATTTTTAGTTTCTGAGATAACTTGTTTTGTGGAAATTGACTGTTTTAACAACGACAACCAACACCAAATCAGTAATAAACTCGATAGTACTACAGGTGCTCAGCAGATGTCGTTACTGTTCCAAGGTTAGTTTCTTTCCAACAAAGTTCATTATGTAAGTCCTATTTTTATTTATTAATATTGCTCTATGATCTGTAGATCACTGATTGGAGTAGTTCAATTACACATACACCTTCCAATTGTTTTATTTCATCTGGCAGACTGGCAGACATGCTTCGTTTTATTCAAGGCAATACCTACTTACTTGATGAAAAATTTTGTGGATCACACGATACCTACCATAGGTATGAATCTGATGTAATCTGTAAAATTTAATCGGGCCCTGTTAGTATAACCTGTTAATAATTAAATTTAATCTGTAAAATTTAAAAAAGTGAATTAATTTAATTAAATAATAAAAATTTAATTTAAACTTTAAGTAGGTACCTGTAATTAAAATTACGATTTTTTGGACTTTAGGAGCTCTGTGACTTAGGGCCGGTTGTTCGTACAAAAAATTAATCTGTGATTAGTTAGCTACAGTTAAAATTTGAATATTGTTAACTTTCAATTGCGTTATTCAAAAAATGCAAAATCACTAAAAAGTTATGCATTTTATGGCCGCCTTGAATAACTTAGAAGCCGATCTTGGATTGTTTTCTGATATAAGTATGTACTTATAGCGCCATTATTAATAAAATTTGAAACTTTATTTTTGCAAAATTTTGCAACATTCCAAAAACATTTTTGCTGCGTGCTGGTATGCTGGCTTAAAAAATTATCTTATTTACATAATGACGTCAATTTTGCAAGTGTTAAGGTTGTTGAATTAAATATTCATTCAGAAAAATAAGAATGAACCTGTATACTTATAGGTAACATTGGCGAATCCTGCATTTTTGAAAGAATCTACTCATGCCAGTATTGTTCATATCCTAATATCTTAGAGTTAGGAAGCTTGCATCTTAAATAATACGAAAATATTTGAAGCATGTTCATGTTCTTAAATCAAAAAGAGAGTTCAAATCAATTCATCCTGATTCAATAAATCAAAAAATCCTGACGACAAATAAAATGGTTTTGATTCAATCCATAGAACATTCAGAACGGAGACTATAGATTTCTATCACTGCGTGGATCCGCGGGATTAATTAAACCAGGATTCTAATTTACCAAAAATAAAATTTATAATTCGTTGAATCAATTACCTCAATCAATTTTTTATGTGAAATTTATGGAAATAGAATCTGGGACAGTTTTCCTGCATGATCACCTGTGACAGTTACCTATATCAATATATGAATCCTGGAAATCTATGAGGGAATTTGAGAAATTTACCATGCAGTACAACTTTCCAGGAAAAAAAAATTTACGAAACTTCCTCCAAGCTGAATTTTCACATTATCATACTTTATCGCGGCTATCCTATGCTTGGTTAATTATATTTTTAGGCGGCTAAAAGAGTATTCTCCCTTATGCTTTACGCTTCTCACGTAATGAGAGCGGTCTCATAAGATAATTACAGCATTTTATAGTTCCATGAAGTGAGGTGTAGTGAAGGTCGATGAAGCATTGATATTTATATTTTGATGGCTGTTAATATGCACCGCTGTACCTAATTGTGCTTAATCCTAATTTCTCTAAGCGCTTTTTTTATTATAGCATAGGTAATACTCGTATATCCAATTCGATACCATATAAGAATTTAATATTTCCAAGAATATACATCATTAATATATTGTCACCTGTTGTTCTTGTAAGTAATATTATTAACAACATATTAAGCTTTTACGTACGCTCAAGTTTTTATGATTAATCGCAAATCTAAATTACTGTAACCTTAAAAGCATATAAAATGAGACAAAAAATAGTAAATTGAGCATTCGAAATCATTATTAACTTTTTAAATTCCTGATTTTATCATAATTATTTGACGTTCACGATTAAAAGAATATTTAATTCTTGAATTGTTGTAACTTGCGTGCAAAGTCTTGTAACACTAAACACCTTTTTTAAACCGATTAGTGTAAAGTATTATACCTGTATTATAATTAACCGGTTAATCTATGATTCATGTTTAGCTTCTTATTTTAATTTGATTCACGACAATAATGGATCGACAGAGGAATTCCTAAATATCCGTTGAACTCATTAGCGATGCTAATAGTGTGATGTGCGATGTTGAAATGACAGATGACATATTGTGGGTTTGTTTCATGAATAATGGCCGAGAGAGGAAAAACCTGCAAGTGAACTTTCTACACATTATATTATTATATTATTGGTTACATGAGTTCATACCTATAATACGAACATCTAACAATAATAAATTAATAGTTAACTAATTAATATTATGACGAACACATGCTTTACCAATACCCAATTAGTAATTACTCGAATTAATTGCGACATGCAGAAATGAGAGTCAATTTTGATTGTGCATGAAGGTAGCTGTAGAGAAAGTTTTAAGGAAACCTAGCCTATGGAAATCCATCTGATTTACCTCCTATATAAAAAACAGAGATAAATAGATCAGGGCAAAATGAGTAATTTCAACAATATTTGAGTGAAAACTAAGTTTTTAGTAGGTACCTAACGTCATCTGGCTTCTTCAGCGTCAGCAGCTTCAGCAACAAGCGTGTTTAACACTGTTAATATAGCACATCAGCTCTTCTAACATTTCTAACGTTCCTTTCGTTACCTATTATGATTTTCTTTTTGTTTGAATTTTCGGTTATTATCTCATAAGAATCTTTGTCTAACTCATCGTCTTCGCTGAAATAGTCTGCCGCAGTTGTGAATAACGAATCCTCTGTCTTAGTTACACCAGGCAGTATCTTCAATACGTTGAATTACTTTTTTGACTGCAATATAAAAGTCTTGCAATTTTTCTAAACTGTAGTCTTTCTGTAGGTGATCTTGTTTTTTCATAGATATGTACCTACTCATTATAATATAGGAATAAAATAAAAGGAAATTTTAACGAATTTATAAATATCATTCCTCTACTAAATCCGAAAAAAATGTTAAATATGTTTTTTAGGTTGCCTACCACCTTTTTAAACGATACACAAGTCCTGTATAAAAAATTATTATTATAACAAAAATTCTCCAAGATATCCTACCATAGTCTTAATGAGGACATTTTATACTTTTCTCATTTTATAGCAGGTTTGAACTATTCCAAGAATCAAAAAAATAATCTATTTTTGAGAAAACTATGACACTATAATATTTCTAGCTCTAAAATCATAGTGATATAAAATTGACACCCTTATGAAAATCCAATCGAAATCTTGCCTTTTTTCTGTTGCTGTTTTCACAATAATTTCAACAAAACCTGGTATCTCACAGTCAAAAACACTCTTTCGTATATCTGATAGGCCTGCATGCCTACATAATTTTTTAACATTTCTCCCAAATACTCTCAACTATAAATATCGGACATTCTCCCTTAAATCGAATGACGTTTTACAGCGCCCTCGCACAGCAAGTGGTGTCACTTATTGTTTTACTAATATACGATGCTAATGTCATCCACTCAATAATTGAGCTTACGAGTTTCGTTTTCAGTGTTGATACTACTTAAAGCTCACGCAATGTTTCACCAAATATACCCTTATAGTGTCACCCGCATACGTTTGGCAGCGCTGCTGAGGTTGTCTTCAATCGACATCAACCATACCGTTTCTAAAATACTATTGACAGCCGACATTGCTCACATGTTGTCCAACGTTTGGTATTCAGAAACTCACCCGCAATGTACAGGTATAGAAGTGTCTGGGTATTGTTAGTGAGACACCGTGCAATTGAGCGAAACACAAAAGGAGAATTCTACTGCGAGTGACATAAATATACGATTTTTCCGCAAATGTCGAATAGAAAAAAAGCTAATATAATATTTTCAACTACAAAATACCTCAAATCATTCAAATCAGAAGGTTGCAATCAATTCGGCAACTAAAAAATCTGACTCAAATCTGATTCGAATGGATTTTAACGTTTCTCCACAAATCTACAAGCGTCTCGCGTCAGTGCGTTGTAAATCATTTAACCTACGTTTCATCTACCTTCTATCCAACATCCAAGAGACACCAAATTGCTGATACGAGTTAGAAACATATGTGAGCGAACGAATTATTATACTTTTCTAGTTTCCTATATGAAAAATCAACATTTAAATTAAATGCGATTTTTTTTATAAATTAATAAGATCAGGCGACTTTTATAAAAAGCATATTTTTTGTAGAAAATGAGTCGATTAATCTACTTAAAAATTTATTAATTCCATTGGCGTATAAGTTCAAAGGGTGTGAAACCTAAAAAACCAACAATCTACGCCAATGAATCAACGTCATGAGTAATTTTCTTATATCATTTTTTGTCCCATAAAAACCATAACGTCATACCGAATTTCATCAAAATCGCTTCAACGGTTTAGCTTTTTTATAATCAAATAACAATTCCAGAATTGACATTTTGGCACCTCTAGTCTGGCCAAACCAGATTTGGATTAAGGTAAGTTAACTTAAATCGACTTAGTTTCACCCGAAGAGCATTTAGTAGGGAGTTGTAAAGTACCTAATTTCAGGGATACCTGTATATTATTTCATACTTGTCATAATTACACGTCAGTAGTCAGTATTGTGCCATATTCTGACAATGTCAGTACCAGCTATTATCATTGTACTATATAGTAAAATTATGAAAAAATTGTTCCTGCGTAGAATATGGCCCTTCTACAAGATGTAATGAATAAGATTTTCATAATTCCGATAATTTAGAAAGCTGCATGGTGTTAAGAATTATTTATCCATTTAGCAAGCTTTTTATGCTTAAACATAATTATTATTAAATATGCAGA
Source organism: Malachius bipustulatus (assembly GCA_910589415.1). NCBI lineage: Eukaryota > Metazoa > Arthropoda > Insecta > Coleoptera > Melyridae > Malachius > Malachius bipustulatus. The sequence continues at coordinate 82,933,591 of OU342630.1, read as the reverse complement.
TAACAAAAATACGATTTTTAATTATCATGTTATGTTATTACATAATGTTTGCTTACCACCACAGAGAAGGATTATCTCCTATCTTTCAGAGCAGAATCATTTATTAATTGATTTTTCGCTGCTGTTTAATTATTATTCATGAGATGTTTCCAACATGATGGAGTCTTCGGAAAAATTATTTTTACAATATGATAACCGTTGCGTCTTTCTTGACTTTATTTCTCAAACGGTCATTCCATATAGGTACGTGAGCTCCATTTCCTCTAAATGAAATAGAAATCATCTTGTAACGTTGTTAAAGGTTTTATTCTTTAATTAGCTCCATTTAATATTATTAAATAAGATATCATTGTCTAAATCCCTACTATAAAGGTGTCCGCCTAGCCACTTTATTTGATTGAAACATGAATTCCGATCCAACATCGCCACCTGTTGCCGAGTGGTAAAACTAACTAAACTAGGCAAGTTCAAGATCCCTACCTTGTAGTACAATCTGTAACTTCTTTCTCTTACAATCTTCCTTTTCGATTAACTAGAAACACAGATGTCGCTGTGATGTAGTTTAGGAAGATGAACTAACACCCTTTTGAGTTGCGCAAAAGGATTGGTCCTTTTCGCGAGTCTGGAACAGGCTCGGCCATCTTCCAATCTCGGTGCTTGAAGCGACCAGTCGCACCCCTACCTTTTCTCTTTATCTAAAAGAACCTATATAAATAGGGTAAGTAAATTGTTCAAACTATCTGAAACTTTCTCTAATAGAGTTTATATATTGTTATAGTTCTTTCTACCTACCCTATCAATCGGGGCACTATCTTATCTCGTCTGAAAACCTATCTACGGAGTAGAACCCCACCTGTCTTCACGGACGCCATATTGGTTTCCACCATCTCTACATCTGAATATCCGCTTTTATGGAAGGAATCTCTTACACTATCTGAAAGTTTTGCTGATACCTGCCCCTAAATACTGGATCTCATCATTCGGAGCCCCATATTTTCGAGTTTCATCTAACCTCGAAGGACGACCACGCTACCAGTGTTAGGCACGTGTTCCCACGGGACACGACACCGTCCACCAGTCTTTCTGCCACCCCAGAGGGAGACCACGGTCTCTTATCCTGAGATTTCGTCCAGGGCCCCGCTCTCCAGTCTCGGCACGACATTCCAAGGAAGGCCAAATGTCGTATCAGTAAGCAAAGTGTGACATAACCTTTTATTGCTCAGAGTGATATCAGAGAAATCTATTAGGAGTTTTGTGTATTTTTATTGCCTTATCTCGTCAAGAAATTGATGATGATGTTTTATTAATTAATACTTATAATCACCATTATTATTCAAGTAATACTTGAAATGAATTTGTCACTTTTTATGTGAAGGAAAGATAGATATCTATTTTCTCTATCAGTTAAACTGTTAAATGAGATATTTTGCAATTAACTTCATGATCAATTAATTAGTAATTTCATAACCATAGAATTTCAATAAGTTATTTTGTAAACAGAATTCATAAATATACTTTTCATTAAAAGATCAACTTTATTATTCAGTAGGTAGATACTACAGTAGTTAGAAATAGTTAACATCTCATAACCTGAGTGAATTTTGATGCCTTTATAGTTCAGGTTACTTTAGATCAATTATTCAAAAACCATAAGGCACTGGCATCCCACTATCTTTTATCTTAGAGGAAATTAAACCGTACCGCTTTATGCTGCTGATGTTACCACAGTCGCACGAAATCTGGGTGAGATTTTGGTGCATCAATTAATACTTCGGCCCAACGAAGGTAAGTCGACAATTATTTCAACAACGATCGAATTTTAATTGGCCAAGAATCATTTTAATTGGCCCAGAGCCTAATCAAATTAGCCCGAGCGCAGCAATTGGCACTCCCCGGTGTGGAACGATTACTTCTTTGAATTAGAAATCCAATTTATCTTTATCTTACTTGGCTTTTATGTATCTAGGATTTTCATGAAATAAATCTCATAATTATTTGAACTTTACGATTTGTCTGCGATATCACTTGATATTTATATAAATTTCTCTTGTTGCTTACTGCATGTTTTTATTGAAAGCTTTGCATGACTACTTAGTTTTAAGTGTTATTGTTTCCTAATATATGTGTACCTACCTAATTATCTTTGTGCAAAGTGCCGTGCCGCGAAAATACCTACTTTTTCTTACCGCTACACTGCCGCTAAAGGGTAACCCGTCAGGGAGCTTTACGGAGTGGTTGATTATACCGTCGCGATGTCTCGAGCAAGTTTTAGAGAAGCTTAATTCCGTACGGAGAGGATACTCGATACGAGAGCTCTGTAGTTAAGCTGTCTTTGAAAACTGTATCCAAAAATCTTTCCCTGAAAATTACCTTACCATTTTCTCATTAAGTTAGGTTAGGTTTCCATTAATCTTTGACTCTCCAGTCAGCTGTTGGTATTAGTGCCGACGAGCGCTAAAGCTATGAGCAGTGTTGCGACGTATCCCTTGCATTCTCTACGTCAAACGTAGAAAACGAATTCTTTACGTGTAAAGATACACCATAGCGTCAGATAGCTTTTTCGATCCCTACCTTACCGACTTTAGTAGATTTCAATCATGAATCCCGTTCTAGCTTTATTAAGTGAAGAACTCGCTTACGAAATAGCGATTAGAAAACAAGTCCCATTTAATACACAGGAGAAAAGACGAATTCAATTTCGTGCCCTGTTAAATAGGGAAGAAAATTCTCTTTCTATTTCCGAATCTGTCTACCCTTTTGACAAAGATTCTGCAGAGGTGAAAAAGACTCTTGCAGATTTGAAAATCAAAATACAGGACGCTCCCTTGTCTCTTAATGACCCTATCTGTCAAAGAATTCAATGTCGTCTGAATCATGTGATCTCTAGAATCAATAGATTCAAACTTGATCAAGATCCTGAAGCAAAAGCTTTAGCTGATGATTTATTTTCTGAGGCTCTAGAATTAGAAGGTCAATGGCTTCTGAAAAACGATCAGTCCCTAGACCAAACTGATAACTCACCCAATTCCCAGAGTGCATCAAGCTCTACTGTCTCCACTCATTCTAGACCTAGTGTTCCAGTTTATAAATGGAATATTAAATTTTCTGGTTCTTCTAAGGATAATTTGATCCAATTTCTAGAAAAGGTCAAAGAACTTCAAAGGTCGAGAAATGTCTCAGACCGCGATCTTTTCGATTCTGCAATGGATCTTTTTGAAGACAAGGCCCTGATTTGGTTTCGCAGTGTTGCAAGCTCAATTATTTCTTGGGAAGATCTCAAGAATAAATTGAAAATTACTTTTCTCCCCCTCTCTTACGATGATGACCTATTAGAGGAAATCAAACAAAGGACTCATGGTGAATTTGAGTTAGTTGCTATCTATGTGGCCTCGATGCAAGGCTTATTTAAGAGATTATCTACTCCCCCATCAGAAGTGGAACAATTTAAAATAATCAAGAAAAATCTTCATCCCTATTTCCAAAACCATCTTGCCCTTGTTGAGGTAAACAACATTCAGGACATAATTTCCATTGGAAAGAAGTTAGAAGATAATAGGACTATAGTCCAACAATATCGTCCCCCTCCCTCTAAGAAGGTTCAAAGTCTCTTAAATTCAGACTTAGCATGTTCTGGAGAACCAGCTTCTTTCTCTTCTCGTAAAGCCAGAGGCACACCAACTAAAGGTGCACCTACACCTAGTAACACCAAGATCCCTGTTACTAACCTTTCTGCAGTCACCTGTTGGAATTGTTCCAACAAAGGTCATACCTATGTAAGGTGTAATCTCCCTAGAAAAGTTTTTTGTTATGGCTGTGGCCATAAAAATGTCTACAAGTCTAAATGCCCCTCATGTTCGGCAGATTTCCTGAACTCTCTCAAAGTCACTTCTCGTCCAAAAAACGACGAAGTTGCACAACAGGGTGCAGTGCGACAACAAGAGACAAGCCGCCCAAAGCGAGCCCTTGTAGAAGAGAGCTCGAAGTCAAAGGACGATCAGTCTCCTCCCTCTCCAAAAGACCAGCACTAATATCTTCCAGTTATCTTGTTGATTTCACTATCCAAAAGGAACAGTGGAAATCATGGTTGCAAAAAGTTGCAAACTTTTTCGAATCTTTTCGAATACCTCCTAAAAAGGACATACCTAAACCAAGTGCTGACTCTTTAATACCTGTTATAGCTCCAATCTTATTATCTAACCCTGTTGACAATAGACCATTTATAGCCGTCAAAATGTGTGACGTACCTTATACAGCCCTCTTTGACACCGGCGCCAATATCTCTGTTTGTGATTTGGAAACCATGCAGGAAGTTCTGGGTGAACTACCCATCCCTTCCAAAAATTCGGATTTGTTGTGTTCCCTGAAAAATGCTGACGGTTCCCCTCTATCTGTTATCGACATAATTGAACTTGATCTGACCATAGATGACGTCACAAAGAAAGTCCAATTCCATGTGGTATCTTCCATTTCACCACAAATTATCTTGGGAATAGACGTAGCTCGTATTTTCAACATGATGATTAATTTCGTAAATGAATCTTTCGAAGTTCATCCCGGTGATCCTTCGTCTTCATTACCTTCTATCTTACCTAATGAACTTACGGTTTGCGCTATCAATAAGATTCAGGATATCTCTTGTTTACCTCCTACCGACCTGTCTAGACTTGAATCGACGATAGACAAATTCAAAAGTTTGGCCCGTGTTGATATACTCCCTGAAACCAATGTGCTATGCCATTCCATAGAAACAAAAGACGCTAAGCCTTTTAGACAGAGACAATATCCATTATCTCCAACCCTTCAACAATATCTGAATGAAGAGGTAGATAAATTACTTAAGTTAGAAATTGTCGAAAAAAGTAATTCTCCTTGGGTGTCCCCTGTTCTTTTGGTCCGCAAGAAAGACAAAACATACCGTATGTGTTTTGATGGTCGAAAACTAAACGAGATCACCACACATGACTCATATCCCCTGCCTAGAATCGATACTATCTTGAGCAAGCTCAAAGACGCTAATTATCTTACCTCCATCGATTTAAAGCAGGCTTTCTTTCAAGTTCCTTTGGACGAAGAATCCCGCCCAAAGACCGCTTTTGTAGTTCCCGGGAGAGGTTTATTCCAATTCCGACGAATGCCTTTCGGACTGAGAAACAGTGCTCAAACCCAACAACGTCTTATGGACACAATTTTAGGTCCAGCTTTGGAGCCATTTGTTTTCGTCTATCTTGACGATATAATTATCGCTACCAATAGTTTCGAGAAACACCTGGAAATTTTAAGGGAAGTATACGAGCGTTTAAAAGACGCTAATCTTACTGTCAACTTCGACAAATGTCACTTCTGTCGAGATTCTCTCTCCTTTTTGGGTTTTATTATCGATAGAAACGGATTGCGAGTTAGTGAAGAGAAAGTTAAATCGATTATTGAGTCCCCTGTTCCTCATAATACCACTGGAGTAAGACACGTCCTAGGTATCTTACAATATTATAGGCGTTTCATAAAGGATTTTTCTACAATCAGTGCTCCTATCTCAGCTCTGCTGCATAACCGAAAAAAGGGACAGTCAATAACTTGGAACTCAGAAGCTGATCAAGCTTTCAAACTTCTCAAAGAACGACTAACTACAGCTCCCGTTCTAGCTAGCCCAGATTTCTCGAAGCCCTTTTGCATACAGACGGATGCAAGTGATTTCGGGTTAGGTGCGGTGCTTTTTCAACTTGAGGGAGATTTCGAACATCCCATTGCTTTTGCTAGTCGAATGCTCTCGAAAGCCGAGAAGAAATACACCGTTACCGAAAGAGAATGTTTAGGTGTCCTCTTTGGTATAGAATATTTTCGCCCTTATGTCGAAGGTGCAAATTTTACAGTTTACACCGATCACGCCTCTCTTCTCTGGCTTCGCACGTTAAAAGATCCTATGGGTCGTGTAGCTAGATGGTGTTTACGCCTCAGCCAGTTTGATTTCGACATTAAACATCGAAAAGGCACTTGCAATGTCCCTGCAGACTATCTTTCCCGTTCTATTTCTTCTATCTCTCTCCAAAACTTTGTACCTGATGATTGGTATAAAGACATGGTCTCCAAAGTTACCGAGTTTCCTGAGAAATACCCTGACTTTACCATCAAAGACAATATTCTTTATAAACATGTTAAGCCTCGAGTGGAAGTCGTGTCTAACCTATCTGATTGGAAAATTGTTGTCCCTACTCCTAATCGGGAGGAAATAATTGCTCAATTTCATGACCCTCCAACTTCTGCGCATTTTGGAGTAAGTAAAACTTTGGCAAGAATTTCTGAAGTTTATTATTGGCCCAAAATGATTATCTCAGTCAAAAAGTACGTGAGGAACTGCCAGGTTTGTGGTGCACACAAAGCCCCAAACACTGCTCGTGTAGGACTTATGGGTAATTATAAGAAAATCAATTTTCCCTTCCAATTTCTCTCTATTGACTTCATGGGACCTTTCCCTCGATCCAAGGCTAGAAACACCCAACTTTTAGTCGTCACTGATTGGTTTTCGAAATTCGTTTTGGTTAAACCAATGCCTAATGCTACAGCAGCTGCCGTTACAAAATTTCTTGAGAACCAAGTGTTCTTAATTTTCGGTGTGCCCCAGATTCTGCTTTGCGACAACGCTCAAATTTTTAAAAGCAGTCTATTCACTAATTTGCTAAAAAACTACGAAGTTAATTTGTGGTATAGCGCCAGGCATTTATCTCAGGTGAATCCGACCGAGAGAACGAATCGTACCATCCTTACAGCCATCTCGTCTTACATCCGTGACAATCATAAAGATTGGGATAAAAATGTTTATAAAATTGCACAAGCAATTAACTTATCGGTGAGCGAAGTTACTAAACACGCTCCAGCTTTCCTACTTTTCGCTAGAAATGTCCCTGTAGACGGAACCTTTTACGGTCCAGTCTCAGATAATTATCTAGAATTACCTGATGATCTGTCTTATGTTCATCGAGAACAAGACATATCTAAATTACCTCCTATCTTCAGCGATATACGTGATAGGCTTAAGAAAGCTTACGAAGTAAGTAAGAAACATTACGACTTACGCAAGCGCCCCGATGTTTTCACCGAGGGTGACCTCGTCTGGAAACATACCTACCCACTTTCGAATGCCGCAAAGAATTTTGCTGCTAAATTGGCCCCAAAATTCGTACTATGCCGGATATCTAAAGTAGTGTCTAAATTAGTGTACGAATTGCAAGACCAAGAAGGCAATCCCCTAGGTCGCTGGCATTCTAAAGATTTGAAGGCGTATCGAGGCGAAGACCCGCCGAAAAGCGACGAATAGTTCCTTGTAATATCTTCTCTTTAACTTTATTTCCCTGTCTACCTTTATCTCTCTTTTTGTATTTGACAAAAATCCCTTTAGAAAATGAGGCCTAGCAATACGAAAATTGAGAAAGCTCCGTTTCTAGTTGTATCTTAGAATGAATGAAGAATGTATGCAGAATGAAAACCGTATCTTTCAAAGCATTTCTCAAGGATCTCGAAACTAGCTGTGTGAATGTGAGCTCAAAGTGTAAATGTTGCTAATTTTGGGATCGGTATCTGCTATCCTCAGGCTCACACTCTATTTTTTCGCTCATATTTTGAGAACCCATATCTTTCTGGTTATCTGAAATCATTACCCTGAAAAGTAACTATTCGCCTATCTTGTCTGACTATGTTTACAGGTCTAATCTTATCTTTTAACTTTTCTTATGTTCAGTGAACTAAAGAAAACGCTATCTTGCCGTTGTATCTACCTTATCTTATCTTTTACCTTTATCTTATCTACCGTCTAGTTTTAGACGGGTGCTTTCCCGACAGTTTCCGCCCTGCTATGTGCTAAAGTGAAAACTGCGCTGCTTGTCAAATCAGACGACAGCAGATCTCTTTTATCTTATCTTACCATCTCTTTCAAAAACGGGTGCTTTCCCGACAGTTTCCGCCCTGCTACGTGCTAAAGAGAAAACTGCCCTGTTTGTCCAAACAAAAGACAACAGGTTATCTTTATCTTACCCACCATCTTTCAAAGTAGGGTGTTTTCCCGACAGTTTCCGCCCTGCTACGTGCTAAAGTGAAAACTGCTCTGCTTGTCCAATCAGATGACAGCAGATTTCTTTTATCTTATCTACCATCTTTCCAAGTTGGGTGCTTTAAGATTTTCCGCCCTGCAAGGCTAAAGTGAAAAATCCCTCTGTTGCCTCAACGGAAGACAACAGAATATCTCTACCTTATCTTATCTACCGTTCAAGGAAACGAAAATTGAATTTGCAATTTTCTTCTTGAAAAATGACAGGCGTAAGCTTTAGTCAAAGCTTCGTGCCTTTCTTATCTTTAATTTCTTTTCAAAGAAAAGGAATTATCCTATCTTACCTTATCTATAGCTATTAGTACCATAATAGAATGGTAGCTAATAATTATCTTCTCTGCGAATATTTTCCAAAATGGAAAATAAAAATCTATGTGAATTCTAGTGTTGAATTTGCAAAGATGACTTTAGATATTCGGTGTTAACACAAATGAATTTGAACACGGATATTGAATGTCCCCTACCTTAGCGATGAAAATGGTTGTTCCATTTTTCTTATCTTACCGAGTGAGATAAATTATCTTACCATTATCTTAATGTTTATCTAATAATCCAGACGATTATTGATGTTTTCTCTGTGCAATTATCGAATGTTTATCTGTGCGATTATTGGATGTTTTATCGAAGTGACTATTGTGATTGCGCTATCTGATAAACTACGCAGTGATTACCTGCAAACTTCCTTTCTCTCAACCATTTATTATGGAGTCGCATAGACGACGACATAGTCAAATTTTGACTGGTTCAAAGATGAAAAATCTTACTCATGGATTACCCTTGTGGACTCCAAAAATTTATCTTTCCCTGTACATAAATGTTTTGATGCCCAAGTTTGGACAGCATCAACCCCCTTGAGGATCGAGTTTCACTTTTGCTTTGTTAAACCTGCTACTTAACCGCGACAGTTTCATTCTTGACTTTTCCGCTCACCACTGTCTCAGTGGTGGGGCATGCTTCAAAGCAGAGCGCGGGTTGTCGTTGGTCGGGGAAGCAGTGTTCAACAGCAAGGGAGATGTTTCGTGCCCACCTCAGGAGATTTTTCCTTCTTAGGAATTCGAATTTAATTTATTTCAGAATATTCATTACTGTGATATCTGACAGTATTATTGATTTTGTTACCTTAGTATGTATCTTATCTTATATTATCTATCTTATCTTATATTATCTAACCATATCTTATCGTATCTTCATATCTAGTTATCTAGAAATTATTCCTTTGTTTATCGACATTGTTCGGCGAGAACAATTACCGTTTAAGAAAGTTATCTTAATTATCTTATTACTACCGTTACTAGCATATCTTTTATTTTGTTGCCTTTGCAAAGAAGCATGAATATTTTATTTTTATACCTTATGAATAATTATTACCTAGTGCTTAATATTTAAGTTGCATGTAATTTTAGTAAACCTAACGCTATTCCCTTTTGAAAGTTGCATGTTACCTTAGTGAGCATATACAAGAGAAATTTTATTCATTCAATGAAACAGATCAACGATGTCGTTGACAATTTGTTCGTTCAGAGTTGTTATCTTATTTCCTCGAAAGGTTCATGTTATTTATGAACGTGATTTCTGAATAATATTCTCTAAGCTTATCGTCACCTAGTTGTCCCGCAAACATACCCTTCTTCGGGTATAGTAACAACTTGAAACACGCCTGTGCTTTTTTCAGTTGGTTTATCTTTAATCCTTTCCTTACCCCGGTAAAGAGAGGTGTGTAACGTTGTTAAAGGTTTTATTCTTTAATTAGCTCCATTTAATATTATTAAATAAGATATCATTGTCTAAATCCCTACTATAAAGGTGTCCGCCTAGCCACTTTATTTGATTGAAACATGAATTCCGATCCAACATCGCCACCTGTTGCCGAGTGGTAAAACTAACTAAACTAGGCAAGTTCAAGATCCCTACCTTGTAGTACAATCTGTAACTTCTTTCTCTTACAATCTTCCTTTTCGATTAACTAGAAACACAGATGTCGCTGTGATGTAGTTTAGGAAGATGAACTAACACCCTTTTGAGTTGCGCAAAAGGATTGGTCCTTTTCGCGAGTCTGGAACAGGCTCGGCCATCTTCCAATCTCGGTGCTTGAAGCGACCAGTCGCACCCCTACCTTTTCTCTTTATCTAAAAGAACCTATATAAATAGGGTAAGTAAATTGTTCAAACTATCTGAAACTTTCTCTAATAGAGTTTATATATTGTTATAGTTCTTTCTACCTACCCTATCAATCGGGGCACTATCTTATCTCGTCTGAAAACCTATCTACGGAGTAGAACCCCACCTGTCTTCACGGACGCCATATTGGTTTCCACCATCTCTACATCTGAATATCCGCTTTTATGGAAGGAATCTCTTACACTATCTGAAAGTTTTGCTGATACCTGCCCCTAAATACTGGATCTCATCATTCGGAGCCCCATATTTTCGAGTTTCATCTAACCTCGAAGGACGACCACGCTACCAGTGTTAGGCACGTGTTCCCACGGGACACGACACCGTCCACCAGTCTTTCTGCCACCCCAGAGGGAGACCACGGTCTCTTATCCTGAGATTTCGTCCAGGGCCCCGCTCTCCAGTCTCGGCACGACATTCCAAGGAAGGCCAAATGTCGTATCAGTAAGCAAAGTGTGACATAACCTTTTATTGCTCAGAGTGATATCAGAGAAATCTATTAGGAGTTTTGTGTATTTTTATTGCCTTATCTCGTCAAGAAATTGATGATGATGTTTTATTAATTAATACTTATAATCACCATTATTATTCAAGTAATACTTGAAATGAATTTGTCACTTTTTATGTGAAGGAAAGATAGATATCTATTTTCTCTATCAGTTAAACTGTTAAATGAGATATTTTGCAATTAACTTCATGATCAATTAATTAGTAATTTCATAACCATAGAATTTCAATAAGTTATTTTGTAAACAGAATTCATAAATATACTTTTCATTAAAAGATCAACTTTATTATTCAGTAGGTAGATACTACAGTAGTTAGAAATAGTTAACATCTCATAACCTGAGTGAATTTTGATGCCTTTATAGTTCAGGTTACTTTAGATCAATTATTCAAAAACCATAAGGCACTGGCATCCCACTATCTTTTATCTTAGAGGAAATTAAACCGTACCGCTTTATGCTGCTGATGTTACCACAGTCGCACGAAATCTGGGTGAGATTTTGGTGCATCAATTAATACTTCGGCCCAACGAAGGTAAGTCGACAATTATTTCAACAACGATCGAATTTTAATTGGCCAAGAATCATTTTAATTGGCCCAGAGCCTAATCAAATTAGCCCGAGCGCAGCAATCTAATAACAAATTCCACTTCTCTCCCCCTGCCAACATCTGGATTCACAGACATCTATCTCTAATAAAACCAAGACCTATGATTTAATTTCAATTAGATGTGCATTCCGTAAATGCCAGTGCCTTTTTACGGCAGCGCACCGAATCGGAGTAAGTACATCGAACTGCCTATAAATATTTGAGTTACGCGTGGAGGTATCCGATGATTCTCCCGGTATATACGAGCCGTGGGCCTTCAGCTTGCTTGCTGGTGCCGGTGCTGGTTTACAACACATGAGGTTACCACGATCTGCAATGCTATTATTTACCTGGATACAGAATTCCACGCTCGTATCGCGAGAACACTTTACAATTTACACTGCCTACGCACTCCATCTGTTTCTGTTACGCATAGATTATACTGGATGTTCAACTGAAACAAGCTGGTCCCCTGTGCTATTATATCTATATTATGTAAATAATAATAAGTCACCCACGCATTTTGATTTTTATAGATTTTCCAGTAGTTTAACGCTAAATATCAAAAACTAAATGGGTTGAGGCAATGTTGATGGAAATGCTGTATGGAAACATGGCCACAGCCAACAATTGAAGAGGCTTAGAAGAAGGAGATAGAAGCTGCAGAAATGAGAAAGTTAAGATTGATCTGTGTGATAACAAGAAAACACAAAATCAGAAATAAAAGACACTAGAAAAACCGCTACAGTAACACGGGCACCTGGATGAGAGGACAATTTAAGGCACACCACTACGTCTCCGGCCATACACTTCCATTGCTTTAACTTGTCTGCCTTAGGCGGAGATGCGGATGCATTGAGAATGAAGTCAATGAAAAATGATTGCTAAAAGAAGAAACCTTGGGCCTTACAATTCTGGAGACAATTAGTCAGAACGTTGACACCCACGAAAGTGAGAATAGACGGAAAGTAAGAAGAGGAAGTCTTGATGGACCAAATTTTAGGGGGTGTTCGGAAAGGAATCCGTCTAGAGTAGAATCTGCGCTCTAATCTAAATTTTCATTCAATAGATTAATGAAATGAAATCTCTGTGGGTAACAGTTTAAGTGCATTGTTTATTTCGATAAACTCTCGATTCATTGAGCATTGAATTTTTGATGTAAGGCCATAAAAAGATGCCTCACATTGTGAGAGTTCGAAGAATCTGTCTGGCCAGTTATAGGTGTATTTCGACTGATAAGTTGATCATCGAAATGCTTCTGCAGTAAATCGAGTGTTTCGATATAATATATGGAACCGTAATGATGAAAATATTTTACAGTCGGATCGTCGTCACCATGGAACTGATTAATAAACGGCTGAAGGATGTATTCCCTGCATCGCATCATTTATGTCCCATTCAAAATACAATTAATGACCCAGCACTAATTCCTGCCCAAACACCAACTTTATCAAGATGAACTGGTTTTTCAACAATCACATGTCGATTTTCAGCAAACCACGATGTGTAATTTTGGGAATTGAGATATCCCGATCTTCCGAACCATGTTTCATCAGTGAAAAAAGTCTTGCGGAAAAAAAAATTATCCTGTAAATTTTGACAAAAACATCGACAAAAATCTACCTTTCAGGAATGTCTCGAGGTAACAACTTTTGTGCCAACGTCACTCGATAAGGATACAAGCGACCCTCTTTCCGATGCAGCCTATGGCAGGTTCCCACAGAAACATCCATTTGATGAGGTAAATGACGAACTGTCTCTTTAGTCTTCCACTTCCACTTTCTTTCATTTACTAGCGCGCTGTTAGATAATTAATTGCAATTAAGTAGGTACCACTGTTTGGCTGCGTTCGAATGCCAAAATTGCCATGAATATTTGCGTTCGTCTATAAATTATTTACATATTTAAAATTCGTCTGAGACCTAATTTAATGTCTAGGTCTCGAAGTTAGAACTACCAGAGGACAACGATCAGTCTTATCCGCACTGTCAAGTATATGGCTTAAATCGAGTGTAGTTTTAAAAACTTGGTAAGAAGTTGTGAGTTTTGCACTGTCAATGGTTTATTGTTCTTCATATTAATAGGAGAAGAATGACTGAACTTAATGCAAAAGTTCTATCAGGCCATTAAATTAAATGGGTAAATGCAATATACATAAGGTTTGAGTTTTTATATGGGTACATATAGGTATGTGAAAAAAATAAAGACGAAATAACTTTGTCTATGTAGTACATAAAAATCGTTTGGAATCTAGAATAAATAATATGTCAATAAATAGAATGAACGATGAAAAATCGCTTTTAAACAAACTTGTTAAATAATATCAATATACAAATATAATGTATAAATAATATTTATCTACGTATATTTATCTATCTACCTATAAAATAATAAATGCATATTGTATTCAAGTTTAAATTCATAAAGCCTGAGTTATACCTATACCTACTAAAAATAGAGCATATAGACTTATAGGGTCACTAAGAACACGACATAGCGTAAATGAATGTATATTTGAGAGTATTTAGAACACTCCGATTGGAGCTACCAGCGATGACGTAACAGTGTTGATATCGATGATATAGTCTCGTACCATCATCGATGGTTCGACGCCGGTTTCAGGTCCGACTGATCGTTATGCAGGCTCCGGGTGATTCCCCCGATTCGCGGGCTACCCACGACAGTAAAGGAGCCTTTACACTTGTAGGAACTATAGGAGCCTCTACAAGCAGTATTATACCTCATTGGTGATGTCAACTTCATTATAGAAATAATGGACGGTCAGTTTTGAACACTACTCTTTATTATTCAGCGATCCCGTCTTTTCCAAATATGAACACATTAGTATAACACATTTCCGATGTGTCCGGGTCTTCCCAGTTGAAAGTAGATAGGTACTTGAATTACAAACAAATCCGCCCTCGGTTTGTTATGCTGCCTCAGAACACGATTTGTGTCCATAATTGTTAGTCACTAACGGGGGAAAGACCGGGACAGAAGGGTTCGAAGTATTTGGAAAAGACTCATCTCGTATAAAGAACTAAAGAACGAACATCCTTCAGGTAAGTCGTTTGTTCTTTCTAGTGCACATAGATCACGATTTTTTGTCAGATTTTTGAGAAGGGGGTCTATCCTGTTCGTCTAAAGAATTTAAATTTTGCCACTTATATTTTTCCAGAAGTATTTCCCGAAATGATAGCATACCGACTTGAGGAGGGGTGGTCGAGAAAATTCGTCTCATGAAATGATAACTCATGAAATATCATAAAAATTATTATAAAAAAATAGCAATCGAGAAGAGTGGCATCTTTCTCAACTGTCTCCAAAAACATGGAACAAATTTTTGGTTGAGTTTTCCAGCCAGTCCTAGATTTGCGGAATAATCAGGAAATGTTGTAAAAAATTTTAAATGCACGAGAGGAATGATACTGAAGACATTTTTGAAGTTCAGTTTAAATTAGGTTGATGATGAGCATAAAAATTTAACATCCTCATGCTTTTGGTGTCAACTTTAATTTAATTGTCTGATCTTTTTTAATTATGGTTAATGCGAACAAGTCGGAAGGTAGGAAACATGGACAACAGAGTGATTCAGGTTCAAGAACTTTTGGTTCCTGATCAAAAATTTTTAAGTGGTCTCCAGGATAAAATTCTCAAAAGAGAAAAAAATAATTGTCAAAAATTCTTGTTAAAAAGTATGTTATACATTCAACATTACGATAGAAATCAAAAATATTTTTGTTAAATGAAAATAATTTTTTCCTTAACATAAGAAATAAATCTTCCTCAAGACAAAAAAACTTCAAAGTCACCAAAGGAAATATTCACCAAAAAGAATTTGCAGTCACCAAACAACCGAAAACCCTCACGCGAGCACAATCATCCCTCGCAGCGTTAGTTTCCCGCGAGCACGTGTTTCCGCTTCCACATATCGCTCGAAGCGAGCATTTCTCCCCCGAATGTACCCCAAGAAGGTGTCGCCGCAAGCGGAGACGTCGTGAACTACTCGAGACGTTGATTTTTCTACCGGACATCTAGTGAATAGCAGCAGAGGCTAGACAAGGCTGACCGTGCAGGGAACCGCGTCCTGCTGGAGGGTTTACTGGATGACCGAAGTGCCACGCTGCAGGACTATAATCGCACCCCCATGCTGGAACTGCAGGACGTCGTTGCGTGTCTGACCTCTATGAGGCTAGCCGGGAATGTGTGAGTGAGATTTGGTCAGTGGGTGATATGATTGTAATGAATAATGAATAGAGGTCGTCGGATCTTGTTACAACGAGATGTTTGGCATATACAGTGTGATTCAGGATAAATGATCCAAACGCAGTGGGTATATTTTAATAAAATTATACTTCCATTCAATTCCATTTAAATGTCTTGAAATATAGTCGCATTTATGGATCTTATATGTATATTAATTGTCTGACTTATTGCACTACGATTTAGTACATTTTAATCCATTTTAACAACCGAGGTGCATGGAAATAATGTAATCTTCCCTTTTTTCTATATGCAAACAGTTAAATTAACTGACAATATTAAAGCTCGAATGCGCGCAGATGCGACGAGAAAATCGTATTTTATACAAGAAATAACCAATTTTACTATTTTTTTTTTCAAATTTCATTGTCGGGTTAGCAAAAATCTTCCATAGAAACTTGTGAATATAAATAAGAAGTCTTCAATAAGTTAGCTTATAGTAACGAACATTCACAAAATGGACAAGTTTAATGTAGAATTTTTAGCAAAATTAATTTTTTTATATTTTAACCTATAGGTAAATGAAACATTTATAGAAAAAAAAATCTACGGCGTATTAGCGTATAATAATAACGCTGTAATACGTGTTTCGCTATTATTAAAGCAGCATCTTCAGACATACTTATGTAAGTGAATATTAAAATTGGTGATATAGGTAAAGGTAATAATATAACAACAGTAAGGCCTTATACTATACAGGATGATGCATAACTGATGCGACCTGTTGTATACTATACAGGGTGTTTCACCAGCAGACCGACATATAGCTTAAGAGTATAGGTGTAGTTTTTCAAGGCGATTCAGGATCTGTTTTTGAAATTTTTCTGAGGTCCATCGTTTGCATGCATTGCATGAGGGTGAACTTTTTGACAGAACCGATAGAGACCTGAAAAATTAAGCACGGCCCTGTAGTTTTCGAATCGGCGAGGTATTAAGTGTCATTGGTAGAGCACTTATACCAAATTTTATTAAATTCCATCAATTCGTTCAAAAGATACTGCTTATTAAAAATTTCGGCAAAATCCATGAATCACCCTGTGACATCGAAACGAAGGGCCTCAGAAAAATGTTAAAACCAGATCCTGAATCGCCTTGAAAAACTACACCTACACCCTTAAGCTATGTCGGTCTGCTGGTGAAACACCCTGTATAATGCCAGGTAGGGGATATCGGGGAAATAAGTCTTAATCTATGACAATTTTCTTTGCCACCAGGTATGAAGATACAGGTTTCTATGTTTGGACTTAAACTTTCAACGACCATATATCTTTACAAGGGTTTAATGAAATCCAACCAAATTTAGCAGAAACACTCTTCTACCGATGCACTTCAAGATGATCTATCGGCAAATTGAAAATCTAGAACCGTATACTTGAAAAGAAATGGTTTGCACTTTTTTGACAGAAAATCACATTCTCCGAAGAGTAGAAAAAAACAGCATCAGATTCTGGAAGTACAGGAAAAGTGCTATGAAATGAATTCTTAAATCGAACAGCACACTCATTTTATAGGATTTTTTCCCGTACTCTCCAAATCAGATGAGATTTTTTACGAAAGTCGATCAGAAAATGTGTTTTCTGTAAAAAAAAATGCGAACAATTTTTCTATAAGTACGGCCCTATTAAGATTTTTCAATCCAGTATTTTCAATTGGCCGATAGGTCATCTTGAAGTGCCTCTTTAGATGAGTGTCTCCGCTAAATTTTGCTGGATTCCATCAAACCGTTGCAAAGATATCGCCGTTTAAAATTTGATCCCAAACATAGAAAGCTTGCACCCCGCATCTTCCCAACTAGCATCAAAGTAACAGCAACTGATATAGAAACTTGAATTTGGTTATCAAACGTAACCGTCACCTATTCCCTACGACTTTTTAGAATAAATAACTTTATTTTACACTAATAAAGTTATTTATCCTAGTATGTTATACTAGTAGAATAACCACAAAGTGTTTGAAACTCAAAGGTGGCAAATTATGGTAACAGTAACTAACTAATTATGACTAGATTATTGGTATTAGGTATTGCTAAGTTCCATGTCACTTCCATGTATCGAACATAGTTCCATTTGGCAGTTTGTAGTTAAAATGACTTTGGAGTTCAATATTTACAGTTTCTGTTACGACCGTAAGAAACGTTTTTTCCATATTTTTTTCCATATTTTCGTGGAAACTTAATGAAGTTCCGGGAAAGTCGCTGAGAGCATTCTGCGACGTCGCTTCGTCGTAACGGCGACAGATGTGGAACGTCGTAGCCGTACGAGTTGCGGGTACGACCCAGGAACGTTATAGGCACCACAAAATCTTTACCCATTTTTGTAGTTGGCACGTATTAGCAACGGTCCTAGAACGTGCCCATGAATAGTGGCAAGACACTTAGAAGTTCATTGGGTAGTCGCCGCTACGTTCCAACGACCAATTGCGGTGCTTGGATTCGTACTTGTTGGAAAAAAAATTTCATAGATTTAAACTTGCTTCGATGTCCCCTATATCTGGCGTTTAACTGCGTCGAATTTTAGTCATGAATCACGCTGTATAGTGATAATACTTATACCTAAAACAAGTAACTAAGATTTAAATTTCAAAAATACAAATTTCGACAGAACTAACTAGATCATAATCCAATTTCTTCAGAATTTCCTCAGTTGTTGATATAAAGAAGCAAATCAAGTAATGGAGAGGGGTATAATGTCTATATAGCTGTTTATTATTGATTGTAGGTATTGTTGTTAATTTAAATTTCTGTGAATTTCTAGAGATTCCAGTAAGTCATAATTATTATTGTGGAGTAATCAATTTTATTGTTGGCTGCTTAGAGTATGATTATTTTAGATGTTCGTTGGACATATCTAATTTCAATAAGTTTATTATTTACCATAAATATGCAAATTGCAGAGATTATACCAAGTTAGAGTTGAGAACATAAATTTTTTTCAGTTTTAATTTTTATTTTCTAAAGTACTAGTACTTGAACTTTGAGTTAGAATTCTATTATTAATTGGTTTAACTTACCCTTAACGTTATTTCATAGAGCAGATTTTTGAAAATTCATGGTTATATAGGTACCTATAATTTTTGTAAAGCCTTTTTTCGCATCACCCCGAAGGGGAGCCTATAAGCACTCCCGTGTTTGGGAGTACTGTGGAGGTGGGTTGGTGTGTGGTATTATTAGTACTTGCTTGGGTATTTACCCTCGATTTAAACTGATGGGATGGAGTGGACCAGGGGGACCTGACTTATTATTACTGTTAAAATAATGTTTGTTCAGATAAGTTCGCTAATTCTAATTACAAAACTTATTAAAAAAAAAACTGAATTTAGCAATAAAATTTGTTGTCGTATTTAAATTTGTTTACTAATGCTTGCCTATTTTACCCTAATACATCCACATACCTTTTATAAAAATCATAAATTATTATACCCTAAGCTCACAATAAATCATTGATAGGTACCTTTTTCCAATTCTAGTAAGAAAATCTCCCAAATTCCAGTTGCAGAAATTATTTATGCTTATTAAACAGCAAATGGAACACCAGCTTGAATATCTGCGTTTATTTTATCGAAAAGAATCCAGAAAAAAAACAACCACTTTAATAGGCTGGAATTACATTTTTTACATCTCCTCATCACAAAAAAATAAATATCATCTAAGTAAAATTAAGTCATCTATACCCGTACCCATATACTCCCGGGATAACCCGGTTGAACCTCCAGTGCTAGAGGTAGGAGGTAGCAAGAAAAAAAAATCACAATGAATATTTTATTCAAGTTTGTACCTGGAATAAAAGAAAATGTAAGTACCTAGCGTTTAAATTGAATGAATGTAACAATAAGAGAAAAATTATAATGCAAAGCAGTGTAATGTTGTGTAATTTTAACTCGTTTCCTGACCTGTTTCGAGGATAATGACAAAAATAATCATTAAGCATTGTTATTGAAATTTTTGCCAAGAATGTATTTGGCACATAATTTGTGTCGCCAAGTTGTTAGATATGCATTTTGATTTGTTAAATTCTCACGAATTTTGCTGAAAACACGCGAACCTGTTTCAATTAAACCTTATTCCCACACCACCAACACCAACACTATAACACTAAAAGGGCGGCATTGTGTCAACAATGACATATTCTCAAAAACTAATCATGTGTGTTTTGGCTACTGTCCTGATAATATATAAGAGACACGTGAAAATTATCTCGACGTGAATGATTTTTCTATTGTTGCTCTACAGAATAATTATTGTCTTTCATCTGACACAAGAATTTTACCAAAATATTTAGAAACCTGTACTGCAATAAATCTTTATAAAAATGTTTTTAATTTACAATTCATTTTACAATGCGTCTTCAATGCTCTGAATTAAAGATAATTGCCTATTCTTTTGAACAAAGGCCCTTATACTCTATTGTGGAAACTTTCACTTACACCAGTCGAAGTTCTTATAAAAATACAAGAAGTAATTATCAATCTTGTTTTTTGTCTCCATAGAGGAGAATATAATTAAGAGAAAATGTTTTTAGCTGTCTAGCGCGAATAGATCCAATTAATTGAGATTTTTTTGCCCATTACAGCGCCTGTCATCCAGTCTTCGAGGCTTCATGATGTATTAATTCCTGTAGCAGGAACACTCGTTCCCTTTCTTAATTAAAAAGAGCAACAAAATATAATAATATATTTATGTAAAAGGTATTTGCAGTTATTATGATTCAATTTTTCGAACTATATGAGTTTCTAGATATGTATGCATAATGTATTATATTACATAATAACCTATGAAAGAATAATTGGTCAGGTAAATAAAAGTTTCAATTTGAATTAGTATAACTCTCACGAAACAAAACTGCCCATATAAGGTAAACAAAATCAAAGAATATCGAATCATCGATTCTTGATCTTCTCTTTTGCTGATTTCTTCGGACATTTCCAGCAACATAAACTAACATGCAGAAGTATAAAAAAAATGAAACGAGCATACATTCTTAGTTTGCAGGCATTTTTATTTAGTTACCTTCCTAAGATAATTTAAAAAGTAAATAAGTTTCATATTGATATTTAGCGTACAAAGTAAACCTTTGAATCTAAACTGATAAATTATAGATGACTTTAGCATAAATCCCTTTAAATTGCGCTGTAGAAGTGATAATGTAACTATTTGATTGTATGAAGCTAGTAAAAAGTAAAACAAATATTTCAAGATAAAAATAAATGGAAGCAAATATAGTGTTTACATGAAAGTGTAGTCAAAAAATGCAAGTAACATTTTGAATAAAATATATGCATAGAATAAAAATCTTATGCCAATTAAGCAAATGCTTTTTATAAATATAAGTGCTCGAAGTCGCAAATTTTATAAAAAGACACATCACATTGAAATATTTAGGAGTTTTTACTTTTCCTACTATGTATAGGGCTTTAGGTATGAGTAAGTAATCAGTAAAACGAAATTAAACTGGCATTGTCTGAATTCTGAACAAAATTAAGTCAAAAATAAGTCCGGAAGAATATGACACTTATCCAGTGATGCGGCTGTAAAAACTAGTTCAGGGAACCATACTGGCAGAACGGGTGATATGAAGCAACTGGAGTAAGCACAATAAGCCCACGAGGCTAAGGTGCTTCCGGTGATCTTGAATCAGACGGCCCTCGAAGGGAAAAATTCCCAGCTGGCGGAAAGTAGAATGTCACCTAAGTACGAGGTGGACCACGGGAGCGGGAAGTTTTGAAAATGCTATTATTTTGTTACTATGCATGGGGTGCTGTGGATTTGTTTGACATACTAGTTGTCATCTTATGCCATTTAGTAATCATGGAAAACTGGTCCGGCGAACAACGTTCTTTTGCGATTAAATCATACTACAAAAATAATGATTGTGTTGTCGCAGCACAGCGGCAATTTCGAATTAAGTTCAATATTGCTCGTCACGGGAGAATTCCATCTGCGCATGTCATAAAGGAGTGGGTTCGGAAATTTGAAGAAACGGGATCAGTTATTAATGTCAAACATAAGGGACCAAACAGAAGTGTCAGAAATCTGGAGAACATTAATCAAGTTAGAGCAAGTGTAGAGCGCAGTCCAAAACGTTCAAGTCGAAAGCAAAGCCAGGCCCTGGGCTTATCTAGGACTACGTTTCTTCGAATTTTGCACAAGGATCTCAATTTCCATCCTTACAAAATCCAGATTGTCCAAGCATTGAAACCAACAGATCTTCCTGCTCGTCTACATTTTGCTGAAACGATCCTACAGCATGAAATTGACGTTCACAATTTATGGATGTCTAATGAAGCACATTTCCATTTATCTGGCTATACCAACAAACAAAACGGCCGTTATTGGGTCTTGGAAAATCCACAGGAACTTCATCAACACCCGCGTTACACAGCCAGAAGGTAACAGTTTGGTGCGCAGTATCTTCAATGGGAATCATAGGTCCTTATTTTTTTGAGGATCATAATGAAAATGCTTTAACAGTCAATGCTGCACGCTATACTGATATGATTAACCAGTTCCTTACACAGCAACTGAACATGTTTCCACAAAACAATAGTTGGTTCCAGCAAGATGGCGCTACTTCACATAGCGCAAGACTATCAATGGATTCCGTGCGAAGATTGTTTCCAGGTCGCGTGATCTCGAAACAATGGAGACATTGAGAGGCCACCAAGATCGCCAGATCTTACAGCATGCGACTACTTTTTGTGGGGGTATCTAAAAAGCAAGGTCTTCGTTGATAAGCCACGAAATATTGGAGAGCTAAAAATGAAACTTCAGCAAGAAATCACCAATATTCCATTGGATATGCTGCGTCGTGTGATGCAGAATTTCAACATTCGGCTTCAAGAGTGTATAGAGAGAAGGGGAGGCCATTTGGCAGGCATAATTTTTAAGAAATAAAAATTGCCTACAATAATTATTACGTTACTGTTATACTTTGTTTTAATTAAATACAGTTACTTACTGAAAAACGTCATTTTCAAAACTTCCCACTCCCATGGTCCACCTTGTATTTGGCGACATGACACGAAATACCTTTAGCCCCGGCAGCTCAAAGTCTTTTTGGAAGGTAAACTGGAAAAAAATGCCTGACACCATTTTATTAAAAAACGCGAATGACAGAAATGGTCGCTAACTTGTTATCGACAGGGGATGTCTGGACTTGACCCTGGGAATTACTATGACCGATTTGGGAATGTTAGTCATCGGCTGCAGGAAGTTGAGAAGACGGACCCCTGTCGTTCAACCAGCTACCCCCAACAGTTAGTGACTAACCAACAAGCATAACAACATCAAACGCTGACCCACCAACAAATCCGTCCCCTCAATATTCAGAGAGGGCAACCAAAGCAGGAGGATCAAGCGGACTCGCGAAATGAATCTCGATGTTGCGAGATCTTTCTGCCGAGCTACCGAGTACACCGAAGACAAAACGTCGTTGATGGTTGGAATATCAGGTGGGACTTGAATTTCAACAAGCAACGCGTAGAGAAGAAGCCGATCCACATAATACAAAAATAACGCCTTCTGACCATCTCGAAAGACAAAAATGTTTAATAGTGGTCCAGCAGAGAAGGCACCTCAGGAGGATGTAGATTTAGACACACGATTTTTAGTGTGTTTAATTAAGACCGAGAATTCCCAAACTGTATAAGACCAAAATGCATCCAGGAGCTAGATAAATATTTTCCTGAACCACCATCTTAAAAGAGAACTATTACTATCATACTAAGAGAACCGTTACTATCATAGAACCAAATGGACAAAGAAGGCACCATACAGGACCACAAAATTTCTTGCAAACAACGGAATAGAAACTTACACGGCAGTGTAAAAGATTATCGACAGGTTCAGAGTGAAGACAGATCTTCTTAGTCAATAGCTTGGTGGTTTTAAATCAACAAGAATGAGAAGGAAAATTATACAGTGTGCGCGCAGGCGAACATTAACCATGAACATCTTGATACTCATGCAGCAGAAACTATTGGAGCTTGAAGACACCTATAGACAAGGCTAAGTAAAGTGGGCAAGAAAATAAGAGGTACAATAAAAACATACCACAAGCAGGGTCCAAGTACTAACAGGTTGAACTGGACCGTGTTCATGAAGCTAAATGGACCTAAGAAGCCAAAACCTTGTTGAAGCGTTTACCAGATTGGTGAGGAGTTTTAGGAGATCTGTGGTTGAAGAGAACTCGGTCTATAAAAACCAAGGAATCCCGCAAAGTGTCAATAATCTGGATCATTTCCATTCGATTGTAATATACCCACCTATTCGTTTGCCATGCTGGTACGGTCCAACATATATCTAGAGGGTCTAAACCATATTACTGCTCGCAGTGTACCTACTGACCAAGTTCTGGTTTCTGCACCCTAATGCTTTCATTACACGATTTTATTTGCCCATAAAAGCGGGAGGAAGAGGCTTACTCAATATTTTGAAATTATGTACAACCCATGAGTCACGAATAAGATTACATTAATGGCACCAGATTGTAAACTCATGACACACGCAGTTGAAGCTAATGCAGAATACACACCACTGACATTGTAACTCACAAGATGACCCCCGTTTGAAATACCATCAAGACGTGAAGAAATACAGATGTACTTATTTCAGTAAATGCAAAAAAATTTGTATTTACATGCGAACACATACAACAGACCATGTCGGGATGTTCAACACTTTCAGGTAGTGCATATCTTCAAAAATTGGCGATTAAATTCGGGATGTTGGGCAGCGATCCGCCGCTGTACTGTAAGCTCAACCCATATCTAAGGTACTAGAGACACCGGGCCTATAGTGATTTATTTGAATAGACCCATGGTCACAGACAAAACATTAGCCCCCAACAAACCGGAAAAGTTGGTTATTGACAAAAAGAACAAGTCAACCACACATTGACGTCGCCATCCCTCTGACACACATACATTGAATCCACAGAGGCAGAAAATATCTGGAAATGCGAAGACTTGACGATCCAAATAAAAAACATCTGGAAGCTTGGAGGGATCGGCACTCGGCAGCCGCCCCTTAGTGCCTAAGAGGCTGTTGTAACACAAAATAACGAGAAAATCTTACAGAAGATTGTCAAAGTGTTTTTATTTTATTTAATGATTTCTGGAAATTGTTGTGCATATCAACAATAACTTGTAGGTTTAGGTGTCCTAAATAATATTGTATGATGATTTTCTCATAAATTCTCAGAGAAAATAGGTAGCTTAATTAATATTAAATAGAAACTAGAAAGAAAAGTAAGCATTAATTAAATATTTGATAATAATAAACAAAGAAATTCAATGGGTTATGTCTTCCATATACCTACATCCTTCGTTTTATGCTATATAATCCTTAAAATGTTGGGCTTTCGTGAAGTTCAGCTGAATGGGTGATTTCGCCGGAAAATCAGAACAGAAGATTTAATATTTCACCCAGTTATAATGAAGCTAACGCAATATAAGACTGCAGAGGCTTATAATAGCCAACTCCCCTGCATTGTTGACTGGTCTCTTGCACTTTCGTGTATAATTTCGGTTTCATTTCTGGGAAATAAGTGGCTTATTGATTGCATTTCGGTATTTAAGTTTTAATGAAGGCGTGCTAGCAGGACGGTAGCATGATGCATACTGCAATATAACAGGGTTAAAATGCTAATAATACACTAATCCATTCCACTCGCCAGGTTTTAATAATGAAAATCAAAGCAGAACAACTGCATTGTGGTCTCGAGATGACACGGACACGCTTTATTAAAAGGATTAATATTCAATGCAGGAAATGAAGACAATGTGTCAACGTAAATGCCGAGTGGTGTTTAATTGGCACTGATTGAAATTGATTTTGATTTCCTGGAATCTGATTCTTACGTTTTTATAATTATTAGGTACCTAGTTATCTACAATACCTACCGGTTCCTTTTTCAATGAAAGGTGTGTGATTCTTACATGATAAACTTGTGCCACAGTATCTCTAATACATAGGTACCTCTTTCGAAGTAGCGGCGATAAGGATTCCCCCCCCCCCCCCCCCTACGAATTTTTTTTAAGCGACCTGAGAAATTACATCGCAACATTTCAAATAAAGTTTTTGACCGTGAGTTGAGGGCATTCTGTGTGAATTTGAATAATTTTATTGGTATGGTAAGGGAAAGAGTTGATCTACGCCCAAACTTGCAACAACAACAGAAAAAGTTTTTTCTCAAACTTATATGGGTCTGAAATGTACTGTAAAAATCCGCAAAAATTGACCTTCCGGGTTACAAAAGACAATGGTTTCTTAGGTCTTCACCAGTGAAAATAAATAATTTTAACCCATCGCAAGCGTAAGCTAACCTGTTTTACTGCAACACCTCTTTCTTTACCATTCTTGCATGAGGAGGTAAAAAGAGGTTGCAGAGGAAAGGGTACCAGAGACTCCAATGAACCCTAATATGACAGTAAAAATGTTTTCAAATAATATCTAATGGTCAAAAAATAGTGGCAAGAACAATCCTCTACCATATGAAGAGGTGGCTAACACTTTGGAAACGCTTTGAACAATTCACAATAATTGGTTGACCTCTTGAGTCATCTTTGAACATCTCGAGGACGTTTCTGCAGGATTTCGAACAAGGTCTAGGAGCGAGGTTTCAGCTGTCTCTTCACAGAGAATGACGATATTGGAATTTTGGTACAGAGAAACTGCAGGGAGTTTGAACCAAGCATTCAAATCTTGAGCTTTTAGTGGCTATAAGACAAGCTCAAAATCGAATTGAAAAATGTGCGAAGTCAATTTTGGTACATGGGAGCATCCCAAGTCACGTCCTCTGTAATGCAGACATACATAAACTGGGAATTGAAGAACTTCGAGAGAGCCCTAGCCACTTGCTTTTCCTAAAATTTTGAGAAAATCTAGTGCCTGGTTGGTCGGCTAAGGAACTCCGAAAAAGCGTTTCCCTAATTTTGTGCAATAGAATAAGTTTAGACCAATGTAGTCTGAAACGTGCGGTAAATATCTGCAAAAATGACGTTTCGGTTATACAACAATGGTTTCTTAGGTCTTCAACAGTGAAAATTCATCATTTTAAACCATAGCAAGCGTAAGCTAACCTGTTTTACTGCAACACCTCTTTCTTTACCATTCTTGCATGAGGAGGTATAAAAAGGGGTTGCAGAGGAACGGGTACCAGAGACTCCAATGAACCCTAATGTGGCAGTAAAAATGTTTTCCAATAACATATAATGGTCAAAAAAGCAGTGAAAAGAACAATCTCTTACCATATGAAGAAATTGCTAACACTTTAGAAGCGCTTTGAATAATTCACAATAATTGGTTGACCTCTTGAGCAATCTTTGAACATCTTGAGGACGTTTCTGCAGGATTTCGAACAAGGTCTAGGAGCGAGGTTTCAGCTGTCTCTTCACAGAGAATGACGATATTGGAATTTTGGTACAGAGAAACTGCAGGGAGTTTGAACCAAGCATTCAAGTCTTGAGCTTTTGGTGGCTATAAGACAAGCTCAAAATCGAATTGAAAAATGTGCGAAGTCAATTTTGGTACATGGGAGCATCCCAAGTTACGTCCTCTGTAATGCAGACATACATAAACTGGGAATTGGAGAACTTCGAGAGAGCCCTAGCCACTTGCTTTTCGTAAAATTTTGAGGAAATCTAGTGCCTGGTTGGTCGGCTAAGGAACTCCGAAAAAGCTTTCCCCTAATTTTGTGCAATAGAATAAGTTCAGACCAATGTAGTCTGAAACGTGCGGTAAATATCTGCAAAAATGACGTTTCGGTTATACAACAATGGTTTCTTAGGTCTTCAACAGTGAAAATTCATCATTTTAAACCATAGCAATCGTAAGGTACCTAACCTGTTTTATTGCAACAATTATTTCTTTACCATTCTTGCACGAGGAGGTATAAAAAGGGGTTGCAGAGGAACGGGTACCAGAGACTCCAATGAACCCTAATGTGGCAGTAAAAATGTTTTCCAATAACATATAATGGTCAAAAAAGCAGTGAAAAGAACAATCTCTTACCATATGAAGAAATTGCTAACACTTTGGAAGCGCTTTGAATAATTCACAATAATTGGTTGACCTCTTGAGCAATCTTTGAACATCTTGAGGACGTTTCTGCAGGATTTCGAACAAGGTCTAGGAGCGAGGTTTCAGCTGTCTCTTCACAGAGAATGACGATATTGGAATTTTGGTACAGAGAAACTGCAGGGAGTTTGAACCAAGCATTCAAGTCTTGAGCTTTTGGTGGCTATTAGACAAGCTCAAAATCGAATTGAAAAATGTGCGAAGTCAATTTTGGTACATGGGAGCATCCCAAGTCACGTCCTCTGTAATGCAGACATACATAAACTGGGAATTGGAGAACTTCGAGAGAGCCCTAGCCACTAGCTTTTCCTAAAATTTTGAGGAAATCTAGTGCCTGGTTGGTCGGCTAAGAAACTCCGAAAAAGCGTTCTCCTAATTTTGTGCAATAGAATAAGTTTAGACCAATGTAGTCTTAAACGTGCTGTAAATATCTGCAAAAATGACCTTTCGGTTACAAGACAATGGTTTCTTAGGTCTTTAATGATAGAGTGTCCAAGCGTCCTACCGGCAGTACGCGCTGTCCTGCTAGCAGTACCCAATTCAGACACCGTTGTTTTCAATGGGATCTCGACCTCCCTGAAGGACAAAATATTCACCATTGATTCCGTGGTAAAATTTTGCCTATTTGATGTGCAAGTCTCAACTCGTTAGGACTTTTAGTAACAAAGATACGAGGTGAAGTATAATTTATTCATCAGTGTACGCAGTTACAGCGGCGTGTAAAGTACCCATCTGTGCATAATAGGTACAAATAATATGTCTACAAAATTCTTATCATATTGATGATAGAGTCAGCACAAAAGCGACCAATTTTGATAAAAAAACCCAATTACCAATGGTGTAAGTCAGTGTTTGGAGAAAATTATTTAAGAGCGGAGTGTTATGGAACTATTAACGAACATAAGTTGCTACCGTTCTATGGGATCTCGATAATGAGAAAATTAAAATTGATATTAAATTGCTGAAAAAACATGGTAAGTAGACAATATATAAAAAAGTACATAATAATTATGTAATAAAAAAATAAAATTAATTCGGAGCTTGAAAATAACTTATTAGAAATAGCTAATAATAATAGTTCGGTATTACACGCTACAGGCTACGTATCGCTAGTTTATTATAGGTTAGGTATTTTACGTTTATGGAACATTCTCCGCTCGTATCGCGCTGAAATCCTCGCAACGTTGTCACATACAAGTCGTTCTCCAGATTCTCCTCCACTATAAGTGAGGTCATTGGTCAGTGTAGGTATTTTTTTCCTTAATAAAATTTCAAGAAAATGAAAGAAGTCAGGTAAGGAAAATTTTAATTTTCTTGATATTTCAGGGAAAAAATACCTACCCTGACCAAATGATCTCACTTAGTGGAAGCAAGAATTTGGAGAACGACTTGTATGTGGCAACGTTGCGAGGATTTCAGCGCGATACGAGCGGAGAATTTTATTTTATATTTTAAAGAATGTTTTTGTTTTTTTTTTATGAATAAATACGTAACTTAGTAAACTAGATTTTTATTTCTTAAAAATAAAAAATTAATCATCTAACCCGCCCATGGTATGTTCTTCTGTACTGCCGGAAGCTTTCCACGTCCTTCTGGCAGGACATTTCATATTTAAAAATAGCGTACTGCCAGCAGGACTGACGGGTTTGTCCAACTGTCCTTCAGGAAGCTCCTTCCAGCAGGACAGATGCCTGGACGTTCTATCATTAACAGTGGAAATGAATCTTTTTGGACCATCGCAAGCGTTAGCTAGCATGGTTTATTGAAACAATTCTTTCTTCACCATTCTTGCATGAGAAGCAGGTAAAAAGAGGCTGCAGAGAAAAGGCTCTGGTATCCTTTTCTCTGTGTGAATGAACCCCAATGAACTCCCTAATGAACTCCAATGAACCCTCTCTGCGGCAGTAAAAATGTTTTCAAATAACATCTAATGGTCAAAAAAGCAGTGGCAAGAACAATTTCTTACCATATGAAGAGATTGCTAACACTTTGGAAGAGCTTTGAAAAAATTACAATAATTGGTTGACCTCTTGAGGAATCTTTGAACATCTTGTGGACGTTTCTGCAGGATTTCGAACAAGGTCTCGGAGCGAGGTTTCGGCTCTATCTTCACAGAGAATGACGATATTGGCATTTTGGTACAGAGAAACTGCAGGGAGTTTGAACTAAAGCATTCAAGTCTTCCGCTTCTGGTGGCTGTAGTCGATTTTAGTACATGGGAGCATTCCGAGTCACATAGCTCCGTAATGCCGGCATACACAAACCTGGGAGTGAGAGAACTTCGAGAATACCCTAGCTGCTTGCCGATTCTTGTAAAATTTTGAGAAAATCAAGTCACTGGCTGTTCTTCAATTCAATGTTTATTTTTTTAAACTCAGAGAAGCCCCTTCTATGAGAAGAAGTATAACAAAACTGCTGTTAAAGATACCATATTCAGAGGTCTTTTGGAAACTTCAATAGAATACCTTAGCATCAAGAGAAATGATTATTATAGCGTCTGCATACTTTGTAGTCTGCAGAATTCATGATGGTAGGTAGTGTAATTATTTGCCACAAGTATTCTACTTGTATACTATGTAAAATATACGTAGCTAATAAACATAATGAAGCTCTATCATAATTTGCAGACATTCATAATGTACATAGCGAGCAGTCCATTGACATTCAGAGTAAACGACACAACGCTCTACTAAATTCCGAGGATCGATAAGGAAACATATCTGCGATGATTGCATTTTAATTATTGTAATTTAAGATCCAGTTCATTAATTAAATAGCGCTGTACTTAATGAACGTTTTTTTTATCCCCGGAGCGAGTTGATACAGTTCTGTTTATGTCGTTCTGTAACGCTGGAACGAGCACCGCTTCAAAAATTGCAATAATATTATTGTCCTATAACTGTAATTAATGAATATTTCATTGAGTAACTGTGGCAAGTTGTGTCACAAGCTGTAATTAGCATAATGTCCTGTACCTGGTGGTTATTATTAGATGAGGTGTAAACAGATTTCATAGAGTGAAGCTTTATGGCTTTTTGATGACTCGGCTGCTATTCACTGAAAACTCCCACTATAGGTTATTAGTTATTTAGTTCTTTTCACTAAACTTATAATACGTTACGGTAATTATTTATAAATATAATATGAATATGGGTAGTCATTTGTACCGAAACGTACCTAAATAAGTAAGTTGAATTTAAAAAGGTGTCTAAAAACAGTAATTTAAGAACACTGGTATTGCATTAAAACAATGTGAGTAATTTTTGAAACATTACGATCTATATTCCAATAAAAGGATCCAATAACAAAGTCAAAAGTGTATGAAAAAAAATTACAAAATTTTTAAATAAATAATTAACAATAATTCAAGGATAATAAAGATATAAATGAAAATAATTCTTCTTTCACCGTGCTAACTAAAACTAATTGTGTAATTTAAGCTCTCGTAGCAAGGGTCATGCAGACGTGATTGAAGTGTTTGATATATTCATCAGAGAAATGCTGAAAAGTCAAACGGGAGGATGAATTCACAAGTTCCAATTACAAAGGGCGTAATTAGTGAGGGCAGTTTCCCTTCAGAGAGGGCAGTCTCTGATGATTCTTTGAGACAGAGACGGCTCATTGCTGGATTAATAGAGACATTGTTTGAGGCCGCGAAATTGCAGCTTTACATGCAAATTAAACTCTTAACATGCAAACTAGGAAATTACCAGCATCTCCGGCGGTCTCCTCTTTTCTGTACTCTCTTCACTTTCGCCCCTCTTAGTAGTTAAGACCGCCCTAATTAATGAACAGCTTGAAGTCAAGAGGTTTACATTATCGATGATTTGTGAATCCGATATGCGTATAAGAATGAGATAATTGAATTTTTTGCGTTAAAAAACTTGATAAAATAATTATAACTCCATTTAGGTACTTTTTGTGTATAATCGTTCCATAACTTAGTTTTTCCTTGAATAACGCTGAACGAAGTTAATTTACAATAATAATTATTGTAGTATGTACTAACAACACTTTAAATTTCTTGGTTGAATTAATGGCTGTTCGAAAAGGAATCCGTTTGGAGTATGTTCTGACATCAAGGAGGTTTGCCTTAACTTAATCCACTTTTTACAACTGACAGTAATACGCGGTTTCTCATACCACCAAGGGCACACCGTAAAATTTCAGGTGCACATGTGCATTGTTGCTCGATGACCTTGAACTCTGCGTATTAATTCTACTAAATCATTAATGGTGTCACAAATATTGAATTTTTGATGTTTTACATCAAGAGAAGTCATACGTGGTATGAGGTCGCAGAATGTGGTTTGCCATGTTATGACTGTTTTACGACAGCTGCTCAGTAGATCATCAAAATGCACCTCAGTAAATCGAGTGGTTCGATAATGCAATGGGGCCGTGCAACGTCCTGCTGAAAACATCCTTCGGCCAGTTCGTCGTCATGTAGCTGGTTCAAAAACGACACGATAATTTCTTCCGTATACCGTACAACATTATGTTCTCAAAAAGGATTGGCCCAGTTAATCGCCTAGCATTAATTGCTGTCCAAAAGCCAACTTTCTCATGATAAAATGGATCTTCAACAAACATAAATGTCGATTCTCAGCAAAGCATGATCTCTAATTTTAGGAATTGACATTATTTATGTCGATGTCTCCAAAAGCCATCGTCAAAAAATTACCCTCTCAGGAATGTCTCCAGGTAACACCTATTGCACCACTGTCACTCGATAAGGATACAAATGAGCATTTTCACGAGGTAGGCTATGGCAGGTACCTACAAAAACACCAATTTGCTAAGTGGATGAGGAACTAATAATTGGTGATCATTTTTTTAAATATTGCGAGCAAATTTCACCTTTCTTCCGTACATCTCTTCGACCAGACACTGGTTTTGACAACATTTCCTGTCTCTCTGAAATTTTGTCGAGCCACCTCAACACCAGGATATTCCTCTTGCAACTCAGTTAGGCAGTTATACATAAATATCTTTAGAGTACTTCCAATAAGTTCCATCAATTTTATTTCCATTGAGAGTACCTATAACCTTCAACTATAGAAGTGTTTTGCCCTAACGTAAACACCACTTCATGAGTTTTATAAATCGATTAATATATTTATAATATACAGGGTGTATCTAAATAACACCGAAAAAATTTAGGGGAGGATTCTTTGATAAAAAATAAACAAAAAATTTCCTATTAACGTGTGTCTGGATATGCACCCTTTTTGAGATACAGGGTGTCAAAAAAATATTGTTTTTACAGTTTTTTGAAGATATCTCGGAAACCGTATAAGATACAAAATTCAGCTTTTGTACAGATCTTATCATTGATATTAGCAACTATTTTAATGCTAACTACCTTTTTTAAGTATGCCAGTGCCGGAGATTTTTAGGGTTGGGGGAATTTTTTTGCCCCTAATATCTACGACACTGGGCAAATTGATATTTTAAAAGCACACTTTTAACCGTCAATGTTTTCTACACAAAAAGATACTCTTGGTTATAACTGCTAACGTGAGCCATTTTCGAGAAAATCGGGCATTTACGATGAAAAACTCGCTTTGAATGTTTCAAGACAAGTGTCAAAAAATTAAGGGCAAAAAACTTCGCTCATTTCTGAGATCACCGCTTTAATGACACATGAAAAAAACTCAGTATTAAAAAAGTAGCTATAAATATCAATGATATGACATTTACAAAAGGTGAGTTTCATATCTCAAACGGTTCCCCAAATATCTTCAAAAAACTGGTAAAATAATCTTTTCTTGACACCCTGTATCTCAAAAGGGTGCATTTCTAGACACACGTTTATACGAAATTTTTTGTTTATTTTTGACCAAAGAATCAGCTCTTAAATTTTTTCGGTGTTATTTAGATACACCCTGTATATTATAATTTAAAAATATAAATAAATAACCAAATTCGTTAATTATTTTCTTTGCCTAATATTTTCTTTATGCTATACAGGGTGTTCTACAAGCTCTATGACAAACTTTGACAGATGGTAGGTTGCTTGATTTTAAACATATTTTTTTTAATAAACATGGGTCCGATTCGTTTTTGTTTAGAAGTTACAAGCATTTAAAAAATCGTAATTTTTCAAGTTCAAGGCCCTGTAAAAGGAAAACGGTTCAAGATAGAGAAAAACGGCTTACATGTCCCTATTTTAACTTTTTATGGACTATCCTATGGTATAGAAACATTTGTACTTTCTTTGATTTTTTTAAATGTGGAGAAATCTCAGATTTTTTCAAATTTTTTATCACCCTGTATAAGCATTTCATCTACATCATTGGATAGTACATGAAAAGTTAAAATAGGGACATGTAAGCCGTTTTTCTCTATCTTGAACCGTTTTCCTTTTACAGGGCCTTGAACTTGAAAAATTACGATTTTTTAAATGCTTGTAACTTCTAAACAAAAACGAATCGGACCCATGTTTATTAAAAAAAATATGTTTAAAATCAAGCAACCTACCATCTGTCAAAGTTTGTCATAGAGCTTGTAGACCACCCTGTATATCCTGTCCTAAAATACCTTTATAAAAATTGAACGCCTATGATATAAGTTGTTAAACGTCAGTACTGTCACAATGATCTGGAACTAGCGAGATGGGCTAACCGTATGAGGGTGAGCGAGTGACGGAGTCGTTTCTAGAGATACCCTGGTGCAAGAAAACACTATTTGTCGCGTATCAAATGAAACATTTAACTTATTGATGAAAATTACAGGCTTTTTGAAATAACCTATAAATGAATAGCAGTTACAATAAGTAACCGTGATTAAATTAGAACCCTATAACTTCGATTAGTGGCAAATTTTGAAACATTCGTACTAGACCGTAAAGTTTTGTCGCATTGTAGAGTATTGCTATTATTAAGGTTGTATTTGTATAACTATTACATGTAACGTGTCGTGTATGAAAAAAAAGGTTGTTAAATGTTGGAGCTTCAACATATTATGGTACACATGTTTATGATTTTTTTTTTAATTTTAAGCGATTTTTGCAATTTTAAATATTTTCCCAATTATTACTCATGTTAATTGAAGATTTTCGCGAGAATCGTATAGGCAATATAAATTAATAAAATATTAATCAAGTATCAGTGGTAGTGATAGCAACAATAATCATTATTGCTGAATAAAAAAAATACAGAAGTTATCTAAATCTTGCAACAACACGTCATCAAGCACATTATGTTATTTTTACTGATGTTTAAAGATTGCTTGTATTTATAATACCATCCTGTATTTAATTGTAAATGAATATTTATTAAGAGATCATCAGTACCAAGGGGTGAAAATCTAAAGCTAAATCTCTGCAAAAAACTAACAACGGTGCTTGCACGATTAAATCTCGAAAAGTGTCACCAGCTAAGACTTGCTAACTAGAATTCAAAATCAATAAGTATCCGTTTCTTCTCTCTAAGTGGCTGCTTCGTTTCCATTCGGAAGTGTTCGGTGATAGATTTTTTACATAGGCGACGCCTTCATTTGCATAGTACTGAAACCTTTGTCGGGAGAGATGAGCCCGGAAAAAGTTTCATTAAGTTTCGTCCCCGTTTCAGGGCGTGAGCCGAGAGGAAAAATCGAGAACTCGATCCCAATCCCCCAGATCGGCATACATCTTAATAATAATGCGTTCGGTACCCGATAGAGAGGAAATACTCTCCTACTGAAGGTTTATTTTAATGTATAACTTTGTTTGAATGGAGAAATATTCTTTTTCCTGGTGCTTTTTTTTTGAGCTAAGTTTACCTAAAAAAAACGAGTTTTATTATTTTAATTTTTTTAAACGAAATGTAAAATTTGGGCAATCTCTTAGATTCGAAACGTCAATGACGATTATAATAATTAATTAAATTAATACATAATATTTTTATACGTGTATTATTGTCTTGTATTTTTATTATTACTTATTATCGAAAAACTTAATAATGTAATACTTAGGTATTTGATAAATCTACTTTATAAGTTTAAAGAAAAGCGAATTTTTTTCTCTTTTTACATATTCATAAGTTACAATAAAAATGAATGCTGTTCATTCTGTTTTAGGAGTTTTAGAGGGCTAACTTTTGTGCAATTTGAAAATTTGAATCATGCTGATTGCTGACTGACTATATAGTATTAACTCACGCTTTACCATGGATCATTTTTGACAAAAGAGATCTTTCTTAATCTCTTTTACCTTTGGGACCTTGAGAAGTAGCAGAAATGCAGGGTCAGGGTCGGTTAAATAAGAGAAAAGTTGCACAATTTTATCTGTATAGGTAGGTACTTATTACGAATCTGAAAGACAAATATTCGAAGCCAGCTAGATTTCATCAGGGTTTTCATAGTCAACTTTTTTCTTCTAAAGGCCGTCATATTGTTTTTATGTTATTCATCAAAAATATATCTTATTAGGTATTCAAAAATATTGTTTCAAATTTATGAAAAAAATTTTTTCACTGATTCTTGGCGATCACGGTATAAAATAAATATTTTCACCATGTTGTATATAATGTCAATAAAATCACAGGGAAAGACATATTGATTATCTCATTCGTTGAAAAAATATTTGCTAAAAAAAGAATGAAATTACGATTTTTTTGCGTCAGATGCTTTGGATTGCTTGATTTTTATACATATGATGAATGATAAGTATGAAAAACAATATGACGGTCTAAGGAAAAAACAAAAGTGGAAAAGTTGAAAATTTTTGAAATATCAAATGCAGCTTTATAACGACTTTTGTAAACCTACGAAAATTCATTATTTGATTTTCAACGTATAAAAAATATGCGTAAAATATGGATTTTTCAGTTTTTTTTCAGCAACGACTGAAGTGCGGTCATAAATTTGGTTGATTTTCTAAATAGATATCAAATTTTGCAATTTTTTCTAATTTAACCCACCCATCAGTGCTGTTTATTCCTCAACATCTTAATAGCGAGAGAATTTTATTATTTATTATTATTAATTTTTTTAAGGAGGGAACGTCGGTCTTAACTATGTAGATAAGACAGTCGCTCCACTCCAGTAAGTCTGGGCTTTGAGAACTTGCTCATTTTCTACCCAGCTTCTAGTTTACCATTAAATAGTTGAATAGCCAAACATAAACATCCAGAGCGAGACTGGGATTCGAACCCAGTCGGCGGCAGTTCAACAGCTTTGAAACGGCAGTGCCGCCCGCACAAATAATGTTATTAAATGCCAAATGCCATTAACTTCTTCACGAACAGGTTCTGTACAATAATAATTGAAGTACAAATTACAAGTCATTGAGATGATATAAAAAACCATTACCAATGACAAAAATAAATTATTATTTACATCATCAGAATAATTTAGAATAATCAGAATGAAGAAATGATTTTTGTTAGCTATTGAGTGAATTGGTGGAGAAAGAGTGTGTAAAGAAAAACAATAAACATATAAATTTGTCCCATATTTAACTACCATGCTCACCAATACATCAGGGTGGCATCAATCTTCAGTATGTATGGGTACTTTTGTTTTTGCAGGATTTATGAAATTTATTAAAATAAGAAAATTTTCAGAATTATCTCAGAGTTTTTAGAGCAACTTAATGGAGTTTGCAGATTTGCCGTGGATCTGTTTCGATTTTTTTTAGATATTTGTAAAAAAACTCACCTGTCACTATCACTTTACATACTTTTACGATATCAACTTAAATAAAAAGAAATAAAAAGCTTTTGATAAGAACTCAAAAAAAGCTTTGATCGTAGACCCTACCATTCGATACGAAACAAATTCCAGTGAACAAGACAAGACAGTTCAACAAGAAAAAGAAAATATCTACAGCAAATGTATACCTTATTTTCAAGAAAAATATTTAGATCTTTACGGCGAAAGAGAATGGAGTGTTCGAGGTTTATGGTTTGGATCTCGTGGCACAATTAATTCCAGTGTTATTAAATTTTTCGAAGACTTCAAATTTGACAAAACTTTACTTGGTCACATAGCAGAATCCATTTACTTAGATACTTTACATATTATTCATACACATATTTATACTTAATGTTACTTTATTTTCTTTACTTAATTTATTGTTACTCGTTAATTACTTTTCTACTATTGTTGTATTGATTGTTATGCTGTGTTTTTAGCAACCTGTGATACACAGGCAGCACAACTTTAATTAAAGTTTTTATATATACAGATATTTTGAGCAGTCTCCACTAATAAATACCTACATTCTAGTTCTTTCCAAACGTTTAAGGTATGCAACGTTATTAATTGCAACAAAATTTATATTATAGTATGGTGTTAATATTTAATTTAACGTTATTTTTGGTTTCATCAACTCTCTTCATATAAGAGGAACTCCTAATAAGAGCAGTTACAGAGTAACTAAAGACGAAAGGAAATCAAGCTCTTAGGGTTTTTCGAATTCTACGAAGATTCTAGAACCCACTCTGTTTTTAAATTATTATTTGTGATGTAATAATTTTTATTACAAATTTAAATACCACCACAATAGTAGCAGCATACAAACCTTGGACGTAATGCTATTTTTCCAGGAATTCCTTAGCGACTTACCTGAAAGAAAAAATAAAATATTAGTAATGCATAATTTCTATTCATTTAACTTAAATTAAAGGGGAAAAAAACATAAACCTTCCAAAATATTTTCCAATAGAATAAGTCTTCCAGATATAGGCGCGAAGTTCAATTATTATTATTTTTTTTTAACGAAACAAGCATGATTTTTTTCCTGAGGTGGACATGTCTTAATAGAAGTGGTTTATTTATTTGTTACTTTTCTTTCATCCCCTAAGCGCAGGGTGGATATCTAGTTTTCTTTTTTAAAAGTGCCTATACCTACCTACATCTTTTTTATTCGAAAATATGGTTTATTTTGATGAAAAAAATACAAGACATCTCATAATTTTGTATACTATTCTGAACCAATTTCAAGAACATCTTAGAGGTATTAGAGGTATTGAAGATCAAAGAAACATGGTACCATATACTCAAACAATAAAAATCATGTAGGTAATTAAAAAATAAAAGTTGCGACATTTGAGCATTACCGATAAAATTAAAAACTACGCGTTATCAAAGTACTTGTAGTTTTTTTTTTTAAAAGTGACCTTTATCCATTCAATAAAAGTCGTAAGCTGCAAGTGTAATAATGATGGCACACCATTGCTTGATTAAAAGAAAAAATAAGACTGAAAAATTCGAAATTTCACAAGCAGTAAAACATTGTTTTAAGGACTTTGACCAACCTTATAAAAAATGTTAATGAGCGCGTCCCATGAAAATTTATTAGGCAATAAA
This sequence comes from Malachius bipustulatus, assembly GCA_910589415.1. Taxonomy (NCBI): domain Eukaryota; kingdom Metazoa; phylum Arthropoda; class Insecta; order Coleoptera; family Melyridae; genus Malachius; species Malachius bipustulatus. The sequence goes on along the minus strand of OU342630.1, from coordinate 82,894,595 downwards.
AATATTCAAATTATAATTATAATATTGAAGTATGTGAAATTTAATTAAACTCTACCTGATGAAATTCCTAAAAAATATACGCAGGTAGGTAGAGTGTTTTATAATTAGCTGGAAACTTCATTTGATCCAGTTCTCTTTAAAAGATTAATTCGTAAAGAGGAGGTGTTAATAACAAGTTAGTCTGGCTAAAGCAGTCAAACATTTGTCGAGAGATTTAAATGATGTAAAGGCATTTAGGCGAGAGCTGAACAGATTTGCAAACAGCAACAGGTCGCTGTTAATTAATAGGCAACCAGCCCCTTAATTACCCCTTTTGGTCCATTATGCAAACTCCAGATCGCGGGAAAAGCGAGGGTCGTCGCCGCCGACGAGCCCGGAGGCGGCTTTTAAACGTATAATTACTTAGAGCTTAATTGACGTTTATTACGAAAAGGGGTGTTGATGAGAGATTTCACTGTTTTAAAATAATCACTTCTCCACTTTTTCTTGCTTAGGGGTGTTGTCTCAAGACTGTGAAGCCACACCGTCTTAAATACTGATTAATTGAAAGGGGTTGGCTTCACTGTCTTCGCCAGCTTAATGGTTCGGCCGAGTTAATTTCTTTAGGGGTTGCAACTGATCTCTATTATGAATGACAGACAGGTCGGTTAGCTCTTTTTTCATCAGACGTCTTATAGCTTCACAATCTTAATTTTTATTCATGAACTTAACTAATGGAAGGGAAATAATGGATCTGAGAAAAAAGCTGGATAAACACAAAATATTTTGCTATCTTTTTGTCTTTTTGACCTTTTTTTAATTTTATTCTATAACGCCATAGGAAATTTGCAAAATTATGTTTACTTTAAAAAATTGCATATCCACAGTTCCTTACACAGAAGAGTTCCATATCATCCCCTTCCCATGCTACTTTTGACTCACAATAATAATAATTATTTGGTCTGAGAGTGTAGGTATTTAGCTTCCATTTCAAAGTGTAGGAATAATATTTTTATAGTTTTTCATTAAAAATTGCTGATTGAGCATTTCTTAACGAATTTCTTAAAAGCATGATTAAATATTAATATAATTTCCACACTTATTAGGGTGGAATTACATTAACGATTTTTTATCATTTCGTGCTGCGTTATTTTCCATCGACTATAGTTGTTTTCATATAGTAGCGTAATGTCAAAAACATTTTAACGTTTAGAAGATCTTTTCATTTAGATATAGTTTAGATTGGTTCATAATGAAGCTTATCTAAGTGATTAGTCTATTCTGTAGTCAAGATAATTATCCCCATAAATTAACAGATCCTCATCAGTGATGACTCAACCTCAATCAATAAAGACCAAACAGAAACAAGGACGCCGCAGCAATTAGTTGGGAAACTCTCGTTCAGCGTACAGGGTGTAAAATATAACGAAGATAATATTGGATTGCTTGGAATGACGAAACAAAAAATCAATCTGAAAATATAGTTTCGCCAATGTTCTATTACTTATTAGACAATCATTGTGTAAAAAAGAATGACTTGTACTATAAATTGGGGAATACGTGCTAGTATAAATTCAGCTTAAAATCCGCGTTGGTGCATATCTTACCTACAAGGTATGCAATTTTGAGAAACGTATTGAGTAAAATCCATGTCACTTACGTCGTATACAGGGTGCACCATATATCATTCTCTATATTGCTATCTCCTAACGCTAACAGATAGAGGGTCGGTTAAAAAAGTCCAAAGGAGCGCAATTTTGTGGCCATCTCGATTCCGTCGAGACATACAAGATATCTGTGACCGTTCCTGAAATATCCTGAAAAAACTGAAAAATCAGATTTCTTATTTTTGCTATATCTTTTTTATTATTGGAGATTAATGAATAATTTTTTGTGGGCTTAAGTTAACATAAGTCGGCAAGAGCTACCCATCTGACATTTCAAAAATTTTCAAAGCCGACTAGATCCCAGAATTTTCAGTCAACTTTCGTTTTTTTTATAGCCACCATATTGTTTTATTTATGTTGTTCGGTATAAAAAAACTCATAAAAACTAAAAATTGTTAAACTTCAAAAAATAAATTTAAAAATTTTTTATTCTTCTTTTTTTCTTTACAAAAAATACACATTTTGAGACCGAATTTCATAGATAAATTAAAAAACCATAAGGCAAGCACTATTTTGGCGTATTTTACAAATGTTGACGTTTTTCGACGATTTTTTTTTAGATTTTTCTTTGAAAAAAGAAGAATAAAAATTAAATTTTTTTTTTTTTTTAAGTTTATTAATTTTTGGTTTCCATTATTTTTTTCATATCGAACGACATAAAAAAATAATATGGCGGCCATAAGAAAAACGAAAGTTGACTGTGAAAACTCTTGGATCTAGGAGGCCTTGAAAATTTTTGAACTGTCAGATGGATAGCTCTTAACGGCTTATGAAAACCTACAAAAAATCATTTAGTAATTTCCAATAATAAAAAAGATATGACGAAAATAAGAAACTCGATTTTTCAGTTTTTTCGGGATATTTCAGGAACGATCACAGATATCTTACATGTTTTGACGAATTCGAGATCGCCACAAAACGGCGCATCTTTTCTCTAATTTAACCGACCCTGTATCTCTTAGCGTTCAGGAGATAGCAATATAGAGAAGGATACATGGTGCACCCTGTATATCATGATTTATCTGTAAGATACCCTTTATTGTTCTTGTCAAATATGTATAAAGAAAATATTCCTCTATCCAGTGAAATTTCGGATTCAAAAAATTGCATAGGAGTGTTCCTAGGGGGCTATTGTCGAGTCCGTGGGAGTCGATTCCCACGTAAGAGTTTATATTAAAATCAATCATCATAGGGTACGTGCATTACTCAGGTAGGTTTTATTATAAACCTTGACGAACCTTATTTTCAAAAGGTAGGAAATACGTATTTATAGAGCACTCGGTTGCCGTGTGTCTGTGAACACATTTTCTCAGTAAATGTTTAAGATATCCAGTTAAAAATGACCTGTGACAAACATCTCCATGTCAAGTTTGTACATTGAATGGAGCTCTGGTGATCGTTCCATTCCCACGAACTCGAGAATAGATATTCTGGTACGTGTGTATTGTTTTTTTTTTTAATATGGACAGGAAAAGTGTTGAGATAACAAAAATGTGTTTTGCAAAAGTGTCTTTTTCTTGCAGGAAAATCCCCAGGCTTCGGAATCCTAAACTTAAGTTAAGGAGTATCCATCTATGTTAGGTGAAATCTGTGGAAAAATAACAAATAAAAATAATAAATATTTTGTAAATGAATAAGCTGAACAATTTTTGCTTACAAATAAGATGGCTACTATGTCTCATTATAATAAGGTTCGAGCTCAAGCAGTTTTTGCAGCTTGAATGTCAAATTTTACAATAATTATAGAAGTATAAGTTTTTTCGTTAATATTAATTAAAAAAACTTGAGAGTGAAAGGCAGAAAGTACTAGTAATTTCCTCTCTAGACGAAGTTTCGACAAAATCTTAATTACCTTGGGCCCTAAAAAACTCTGGAAGAAAAGTGTCATCGATGAGTAATGAAAATTTATTTTTAATCAGAGTTTTACCCGATCGATTACCGCGTGTTGACTAATTATTCCCTGGAACTGAAAAGCTTCACTGGCCATTCGTTGTAATCAATACCCTGAACATCAACCAGTAATTAGTCTTGGAACTCCAATCTCATTACTAAAAGCTCGACAGGCGACACCGCAACTCCCGCCTTGACTCTCAATTCCGAGTCCCGCCGCTCGGGGCCCGCCTCTGAAAAATTAATAACCCGAAGAGAGGCAGTGAGAACGGAAGTAATAAATGCAAATTGCTGGAACAAGTACTAATTAATTAAACAAAGCAGCTCTCGACAGCAGGCGCTATGTAAACACGCCGTGAAATTATGACAAAACACCACCACTTTGCCAGAAATTAAATCCACCATTAGAAGGCAGATACACCGTCCTATCTGATCCCGAGTGGCGTTAGACCGTGAGGATTAACACCTTATTTCTTGACTCTTGGTAGGTATACTTTAACGAATGTTCCATGAACACCAACACTGTTCTTTACTCTCGTGTAAATGTTCTTTGAGGAGTGCCACTGAATTCATACCAATTATTACAGTTAAATCGGTTATTCTTGAAGGTGAAGGAAGATAAATATCAATTTTTGATTATTGATATTTGATTCTGAAAATCAAAGCAATCTTGCAACATTCCCTTTTAAATGCTCGAGAACCACCACCAACTTGTTCCAGCATTATTGTTGGAATAGCGAAATTTCCTCCTTAAACATTTTTAAGTTCAATGTGATATCATTACCATTTTGTATACATACTTGAATTGGCCAACAGAAATTATAGAAAACGTTTTTTACAATGTAAATTTCCTTATGGCCACCTTTGAAAGGTTAGCATAAGGACATGGCCATATTTGAAAGATAAGAAGCCATAAGTTGACAAAAGAGGTAAAAAACAAGGTAACAAGGACTCCGCAAGGACGAAGGTGATTCTGATGGACTGAGTCAGTGGCCTTCAAGGTCGTACTTACCCAAGGCCCAAAGGTCAGAACCTATGCAGGATGTACAACCCAACAGAGCTGCATACTTAGCAGATGGTGCATCTGTTATACATACATAGAAAAAAGCTGTCAGAGACACCACAGCGATTGAAGATAGCGGGAAAAGGGTGCTGGAGTGAAAATCACACCCATACGGCAGCGGTTCAACCGCCAGCTTCGCGTGTACCTATAATATTTGCTATGCAATCCCGGGACCCAGATATCTGCCGTCAGGGAAGGCTTCGATTAACACACTTTTGAACCTTGTCGAATGAAAGGAACTTTTCTATTACTAAGTCAAAGAATGTCTAAGTATGAAAGTATGACATAAGTATGACTCAACAAGTTTAACGGCTTCAGTGTTAGGGACCCAAATATGCAAAACTTTCATACCTATTTAGTAAAGCAATAATATACAAAAAAAATCTGTAGTTTATAAAAATACCATTATAAGCACTCTTTGAATCACTAAAATGGTTGATAACGTTTAATGTAACCTCACAAAACATCTCCTTCATGAAAATAGCAAATATTGTAATAATTGTTCTGAATTCTCAAGGTTGAAATTATTTATTTGACGAGTTGAACTTCGATGATTAGGTTTGCTCTTTTTTTGACATTTCAGCCGAGAGTCATGAGTGAAAGTGGATTTCGCAGGAGCGCATTTTCTTAATGTACGTCAGTGAGAAATTACTACCTAACCAAAGAAGTAACGAAATAATCACCGTGAACATTCGCTTTCTACAATAGTTTTTGACAAGCAATATTTATTTATTTATGGAAATTGGACTAATTAAGACAGGGTTTGCACGAGTGGGGTTATTTGTTACCACTCTGAATAATAGCCAAGTAACCGAGTTGGCGTTTCCTTCAATTATCTTACAAACAAGCAGTGGTTATTTAATTAGACGTTCGTTCCTTTAATTAAACAGGCCGAAATGCGCACAATCTCTCACCATCTACACAATGTTAAAATCTAAAATGTTGTTCTTTAAAATGGCTTTATCGTGCATCGATAAGTAACCATTGCAGTATTTTTTCCTCTATCCTATCATTATGTAAATATAGGAGTAATTTTAATTCTCATGGTTTTTTATCGATCAAGACGATATAATACAACGTGCAATTTTTAACGGTTTCTTTACTTTGTTTGTTTAAACATAAGAATATGGATACCCCTTTTATTTACAAGCGCGTTTATTTACTTTCAGCATATTCGTATATAATTTAAACTGATAAAATTTTCAACACTTATGAAATTATAGATACCTATGTATTTACCTGTAATTTATAAAGCTTGAAATTTTGTATTAGACAAACTGGCACATAAAATTGATATGAAATCTTTGTTAAGAACTCGAGCAGTCTTCCTTCTTTAACTTGTGAATTTGATATATACCTACCTGCTGTAAGTATAGAAGTTAAAAATTGTACAAACCAGAAAGTTTAATGATAAATAATGAGCTCTAGATATATTGAACCAAATATAAATACTCATTTATGAAGTGAGTTTTTTGAAGTACAAATACATAGTTGTTCTTCAACGAGCATTTAATTTATTTCAAACGGTCCAAGGGAACATTGCAAGCTGTCGCAAACAAAAAGCGGTTTCTTCTTTTCGTTGATATGACAGGTCTTCCATCGGAGTAGTTTCTGATGTATTATTTATCAATTACTCCACATAAATGAACTCCAAATCTCATACAAAATGATTTTCCATTGTTGCCTCCCGGCGACGAGGCTCTCGTTCTGTCAGACTCTTGATCGGTCTTGCCAAAATCACCATGAATTTGTCTTCCATCAGCATAACAAATATGACAGTTCATTATGATTGCTTGCGCCGATCTAAAGATATGCTGCTTTTCTGTTTTCATTTCAGGTTTGAAATACCGACTCAGTGACGTCATATCGCGAAAAACTGACATAATGATGTAGAGGTACCTACAAGACTTCAAGCAAATAGAGACAAAAAATTGGGTGATTTTAAAGACTTATAAGAGACTTTCTATTAATTTCTATTTTTGTTTTTATTATTGTTAAATAATAAATTAATTCTATATACGTGACAGGCGCGAACTGAAAATGTAATGGTTCCATTAATTTTATACTATTGGGTGCATTTGTTTCTTATGATTGTGATTAAAGTTGATATTTTAATTAGAATGACACATTCACATCAAAGTGTGTTTTGTTCTATTGTTAACACCCTTTCCTTTGCTTGTTGAAGTTGCATAGTTTTAATGACCTGTAAGTCAAAGCGATATTGCAAATGTCAAAGTTTTCGCTGTTAGGTCTTACTTGTTGATGAAAGAATTAAATAGTTTAATCAGTTTATTGTCAGCATTAACTTTCCCAGAAATTCGTTTATATAGAATCTGGAAACAATTAAAGTAAGCAACTGCAGTTAGAACAAACTTTTATAATATATCAAAGCAAAGCAGTTGAATGATCGCCAATTAATTGGCAATTTTTTATTATTATTAATGAATAATATTTGCATCAGAATTACATATTATGAAAAAAGTCTCATAAATAAAAATTTCGGAAAACTCATTCCCAGGTGGTGGTCTGCTCAACATTCAATGATTATTCATCGCGTTTTGATAGCGCATTCTCGAATTTAGTGCACCAGCACTGGCCCTAAAAGTAACTTTTTCACGCCCCTTTTAAAGTTCCCGTCAGTTCACCTTATATTATCTTACAGCAGGATTGGAAAGGACAATGTGATGTTTGCGGTTCTTGAGTAACCCTGTCAATTCGGAGTATGTCATACTCCGAAAGCTCCCACTCTAATAAGGAAAAAAATAAATAAATTTTCAAGATTTTGATATTCAATTTTATTATTTTTGATTTTTCATTAGTCTTTTCATAACCTGGATTTGAAAAAGTGTACTTGAAGTCAGATTTTGTATAGGCATCTGCCTACGTATAAGGTAATTAAAAAGCAAGCATTTCAATTTTTGCCATGGTATTAAAGCTTCTTCCCATGGAATCAGATTTCTTCCCATCCGCCAGAGAGTTGAATGGCAAAATCGAGATTCCACAGGTTCTCTTAAATACTGGAATGTGTGCAAATAGTAGACCACGGGAGATAAACCCATTTGCCTCGGTATGACGCGACACACGACCAGCAATGAATAGACACGACACACGACAGACCATGTAATCCGTTCGAAATTATATACTCCTTTTCCGCAGCGGCAATGATGAGGATAACTGATATCACAGCACAGCCTAAGCGAAATGCGTTAGAAATTTGAAAGGGTTCATTTGAAATGTGGATTCCAAGAAGGAATAGCATGATCGATGTATGTGGTTGAGAATTTGACTGGTTGAGAATATTGTTGAGAGATTATTGCATGGAACAAGAAATCTAAACTCTTTGAGCAATTGTCGTTTAGGTATGTAGATTGTGATAACATAACTTCACAAGAGAGAGAGAGAGTCTGCCGTTTAAAATGTTGTCAAAAATAGATTTGAAAATACTGTGGTAAACTTACAGTGCTTTCTAGTTTTCGCCTAACATAGTGAAGGAAATATACATATTTACAAGGTATTGACGGGACTATGAAAAGGATATAAGTTAATGGTAAAGAAATTTAGTCTCATCTTGATGTAATAACGATCATCAGAAAGCGAGGCTCCAAGAAGACTTGCATTTTCTAGCTTTATAAATTTCAGGAACAAAAAGTGTGAAGTTATTCACTTGACTTGACTGCAAGCTGAGATTTTCTGTTTCGTCCAAGTCGAAAGACAACTTGAATAAAAGGCTTCGCCAAGTAATTATTAGGTACTAATATACAGGTTCAGAAATTTCTTCCGAAAAAAAAAACAATTTCTGAACTTGTATTAGTAATTGCTTTGAGCTTTGCAGCAAGAAAGTTCCATAACATCTTCAGTGCTGGATTGGTAAAATCGGTTGGGAGTGACGCTAAAAAGGAACAGAAATTTGAAGTTTTCATTACAAAATTTTGGATGTCATTTGCCGTTATTATGGATTGTTCGACCATCGAGATTTTTGAAAATTTTTACGTCATAACACAGAAAGTTTCATCTTGTTGTAGGTGATGGATCGAGAAGTAGGCAGCTTTTGAAGAACCTGCATCTCTATTCTCTTTAGACGCACTGATGGTTTTTATGGAAAAATGTGTTCTATTAGTTGTTGCAATTTTTTTCAAAAATTGGTTTAATCGTCGGTTTTATCAGTTACGCAGGTGACAGTGACATTCGACATAAAATGTTGATAATTACACGAGTACATACCGGGTGATTCACTTATTAATGCTCACCATAAAATGACGTCATTATGGTGTGATATATTATACTTGTCTTATTGTATAGCGACCAAAGAAAGATAAAAGTTGACCATGAAAACCGTGGACTCTAGTCAGCTTTGCTTCGAATTTTTTATGTCAAATAGATAGCGCTTGACGACTTAACTAAACCTACAACAAATAATTAATTTATTTTCAATAACAAAAAATATATTGTTAAGACAAGAATCTCGATTTTTCAGTTTTTTTTTTCAGAATTTTTCAGTGAAGGCTTTGAATTTTTCAAAATATCAAACTTTGAAAGAAAACTTTTGTAAATATTGATGGTGATAGAATTGAACAATAAGAAGAGAGTAAGGAGGTAATGAAAATTCTGAAAGATGTTTGCAAAAAACCCATATCAACTACAATTTACCCGTTTAATTTGAGACTAAAAATAGAAATGATTCTAGAGAAGATGTTCTTTATTTTGGTTAGTATTTTTTATTCCACATATTATTTACACATAATTTTTTAATAATCCTCCTATATACGAAAACGATTAGCCTTATTATGGGCGTGCAATTAACATAATTTGAAAAGGAAAACGATTATTAAATCTTAATAAAATCTACTGTATACCATTTCCTATACGACCAAAGTCAAGTATTTAAAATAGATATAATGACAATTAATTTTGTATAATAATTACAGGCACCGTATTCAAAAGTACTGAGTCAGTAGAGCGTGGAATCATATATGAATTTATTTAATTATATTGTTAAAAGCATTTAGACTATGAAAAATAACGCTTCTTTGTACCTACCATGTTTCCATGTTACCTCGAATAAAATAAAGAAGACCATGGATATGATTTTGTTGGAGTAGGATTAAATCCTCCTACTCAGTTTAATAGGGAAAATACAGTCCAAAAAATATTATTACAACTGCTTACAACTACTAACTAGACAGTAATTACCTATACCTCTATGGGGTTTGGTTTATGAATGCAATAATTAATTTTGAATTTAAAACCAAAACAGGTAGGTGTAATTTTAAAGAGATGGTGCTGGTAGTTTTATTTTTTTCTTCTTTTCAAATAATACATCATGCATATAATAGAACAATCTGGCTTCTATTCCATTAATATTCCGTAACCGAGCCGTTACGGAATTTTGAGTATTTCTCGATCACGCCGGTGACGGAGTTAATTCAGATGCCTGATTAATTTCACAGAAAGCAATAATGAAGATAATTTTATTTTTAATTCAACTGCATATCATTATACCTACTTAGCTACTTTATATTGTCAAAAAAGCTTCTTGCGTTTTTATTTTTTGTCTCCCCTTATGGGTGGTTCTGGTTCAGTCAATTTCGTTGATTTTCCCTTAATTTTCATAAAAATTTATACAATAAAATGCAAAAAATGTAACCATTTATTTAAGAGTTTTCTTTTCAGAGTTGAAAAACAAAAAATGAAAAGCTATCGTATCCAATATAATCGGATACTCCGAACAAAGACGCGCTGGATTTTGATATTGATATGGTTTTACAGTTCCAGTTATTTTAGAAAAGATTGTGTATCCTTCCATGGCTTCCGCAGATATAGGTAAAGATTTGACAGCTTTCTTCTCGAGACTCTAACAGGCTCATTATACGTTTTTGCTTAACATCTTTTCCGATCCACTTTCTTGATGAAGTTTGATATAATAAAGAGCGTTAGTGTTAACAATCGGACATACTATGCCGATCAATTTTTGTGCATATATAGGTCCTATGGCAGATTCTGGATTGCTTGGTAACATATTCTTGTTACACTCAGGCATTAATGGAAATTCAAAAAGTCATTAGAGTTGACGTTCGCTTACGACAAAGAACTCCCCTAATGACCTCTAATCGTTTCTTATTTTAATAGATTGTAATATTTATAGTGCTGTATATTTTACCAGAAGGTTAAAAATCTGGAAAAAATTAAAAGGTCATTCTGTCTAAGTTATTATACATAATACGAAAATTTGAAAACCGGAGTAAAATATACGATTTATGCTGCATATTTTATGACAGATAAAAATACCTATAAAACCCACACACGTCCAATCTAGCGAGTAACCTTTAACCCTCTTTATCAACGCATTTTCATTATGAATAGCTCCGCGTTATTAATATTCTCCATATTCCATCATTTTCATAATAAGCGTGCCGTAAGGCATTAGACGTATCTTTATAAATATCAAGTCCCTAAATCATGCAACACGTACTGCTGAAGACAGCAGGAACAATAACGCAGGCAAGGCGAGTCCTGCGACTCAGTCAGGAGCTGCGTTAAGAGGGAACAGAAGCAGCCAAGACCCAGGGCAGGTTTTAATTGCGGTTTACTAAGATGGCGTGCATGCCACATTCTCACTTAGCACCGCGACGCTCGCTTTTTTCACCGCCGTCTTGGATCGATACGACTCCCTCGTGTGTTCAAAACATAAAGGACAATTAAAAATTGCCCCTCTGAATGCGACAGGAAGCTTTAATTTATAGGGAGTCGGGGAAAGAAGCGCTATACAGGGTGCTTAGAGAATTATCAATGTTTAATTTTTTGATAGATGCATAAAAACGCGATAATGCTACTTAAAGTATCCTAAGCAATAATGGCACAAGAAAAATGTTGGTTCTTTTAGTAACAGTCAACTAAGTACTAATAATTTAGTCACATCAAAGCTGACTTTTTGGTAAAATAGATTCATAATTTATTAGTCCAAATAATTTGAAGTAAAAAACTTAAAAAAAATGTACATAATATCATCAGCAGCAGGAACTCATTCATTGTGGAAAAGCCAAATGGAATAAATTCGATAATAAATAAATGGAGATGGGTGCGAAAAACCGCTCGGACACGTCGATTAGTATTTTTGGTTGCGCATTTTTTTCACCAAAAACTTTTTATACAGGGTGTGTCGTGTAACAGTGGTCAATACCAACTTTCTTCTTTCAAATCAAACGCCCTATATATTATTACATTTTCAGATTGCCTGAAAAAATGTAATAATAATGGTGTTTATAATTCAAATCTGTAACGAGTGATTTTTGAGTTATAAACAAATGAAAATAGCAATTTTTAATTTCCAAAACAGTGTACACCGATAACGGCTCAAGATGTCGGAGAACGACTCAATGAGGTTTTATTCTAGTCCAAAAAGAGAAGAGAAATGAAATGAAATGTTACAAAAATATAAAGAAGTTATAAATAGTAAGTAATAAGAGAGTATACGATAATATAGTGGTAAAAAAATTCTTGTGAGTGAACTGAGTAGAATTGTTTGATCTTGGAAATTAATCATACTCGTCAAAATACACAAAAAAAAAATCAAAGAGTTAGGTCGTAAACATCGGTAACAGTAAAATAAGGATAATTAAAATTTTGTTTCGTGTCCAAAACTGTGTTAGAAGGTCATCTTATAATAAAGAGGAGATTATAATGATATAATGAACAACGGTCAAATTCGTGGGCAGTGTATCCACTCCACATTATGAAATTCCCCGATACCTATTTTTATGTAGGTGGGCTAGGGAAACAAGATGTGGGATATGGGATGAAGTTGTGGAGTTAGGCATTCCTGTTTTCCATTCATTGTAAATACACTCACACTGCCTTATTTGTGATATTAGGTCACGGGATTGATTAGATCACGCTTTATTCCAGATTCACGTGCTAACGTATCGGGGGTTGAAGGAGGATCTAATATTGCACAACAACAGAAGGTCACAGTGGTTGAATAGGGAGCTATTTATGGAAAGTAAAACAGAAAACAGATCCAGAATAAGAAATAATCATCGCCACTTTCGATACGCCACAGAAGTGAATGAACCAACAACCTGGACCCTTTTGCGTCACTGTACGACCTTAAAAGACGTGGGATTTTTTTTTACGTTTATCAGTTTAAATATTTTACTAGAGACTTGCACGGCGTGTATCAGCAACCTGTACCCACAATGATTTAAACCAAAAGTCGTGAATGTATGATTAGCCACAATTTTCGATCTTTGACTGAAGTTTCATGTCAGCTTCAATAGGTTGCCTCTTAGAGCTTATTTGTCGATATTTCAAACAGGAATGATGTGGAATCAGTTACGAAATAATCGATTATGAAAAATGCCATGTCTAGACACTTGCGCTTACACGCAAGCAAAGTTAGGACGGTATCGAAGTAACAATTCATAAGCATAAGGATGCTCATCTTCAAAATTTATCGGGGGTAATTACACGAGAGCTTATTTTTTATCCGGATAAAGATGCAGTTTTAACGAAAATTTGTTTTTTATTGGCAATTTAACGAGTCAAATTGTCTGATAAAACGACGAGTCCGAAGGACGAGTTTGTGGACAAGGTGAACGTGAACTAAAACTCGACTACAAATTCCAGCAGAGGACTCCCCGTGAAAAAAAAGACGAAAGCTCCAGCTTTGACCTTCTCCTGATTTTGTTCTATGAAAAAGAGAAGAGCAACTTCTGGAATTTGCGAACTAGCTCGTTATTGACAAACCGTGTTCATTGGCTGCAAATATAAAAACGGTGGCCACTTCGAACCGTCTACTCTACGTTTTTTTTTTTTTAATTAAATCAAACTAAATCGCTTTTTGTCCGAGTTTGTTGCGAGGTTAAATAAGCGAGTTAAGAGCCGCTGAACTCAGAATTCCTGACCTTACACTAGCCGCGGTAACTCGTAGCAACGGATGTTGAAGATTTGAACTGTGCACCGTACAATACTACGGAAGCGCTGAGCTGCCATCGTTTTCCGTAAAAACTTTTTTTATATAATTTACAGTTCGAACTGTAAATTTACAGTTCAAAGTGTAAATACAGTTCAAACTGTAAGTTTACAGTTCAAAGTGTAAATTTACAGTTCAAACAGTAGAGTTTCTTTGGTATAATGAGACCAAGGTTCTATTTTGACCTTGAAGAATACAAGAGGACGTAAGCTATGACGAAATCTGAACAAGAGCAGGCTAGAGGATGGTCGGAACATCCGGCTCGAAGGACCAAGCCTGTTAAAGGGTGATTAAGCTTTTGGTGAGCTGAGAATTTTCTTTAAAAATCGTGGGAAGTCCATTTTGGTACATAGGTGCATTTCAAGTCATGTCACTCCAAATAGGGGCGACCTAATGGCAAAAAACCGTTTTCCCCCCGTTTTTATACCACCCCCTTCTTCCTCTACACCTTCAAGACTTAAGCCAAGTCGGCCAGATAACAAAAATCGCAAAAGCAATTTCCCTGCCTACTTCTTGCATTTACGCATTGCTGATCTGCGGGCGCGCGTTCCTGCCTGGCAGTTATAATGACCTTATCCAGAAAACTGTAAATTTACAGTTCGAACTAGCATTTGACATACAGGGTCAGTCATTTTATTCTTCGAACGCGGATATCTCTGTTGGTAAGCCAGATACAAAAAAATTGTGCAGACAAAAGTTGTTCAAGACAATGGGGACCATCTGACTGTACTGATGACTTTGACCTTGTGGACCAATGTCTTGGTCATTTGAAGGTGAAGGTTGTTTTTTAAATAGAACACCCTGTATATTTTTGTTTTTTATATTTCCCGAGAAAATCCAATAAGAATGGTTTTTACAGTTGCAGTCTAAAATGAGTTATAAACAACTGAAAATCGCAGTTTCTCATTTTAAAAGCAGTGTACCGGAAACTGATTATGCCATTCCGTGGTCCCATACTTGTATATCAAGTACACAAATCCTCAAAGTTTCAATTTTTTATCTTTAAAATTAAGCTCTATTTAGGGGGTGGACACTAGTGTTGGGACACCCGGTACATCGAAAACGGCTCCAACTATCGGAAAACGGCTTAAATGTCCCTATTGTGAGGATGAAATTTTTATACAGGGTGATTAAAAATCTGGTAATTTTCTTCACTCTGTATTAAAATAGAAGGAGAACTGATTAAAGAAGTGCTGTTTTTTAAAGTAGCCAATGCCTTTAATCAAATTGATTATCTACATAAAAGTAGTTATTTTCTCGGAGACCATTTATTTTTCAATTATTGACAAAGAGAATATTTTTCCAGTAAAAAGGTCCAAGAATTCTTATTCTGAAATAAAATCACCTAGTAAAGCTAACGGAAAAAAGTTGTAATTGGAAGCCTTAATAAAGGTAGGTACTATACACGTCGTTCCAAATAAATTCCAAGAAATTGATGAGGCATATATTTGGCAGACCATTAACATTAAAACGTTATTTCACACAAATTAAAAAAAAAAACAATGCTGACTATTTATCAAGGATATCAAAACTCACCAGAGAAAGTCACTCTGTATATTATATAAATCGCCACCGAAGGCACTTTTAAATTTTCAACTCTCTTCAACTTTCCACATCCTGGTGCATAAAACATTATATGTATCTAAAAAATTTTACGCGTTTTCAACTGAAATCATAAGTGTTTCGGGCTGTCTAGTCGTGGTCCAAGGAGATTTGTTCCAAAACTTTCATCTTCAACTTTGGCAGATATCATCAACGGTGAAGGGTGTATTATAGGCGATTTGTTCCATTTATGATGATGTTTACCGTATGAAAACGTCTGGAGCCAGCCCTAAGCTACCAGGGTAAGAACTAATCATTAATTATGGTTTAAAAAATATTCAAGTAGGTACATCCATTCTGTAATAATTTTCACTAAGTTCCATTGTTGAGATACGTTATCAAAAATATACACCGATCTCTGCCAAGCTAGCCCAGTTATTTTCCTCATCATTACAACAGATTTTCTATAACATAATCATAAACACATTAACATTTCTAAGCGTGTGTTAATAGTCATGATACAACACATCCGACAATGAATAATTTAAAAGCATGTGGGCTTTCATTCCGGCTAACCAGTGATTGTGAAGATAAGTGAAATTATTCCTTCCCTGCCAGATAACGAGATCAATCTGGACTCGCGTTCTATTATGAGAGTGTCGCCCAAATTGAAAAACCATTAATTCCGGCTTGCATTCGTGAGTAACCACCGGCGCGGGGTCCTCGGCGCAAGCGTACAGCTCTCCTTTGTTGTCGGGGGGTAAAAAACTACAATCAATACCTTTAATGATTACTCCACGTTCGCATACGTAATGAGATGTGACGTCATCCCAAATTAGACGGCCTCCTACTTCACGTTGTTACGTGAGCTTAGCTGCCTTCTTCTGCATAGAGCGGAACGAGGGAGTTAAGTTCTAAGCTTGCCCCTCTTCGTTAAGTCGGAGTCGGAATATCGGCGGCGAATATGCACTTTAAGACAAAAGACAACTATATAATGATATCTCCAGAATATCATCCCCTATTTCTTTTATTTAGAGATAATTTATCCTCAATAACATCATGCAGGAATGGGTTCGATTCGACTTGTTCGTTGTAAACATGGAGTTAGAGTTAAGTGAGTTGTGTCATAAAACAACAAACAATAAACGATATTGTTTATTGTTACGTATATATACGGGCCAAAATCTTTCACCGCGTTTATCTACTCTCGAGACAACCTTTCGCAAAGTCATTCTTTTCCCCGCCTGTCTACTTATTTTTAGGTACAATGTCCTTATAAAAGTCAGATGGTTTCGAACTTTATTTATTATGTAGACCACCTGTTGTAGGCATCTCTTCAAAGTATTGACCTCAAAAGTTTACAGAAGAGATTCATAAGATATTCCTGAATTTTTCAGAGCCTAGCCAGATGTAGTTTCTTATCCATTACAAATTACCTAATGTAATTAATGACGTAATTTTCAACTACGGTATACAATCTAGAGTGGAAATAAACTCGCAGTGAGTGGCGTTTATGAATAATTATTATTTAGCAAAATTTAGTGAGAAAATACAATTGTTTTTGGTTTAAAACCTTCCAAATGTATTAACGTTGACACATCATTTGCTGGTAAAATTAAAAGAATAGTAGAAATAGTTCAAGGACAGGTCGATAAGGTTGAAAGTCAATGAAATAAGTCACACGGTAAAATAGAAACGTTCGTTCAAAACGGTAAAAAAACGCGACTAAAATATTCATTGAGACTATCACAGCCATTCAAAACAAATTTAGGGTATTCATTCGTACTAGTTCAGGCGTGCATCTTTGTATATGAGCTAATTTGTGAAAGAACTGCTAAATCGATCAAGTACAATTGCTGAAGAAAAAGTATATTTAAGTATTGACAGAATTATTAACTCAATACGACAAAAAATATAGAATACATATCTCGATGAAGACTGAGAAAGCTCAAACGATTTTGTAGTTATGGTATTGTATTATAGCTCTGTGATACAAGTTGAAAAATGCACTTGGCAATTATTGTCAAATGATGCCGAAGGCCGAGTTTGACGTAATTTTCGTCCGAGCATGAAACACTCCCATTGCAATGTGTGTGAGACAAGATTTTTTGTTAAATCGCCAAGAAACAACAATTTATGAATTTTAAGTCGCCAAGAAATTAAATTTATGAACTCCGAGAGATTGGTGCCTATTTGATACTGTCAAAGTGATAGGCTTCATGAAAACTTGCTTCTAATTGTCGTTTATGTCTTTTTTTTATGCACAAGTGCGTAAAAGAATGTCACTTGTAGGCACTTGTGCCTTAAGGAATGTCATCTCGAAACTAAAATGACAACTTTCTGAAACGATTTAACAAAAATATTTTTTTTTTGTTAGATCGTAAATCGTAAATTTTAAACGAGTCGTAAAAAAATAAACACAAGTGTCTTAAAGTGTGATAGATGACAATCAAAGGTAAGTTTTTATGAATCCAGTGACTTTGACAACTAGAGTTCATGAATTTATACTTCTTGACGACTTAGAATTCATACTTTGTTGTTTCTTGACGATTTTATCAAAATCTTGTGTTGTTTTAAAAAACTTGCAAAAAATACACGTTTAAGCACGCGACGAAGATAATCAAACGAGGCCGAAGGCCCAGTTTGAATATCGTCAAGTATCAGTCGCTAGTAGCTATTTTGAAAACTAGAATGCAAAAATCACAGCAAAAAGATTAAGCTTTCCTAAGAACAAACCTTCAATATCTATTCAAACTTATTCGTACAAATGAATAATATTATGCGCAGGTATTTACTGTAGTATGACTGGCCATGCTATAGATGAGATTGTCCCTTTAAATCGCTTTATCAATTTGGATGGCTCAAAAAAGTCTCCAACAGTTCAATACAGAATATATATGTGTAATTTCCTAGATGATATTTTAAACATGATAATCTGGTAAAATTAATCGGGATGCTACATTACGAATTGACATTAATACTGTCCAAGTGCTTTTTTTGCATGCACAAATAATTATTTTGAACGGAAATGCAGGTTATTTAGATGACAGGAAGTTTACAATTATTATTGCACATCGCTCTCTTCAATAAGAAGCAAACGAAAAAATTAATCTAAGAATAATTAGTTGCAGGATTCTTGATAAGCAAATAGGATTAAGAAATTAAACATACTCCTACCGCTGGTTGTGCATAATCTCACGTCAATAAAGTGATGCATTTTAATTATTTAGGTCGTAAAACTCCTGAACTGTTACCTACTTTTACAATAACTGGTAGTGATCATCTAAGATTTTTAGAAGACGTTCAAGAAGAATAAGGAACCATTTCCTCTAAAAAGCGTAACGGTGCATTTGTAAAATAAAGAACAAGGGTGGAGAACGTGAGAAATGCCAGAGATGTCTCGTTTCAAAATTTTGGTCTTATGAGCTAGTATTGTCATAGATTACAAAAACAACGGGAAAATTGAATGTTAACAATAATACCTAATCAATGCTGTTACGAAATAATTTTGTTATTCATCGTTAACTGTTCTTATCCGAAATTGGCTCGAGTATATAAATAGACAGGTCAAAACCTGCAGATTCTGCATGGAACGGTTGAGAAACCTTAATGCATCTTCAGAACTAGAATTGGATGGGGTGCTATAATCAAAAAATAGTCACCACAAGGGGAAGGAAACAAAAGATTTTCTAGGTCGTAGTGTAGATGCATATCCACCCCGTACAATACAATAATACATATATGCATGATTAGTAAATCGTTTAAGTAGAGTTGGAAATAAGCAGTGATGAGCAGGGACACTTAGTAGCTGTTCTGAGTGCAGGGTAAGACGTTCATGAGTGTTTTTGGTTTTGGCGGACAGAGAGTTGGCTGAGTTTGAGGATGCGAGAAAAGCTCTGAAAGCCTTACCAAATCTTGGCAGAGAATAATACTGAATGTGTAGTAGCGAGGTGTGCTCTGGATGTTTTGGATCTTTGCTAAAAGAAGCATCGACTGAATATACTATATATTTTTTCCCTTCGATACAAGATCGCCGGAAGCACCTCAGTCTCATGGGCTTATTGTGCTAAACCCCTTATGCTTTATGCGGAATATATATTCAGTCAACGCTTCTTTCTTCCTAGAAGAGGGGCGAGAGGGGCACTGCTTAAGTTATACTTCTAGGCAGAGAGTTACTTGGACTAAATATGTGTGGGGCGACGAGAGCCTTGAATGTTGTTTATCTTAGGGTAAAAACATAGTAGAACGACGAGGCTAGAGGCACAGCGACGAGGTAAGCGACGATATAAGCGACGAGACAGGAGACATGCACATAGTGAGGAGACAGAAGTTGCGATTTACTGCTTTGACTTTCCAAACTCAATTCAGTATGAACAATGTTCTCCGGCAGTGAAGATGAAATTTTATTCGGTAATGCCGCGCTTCGTGGGCTTATTATTATTGCAATGGGAAGTTTGGACAGAACTTATCCTGTTTATATCCTATTAATAAAGTACGCAAACGGTTTGGACAGTATCATACATTATTTTCTGAGCTCAAGCAGCACCCAGACCGATTTTTTGAATACTTGTGAATGGCAATGGCCAAAACTTGTATCAACGCGATAATAAATCTAATTTTTATCTCGACGCGCATCACCTCGCTTGTCTCGTCGCTTAGTACTGCGTCAACCTCTTCACTATGTTTGGGTTCATTACCACACACGATGAAACAAAAGCCGCGTCGCTTACCTCGTCGCTGTGCCTCTAGCCTCGTCGTTCTACTATGTATTTACCCTTAGATGGAAGAAGTTTCGATAGGATGATGAGGAAAGCTTTGAAAGCTGTAGATTGTGGCAAAAATAAGTCTTGAGGTGAGGTGAGACCTTGAAGCAGAGTAGCGAAATATGTGTGCTTTGGTGGGCTTAGATCTTGGCCAAAAGAGGCATTGACTGAATATATATTCAAAGGAGAGAGGGGAGAGAGCTGCCCTGAAACTTATAGGTCTAGATAGAGAATGACCTTGACTGAGTGTGTGGGGGCAATGAGACCTTTGGTGTCGTTTATCTTAAATGGAAGAAGCTTTGATTGGATGACGAGGAAGACTTTGAAAGCTAATGTAGATCGTGGCAGAAAGAGACCTTGAGGTGAGTTGAGGCCTTGAAGAGGAAAGAGGTGTGTAGAGATAGGCTCAGAGTCTTTAACAGGTCTTAGCAGGGAAAAGATAAATATATGATTAAAAAACAAATATTCTTATATTCAGTAGACACAAGCGTACAATCTAAGTAACTAAAACATGATAAATTAATAGCTTTCGTTCGATAAGACATTATTTTATGCCTCAGGGTAAAAATTACAATGTTATCAATAATTATTATAATAATTATAAAGACAATGAGTGATTAAATTTGCATTTTGATCGCAGACTTATTTATAAATGAAGTTGATTCTCTTTATTGTTCAAAAATTTACGAATTGCCACGTCAGTTTTCATACACTCACATCCTTTACTGGTATGAATTAATTAAAATTAATCATTTCGACAAATACAACATCTACATAATAATATTATGCAAATCAGGTTTAATTATTGTTTATTTCACGAGTCAATTGTTCAAGACAATTAAGACTTAATGACGCATAATTAAAACATTTTAATTACCAGCTATTTTCAAAGAATGATTTTTTTATAAACTATTAAACATCATTAATCCACAACCAAACCGTTTATTAAACAGTGATCAAGAACAAGCGAACATTTCGTAATTCCTAGGTACATCCAATGATGGCGTTTTTATATCTAGCCTATGTAATTAAATATGTGTATAAGGAAACAATAATTACCTAGTGAACGATAAAAAGTTACATTGAAAACGATATTTTTCGTCTACTTTGTACTAAAATTAATATCTATCCTACTTAATATAATAATCCAGAAAACATCAAGTCGACTCTAGATCTGAAGAACCTTTATTTCCTTGTAATGTTTAATTTTCTCCAGGGGTGGTATTATGGAGAGAACATTTGCAGAAAAATTGTAATTCCAATTTGATGAACAAAATTTATACGCGCTGAATTTAACAATGAATGATCTGAGGGTTATAAAGCAACATTTATATTTTTAACCCTCATCATTTTGTAGAATCTCGCGTTTAATGTTAACTATAACACTAATGTTTTACAATTCTACTCTGTACATTAATGAAGTAACAATGTTTTTCGCCGCTTTCAGTTGTTGATATCAAGGATAAAATCAAGAAATTAAAAACGATTTCTGTCAAGCTGTTCGTTTATGCCTGTGTATTGTTGGTTAAGTAAATACCTGTGGGTATATCCTGTGGGGGCATAAATATTATTATTATTAATATTATTAGGTATTATAAGAAACTTCCGAAATATTGTTTCTTGATTTTCATTTGCCGGATGTTGCACTATTTCCAAAGTCTGCTCATTTTCAAGTCTATAACCACTTGAATCAATTTAGCAAGAACAAACATGCTGTGAGTGATATATAAAACCTTCCGAACCTGATATTCCAATTACATATATACGTAAGCTCAATAAACAGTCTTATTTTGTTTGTTAATTAGATTAAAAGTTCTATTTAAAAGAGCAAGAAACCAATACGTCTTCATTAGGGATTCTCATTATTGGATTCCTCATGCAAGACAATTAACAAAATCCAATTAAACAAAGTGGGGCTTCCCAATCAAATTTCCAGGCATTCTTAGAAAGACCTTCTTCACGTCTGTCGATAAGTAACGAGGTCATCTGGCCCGGCAATGGACAGATTCAGAGGGCAAATCGCAGATTCAATGCGTGATTGCGCCAGGAAAAGAATTAAAAGGCTCAGTTTTAGTGGAGCGAAGCCCATTGAATCCTGCGGCGGCCAAACGGCTGGAAGAGCGGAGAGCTTGTGGCTGACGCCGGTTAACTTCTTGTCCTAGTAAACGCTTTCTATCGATGGCCTCTTTTAAGTGTTTGTTTTGGAGTTAAGTTAAAGAAAGGTACTTATACGCGTATGTTCTGATACACATAACATATATACCTAATCAGATTAATCTCTTTATTCTATCATCTCTTTTTATATCATATCTCAATATCCAGGTTATAATATAAAAAATTGGAAGCATACCTTCACTTTACATACAATTAGAAAAGTTAGTATACAATATTCTGTCTTTTGCTCGTTGAAAATTAGGAGTTTCTTTATAAATATGGAATAACGGTCTTAGCTGTGTGTACTCTACTAAATTGTTGCTTCCAAAACTTGCCTCACAGAAAGTTGTACATCCTGATAGATTTTATTAGATTTAGGTGCTGAAATATCCTGGGCAAGATTTGGATTCGAACCTGTATAGTGACAGTTGTAATTAAACCGCAGTCCGCAGTGCTACTGAACGCTTTCAGGTAATCGTTGAAAAATTAATTTACTTTTATATCATTTCCCATAATAATTCTGTATAACATATATTTCTGTCAAACTAACCCTTTCTGATCGCAAGAGCTCTCATTAAACTATAGGTACTATCATGTATTGTATATATGGTAATAAAGAAGTATAAAAGTTAGATTTAACAGATGCCATTGAAAATTACAAGAAACTTAGAGAGTTATTACACCACAGACGACGCATCAACAGTATTGAAAGATGTGTTCAGTTCTACCACATTTACAACAGTGAGCACAAAACCTTGCACGATTTTTTTGCCCTTACATCCTGATGGCTACTTACACGTGTTGTAGGTACACGTAGTATACAATAAGAGGCGTATATACCTACAGTGTGTAATGGAATATTAAAGTTAGATTTAACAGATGCCATTGAAAATGACAAGAAGCTTGGAGAATTCCAAAGACGATACGACAAAGCAACAACAATTTCGATGTACATGTTCAGTTCTGAAACATTTACAACAGCGGGCGCAAAACCGTGAACGATTTTTTAGTTCTTTTATATTGATGGCTATACTTACAAGTGTTTATGACGAAACCAGGATGCAGCATTTTTGTAAATACCCTCATAACTTTTTCATTTCTTATTATTTTTGAAAATAACAGAAACCTTCTTTAGGCAACTTTTTATGTAGAGCCTGTCCGTTTAGTTTGATTTCAATTTCTCCGTTTCTGTTAACAGGAATCATCATTTGGTTGTTGTTGTGAGCGCAATATTAATTTTTTACCAATTTCGAAAGAGCATTTAAGAGAGCAAAAAAATATTTTCATTTTAATAATTTTAATAATAAATATTTTATTTAATAGGCACCTGAACGGATTGTTTATGCAAAAATTTGAAAAAAAAACCTATACTGGCGTGATTAAAGTGTATTGTCATTTCTTCAACATCATGTTATAACTGTCAATATAAAAGTCAAAATATCAAAAATAGGTTTTTGATTTTCAAATCAAAAAATTGTTTTTTTTTGTATTTGTTAGGTTCACCATCAAAACGGTAATAAAATGCTGTTTCTAAATTATTAAAAAATCAAAATGCATCATTGTTCATAGGAAAAACAAAAGTTTATAATGATTCCAATTGCGAAATATGGAAATTAAGGTCAAATTGAAGGGACAGATTCTAAATCGAAAATTGTCCTAATGAGTTTTATTTAAAAAAAAAATAATAATAATAATAATAAAAAAGAAAGTGTTTTTTAGAAAATGCTTCATAAATATCTCAAATTATACAGTCACGACCGTTTGTCAAGCGATTTAAGGTAAATCATAGAATTCTCGAAAATTTTTCCCATTTAAATGTTTTCGTATCTCCTATAGCAATCCAGATACCAATATATGCACATATAAGACACTGTATGTTATTTTTACACTGCTACTTTTTCGAGGGATACTATTTCGGTAATCATAACAAATATTTTTTTTTATAATAAAAGAGATATCATCGGTCTTAACTGTGTAGGTATAAGTCGTTCCACTCTAGTATTTTGGCTTCGAGAACGAGCTCATACAGCCACAGACACATTTGTAAAGAAATAAATAGTTATATAGACGAAACAAACAATCAAGCAGAGCTGGGATTCGAATCACAGACGGTGGCAGCGTCAACAGTTTCAGTCAGCAACCTAAACCATCGCGGTGGCTATCGCAAATATTATTATTTACGAATATTGTAATATCCAAGCGTCACTTTTTACCCCCGCCCCGCAGGGACTTAAATTTTACTTTAATCCCTTGGGGACTTAAATTTTACTTTAATCCCTTGGGAAAATAGTCATTATCCTCGAAACAATGAACTAAAAGAATTAAACTAAAGAAATAAAAAATTATACTTCCTTATGATATGCATTTGAATGCGTCACAAGTAAGTAGTTACAGGTACCTACGAGTAATAATTTCTAAGTAATATGCAGCAATAATAAGGAAATCGACTTATAACCAAACTATTACTGACATAAAATGTAGTTCATTGTTTTGATTTCATTTAACTAATGTTTATAAACTGTCAACGACGTCACAAACAGATGTCTATTGTATAAATTGAACGATTATCGTCTGTTTTTCTGACGCTCTCAGCTATCCTTAGGTTGGCACTTTATCATAAACACCAATTAAAACGAAGTAAATCACTAAAAATGTCAATAAGAATTAGTAACTTATGGAAATAATTTATTTTATGCATAAGTATTACTTAGTAGATTTAAAAAAAAATCGTCAATATATTGGTGTACGTACCTACAATGATGAGAAGAACTATAGGATAGGTATCTTTCTATAGAAACCATTTTATTTGCAATGCTGTTATATTAATACTTTTGATATTTTTTCTGAACAAAAGAAGTATTCGGTGCGTTAAAAATCGAGTTGATGTCTGTCAGAATTTCAGGTTTTAGGGGTGATGGGGGTTCTGCATTACGGTTAGCCGCTTTCGCTGGCCCTGAACCGAACTAGCAATCAACGTAATGAATGATCGGAGCTTAATTAATGAATCTGTCTTGCTAATCTCTTAGATGGAACAGTCGAGTCGTGCGCTAGACTGTGCTGGATCGCTGAATTGGCCCACGGAAGGTTCAGATTGATAATGTGATTAATTTTTATATGTATGGGGAGTGAGCTATATGGGATTTCGATTTTTTAATGAATTACGTGGTTTCGTAATAACGTCGATACACATTAGCCGGCTTTATATAAGCGAACCATTTAGTATAATTATCACGCTATGTTGTATGTTCGTTCGGTAGTAAGTACTTTTACTTTGCCTGATTTTTATAGGTCACTGATTATTTACGTTTTTATGAGGATTGATTGAAAAATCTAATTTCCTATTAGTTTTATTGCATAATTTTTATTATCGATACAAACAGCAACCAGTCACTATGCAGCTACAAACCACTATAAAAGTAGTAGAAACTCACACATTTCATTTTGTTACAAAGTATTCCCATTAGTAAAATTCTTGATAAGATTATTCAAATAATTAAAGAACATTGAAAACTCAAAAAGCAACTTTCTATTTATTAGCAAACTCAGAGTTAACCTCTAGACTAGAGGAACTCCCAAACATATAGTACGAGAGCCCACGACCAAAATTTTTGTCTCATAGCAATACGACCAAAACCGCATCAAATTAATAGATTCGATTATTCTGAACCCGAAAATCGCAATATCAGAAATTTTCCGTGTATCGTCCGACCTAACCAAATTTTCAAAAATGTCAAAAAATTTTACCAAACTGTATCATAGCAATCCGTCTGATTTTCAGAATATAGTTAAATGATACCTCTAAGATATCGAAAATAAGTTTTTCAGACGCCACTAGCGTAGCGTGTACCCGGGAGACCACTTAAAAAAATTAAAAATGAGACAAAAAAAAAGTATCATAGCAAAACGTCTGAAAATGATTTTCACGAGTGAATTTGGGCCAGTGTATATGAAATAATCATTTTCAGAAGAAAATGTGAGCACATTAAATTTTGAGACAGTTTTGAAAACGTTAAAAAAATTTACCGATCGGTAACATAGCAATTCGTCTGAAAATTGTTAGACGTGATAAAATAAGTTGTCTAGATGTAGAAAAAATTTATATCAGACAAATTCAGTGTAGCACCTTACTAATCAGACAACTTTTCGTTACTCCGAAATTATTCAAAAATCGTATTGAGGCGATTGAAGTCTATGTTATTACGAGCCAATGAATAAGTTTTACTTATTTTACCTACACGTTTTCCTGTATTTCTAGCCGTTATCAACGTTGCTTTCAAAACAGAAAATTACCTACCTACCTATTCACTGCACATTTATTGGATTTTTTCAAAACTCTAAATTTTTAAAGACTCTCTAAAGACGGACTCTCTATGGACATCCGATAACGGACTCCCTATTGACGTCCGATAAAGGACTCCCTACGGATGTCCAAAGTTGTGACAAATGGACACTGAGTGGACGTCCCATGGACGTCCATAGGACAAAAACGGACGTCCTATGGACGTCCGTTGGTACATAGAGGGATGTCCATTGGACTACTTTGTGCTGTTTGGGATGACGTCACATATGACTTTTTAAACTTAATCGTACAATAGCAATCTGAATGAGCGGTGTGAGCGTCGTTACAACTGTCAGAATAGTCTGCTGCCGCATGCGCTGTAATGATGCAAGGGACAGGAGCGTAAGAAGTAAATAGCCTTTCTTGCCATAGGATTGTAACAAGCGCCAGGGCGTTTGCCGGGCGACTCCGGAACGTTCTTTTCGTTTTTGGGATTATAGGCGACATCGGAAATGTCTGAAAACAGTATTTTAGCAATCCCGGAAGCCATAAAAAAGTTTAAAAAAAAATTGAACCGGGTTGCTATAATACAGTTCGGCTAAATTTTTTGACATTTTCAAAAATGCGCTCAGGCCATATGCTACGCGCAAAATGTCTGAAAACAAACATTTTCGTTATAAAATGACAAAATCTATGTACATTTTCAATATCAGACGTAATACGATAATACCGTCTGCCTATTTTTTTTTGACATAGCAGAAATGGCCTCCCACACAGTTGCTACACTTTTGACCATTACCACCCACCTAGTAGGGTTCAGGATCATCTTATCTAACGACTTGATACGGTTTTGGCCGTAAAACGATGATACATGGTTTTGGTCGTGGGCTCTCGTACTAATACAAAAGCAATACATCGCAGAGCTTTAGAACCGTGGAATACTGATCTATGCTTGAAGGTAAGAAGTATGGATTATCTCTATGAACCTTTCGTTTTTTTACATGTTATTTACAAAATAAATTACTAAAAAATATCAGAAAGAGAAACAAAAAACGGCTGATTATTGTAACAGAGATAATATCAACCACTCAAGGCGGAAAAAAGGTGTTTTTATACACATCAGTTTGGCATCATTAGATTTCCCCCTTCCAGGAAAATAACTTTTATTACCCTCTTTTTTCTCTCTGAAGCGTAGTTTTTGATATATTTGCATGTCTCTAGATAAAATGAGCACCCTGTATAATTGTAAGACAAAGACATTCCTAATACAGGCGAACGGATCGGCACATTGATCCTAGCAACTGGCAAATAAAAAGCTCTTGGTGATCCAATATTCACCTGCCAACAACCAAGGTGAATCAACTATTTACACCATTTAGCAGTTATGCAGAAACAACAAACAAAACAGTCTGTGCCTGATGGTAAGTCACCTGAACTTAAATATCTCCAATAGTCGAGATAGAGAAAAACAGCGGCGACGATATTCGCCAAAATGCCCAAGCCACAATAATTTCAGAAAATTTCGCTGCACTGACTCTAGCAAGTCTGTTGCAAATGAAAGGAGAACCAAACAAGTGTACAATATTCCAGCCGTGACCTTAAAAATGCATTAAAAAGGGCGATCAAGCATTTAGTTTTGTCAAAAGACTTGTTGGTGTTTCTAATTACAAAAGCCAGAATTTTGAGCGGAGAGGCCACAGTAACATTGACAGGTTCTTTGAATGTCGTTGGATGATTTGACCCCTTGTGCGTCAGTAAGCAGCCACTTTGCATTTGTTTATATTATTGAGTTGAAGGTTATTACTACCACACCATTAATGAAAAGTGATCAGATCGATCTGAGGAATCTCATAATCACTGCTGTAGGAAGATATTATCTGGCGAAATATTCTACCATCATCCGCAAACATTAGGATATGACTGTTAATCTAGCAGGTAGCTAAATCATTGATAAACAAGATAAAAAGCAAGGGACCAAGATTTGACCCATGGGGCTCCCCGCAGAGGTCGCAGTAGTAACGGTTATTAGAGAAGGAGCAGTTGTAAGCTACATAGTACTATCTGTTAAAGAGATATGATCTAATCAACTTATTCAGATACTCAGAAAACCCAAACCCTCTCGGCTTTTTGAGTAAAACATTGTAATCGATGCGGTCAAAGGCTTTGGAAAAGTAGGTGTAAACAACGTCAGTTTGACCTCTATCATCCAGTACCTCACTCACAGATCTACGCATCCCGTGTTGACATTCGTAAACGGGAACATTTAAAAGGTTTTGTCTAAGTCTAAGTAAATTTTTAACCAGCTACGGGTACACTTTGTCGGAGTGAAATTCGTGGTCTATCATCAGATAGAATTGAATTGTGAATCAGTTACTACTTATACAGGGTGAGTTGGTAAGATTGCTTCTGGAGATACCTAGATATTATCAAACGATTTTTAAAGAAATGTATCATTATAATAAGAGCACTTATTTATACGACAGCATCCGAAGAAAAAGCTCTTTTTATATGGAACAGGATATAATGGAGAAAACAAATAATGGAACAAGACACTTTTAACAAGGTCATACATAGTTTTTTTTTTGTGTTTATTTCATACGTCGATTTAACAATCACTTACATAAAATACGCTGCTCTGCAGGCAAGTCCGTTACAAGAGTAAACCTGATTTTTTTCTCAAAAAGTCGTATATGGGCTTTTATTTACAAGCTACTTCTTTCAATGCCGCTTCATATGTTAACAAAGCAGAATCTAAAAACGTAGATAATAATATAATGTAGTACGTTCCATTTAAAATAACTATGTTGATTTTGGTGACTTCAGGTATTACCGGAAGAGTCGACATGGTTATTATTATCTTGGGAAGATAGAGCATTACAAAGCCCTTGAAGATAAAATTTTTCTTCAATTATCCTTTCTATGCTTTTAGCGGACAAATTACGAAGCTTGAATTTACAAAGTTAAATGCAGTCCACAAAACCTTGAACTATGACAAATATTACAATCCCATACCTTTAAATGCAATCTGTTCTGTGGTCTTAGGTCGGAAAGAACTGGTCGCAGGTCCTGACCTTGGTTCATCTTCATAGCCTTAACACAGGTTACATGGTACATGAGTAATATGAGTAATCGATTTTCAAAAAATAAGCCATGCAGGCTCTGCCCTCTAATAATTACTCTTACACATTGGAATCGGCGCTTTCAACATGTCATGCATTTTTTTAGTCTGAACTACTTTTAGTCTGTACCTACTAACAATGGTTTGTCCAGTGAGTGTTGTCAGGTGAGATGCTATACTGATCTTGACTATAAACGATTAGATTTAATGCGATTTAATTCGTAATAATTATAAATTATTATAATTACGAATAATTAAAACATAAAAAATCAAATCGTTTATAGTCAGGATCAGTGTGGCATCTCACCGGACAACACTCACTGGACAAGCCATACAAGGGTACGTGTAGCCAGTTGCGACTGACATGACTTCACAAACGATATTTCGCAGGGCTATGTACGTCTCGAGATAGGAAGCAGATATCGAAGTGTCGTTATTACCATCGTCATCAAGAAACTCATGAGAATGATTGATTAAGGAAAAGCTCACAGTTCTGAGCTCAGCACCAGCACTGGCCCTACTGTGGCCATTTCTCCTCCCGATTAAGGCTCCAATCAGTTCACCTCATTCGCCAAAAGATTGGAATGATCTAATATTTCTTGGCGGTTATGGTTTAAAAAAAAACTTTGTGAAAATAGTGGCTTGGTTGTGGGTTTTCAATCATTTGGCTACTTTGAAACAATCCCTCAACACCTCACCTCCTCGCGGGAGGCGGAGTTGACTTTCAGATTTCAAATGACGACCTCAATTTTTTTTCGCATATTCCGAGTGAAAAAATATGAATTTTTTGTTTAAATGTTGCGCTGTTTCCGATCTTTGACCAATTTTAGCCACAGTAACCTATTGGATAATTACCCGAATTTGGGATAATTTTATAAGTAGTTCGGATACAGTGAACGTTTGTAAAGCTTGTAGTCTCCCGCAGCTTTTCAAGAACACATGCAGTCACTGAGTAAAAACAGATGTGACAATCTTTTGGCTTATAGTCGCCATGTTGGTTACTAATCGTTTTAATCACTCAACTTGACGACTCAACTTAGTCGCCAAAGAATTAGATACTCAAGTTGTAACGTACATTTCGTACGTACCGGCTAGATGCCGGTAACACGGAGACAACGGCGGGCACGCGCGGTGAGTGAGTGATGGTGGGTTTTAGTGCATCGGCCGACTGGAGGCCTCGAGTTGCGTAACATCGACTGTCGAGTTGAAATCAGGTGCGTTCATCTTCATACCGGCCCTTTCACTCTCTTTTCACTTCTGAATTCGCTAGAGGAAGGTACATTTCCGCAAACACAGGGAATTTTTAGCGAAATGGCGTTGTGAACTTTCACTTAAATTATTATAAACATCGCCCACGTTTTTGGCTTGGTGAGTGTCGTAAAATGATGTTAGTAATTGTGTTGGAATTATACAGATCATATTTTGTTAATACCGTATGCTAATTTTAATTACAGCTTTTAAAACCGATCGAGTTTCGCTCGCAGGTAAAATTTGTCAGTCACATTTTTTGATCTCAACCTATCTTGAGGACGGGACATAATTCTATGTACCCTTGACAAGCAGACTCGATCGGACCGTTCATTAATGCAAGAGTGTTTCTGATATCCATGAAATTACAGCTTTTTCCCTGGAGGCAATCTTTTTCTTGGAGGCAACTTTTTCCTGGAGGTCATCTTTTCCCTGGAGTTCACTCTCTTCCCTGGAGGCCATCTTATTCGTACCGAGAAGAACTCCACGTACCAAGGCAGATTTTCTTGGATACCCAGTAAGAACTCCACGTACCAAGGCAGATTTTCTTGGATACCAAGTCACCCTTTCAAGCAAGTTCCTGGAGCCAAGCCATACGAAGATAAGTGCCTTGTAAACTCTTAGCAACCGATCCATTCATTCGACTAGCACCGCACGCTCTTGTTTTTTTTATTATCTGTTAACCGTGCTCAAGAGTGTAATATTAATCACTGTGATATATTTTATATTTTAATAAAGAGTACCTGTTGTTCTGCTGACCTGCTTGTTATTGTTGACCCTCTTAGACTAGCGACTCAACCTACGACCCTTGTTTTTCTTGTCTCATGCTCTCAGCGACTATTTTTCCCCTCTAAGGGTTAAATAGTTCGTTTCAAGTGGCGACCAACGTGTCTATCTGCCAATAATTCGTTTCAAAGTTTAGTGCGGGCGGAGGCGTACGGCTAATGCGACTGACTGAAGCCGTTGACGCTGTCAAACGTCTGTGGTTCAAATCCCAGCTCGGCTTGGTCGTTTGTATTCGTTTATTTATTTCTCTACAAATGTGTCTGGACTAAATTAGCTCGTTCTCGAAGCCAGATTATCAGAGTGGAGCGACTATGTCTTACCTGAACAGTTAAGACCGACGCTCCCTCTTAAAAAAAAGACACTCAAGCGAAACAACGGTCTTGGAGTGTTAATGTTCTAGAGAAAAATTGCACTTTTTTTATACCTATACTTCCTTATTGCTATTTTATTTATTTTTTAATTTTATTCATATTTTTTAGCATATTCAACGGATGCGAACAAGAAAATCGGCAATTTCAGGGCCAAAAACGGTGTATGAAGACTTTTCTGGAACCACACCTCGCGTGGTACACGTCGTATAACGCTAATCCACAAGAGGTAACAATAATTGATTGCGGTAATTATTCTGTGTAATTTTCTCCATAAAATATTGACACTCCAAGGCCCTTCGCTTGAATATATTACCCTCTACTAAACCAAAATGACGATGGTCACATCTATTTTACTCGGTGACTGTTTTCGAAAGACTGCGGGAGGCAAGAAAGCCTACAAACGTTCAAGGTGTCCATAGAAAATTATCCCAATTTCTGGTAATTTTCCTATTGTTTCTGTGACTGAAATTGGCCGAAGATCGCAAATATTGTTTTGGTGATTGTTAAGAACAGGGGCCACTCGCACTCCAACATACTATATATACCACGCGATAGGTCTACTCACTAGGAACTTCGTGGTAAAAATCTTATCCGCCGGTAATGTATAATAAGGGAGTTATAGGGTCTAGAAGAAAACGTGTGAAAATTATATCTAATACGGATCTGGCAGTAGATAGGTAATACACCAGTAGCAGCCGTAGTGACTAAGGTCACTGACATCGCCGGAGGATGCAGGTTGCGTCAAGGCCATTGAGTTAGACGGCGACCCAACGCCGGAATGGGTAATGGGAAGCGGAAGTGGACCCTTGAAATAAATGGGAATAAATTCAAACACGTAAATAAGCAAATATGAATCGAGATCGAACGAAACATTCAACACAGTGGAGGGGGGCCAGCGTAGGGGTAAAACCGTCGCGATAGAGCAACTGAAACATTCAACATGTAATAGACTCGTAATCGTATCGGAATTCGGAAAGACTTAGTTTAAAGTTGGCCTGGCTCATTGAACGACGTGAACGCTCGTAGGCAGGCAGGGACTTCCCCGCGGTACCGAGGTCGCTTGCTGATGTACACGAATCAATTACGGAGGAGAGGGAGAGGACTGGCATTGTGGCATTCTGATCTAGCTCACGCAGGAGGACGGATCATTTTATAATCGTAATATTTACGATTGTTCACCTTTCCTTTCATATACGGTCTACATTAAAATACGTTCACATTTCCATTTGTGCCTTTTCGTGCCTTTTAATAGAGACTCGCAATCGTATCGGAAAGTGTTAGTTCAAAGTTGAAGGTCGAAGCGATCGTATCTACCTATCAAAACGAAAAAAATGCAGTGCGATTATAATACGTGTACGGGGTGTGAGATAAGTGATGGAGCGGGGTAAATTTAGTTTGCGGACGAACGGGACAGTTTTTCCTTGCCCTAACAAATTGTCAACTGGTGTAACCGGAATATTATGGAATTATGTACATCAGGTGAGTGTATAATTAATTTTCCATAAATGCGTAAATCGTTCTCGTAATGCACTGTATTCTGTTGCTTGGGAAGGGAGATAACAATGGGAGGGGAAATGAGGTAGGATAGGGGGGGAGGGGACAAGGGGAAGTAGGCTACCACAAAAAGATAATATTATGCGCAACGGTACGCATTTAAATTCAAACGGTGACAGGGACGGACTGAGGAAGCTAGCTGCAAGCGGTGATGCCTTTCTATCTGCTCGGATGACCTTAACGAAGCGTCTCTCTGTTAGAGAAAAGTGACCTTAGTTCTAAAGTGACCTTAATAGAAGTGCTCAAAACTAGCGAAAATAGAGTCTAGTGCGTGTATTTTACCCACCCAACACCCCTATTCGCTCCACGATCCCGTATGTTTGTTGGGATGACACCGGGAAAAAACACCTTCAAAATGTGAAACCACATAAAAATCGCAACTGAATAGTGTAAAAATCGCAAGTCAATGCGAGTGGCCCATCTCCTTAACATTTACCATTGTTTTTGATAATAGTTTTCCTCAGAACCCGAGTACGCCAAAAAATTGCCACTATTTGAAATTTTAAATCACCTTCCTCGCAAAAGGGCGAGGGGTTTATTAGGAATGGTTTCATGGCCAAACGATTGCAATCAACCTTTGTCTGAATTTTTTTTTACCATTAATCGCTCGGAAATATTGGACTGTTTCCAAACTTTTAACGTAGGTACCCGCAGATATCTTATACCGTACCGCAAATTGATAGATTTGCAACGCTCTTTTGCAGTCTGATGAAGATTAATCCTGCCGGAGACGTCGTCAATCCATTGTTTCTTTTGTTAGTGTATTCAACGATTCAAAAACTTCTTAATAAGAAAAAAATCCTTAAATTTACATGTTTTTGGATTTTGTTTCACTATTAATTATTAATTTTAAGTCATTCGTACATTTATAGCTTGAACGCAACGGAATTTCCTTAAATAAGTTTTGGAATATAAGCACTTCGCTAAAGTAAGTTTGTATCTAAGCAATGGAAGTTTCAACAGTGCTTTGATTGAAATCAAAATTTTCATTCTACGTTTATAACAGCCAAAATTGTTTCTTACAAATGGAAGTAGTAGCTATACTAATAATGGTACTGTCTACCATCAGTATGTCTAACTTTCTATTATTTGAAAGCAAATTTTTTGTCATTTAGCTAAAAATATTTTTAGAAGATCGAGGTATGTTTATGAGAAATGCTTTAACTGCCTTCGTCTACCGTAAGTACCAGTATAATTTTTTCAACCAATATAAAAATTTACTAGTTATGATTAAAATTAATTCAGAAAATAATTATTTATTTTATATATTACGTACCTATATATATGTACAGTAATGTAAAAATTCTATAAATTTAGAGCTGATAATAGGTAGGCACTTAAAACATGCTAAAACACAGCTAGACAACAATGGGTAGAGTCGCTAGTGACTGTTTAAAAAAGATACATGTTATTAGAATCTCCAACAAGTCGTGACATTAACTTAATAAAGCAGGCGACATTTAGCATGTCTGAAATTCTGCATCGTTTGAAAACAAAGACAGTCTTTATTATAAAATCAGTTGCACTAGTTGCAGGTTGGAGTACCTAATTGCTTGTTGTGGGGGAGTTTTGGATCGATTAAGTCGTATTATTATGTGACAATGCGCTGTATTTTTAACGTTTCCACGTTGCGTAAAAACTACAGGATATCCTGATTACAATTCAGTACTCTGCAAACCATCACTTCGAAGAGCGGTGAAGTCGCTAATTTATCGATTTTTTAGACTCGTACTTCCAGTAATAATAACCTGATTACTCTCCGTTTGCAGTAATAGTCACGAACAGCAATTAAAATGTGTATGAGAGTATGTATACCTACCTACTTAATTTTTACCGTCCGATGTAATAAAAGATAATTAGTGACAAGAACACTGGCGTAGATTATAATTAATTATTTAAGAAGTAATTACGCAGATGCGGCCCTGTCATAAGTTGCACCGTAAAAATCGATCCAGAAATCCACCCCACTCACTTCTCCATTATGTTATGTGTATCAGATACGAGTGAATACTCAGGTGTTTTTTCACCATAATTCATTATTATTGTCCGTGAAATTATAAGGGAATGCAATACCTATGAATATTTAGTCCCTTGACTCATAACCAGGAGTAGGAACCACGTACAAATAAATCTTGACATACTTGAAAGTCTTTATTAATATTGGGGAGAATTTCAAACAACGATTCCTAATAATTGTCGAAAACTAGGCAAGTTATTCTTATAAACTTCTTCTTCTTATTTGTTTAATGGCCTGATCCCATGGTAAAAATGGCCCGCTTCCATAATCGTGATTTCACCAAGAAATCGATTCTTGTTACACTTTTCGACTGCTTGGCAACTCTTCTCGCTCTAGGGCAGGTCCAGAGCTTAATCACAATCCGAAGCCTGCTAGGATAAGCCCAGGATCAGGAAGGAGTTTTTTTTTTTAATAAATTTTGGTCTGATCAAGAACCGAATTATCACAGCCGTTCACCTCCAACGAATGGAAAGTTATTTTCAAAAACGGCATCAATTGGAGTTAGACCCCTTCGAAGGGGTAGGATAAAATGAAGTTTTTATTCAAGTTCTCAAATTTGAAAAACACGAAATAAGAAAATGTTCCGTACAACTTTGCCTTCCCGACATCAACATTCTTATTCCTCTCTCACCCTGCAGAAGGGGTTGTAATTTTTCAACCCTTATTAATGAGGGTTTTTTCTTTCACCTTTGCACATTTTTTTGAAGTGTTAAAAATTGCTATTGGAAAAAGCCCTTTTATAGCCCGACTCACTCCAAACCAATTCTCTTGCTGTTTTAAGCAACGAAATAAAATATGAAATTTTTTATTACTTTGTTTATTCCATAATGTATTTATGCCTTGTATTTTATGGTATGTCTTTTCTTAATAGAACATTATTCGTTTACACATTTTATTACTAAATTTATTCTGTACAAGACTGTAAAAGGGCAGTTTTCAGATAAGTAATTTTGCATTTTGAAACCAGAAAAATTTACCTACAATGGAAATTTAATTAAGGGTTTCAATTTTCAACTACTTCTGTGGATGAAAGACGAATAACCCTATCGGTGTTGGGAAGGTTTTGATAGATAGATATAATTTTATAAATTGTATAATATAAATTTTTATACAAGTTGAGGCGTTACCTCACCACAAAATAGTTTTATATATGACAGAATAAAGTGACGCAGAAAAAAAAAAGATGAGGCACATTGCTATCATGTTGAAACCTTAAAACCATCTCATGTTATGGCCTTGTGATTATAAAGACAATATGAGCTTCCCATGTCAAGGAGTCATCCAGCGTCAACCCAAAAGCCTAGCAGTAGATCCTGATATACATGCAAATATTTGTTTTCAACAGAAATAAGAAAAACTCTTTGTTAGATTATCGGGTAGCCATATGATTTCCAATGGAATGGTACCGCCGAGAAGAGGAAGGACAGCGCTCGCTCTCCCTCTATTTTCCTCTCACTCATTCGAAGTCTTTTCGAAAAGAAGCGAGCGAGAACGCAAATAGCGGCGGTTCGAAAAAAATTAAACAGATTCGTTCGTTACAATTTCTTTGCTCTTTTTTGAACATTTTTAAGTAATTATGGTGATTGTTCCTGTTTGTGAATGAGAGAAAGAAGACTTCCTGCGTCCCCACAAAACCTGATGCAGATGCCGACAAGGTAGGGGCCGTTCCTGTTCTTCAATTTGAAATAATATGGCTCGGTTTTAATCCTAATATTATTACCAAAATCTCAACGGCGTTTACAGTCCCGTGGTTTCATTAGTCAAAACAGTATTAGATAATATATCTTTGTACACCTGACGTAAGGTGATTATTACTGGAGACAACCAATAATGTGGTTTCATTTTATTAAGTTTCAGCGCATTTGAAGGGACAGATTCCTCTCGTCTCAACGTAATCTGACCATCATCGGCCAAAATAAAAATCAGTCTGATTCATGTAAGACTGCAAGTCAATTATGTGTATAAGGAATAGCAATGGCCCAAGAACAGAAACCTGGGGCACTCACCAGATCTACACAACGCAACAAGAAAACAATTATTGATATTGTTGACACTAACTCCACAAAACTCTCCATCCAATTCTTGGAATAGCTGCTCAGATCTAATGGGTAACAGTGGTGTACTATATCATCTCTGGCAAAGATAGCAACACTCCCATGTTCACGGCTAGGTCGACAATAGTTAGCAATCAGTCGATAGACTCTCCTCATCCTCGACCTAG
Source organism: Malachius bipustulatus (assembly GCA_910589415.1). Lineage (NCBI taxonomy): Eukaryota > Metazoa > Arthropoda > Insecta > Coleoptera > Melyridae > Malachius > Malachius bipustulatus. The sequence goes on along the minus strand of OU342630.1, from coordinate 82,856,975 downwards.
TGCTCGGATAAAGCGATCAAATCGAATGCATATTTATATCCCGGTATAAAGAGAGAACATTATTCTTGTACCTAAACTTTGTATATTGAGGTGAAAAATTCTCAAATATTCTAGTCATATTCAGAAAATTTAGGTATCTATGTCGACTATTCCTTTGCTTCATTGAGTGTTTTTTTTTTTGCAAAATTTTGAACAGACTTCCTTGAGGGAAAGAATTTGTTAGCATAGACTCCCTCCGGCCAGTAGTCTGTAATAAGGAAGCTGATCCATTTTTATCGCTCAAACTTTTGCATGTAAACTTCTTCTCCTTGCCATAATCTTCCATCAAGCTCATTATAGGATGTCTTCTGCATGAACTTAGATTTGGTGCTATTTGGTGCTATAGCAGTTTTACATGATTTATTTGTAGAAATAAATTAGCTTAGAAACAGTTTTAATTTTCTCGTCGCCGTTGGAATCAATGTCTGAGACATTCTTCGGAACAGCATCAACAGTTGGAGCTTTCCGTACGAAGGGCTTATCACGACGCACCCAAAACGGGTGATTTCAAGCTTGACCTGTCAACGCTGGTCTTTGGTTTATTATTGTTTGGGTTTAAAATTGGTTTAAAAATTATAAGGTAAAGTTATGTAGAAAATTTTATTCCTTCGTGTTTGTTCAAATCTTATAACTTAAATAAAAGCCCGATTGGGGACGTTTTTGGAAAAAGGTATATTATGAACCCCCCCCCCTTTTTTTGGACAAGGAATCGCTCAGGTTTCTCAGTGAAATCTTCGTTTTACTGTTCAATAATTGCTTGTTCTGATTTTCCTAGCATAAGTTTGATAATTGTTTCTTTAAGGAGTAACGGGAGGTTTGGCTACTCATACCGTAGGTACTCATTTTTTAATTTCATTGTTGCTTTATTTGTTCAATATAAACAGGCTAGTTTAGGTGTATTTAAAATCTGCCCACTAATTAATATTTTGATAGCAAATACTCGTATGCGCACAAATTAAATTTCAAAAGAACTCGCCCCGAATATATACAGGGTGATTCAAAATTGAGTGCAAATATTTTGAGGGCTTATTTACCAGCCAAAAATAAGAAATTTTTTTCATATAATCGTATGTCCTAGCTTGCTTTGTTTTCTAGATACAGGGGGTAAAATTTTTGAAAACCTCTCAGCTGATTTGAATAAAATTTTATAGGCTTATTTGTTATCATAAGGGCCTTCCTTTGATGGGAATAACATGAATTTATTAATTCCAGTGGCGTCTCAGGGGGCTACCTGAATTAAATTAAATGAATCTCAATAATCGATGTGAATTTATTACTTGTTTTAATAGGGCCTGGCACAGATTTTGATTTTTTTCTTGGAAACAAAGCTAGATACGAGTAAAGCTCAGGAGGCAAGAAAGTTACACTATTGATCGCTTAATCTAAAAAAAATATAAATTGTCAAAAGAGCAGTGGCGTATCATAATTTTACCGTTGATTGAAGGAGTCAGGAAGATACGCAACCTTATGGGAGAAACTGTGCACAGGACGATATACCGACAAATAGATGGCGACAGCGTCGAAATATACCGAAACTCGTGAAAGTGGATATCGTTCCAAGCGCTCAGTCGAATTCAGGATATCTGGGTAGTAACTTCGTACGCTTATATGAATATCTATTGAAATCATGCGGCAGTTTAGCGATGGACAGGGAGCTAAGGGTTTATGACGGGGCAATAAAACCATTTAGTTCAGTTTTATGGGCCTGCACTCGTGAATTATAGATTTGAATAGTTGTTTCATTTGGAAAAAAATATGTATACCTACCGACTTTATGTTATAATTAAGGCATTAGATATTTCAAGACCAAGATGATGATTTATATTCCAACAAAAATATTAATTTTCAATAGGTACAATTCGTTGTGAAACAAATTATTTAGCATCATCAACAAATCAGCTACCGTTCTTATTATTCTTAAGAATACTAGCTGATTTGAAATATTTTAATAAACTAGGTACCTAGGTATAATATGTTGGATAAAATTTAGTTAAGTCAGCACTCTATTGCTAACTTCGTTATTTTTGGATCTACAAAATCGGTGAAATGAAATTAGCAAACTATAGTAGGTACCTATACATATAGTATTTTTTCCGCTGAATCAAACAACAATGACAACTGAAAAACAAATGAACATCGCGTTTTCGAGTTATGTCAAAAAAATCTATTTTTTTAAAATGAGACATCCGATATATTTTTGTGTTTTCATATTTCCTGTGGAAATCCAATTAAGCATAGTTTTTACAGTTACGATTTAAATTAATTAATTTTTTGAGCTATAAATAAAGCTCGGATTATATGCAAGAAAAATTACAAAAATATATGCGCATATACAGGGTGTCCCAGCTTATTCGAAGCGGTCTCTGTAGGCCAAACGATGAACTTTTTCAAAAAACTTTTTGAAAATTCAAGTACAGGATCACAATGGCCATAATTTAAAATTATTTTGGAGTATACAGAGTGTCCCATATGACAGTGGCATATCAAAGTTATGTTTTTTTAAATGGAATGCTCCTATGTTATTGCATTTTTAGATTGTCTGAGAAGAGAAAATAAGATTGACTTTTACAGTTGGTGTTTAAATTCAGAAGTTTTTGAGTTATAAACAAGTGAAAATCGTGATTTTTCAAGTTCAAGGCCCTGTACAACGAAAACGGCTAAAGATAGAGAAAAACGGCTTACATGTCCCTATTTTAACTTTTCATGTACTATCCTATGATGTGGATGAAATGTTTATACAGGGTGATAAAAAATTTGAAAAACTCTGAGATTTCTCCACGCGTCGCCAAATAAAAAAATCAAAGAAAGTAAAAATTTTTCTATACCATAGGATAGTACATAAAAAGTTAAAATAGGGACATGTAAGCCGTTTTTCTCTATCTTGAACCGTTTTCATTGTACAGGGCCTTGAACTTGAAAAATACGATTTTCACTTGTTTATAACTCAAAAACTTCTGAAATTAAACACCAACTGTAAAAGCCAATCTTATTTTCTCTTCTCAGACAATCCAAAAATGCAATAACATACGAGCATTCCATTAAAAAAAAACATAACTTTGATATGCCACTGTCATATGGGACACTCTGTATACTTCAAAATAATTTTAAATTATGGCCATTGTGATCCTGTACTTGAATTTGCAAAAGTTTTTTGGAAAAAATCAATCGTTTGGCCTACAGAGACCGCTTCGAATAAGCTGGGACACCCTGTATATGCAAGGTTTTTCAACCAAATATGCAACAAAATATGCAAACTACGCAAAACATATGCAAAATGTTTATTTAACGGAAAATAGTAAAAATGCAATAAATTATTGTTTTCAATAAGTTTTTTAAGTATAAAGTAGGTACATACATATCACTGTATTTTTATTTATATAAAATCATATAAAAGATTTGGTTTACAATTATTATTATTCAATTAATACTAAAAACATTACTATTTACCTTTACAATTAAATGTTTTTCCAAGTTTTCCACTTAAAATGATTGTCTTCTATCTCTATCACTTGCCATGTGTTTATATGCAGAAAAACTGCATTCTACATCAACAGATGTAATAGGAGCATATTTTAATAATAAAATTATTAAAGGATCCATTATTGTCAACTCGTTTGAAAAATCTCCATTTAAAACTTTCAAAATCACTGTCAAAGTACTAAACCCACTATTTTTACAATGTTTCACTGAGTTTTTTTTTATTATTGATTGAGCAGTAGGTCCATATGTACACTATCTATACTACCAATTTTAAATTCTCTATTAGTTTTACAGATTCTCGTTTAGCGAAGTATACCCTGTTTTTCAAGCTTAGAAATTGTGTTCGCAATTATTTTATATTTAGTTGTTAATAAAACTAAGATGTTAGCCTAGTTTCTTATTGCTTAAAATCTTTTTCGCTTTCCTAATTGCTGAGGAACTATCTTCATCAAATTTCGACATTAATTCCTGAATTTCATTTAAATGGTCGAAATAAAATAAAGCAGCCTCGAGCCAGGTGCCCCATATCGTGTAATTATAGGCCTAGGAGGTAAATAACACTTTCAAAAGGGTACAGTTAAATAAAAAAAAATTGAAAAATCCATCACAACAAGATTCACTTTAAGCTTATTTTTGGTTTTTATATTATATAATATTTTTTCTAGTATATCCGCCAATAATAATTGTCAAAATAAGTATTTTATGTGGCAAAAATAACAAAATATGCAGAAATATGCAAGTTTCCTAAAAAAATGCATTTCGTGCGAAAAATTGATAAAAAATGCAAAATATGCAAAAATATGCATTTTGCATATAATCAGAGCTCTAGTTATAAACAAATGAAAATCGGAATTTTTCATTTTCAAAACAGCGTAGATCGTAAACGACTCATTATATCGAAAAATTGCTTACGTGGCCCTATTTTAACTTTTTATGTACTGCTATGATGTGGATTCAATTTTTTGTTTAGGGTGATGATCTTGAATCGTTTCCGATGTAACCTCTACACTGCTTTCAAAACGAAAATTTGCAATTTTTATTTGTTTCTAACTCAAAAACTAACTAATTTATCATTATTGGATTTTAACGGGAAATATGAAAACACAAAAATATACCGGGTGTCTCATTTAAAAAATAGAACTTTTTGACATAACTCGAAAACACGATGTTCAATTGTTTTTCTGTTGTCATTGTTGCTTTATTCAGCGGAAAAAATACTATACATACCTACTAGTTTGCTAATTTAACCGATTTTGTAGATCCAAAAATAATGAAGTCAGCAATAGTGCCGACTTAACTTTGAAGACCCTGTACCTATAGGTACAGGCTGATCAGTAACTCGCGCACTCCGAATACAGGGCGATCTAGAGCCCATTAAAATTGAGGAGATATTCTACAAAAAAACTTGAATCCAACGGTTGATTTTCAAATTACAGAGTTTCCCTCATCCGAGTTTAAAGGTAATTTTTTCAATTGAAGTCAATATGAAGTCAATTTCCTTCATATTGCTAGCCTTACAGCCAATTTTATAAAGGCTCATTAGGCTAACGGGCAGATTTATGTGCTCGTTTTTGAAGCTACTATCGACGTCAAATGACTTTCATTAACGTTTTTGTAATTACTTTCATGTCGAGTATAGATAAATTTTAAAAATTTTCACTTAGGCTCGATACCTTCTTCAGAAATGACCACAGAAATCTGCCCGTTAACTTAATGAGCCTTTATAATACCCGCTGTTATTTTTTTTATGGCGTTCGGTTAAAAGATACATTTTGTTTTCGAAAAAATAACTCATTAGAAGTATGTATTATTAATTAATTATCGAAATTTTCGGTATATCATATACCATAATAGTAAATGCAAGATTTATGGTGATTATTTGTTTGTTGCTGAGAGAAGCTTGAAAATTGAGAATTGAGATGGAGATGAATATGAAATCCAGGAAATAAAAATAATAAGAACCGCTCCGGAGCTCTGACCTACTATAAAAAGTTAAAAGTTAAACCGGTTGTTGGGGCTATAAACACCCTCTTCCACTATAGTTCTATAATTTCAACACACTCTGCGGGGCTGGCAGCACCTTCAAATGAACCGATATGTGGATAAAGGGGAAAGAGGGTAGCTCGAGCGACCGAGCACACAATTTTACATTAGGTTGCGTATCTTCCCTATTCTTTCAATCAACGATTTTACCTATAAGTATCAAGTAGGTAGCCCTCTGAGACGCCACTGGAATTAATAAATTTATGTTATTCCCATCAAAAGAAGTTCCTTATAACGACAAATAACCATACCAAATATTATTTAAATCGGCTGAAAGGTTTATGAGTAATTAATAAAAAATCGATTTTTTTTTTTTAAATTTTACACCCTGTATCTAGAAAACGAAGCAAGTTAGGACATACGATTATATGAAAAAAACTTCTTATTTTTGGCTGGTAAATAAGCCCTTAAAATATTTGCACTCAATTTTGAATCACCCTGTATATTTATGTAATTACTTGGCACATGGTTCATTAAAGCCGTCATTTTTTGGTTCATCGCAGTCCCCGTTTCAGTAAAACTTAATCGCTAGCAGAACTAGAATTGCCAAAAGAATTATGCAATTATGCAAGTACTTGTAGGTCTTTTTGTAATTTCAGAATGATGTAGTGTTTGTCATCTTGGTTTCAATAAGCGAAGATTGGACACTCGCAAACAGAACATACACTGCTAATAAACCAACTAGTGTGATTTTTGTAATTAACATCTACCATTACAACCATTTCACTAATTTTATGTTTTTTTCTCTAAATTAAGTTCTGACGAGGCTGGCTGTTTGCTGTTCCAAGTAAGAGTGCATGAGTCAATGTTTAAGTAGGGAAATTTGATGTAGATAGCCTGGCCCTAACGAATTCGTTCGGCTCGGTTTATAGCTCTATTGATGAAGTTCATTATGAATGTTTATCCGGTGTTGCGGCTTATACTTTTTATAATTACAGGCTGTTCATTACGGTATAGCCTGCAATTATAAAGCTATTTGCTTACCAGAGGACTCGGCTCGGTCATTCCGTGGAACCACTCACTCACCTCCTGCAACAAGATCGGCCATAATTAGTCACCAGGAAATGATACAAGTCTAAATTATGTCCTAAAGGTGTTTGCACATTGTTAGATTATTACTCACCTTTCTGCAAAATTTCATAGTCTTATGTGACATTCACCTTTTAATAAGAATATAAAAAAAATGTATTGGCTCTTGTGTGTTTTCTTATTATTTCCCAAGTTTTCTAGAGCAGAGTGAGCTGTAGCAATTATTTCCTTTTATCCAGTTTATAAAAAATATTTTAAAATAAACGTTCTTTGAAATGGCTTTATGGCTGGTTACTTATTATAACAATTACAGGCTGTAAAACTAATGGAGTATTTTATTGATTAGGTACCTCTACGTCGCCTTTACTTTATATTACAAAATTTGTAAGGATAACTCAACATAATAGCTGTAATTAGCTTAGTGTAGCCACACCCTAACATTATAGATTATTTATTTTCACATAAAATTTCTAGTTCAGCTATTAATTAATGCTTAATTGCATCTGGGTTGATAACTTTAATGTTTTATTTAAATGACTACATGATTGGTCGTTCCATAAAGGTATATTAAGTATTTTAGGTATAACATGTACCTACCTACCTACCAGCACCAGCACTTTTTGGAATTGAATTTCATTAAACAACAAAAATTAGAATAATAAATTGAGACGTTATTTCCTTTCAGGAAATGTTCTCATTAACATAAATTACTTATTATTAAACGTATGTAGAATTTGGCATACATTCTACGTAACGTCATTACGTTACGTAGATACAACTACATACCACAATGAAGGCCTAATCACGAAATATTATTTAATAAAAATTACCTCAGACAGGGTGACATTGACAATAATCTACTGAAAAATAATCTACCATCGTTGAATGGTTTTAACTCTGTTATTTTGAGAGTTACGGGTAAGGTTAGATTTAGGAGATCTTGCATAGTGCTTACTCTGTGGTTAGGATTATTGATCGCCACTTTGTTTTATGTTAAAAGTCACTGCCATAACGGAAGAACTGTACGGTAATCTTTGCATATGCCTTATTTGGTTATAACTCTGTTATTTTGAGAGAGGTAAGGTTATATTTATGAGATCTTGCATAGTGCTTACTCTGTGGTTAGGATTATTGATCGCCACTTTTTATATTACTGTGATAACTGAAGAACACACTTTTATAAACGTGAGAAATCTATACATATCGATGCGCACAGTCGTACTTTGTATAGCGGTTGTAGAAAAACAATATTTATTTATTTTCAGTAGATATCTGAAAGAAACTGAAAAAGGTTACCAAGAAGGGACCAAAGATTTAGGGGTAGGTAACAACAAAACACGCCATCCCGAAGGGAGATTGAAGCCCAACGACAGAAGAAAGGCGAAACTTTCATGGTAACGTTGACGGTGTACAAAGAAAAACTGGAAAAAACTGTGAGGTCACTAGGAAGTTAAAAAATCAGGTTTTTCGGTTTTTTTTTTCAGTAGTTAATGAATGTGTAAATCCCAGGCCACGACTGAAGTTATCGTAAATTTTTAGTAAGATTCTCATAAGCATACAAAAGTCCCTTAACTGTGTTAAGTACTTTAACCTAATCTGTAACTCTTAAGTAACAAAAAAGGGTACATTAAAGTAATGGAAGGAAGGGGTTATGCATCCCAAGGACTAGGCCTTCAGAGCCGTTTTCGCCAATTCCTCTGGCCACCCCACCCCAATCGATCTCATTTTATACACTGAGAGAAATGGTCATTAACTGTTAAAGCAACTGGGTAATTTCTAACGAGTAACAATGTTGAATTTAGCGCACATAATATGTGTTTGATTCTAAATAACGATTTGTTACAGGAATGCAAATGCACCATGTATTAATTTTAAATTGACGCAACTTTAATCTCACATTAATCTAAGTTAACATATAGATTTGTAAAGTTTCTATTACCAAGTTATTCGTTAACATTTAACGCAACAAAACTACAAACTAATATACCTATAATAAGTTGCTGCTTAGCGCGGTAGAGTTTTGTTACTTAGGGCGGTGAGTTAACAGTTAATTTAACTGTAGTTATTATTCACTTAATTCGCTTAAAAATTACCTAAATTTTTTGTTAAATCCAGATTTGTTCTGGTGTTGACTTAACTATTAACTAATGCAATTTTCGGTATAAAAACTACCAATTGTTAATAATAAAAACTCGTGGTATGAACTTTATTGATTTATTTATCAAAAACATAATAATTACAATAAATAAAAAAATATTCTATATTAGGTATGATGTAGGTATCTAATATAGGTATCTAATGGAGATAGAACATTGGATGCAATAAACGTTTGACCATTTACTTCTAATACCTAAAAAAAGCATGACCTTATTTTACATGAACACATTATAGGTATATATATAAATATAGGTGCATGACATGACTAGGCAACAAAATCAGAGAATATAACCTTATAAAGTAAGACTTACGGTAGTTAGTACCTCTTGATCTTTAATTTTGTTCAATTGGTCAATCAAAATATATATCTTTCACCCAATTTCGGTACCAGTTCTTTTAAAGCTTCTAATGTGAGCGAGCACAGCACCTTCATAGAAATGGCTTCCTCTAAATCACAAAAAGCAAATAATTATTACAAAAGAGTACATTTAAACATAAAGAAATTATCTTTCCTAGTATATTCCTTAGTTTATATTTAACTCACGGGTAGGTGGTCATTATTTAGGTACGGTAAGCCACATTCGATATAATGTAGGCATACTTATATAATATAATAGGTAGATATAATGAATGAAAAAAAAAGAAAATAAAAACGAAATTTTAATAATCCCCAGCGTTGTTGAATAGGTATCAACAAATTCCAAAGTTAGGTTAATTGATATAGAATGGTCGGGGGATCTACGCGTGTATAAAATAATTCTCGTCTGCAATATTACGCAATATTTAACCATGCGCGTGCTTTACTCCTGATGTTAGGTAACCTAGAATGCTTTTTCGAGTAACTACAGTTTTTTCCATCCAGCCCAGCATCCTTAGATTAGTTTTCTAGATGGCTTGCAATGGTTATTGATGAACAGTGACTGATAAAAATGAAACTACATTAAAAATGCAACATAAATGGAGCAAAAATTGTTGTGAAAAGATACGAGTGGCCGCTGATTTATATAGAAATATTAATTTTAATTTTATGCATCAACAGTCCAGCTTACATGCCGGTTAAAGGAAAGCAAAATAAATAAATTAACTTACCTTCGAATTTGGGAGCTAAATGTTCTAGCCCACAACACTTTAAAACACTTCTGCAGTTATCTGCATCTTCGAAATCCATTGTTTTTTTTTAGTTTTGTTTTATGATAGCGATGGAATAAACAAACGCAAAATGCAAGGTACTTCTTACCCATCAAATTACGGTTGCAGTGAGATGGCATAGTAATGCGCGGCGCGCGCTCGTACAATAAATATAAGCCTAACGAAAGTTCATTATTAGCTCACAATCAGACATTAAACACGTAAAGTAACAATTAGAATATTATTATTTTGATCAAAAATCTCACCACTACTTACTAATAAAATAACACTATGCATGAATGGTAAAATACCTTTCGCTAAAAAATAGAGTATATGCTTATAGACTAGATGAAAAGCAACATAGTACTGTAATAATAAAAATAGTTTGTTTATATTAAAATATTTTCTTCAAACATAGGGTCATTTAATGTGAAAGTTGTTCATTATTTTCTCTCAAATTTGCATCCATAAATATTAACACCTATGCTTGTAAACAAAAAACCGTGACTTATATGTCAAGAAATTCTTCCTAACGAATAATGTCTTAACTATTAAGCGCTTTTTTCTCTCAGTGTATTTTTCACAAACATCCGAAAATACATCTGAAAAATACATGAAAAGACATGAATTGTGTTTTTAGGTACTTAGGTATTAAAATCAGAAAAATATAAAATTTGTAAACACGTCCGTGGCTTAGATTTTTTTTTGTCAGTATTATTCGTGAGACTGCTCCGGGATATCACTGGAGCTCATAATTATCATCTAGTTAGCTTAGCGTCTTATCACAACGAACAACACTGTCAAATTCCGACAAAATCTACAAAAAAACAGGAAACAAACGATTTTTTTTTCAAACTTTCAGCTCTGCATCTTGAAAACCGGACTCTTTCGGACGCATGTTTATATGAACTTTTCTACTTGAATTTGATTCAGGAATGCATCCTTAATTGAAGCTACGGCCTTTCATTAAGTAACACCCTGTATGCAATCGAGAGGAACAAAAAAGCGCCAATAAGGACTAGAATCCGATTAAGCTTGCGACCTTTATAACTTTTTGAAAAGTTGGGTTTAAGTCTGAATTGGTTTAAGAAAAATAGGATTTAAGAGAAATAAGAGAATATTTTTTCTGCATAATGCAGGCAAAACAAAAGATTATAATTTCAAAAAATTTTATTGGACCTTGCCAGCCTACTACAAGAACAAAACTAATGACACAAGAATAACGAAGTCGGTGTGTTGTGTTGTGTCGTCTGCACCCGCGGAACGCACAAGAGCGCTCATTCTTTGAAAGGATAGCATGGAGCAGGCTGAGGCCCTTTGTATTAGAGTCACAAATTAGCCAGGTGTTTGTCAAGGTAAGCCGGAGCAATTTAGTGGGTGTAAGCATGGCTATGGGTCTTGAAATAAAGCCTCTATTATTCTAGTCAGGTATAAAGTTTTACTAAATATTCATTGCTCACTTTCTGAAGGAATTAAAGTCTGAAAGGAAATTAGATCCCGACCAGTTTAAAACCCTGGACTGCTCAACCATGTTATTAAGTAATTTCGAGACAAAAAAGATCTTCTCTGAAAGGGACGTTTTGTTCTTGAGATGGAACCAACCATTGAGTCATCGGAAAAATGCCGCGAAGCCTTTCAGAAATGTGACAAATACATAATATGCACGAATATATGCCTATTTATGTATTATGTACCTGAATGATTGACACAGCCACCTGGAAGGGAATTGATTGTTATAGCAAAAAGAAGAAGAGATATATTATTTTTATTATTTTTTTATTATTTATAAAAGATTCAATAATTTTATTCACACAATAGATATGTATAATATGGATAGTCTTATTAACATCAGTTAATAATTTATATTTTCAATTACGCTTTTAACAATTTTCTTATTTCAAAAAGAATTTTTTAAGTTTTTCAATGTGGACTTGCATTTTTATTAATAAATGGAATAAATTGGCCACGTTGAACATGGCCAATGTCCGCGCCGTTAGATGTAAATTGACCTTATTAATGACAGTTACTTAGACAATAGAAGGTAGATGCCTAATGAACATGACACACTTGACGGCTGTAAAACTCGGCCTTCGGCCTCGTTGGTCTATTTTCTTCGCGTGCTTGACACACTCTTATTTTTGCAACTTGTATCACAAAAATGTATTTTAGAAAAATGTTAGATTTTTAACATAAATGTCAACATTTTTCAACATTTTTTCATTAATTCCGAATGAAAAATGGCACAGTATTTCTGTCTACTCCGAAGCGTGTGCGAAGTATTTTTCGCACTAGAGCGAAAACTATTTCGTTCACCGTAATGGGAAACACGTTAATGTTTTATTAGCAACAAAAAAACAACAAGCAACTTTGCACTGAAATGAAAGTTCCCTTGCGTTATTTTCATGATTATTATAAAGGTATCAATTCCAATGTTTTCGTTTATTTCAATAAAGCTTTCTAAAAAATCTTGTATGCATCTCGCCCGCGAAATTATGGGACTTTCGAATGATTTTTCTCGAAGCTCCCCTTCTCGAGCACAAGTTCAATTTCGCGCATGCAGACTGATTTTTTTAAGTTGAGACATTTTATTTAGGAAGTAAGTACTCTACAGAAAATTAATTCCAATTGGTACATTTACATTTATATACATCACAACTTGATGAGTACTAAACTAAACTTAAATTTAACTAAAATTAGGTATACACCTAATACACATAGGTCAATACAAGAAAGTATTATAGAACAAATGTCAGAAGTAACTTGTGATTAGGTTTCTTTTAAATGTGGGAAACGGAGATTTAAATGGATCGAATTGCTGGTATGAATCGTCATACAATATGCACATTCTACTAATTATGTCATTAGCTCCATAATTAGTACGGTGATGAGCTATCTCAAAAAACCTGGTCGATCTCGTACGTTTAGCCGGTATACGTATGGTAAGACTGTTCAACAACTCCTCACAGTCCACAAGATTGTTCAAAATTTTATGCAGGAAAAAAATCATGGAATGATTTCTTCGTAACTGTAGTGTAGAGATACCAACAAGTTGCACCCGGACTTTGTAAGATATCTCCTCATACGGAAATTTATATTTCCACAGATAATACCTGACATATTTATTCTGTACGCGTTCTAGTTTATCTATATGACATTGATAATGTGGTGACCAAATTACACTATTGTACTCTAAGATACTACGTACGTAAGAATTGTAAAGCATGGCAATAGCTTTGCAGTCGTTCACATGTGTTGTATGACGCTTCACAAAGCCCAGCATCCGGAAACCCTTCAAAACAATGCTATCAATGTGTGGAATGAATGACAGAGACTGATCAAAAGTGATACCTAAATCGTTAAATTGACTAACTACTTCAAGAGTTGCACCATTGAGATTGTACATAAAGTTTATAGGATTCGATCCTCTTGAGAAGCGCAACACCTTACATTTATCAATATTGAGTTTTAGCAAACTACGCTGACACCACATTGAGAGACTTTCTAAATCTTCCTGAATATTCAGACAGTCCTGAATAGAGGATACATTGCAAAATAACTTAAGGTCGTCAGCATACAACAAACACTTACAATATTTAAGACACTTTACTACATCATTAATAAATAGAGTAAAAATAATCGGGCCAATATGTGAGCCCTGCGGTACTCCGCTCGTGACTTTTATTAGCCGAGAGACACAGGAACCGATCTTTACGCACTGCACCCGATCAGACAGGTATGACACAATCCACCTCAAATAAACACCGTGCACACCCAGAGCCTCAAGCTTCGCGGCAACTAACTCACGGGGAATACTGTCAAATGCCTTCGAAATGTCGGTGTAGACAGTGTCAACTTGACATCCACGCTCCAAGGCAGCCGTTAAGTGATGTTGAAAAACTGCCAAATTTGTTGCCGTTGAACGACCCCGAAAAAAGCCATGTTGTTCAGGAGCAATAACGTGCTTAAACTTGAAAAAAAGCTCATCGGTGATGATGGATTCGAACACTTTGGGCAAGCTTGAAAGATTGGATATCCCTCGGTAGTTCTTGATGTTGACTTTATCACCGGATTTATAGATTGGTTTCAAAGAGGAAAGTTTCCAAGTATCTGGGAATATCCCACTATCAAAGGAGATCTGAAATAGTTGTTGAATTGGATATGCCAATGCTGAGCTACATCTTTTTAATACAAGGGGAGGTATTCCGTCGGGACCGGCTCCCTTCTTCACGTCCAGAGAAGAAAGCTTCTGTTCAACTTCTTCAGTGGTAAAGTGGTGGGTAGTGATAGTATGATTTGATGATTTGATGACATATTTCTTTAAACACTTTGTATAATTAATCCATCAAAACAAACAACTTTTTTAATAACTTTTCTCAATTAAGTGAAAAATAAAAGAGATAGGTTTTAATAATTTTAAAAATGTGATAACTATTAAACTCATATAAGCAATCGAAAAATTGTCTTACGTAAAGCTACAAAACAATAAGCAAGAAAAAAAAAGGAATTAACTAGAATATAACTAATTTTAATAAGTAGGTAAGGTAAATTAAAAAAAAAAAAAAAAAAAAACTAGAAAATTCAACCAAATTGCACTTTATAGGTAATAACATGATGGCTCTGAAAATCATTCCCTCCTGACATAGGAAAATGAATGAATTTACAGAATTTGTGATTTGCTGTAACAAAATTATAAAAAAAAGGTTTCTATCAGATATAACTTTTGAATTTCAATCAGATCGACCTTCACATATTATCCAGTGGGCTGGATTTATGTATATTGTGGAGTTGAGATCTTTCAAAAGCTTTCAAAAGTCTTCACAAGTCCAATACAAAAGATATTTCAAAAGTCTTTTGTTTTCGATGTGATTATAAAAAGTTTTATGAAAAAGTTGTTTCCCTAAGGAATTCTTCAGGATATTAAAATAATTAGGTACCTCAACTTAAAAATAAGCCTGTTAGATATATAAATAACTATTATGCATGACACATAATGGCAGTTAAAATTATTAAATTATTGTTATTCATAACTTAAAAAAATTCAAAAATCAAAGAAAAGATGCGATATTGTAGTAGAAATAATTATTTACTAGTGTCATCATAATATTACTCGAAAAATATTTTCAATTGACTGGAAATTGTCTGCAAAAGTGTTCTTAAAATCTTTCATTCATTTTGATCCAAAGAACTAAAGTTTGCGCAATAAATTTCGCCATAAATATTATTCGAATAAAAAATGTTGAAAGATAAGATGAAGATCCGACCCTAAACAGATGACATCACGATCCACTGAACAATCTCGATCACATAAATAATTCCCAGGTAATAAGAAATTAAGATCCTAGTCGGTAGTAAGCCATTCGCACTCACTAAACACTGACCTATTTCACCCTATAGACAGTTACAACTATAAAGAAGGTATTAAATTACGTCCCTTGAAAATGAAATCTCAAAGTAAGCATCTGTACCACGATCTGAAATCCTTCCACCTTTGCTATGAAAGGCTACGCCGATGTCACTGCTCTTGCTCACATTTCATTCGCCTAAAACAGCATGAGAAAATATCCTAGGAATCAGTTTTAAATTAAGGGTTGTCGTTGCAGGACGGTAAATAATAAGGGTTTCTGTGACCTATTTCTCGGTATTTTCTCAACCGTTGTTAGGTAATTGTTAATTCTTTCGACCTGTATATCGCCGTTTGTATAATTGAACCAATTTCGCTAAATACATCAGCAAATAACAAATAACACACACGGAGACATTATTTTGTTACGAATTGTCATACCCCCATGCATGTAGGCACCTGAGTTAAAACGAGCACTTCAAAAATTAACGAAGCTAATTTTCTTATGTCAGCAATTCAGGGGGACAAATAGTATTTGGAGCGTGTATTTGTAATAATAAAGTTCGTTATTTCGTTTTAATAATAAAGAACGAGAAAAATAAAAGCAGTGTAGGCGGCTAACCTCGTTCTTTATTTCCGACATAAGTTGATTCCCGAGACACCTGCTGGCTCTTCTCATGACGAAATGTTAATTTATAACAAAAAGAAATAATAACACAGCCGTAAATACAAATTTATATACATAAATGTTATTCAATCATTTCAGACATTGTTTCAATTATTATTGTTGAGCCTCAATTCTTCATAACTTTTGTTTCAATATTATAAAGACTAAGGTTCATTTATTTCAATATGTTCAAAACATTTTCAGTGCTGATATTTTGATGAAGGTGTTGTTATGTACTTAGCTTTTTTTAATATTCAGTTCTTCACTGAAAAAGGCGCTAAACAAGCCTCTTCTGTCATTACCCCAATTATTAAGGGTGCAATTCAAATGGACCTAAGACCTAAGTGTGAAGTGCATATGAATCCTTAATAGAGGTCAAGGAAAAGTTAAACCTCCTGTAGACAAAACAGTTCTATATCTGTGTGATACTTGTTCTTTAAAAACTGTCCTTATTCAAGATAAAAGTTTCGTAGTACTTACTTGAGTGATACACTAAACATTGATTATCTCAGAAGTGACAATCTGTAACATAACACCTTCATCCACTTGCCTTTTCAATTATGTTTGCGCCTAATTTCCATAATTTTGAAATTTCCAAAAAAAAAATTGAAGAGAAGGTCATCATGCCATCGAATCTTTTGAGCGAAGAACATTTGCTCAAAGTTTCACTCGTATATTCGTTAATTCAAAAAAGTTATGGCATGTCAAACTTTAATTTGTTATAAGGACTTTTACACTCATAAAAATTTAAAAAATTGCTGTAAATTTAAAAAAGATGCCGTAACTGTTTTGGATTTACGAATACGTATATGAAACTTTGAGGTAGTATTCTTCTTAGGAAGCCCTTTGTACAACACGTAGGGGGTTGTTTTTAAAAAAATCATCATGATGACGTCATTGAACGAAAACACATGACGTCATAAGAGCTTGTAGATGTCAGAAGATCTAAAAAACCAATTCGAGCTGTCAAAGCGATTTCCACAAAGCGTCACGTATCTGTCACTAATTTCATAATTAGTGACGCTTTGTGGAAATCGCTTTGACAGCTCGAATTGGTTTTTTAGATCTTCTGACATCTACAAGTTCTTATGACGTCATGTGTTTTCGTTCAATGACGTCATCATGATGATTTTTTTTTAAAACAACCCCCTACGTGTTGTACAAAGGGACAACAAAACTCATGTTTTGTTCCAAACTTTATAACTATACGCACATTTCTAGATATAATGTATTTTATATTTTCTTGTTAGGTTTTGATTCATGAGGTTTTTATTTATTTGAAAATTAAATTTGTCATATAAAAAATCCTGTCATATAAAAATTAAGCAAACACCATCACGATTCACGACATAATAATAACACAAATCGAGCTATAATATTTCAACAATATTAATATCGTATATAGTTGTAGAAGGTTCATTCACATTTTCTACACAAGCCTAGCGAAGTTTTTTCGTCGCCGGTCATATACATCATGGACACTTTTGTTTTGTAGCTGAAAAACCGGTAGCTTAACCGTCAACAAACGCTTTTGTGCTCGTTATTATTAATTTTAACACAGGATTAAAGCCTGCCTATTCTTAAAGACAGGTATATCCAGCTCTTATGCTAAGTTAATAAAGCAAGAGTTTTTCATAGAAACAAGTTTGTGAATAATGAACTTAATACCGAGAGCGCAACAGCTCCACATCAGCCTTTCTTTTAATTTTGCATCAGAATTTTTTTAAAGAGCATTAAAGAGTATGTGCAAGCAAGTATTTGATTTTTAATTTCCATGCAGTTTTGTTACGTACATGCCACGTATGTTGTACGTATGTATAACTATCCATAAAAGCGGAATCAATATCGCATTGAATATTCAAATCAAGGGAAAAGCAGCACAGCACAACAATTATTAGTAACCACCTTATTATCGTTAAGGTAGTAATCGAATAGTAATCGAAGGGGTCTATTGATTCGAATCACAATAAGAAAGTGACAAGAAATAATGTATTTAATGGAAAATCGATGCTTTCTTAATAAGCTCTATATTTACCTGAATTTATTATTCAAATGTGATTAGAGTTCCTGCTGCTTACTCGTTATATCGAGCACCAAATACCTACACTTCTTAGAAATTCCAATTTTTATAGTTGCATACCTCTAATACCGTTTTTTTTTTTCGTTTTTAGTCATTTAGATTGCGTGAAAAAAGATATAACTTCTTTTTAGCTAAAAATCAGAAGAATTTAGGATATTTTTTAAGTACCTATAGCTTATCAAAGCATTAATTCTTCAACAACCAGTGCAAGTCTCCCAACTTAACCAGTGCAAGCTTATCCATCATCTCATCATCTATCTACACTAAAACATACATACATCGTCGGAAGTAAGCTCTTGCCTTTCAGTTATTGCGACCAGGAAATGAGAATTTTAATGTCGCCAGTCTACATTGTCTGTGATTTCTCTCAGATCTATTTGTTTTACAATGCTCTCCATTCTATTAGATCTCAAACGATCATTATATTGAATAGGAATATAGTTTTGTCCAACTTATTCTCGATTTACATTATAAAATTTCGATATTCTAGGAGTTTGTTATTGGACTAAATATAGGGGAGCTTGTTTAGTTAGAAAAAACCGGAGTGATGGTTCAGATTCATAATTATTTATGTATGTAACAAGCGAATTACAGAGACAGAGAATTTATGTATCTGGTGCGGGAAATTGAGCTTTGGTGCTTGAGAATGAGAGCTTTTTTGAGAATGAGAGCAAAAAAAAAACATTCGAAAGCGCCATAATTTCACGCTAGAGATGCATGTAACTTTTTATAGACAGCTTTATTGAAAAAGTCGAAGAAATTGAAATAGAAAATCGTAAAAATGACGCAAGCGATTTTTTTTGTTCAGTGGAAAGCATTGAACAGAATTGCTGGAATGTGCTCTCTCGTGCGTTGGCAGCTGTAAAAGAATCCGCTTCATTAAATAAACAATAAACTCGTTGTTTATATATTGTACTCTGATCAGGCATAAGACAACATGTGTTAGACTGAAACGGCAGGCCACTTTCTGCCAGCCGCATTTTGCTAACTTATAAGCTCGCGTTCCCAACATAGTGAGCTTTTCAATTTTTTTCTTCATTTCAATGGTGCAAAGTTGCTTGTTTCTTCGTTGCTAGGAAAACATTCGTGATTCCTATATTACCGTGCATGAGATGGTTTTTTAGTAAGCGAAATACTTCTCGTACGCTGCCGAGTATGTAGACAACAATTATGTGCCAATTTTGATTCGGATATTACTTAATAAAAAAAATATCAACATTTTTAACGGCTGCTTTTTGGCAACTATCTTCATTGACGGTTATCTTTGTAAGATGAATAAGAATTTATAAAATTGAAGACTAATAATTGAAAACATTGCCCCATTTGAATGTGATTCTGGCATGATAAAGTTTTTGTGATTTTTGCTCTGTCCCTAAAGTAAATACTTCACCGTTTAACTTGGTAATCGGTGTATATGCGATGTAAGGAATGTCATCTTTCTGTATGTAAAGTTTTTCTTCTTGTCTTTTGCCAGTGAAATTTGTTTAAATTAAACTGCCATGTTAACTTCAATTTTAGAAAAAGGCAATCTTATTATAACGATTTCGGTAAAGGAGCCGGGGAATATACTGTATATTGATTATAACAAAAAGATTATAAAAAATACAAAAAGTAAAAGTTTAGGTATTAAAATTCATACTCTGGTTGTTCTTAGATGATATTTTTCTTTTGAAATACCTAGCATCGTTTGCCTTTAGCTGAACAATTATTGTATTGTATTGTATCGTTCTTTTGGCATTAGACCGCTGGCTCCATCAGGGCAGACGCCAGGTTAGATAAAGGCACACCTGACAAAAAAAATTCCTCGTGCACGATTTTTTTGAACTAGTCGGTAGAGAGTTAGGCTCACTTACAAAGAAAAACTACAAACATTTTTAAAGTAGGTACATACTATACAGGAGTGACATTTATTATTTTTATTTTTTTCGTTTTGTTTTCCCTTTTTTTCTCCCCTTTTTCAGCTGAACAATAAATAATGCAATACATAAATAATTATTTTCGGAACTTTGACAAAGTAAGAGATGCCTAAGAACGTGCAGACACTCGAAAATATTGGATAGAAGAGTCAGGTCAGTGTAATAAAGAATAATAATAATAATAATAATAGGCTATATGAAGAACAGCTGATTAAAGATGTAACCAGCAATGACAGAAAATAGACAGAAACATGTAGATAGAGCAAAGAAGATAAGAGCAGGGAAATATCAGAGTGATGAAGAGCGATATATGTTGCCTTTAAAAGGAAAGAAAAAACTACCTAGGTATCTGCTTAAGTCAAGTAGAGAAAAAATGGGGTTCAGAATAAATTCATCTAAGACACTACTATAGATTTGAAGTTGACCATCGCGAAGATGCGATGTAGGACGAGTTTAGGATTAACAATAAGACTCACATGTGACTGATGGTAACAGGTGATGACTGAATCTAGTTTAGTTACCAAAGCATCGAGGTATTTCCTTTTCGATGTTCGGACGAGCAATGATGAGGACATGGCAGACTTCAAACCCATTAAACTCTTTTACCTCTATATTTATTTGAGTGCACCACCTGGTGGGATAAGACAAAAAAGGCAAGAAATTAGAGTCTACCAATAGGCGGACCCGGTATGGTGAAGTGTCCGATTTATGTAAGTACATGAGACTTAATGATATGAGAATGAGTCGAGAATGAGACCAACAGACTTCTCCGATAAGATGAAATTGTTGGTGGACAGTGTTGTCTTTGGTCGAAAGCTACAGCTGAGCTTGGAACACACGAGTTTACCAAGCTGTCAAAAAGCTGCATGGACCAAATCGTGTTGAATACCCACAGTTTGGTTCAAGTGTCCAAATTAAATTTGAAGACAAGCGAAACTGCAAAGAAGTGAAGACCTATAGTATTTAAAAAATTAGCAAACTGTGTAAACATTACATCATTAGATACCAGCCTAAGTTTAGGAAATCACTTGTATTACCTTCTTTTTTTAAAGCAGTGTCTCAAAAAAAAAAAAGAAAATAGTTTCATTAATTTTTTTGGGCATTAAAAATCACTGACAATGAGGGTGAAACTTTAAAATATAAATCTGATAAATTACTTAAACGTCATGAACTATTTTTCTAAAGCTATATGTAGACCGCCCATAACTACTGTTGCAGTTCAAATAATAATATAAGAAGAATAATAATGAAATGAATTATCGGCTGTCAATAATTCGAAGCCAGACTCTATTGAAGCTTTTTTCGGTAGGCAAAAATAATTAATGAAACTATAAAACCAAAATCAAATAATATAACAAATGAACGAATTACAATTGCACCACCCTGTTCATAGGGTGAACCGTCTTAATACTCAGGGCACTAGTAAAGTTCATGAACGTAGCTTCGCCCCATGAATCTATCATTAAACTGACTCCCAAGTCTGCTTTTATACAGTCGGCCAGAAGAAGCGTTCGCTCTCGTACAACGGATCCGGGCTTGATATCGGTAAAATAGACGAGCGATTGACGAAACGCATTTTACAAATCAAAGTGACAACGTATCGAATTCTATATGATATCGACCGAAGGGTTGTTTTAATCGGTTTCTGTTCGCCAAGGGGGTGATGGGATGGTCCCTTGCACAGACTAATGTCGTTAAGGGTTTTGCGAGACGCCCACCGCAACAATACTGCCTAAATAATGATATTTATTCTGGCCAAATGCTGTTTGATTTTCACGCTCCGCAAACGTAGGTAAACAATGACAGAACATGCCGGCGGGAAGGGTTGAAATGCTGAATCTTTATTGTAAATTTCAGGTGGTGAGAATCTATAATGTACCTACCTACGAACATGCAATTTGCAAATACGGTAGAAAATTGAATAGGTTTGGTCGTTATTTTGCATTCTTGAAGGTACAGAGAGGTGTCAGGTCACGGGGTTTTCTTTGACCTAGTTTAAATTCATTTGAAAAGACGCAGGAGGAATTATTATTTAACTGGGCGCTATTATTATGGCAGCTAAGGTTCAATTTTAAAGAAAAAATTGTACTCAAATTACCATCTTTTGATATTTCTCAATGATGGAGTCAGCCCCGACCTGAATGAAAGCATTAACGAAAAATTGCAAAAATTGCACGTTTCACACTTGGAAATTTTCTATAGGGTCAAGTGGGGTAAATGTGAACTAGGGGTAATAGTAAACAGAGTTGTGGACTGTTGAAAATTCAAAATTCAAACATTTCGCGCGCGGATATCAGTTAAGGTTCTTCAGTTGGTAGCACTGTCATTTAGTTTGCTTGAAAACAGTTGATTTACCGGGTTTTATTAAGAAGAATATTTCATAGTGTTTTAAGATTAATTTTTCGATTTAGTAACATCATTCAATAATTTTTGAAAAAAATATAAAGAGGTAAGTGTCAAAGTGTTTATTGCTTGCAACGATTAAAATATTAAATAAGTATCCTTATTCTGTTCAACTAACCTCAAAATCACGAATCTTCACACAACAAAGAAGTGTTTACATTTACCCCTTTAAAACGAGCCAGTGGGGTGAATGTAAACACTAGTTTGGGGTAATTGTGAACAACAATTAGTCATTACAATGACACTTTAATTGTATTCCAGGAAGCAGAACCATGCCCAGAAAGTACATTAAAAAGAAAACAGTTGAGCGATACTCATTAGACGATTTATCTCGGGCCGTAAATGATGTTAAAAATAAAAATTACCGATTGCGTTACCACGGCTTCAGATGTTGTTGCTCTTTTCTCATCAGCAATCACAAAAACGTTGAGCATAGATCCGAATAGACATGCTACAGAGCCCAAAAAAGTGATACCCAGGCTAAAGCAGGCTCAATATGGAGAGGTCTTAACGACTGACGAAGTTGTTGAACGACTGAAGGACGCAGAACGGAAAAAAGATGAGAAAAATACAAAGAAAAGAAAACCTCGTACCACAAAGACTCCGAAAGAGAAGCTGAAAATAAAGAAACTAAAGAATCGAGAAGGGAGTGACATCGAAGACGAAAATGATGAAGTTCCTTATATTGATGACTCAGATGAAGGTATGATTGAAAAGGAATGGAGCGAAGAAGTTGCAGCAGATATGTATACTGAAGTGGAATATAAAACGCCCGAATGGCACTTAATTGAGCCAGGAATATATTTATTAGCAAAATTCCTTGGAGGGCCCAGAAAAAGCACATTCTATAAATATGTCTGCCGTGTACGTAGCGTGGATGAAGATAGCGGCGATGTAGTAGTGATTGGATTCAGACTCAACGACAGATTTGGCACAGAATTTATTGAGAAAGAAAACGATATTTCATGTGTGGAATTTAAAATGATTGAGGCACTCTTACCTGAGCCAAAAATTTTGATTAGAGATAGAAAAACAATTTATGTTTTTTCAGGGACAGTTAGTGTTTTTGAAAAATAGAGAAACCGTCCATTCAAAATTAATTTGGTGAGAGTTACCTAAGCAGATTTTATGTTTGTATTAGCCGGAAATACCGAGTTAGGTAGTTTTCTTTTTGTAGGTACTAAACTTGAATAAAGTGTTGTTTTCCTTTAATTTTGACATGTTTATTTTCTACTGTGAAATCTTTTGGTTCCCACAGTAGACAAAAGTATCTACTCAGTCATTTTACGGGGGTAATTGTAAACATGTATATATGATGCATTACATTAACTCAATATATTTTGTAGCCTTTCTGTTCACAATTTCCTCATCAAAATATACTAATAAAGCAATAGGACAAGAAATGGTTTGTTTCCATTTACCCCTACTTTTAATATACTTTAATTTTTCATTGGGGTAATTGTAAACGGTCCCTAACTCTTAAACAAAAAGTAATTTTAAGGCAAAATTCAGAAAAATATGGTTAAAACATTTCAAATTATATAGGTAATATCACAGTTTAAAAGTTAAAATAGTTAATCACAATATCTGATTTTTTTTGTTTTCAAATGCAAGAATTGTTTACATTTCCCCCACTTGACCCTACATCATCGTAAAACTCATATAACATTTCAATATAATTCAATATAACATTATTTATTAAAATGGAACCAAAGAGGTGCACGGTGCTTTTGTCAAAAGGAAATAACAAGAAGCTTTTCTTGCATATCAGGAGGTGAGACGGAGTGAATTCTCTTTAAATATTCTCTTCTGTCGTCAGATAATGCCTTTTCTTGAGTAAAAAAATCAACTTTCTATAAGTACTCATAATTTTTTATATATTTTATTTTCTATTTCTAATCGTTTGTTGCATTCAGCCTTGCTGCGCTTTTTTTCTAACCAGGTGAAGAGCAGACACAATTTTAGTAAATTCTCTATTAGAAAATTCACTTTCTTATCTAAGAACAATGTCAGGAGACAAAAATCTGTTATTAGCTGCATCGAATGCACTTTTGGCAAATTCATTAATAAATCATAACTTCATTTTTATTTTGCGTGCAAGCAGCAGTTGTCTCTCCACAATGCAGCTGTTTCTTTGTTGTTACACTGTCACTGATTCCCTCATGCCATATGTTCGGTTGTTTGCAACAATGTAATATTCCGAGACTACATTTAGAGAATTGTTGTAATTAGCACCATCATACATGCACATGCACCTTGACTAAGAGTGGCGAGAAAAATAACTTGCTGTGAAGTTATAAAAAATATTAGACTCGACGAGAAAGCGACGTATATTCAATCCGTGGCTTAGACAAATTTACATGAAGGTTTGTTCCAGTTTGGGAAAATTGGGAAAATTCTCCTAATTAACAACAATACTTTGGTTGTTTTTCTTGATCGTTGTTTGAGAATCCTTGCTGATACAGGTGTCCCAGAATAAAGGGGACATAAGGAATAAAGGAACTTCATAAGGTAAAATACTTATTTGAATTCAAGACAAAAAGTGTCAATGAACCTATCCTATAAACTGAGTAATAACCGAATTACAGGCCATTAAATATAAAAAAAACTTTTTTTTTAGTAACTCCGAAACGGCTTATTTTCATTTTTTTTCTATTAACTAGTCTAATAAATCGGCGATAATTAACTGTGTGTAATTTATTAAACCACTGAATAAATTTCGGTTGTGATATATTTTACCAAAAGCTAGACATTTCTGGTACAAAAAGGCATAAGGTTTGGTAGGTAAATTCTCAACTGTTTTTGAGTTATGCACAATTGTACAGGTGAAAGTTCAGTAATAGTTACATATAGAAACCTCCCTAAAAAAATTAAAACATAAAGAAGTTGAGCTTATGGCGCTTGGAAACGTGACTAGGATTTTTTCGTGGTCTGGAGACGAAGAAGAGATCTGGAGAAGTAGAAGCGTCACGTCATCTGTAAATTTTTACAAAAGTTGAAAAGCACTTTTTGTCCCTCAAGAATGAGCAAATCGTGCATATCTCAAAAACTGTCGAAATTTTCCTATTAAACCTATATGCTTTTTTGTGCCAGAAATTTAGAAAGCTTTTTAGCTTTTAGAAAATATGTCAAAATCAAAATTTATCCAGTGGCGTAAAATTTGAAGGACAAAAAAGTTGGACCCGCATCTACCGAACGTCCCTAGTTCGAATTACACACATGTAAACATTGTTGTTAAATTAGACTAAATAATAGAAAAATAACACAAAAAGTTTCATAATAAATATCCA
Organism: Malachius bipustulatus; assembly: GCA_910589415.1. Taxonomy (NCBI): domain Eukaryota; kingdom Metazoa; phylum Arthropoda; class Insecta; order Coleoptera; family Melyridae; genus Malachius; species Malachius bipustulatus. The sequence goes on along the minus strand of OU342630.1, from coordinate 82,831,402 downwards.
GCCGTTTTCAAGTTACACAAAAAAGGTACATTTTTTTGGAACATTGAACACCCAGTAACTTCGTTAATACTTAATACTCAATCTAACCCTGTTGGATTACATTTTGGAACATTTTCTATACATTCAAAAGTGTATTGAAAAATAAAAGATTTCTTCTGTTATCCTCCGAATGATCGCATTCATATTACCAACGTCTCGTCTTCCTTTGCTTCTTCCCAATAAGCAGTAACCCATTTTGGTATGTGAAGTGCTTTTCGTTATGACGCATACCATAAAATTTGCCAAACAGACTGGTTTTTTGTTCACATAAAAGTGCTTTGAAGTTGTATTGACATTTTCAGGACACCTAATAAAAAGATCGAAATTATGCAGGCTGGTTAATTTAAAATTTTAATAAACTCGACCGCACCATTTCTTTCAGAGACACTTTATCATGCTGTGCCATTTATTGCTTATTACCATTACGCATTCAACTACTTTTTTCTTATTTTCTTCTTTTCTCTCTCTTGAATGTTTTCTATTTCTACGGGTTGAGTTCATTTCTAATACAAGAAAACAACAAACTTATGTATATGTACATATAAGTATACTACAAACCCTTTTCAATTATTACACTCTTTATGACGTACTTATAAGATTTTTTAAAAGCGCGTTTATCACAATCTCATTTTATCAGCTTTAATAATATGTCAAATACACAAGACATACTTAAATTGATTTCATAAGAGACGTATTATTATATTTTAATAATAAATATCCTTGTCATAAATATTAAGCCTCTTTTGTTTGCAGCTGTTCCATCTTTAACAATGTCACTCCTTAGAGAACGACGATATTAATTCCAAATATTAGTTCAAGCTTAACACACACGCGTTAATGTGCTTAAGAATCCCATTTATTTATTCAGAGATAATTTCAGACAACAAAGACTGAGCTACAATTTCAATGAAACCATTATTGGGGCTCAAATTTCCTAACTTCGCTCGTTTATTGGAATTGGGTCTGTTTGTGTGTAGGTATATGGTATATGTGCGAGCACCTTGATTCAAATGAACTTTATCAAACGTGTTTAATAACGTTATCGGAAGAAAAATCGCTGTTAAATAATTTTAGATATTTAAATGTAATCGTTGTGTTTACAATTAGAAAATTAGAATTTTAAAATTAGAAAATATTAAACCAGTCATTGCAAATAGATCCTGACATATAAACTCTTCCACAGTAGGTGGAAACTGACGAACTCCCTTCGTGTTTAAAAAATTCAATAGAAGCGATATTTCTAATTAAAGACCAATAGCTTAACTCAGTAACTTTGCAAAATTATTCGAGTTTTGTATAATGCCATCTTATAAGGGAACCAGTTGAACACCGACTGTCCAAATCTCAACATGGATTCATTAAAGGAAGATCCACCATCATCAACTTAGCATTTCTAAGCCACTCAGTTTCCGAACCACTTGACGCTGGACGACAGGTCGATGTGACATACAATACATGTCAATATCCCAAATTTGATGAGGACTCTATCGTCATCAAAAAGCTCGACTGCGTTGGTTTCTCACATCGCCTTGCTTGACCTCATAAGAAATTATCTATCAAACAGGTTTCAATATGTCTAATTCGCTAATTTTCGCTTGCAATCCAGTTTTGTCCCTTCTGGTGTTCCTCAGGGATCTATGTTGATCAGATCAGATGACATAAAAATATTTACTTAAATTAAATTGACGGACAGTGTCTCTCCTTTTGCAGAGAGACTTGGACACTTTGACATCATGGTGTTCAAATAACTCTCCAAAAATTATCGTCAACAAGTATGCCATTGTCTTGAATACAAGAAGTAAATACTCAATAGTCCACAACTATTACACAGTTGGGGGTGAAGTCATGTCAAGGGTTGAGTCGTTGAATAATTTAGGTGTCTTCTTCAATTCCAAATTGACTTTTTCATATCACATTGCTCATGTCAACAATTCTGCATGTAAATCTATTGGAGCGGTCATAAAGGCATTCCAAAGAGTTTTCGAACATTAACACTTGTATTGCCCTGTTCTTGTCTCTCATCAAATCTCTATAGTTTGCCTCAGTGGGATTATGGTCGCTGAGATCGCAAATTCACATAAAATCACTTGAGACCGTACAACGGCCGCTTTTTCATCTTCTCAGCTACAAAATTAATTCAGTTTATCCTCCAATCATAGGTTACCCTCAAGACTCGCTACTGAGCCTCAGTTCTCATTAGAAAGCCTGAAAACTTACCGAGAATCTACAGCGGTCTTGTTCTTGCATAAACTGGTGACATATTTGATCCTGACCTTTCGGCTCGTTTGGACATTGCGACTCCAAAACTTGAAGCGAAACTCAATAATACTTTTTACCTTCCAAATATGCGCACTTAAGTACATTAAGGGCACATTAAGCGCACATTAACCGTACATTAAGCACTATATGTACCAGTACAGAATATGACGTGTACACTAAACTGCAAATTTCAAGAAACCCTTGACATTTTTTCTGCATCGACCGAGGAGGTAAAAGCTGCTCTTTTAGATACTGGATAGATCAATTTTTGTTGAAGTAATTCTTTAAGTTTCACAGTTGCTCTACTCTTAGTTCACGTAAAACATTTTTTGTAAATTGTATACCTTTTCATTATACCAATTCTGCAATTATTGGTTTCTTGACTGCAGAATGGCTTGTTAAAAAATAAAGAAAAATCAACACTTGTTACAGGTACGGCTGCAGAATTTTGAAATTCAAAAAAGCCCTATTACACACCTGAAATATTTATTTATTCTTATTTTTATTATTTTTTTAATTTAACGATATGGTATTTTTTAACGTTATTGGTATAGGTTTGCCTTAAACCTATTTGCCAGTGTGCCTGTAAGTGCTTGTGTGCGTTCTTTCTTGTTCTGCTCGATTATTCGAAAAGAAACTTTAAAAAAAATTCCCTATACGCTTGGGATGTTAAAGATCGCTGTTTCTGATAAACAATTATCAAAAATTTACAGATGCTGGAAATAATCTTTAATTCTAAGACTCTTGTAGTAAGACTTCCATCTGGTTACAACCAGTTCAGATTATTTCTCAAAATAAGGCTTCGTAATCTTGAGCGATATAATAAGAGATAATATGTCCCCTTGACGGCCAAGTTTGTCCTCAGTAATTTTTATTTTCGATCCTTGTAAGAGGATGTCAAGAGTCGGCCTCACCTCCAAGAATGATGGAGATAATCAACATCCCATATATGTTGAGTAATTCCCTAAAAAAGCTCACAATATAGAAAATTATCTTTTCCTTAAAAGAAAATAAGAAATTTAACGAATCTGAAGTAGGTACGTACCTACTTGATACCTTTAAAAAATAAGGTTGTAAGTATTGACTTTCATGTCCTACTCATGCATGCATACAAAATTTACATCATAATCTACACCTGTGTGTACACCAGTTGTACAACTGAAAAGAACACGTTTGACAGGGATAATATGTGACTGATATGGAGTATTATAAAAACTCCCTACCACCTCACACGGCTACTGTTTTCGAAACGGCGTCGTCGTGTGTATTGTGTATGTGTGCGTGTGCGTCGGGGTGAATGGAATGCACCCTCGAGTTGCAGTGTCCGGTCTGGGGTCTGGGGTGCTCGGACGCTCAACAAGTAGAGCATTGCCAGTGCCTGGCCAGGTCGATATATCGATTCCTCTACCACTACTTCCACAATACTATGCCATCCATGCCTTGCCTTGCCTTTTATACTTTTACTCCCACAGCACAGCTGAGGGTCTTTCAACTTTCCTCTCGGATGTGCCACAATTGCTTATCCTTCGAGAAGCAGGATATGGCAGCAGGAGATTCCTTACGTCCTTCGACCGACGAGCTGTTGTTGTTGTTGCCCCTGAATCTATTTAGCAATTGTTTCAAGGTTTCCTACGTTGGATCAATTTCTGGGTTACGTGTGTGAATGCATGACTCTGACTTTAGGGCTTCACTTGGTGATGGTTATTTTCTCTGCGAGAGTGAGAATAGTTGAGTTCAGTTAACTAATGCGAGCAGAAAGTGTTCATGCATTACCTGTCTGGGGGTGTTTTTATTGAGTGTGTAGGTAGTTTAGGTAAATGTGTATAGGGGTTTTCAGATCAATTTACTGTCTCAGGGTCACGTTAATTTCCAATATATACTTGCAAAGACATAACAAAACTAACAAAACTATTTCAATCATAGAATATAAAGATCCTATACTTACGAATTTTGAACAAATTTTGAAATTGATAAATGCAAATTTTTTTTCTCATATTTGAACAGAACGATTAATAATCATTAATTTCAATCTTAACTTCTCTAATAATAGAGAAGACCAGAATATTTAATCTTCAGAAGACCCTAAATACTCGGAGCCCTCTTGGAAAATCAAGACAGTAAAAATTGGTTGCAGATTGGTGTCTTGGCTTTTCGTTTCCACTGACTGTATTCGATCTTCCGCTAAAAGAAACCTGAAACATTTTTTAAAAGTCCCAGATTTCTGCTCCATTTTATCAACTTATTACTCCAAAGTCACCATCGAGCCCTATCACACATCGGACTTAAGTCTCTCAAGTCAGTCTTGTTTCGTCTGAGTATTTGTAATATTGAAAAATAATCTTTTTTTTCTGGGTTTTGCAAATACAGGTCAGTTGTCGTATTATAGGTAACCAAAAAACAAGTTAGTTATAAAATCAGTGAATTGGGGACGTTATAAATTATTGTAACCAAAACCTGTTTATTAAAACTGTTATTAAGCCTGCTTCACCCCACACAAAAACCTCAACTTAATAAGAATCAAATTCCTGGAATTTGAATCACCTTTCCTACTTTGCTATCGCGGGAAAACACGTATAAAATGAACATGTGGTTTCCTATTAGGTAGGTAGTTCAAATTTCTCTACAGGGTGATGAAAATTATTTTTCATCACCCTGTAGAAAAATATAAGCTACATACCTAATAAGGATACCACATGAAAAGTTAAGATACGGACATATAAGACGGTTTTAAATATCTTGAGCCGTTTTAATGTGAGCTGCGTTGAAGTTGGAACTTGTTTATACTCATTACTCATAAATATACTCATATACTCATAACTTGTTTATAACTCATAAACTACTCAATCTAAGTTCCAATTTCAAAAACCACCTGTATTCGACTTTATTAAGCAATTTAAAAATATAAAAGGTGGTAAAATAGCGGATTAGGTGTCAACTTCGGGTATTTCTGGATGTGCGGCCATCTTGAAAATATGAAATTTCCCATGATCACTTATGCCTTAAAAAAATATTTTGAAACTCTCGGACCAATTGTTCTCAAGATATGTTCAGGGGACAACCTTATAGTAAACACCCGGTATATTGAGATTTCCAAATGTCTAGATTTAGTTAAGTACCTATACGTCGTTCGCAAAAATTTTATTTTACGAAAAAAAGTTTACTTCGACAAACTCCACCTTCTGCTACATAACAAAATCGCATCTGTACCATTTAGGTTGCCACGGTTTTCAGAGGGTAGGTTCATTAACTTTTTGTCTTAAAATCAAGTAAATATTCTACCCCTAGAAGTTGGTTCGCTTTATTTTGGGACACCTGTATACCTACATATTATTATTGTTTGGGGAATCCTAAATCTCGTTAAACTTTTACTAAATTCTAAATTATTCAAGAGCTTTTAAAGCTTATAAATCAACCTATTATACAAGACGTTGATTTGACTCTCAGTAACCCTTAAAAGCTGATCCTACCTTAAAAACATTATTCAAATATATTCTGTAAATTAAGCAACGCAAAGCAAATAAGTTCACCCCTTCACCGAGGAGTTTTATTTCTTTTTGTGTCCCCATATACCCAAACACAAATAAAATCAAGCGTGCTTTCGAGAACACACTCCACCAGCACACTTACAAACAACAAAACAAACATTCAATCGGTTGTCCATGACAACTCGCAGGACACATTGACTGGTCGTCTATATATTTAAATAAATTCGAGTTATTTTTTCATTTGCATACCCTCTGATAAATTAGCATGTTTTTTGCATACACCAACATAAAAAATATAGGGGTGAAGCTATTCAGGGTATTCAAATCAAAGTGTAATGAGAGTACGGAGCAGACTCGTGGACACCTATAATGTGTTTTGCATACTGGCGCACGCAAAAGACATGTTCTATGAGGACGGAAGAGCACACCTGTACTCTGTTTTGGCTTGCGTCACCACATGATTATTTATAGGTAAAAATATCCTCTGGTTTACTGTTGTAGAACACGTGGTTGGCATGCGAACTGATTTAAATGTTTTTACCCTTGGGCTACTCCATGGAAATGATGTCGAACATTCAATAGACCCACACAGATATGGTTTAGATTTAATATGCTAATAATCTACTCTCTTCCAATCGGCTATCCTTAAGCGAGCTTTTGATTTTCATTGTCTGAACGCGATGTTATCTCACTTAATCAATATTCTCATAAGAATATAAGTACTAAGGAAAATTATGCTTTATTTTAGGGTTAATTCAAAGCTCGCTTCTTTTTCTTTTTATTATGAATTGTTATTGTTAATATTATGCATTGTATATTATACATTAAATAATCCCTTAGATATTTTGTCGTCATTATTATACATTATTGTACATGCATAATCATGAGTGATTGTCTACAAAAGTCAAGATGATTTCGTTTATCTACGACTTTAGATCCTGAACAAGTGCCAGTTTATACAGTGGTGAAATAATATGCATGCCAAAATGTTCCAAGAACGCCACCTTTCTTCATATTTAAAGCACAATAATTGAACATTTCGACGAGTAATAGACTTTGTAGTTATATTATTTATAAGGTATGATTCCTTAGCTCATTCTAACAAAAAATTTCTCATTAGGATGGGTGGGCACATATTTTTCGAAATATCTACGGTCGGTTGAAGCATAATTTAAATTGCAATATGCAAAAAAGGTTTACAACTCGAACCGTTTTTGAGAAATGGCATTTTGAAAAAAATTATGTTCTCTACCCTTAGAATCTCTTTTATTAAATTTAAAATTTTAGAAATTTAATTTCTCTATATTTTTTTTTTTTTTTTTTTTAAAAAGGGGGAGCATCGGTCTTCCCTATGTAGGTAAGACAAAGTCGCTCCACACCGGTAATATGGGTTTGGAGCCTCTTGCTCATACACCCAGCCTCAAGTATGCCAAATAAATAGTAGAAACAACACAGACACCCAGAGCCTCCACCGAGAATCGAACTCAGTCCGACGGATCCAACGATCAAGCAGTTCTCGCTACTTAACCGCGAGGCCACGCCAGGCTCCATCTCTATATTTTGTATGATAGCCAATTAAAAAAAAATTAAAAAAAAAAATAAAAAAAATAATAATAATAATAATAATAGCACGTTCTGTTGTTTTAAAAACGTCACTTTTTTGAGTTCGTCATCTGACTTAATGAATAAATAATTTCTGACAATGATTTTATCGACAATTATTACTTATTACAGTTGTTAGTTAAAAAAGAGTCAAATTTGAAGGTAGGTTGGTTCTTATCACTTTTATCAGGTAATTAAATCTCATTTAATTGTTTGCGAAGAGATATAGAAAAATGAATAATTTCATTGATAGAGACATATGCAAACAGTTCGTTCATGGCGTTGCCTATTTCAATGCAGCACTAGCTCGACGAATTTATCACGAAAAGTTCCCAGTACCAAAGAGCTGTGTCATAAAAAAGTTGTGTAAATTGGTAACCTCGCCACTTCCTCCACAAATAGAAGAAGCTTTTCTACAAGAAACCGAAGAGGATCCAGCGACAAGCCTTAGAAAAATAGCTTCACACCTAAATTATAGTCACGTTACTGCGGAGGATATTAAAAAGGTAGGTGTTGTATAATAGGAAATCATTTATCAGCTCCCGGTTTTTACCGTTATTATTGCTAAATGATCAATCAATCAAAAAAAAATGGTTCTTGCACGATGGTGCAGTTCTAAAATAAAAGAAGACTGAATTAAGGTGGTAGGAAGAGGAGTAACGAATTGAACTTGATATGGATGAGCTAGTGCGGAGCGACATGTATTTTTGCCCTGCCTGGTTCTAGGTAGGTGCAAAACGGGCCACGTCTTTTGAACACTTTCCATAAAAATGTATGTTAAGGCTCACATCAGCTACACAAAACGTCAAAACGTAGGTTGGAATTATAAAAAAAAATCAAAAACAAATGATTGTCATCATTTAAATGCGTTTTTTTTTCGAAAACAGTTCACGTTAAGGCTTTTGACCAGGACTTTTTTTGCGTAAAAAGCATTGGCGGTTTAAAATATGCTTTCAAAATGCCAATTTTCCCAATTTCATAGAAATTGGGGTCAAAAAATCTCCCGCAACCCTAAAATATCTCATAGGTACTGTAACATAATTTTTTTTATTCAGCCCTCAAAAAGTAGCTAAGATCAATAATAAGATGTATAAGGCTGAGCTCTGTATCTCAAACGGTTCCGAAGATATCGTCATAAAACTGATTTTTTTTAACCCTGTATCTCAAGAACGGTGTCTTTCCGGATCCATGTCCATGTTAACACGACCCTTTTTCTTAGAACGATTCTTAGAATTATTGCTCCTATCATTTACCGACACATGTTTTGAAATACTCTGCATAACCACAATCGTCGATAAAATAGAACACTTATTTAAAAATTGCCCTTAAATCGTAGTCCATGTTTCATCGCTCTGCCAAACGACATCATCAGACATATGTTAGGAAAAGTATACAAGATCTTTTACATGATGATTGCGATTCAAGCCTGGACTTCTGTAGTTCATGTGAACGTGCAGAGAATACAAAGTGGTCTAGATAAAACAATTGACGAAGGTTGTGTTAAAAGTGTCTGAAACTCTCTCCAAAATAGGTTTTCAGATTTATTATTGGTCAGTCTAACTTTGGAACTTCACCGAGATGTGGCTTATGCTATTCTATCTATATTGTGGAATAGTACACTATAACGAGTTGCACATTAACTATTGCAGACTTATGTATGTTAAACAATTTGTGAAATATATCATAAAAGAGAAATTTACGCTAACTGATTTCTGAGCCAGATAGAAAAATGTAGCATGAGAAAAAAATTCGTTTCTTCAATGCCGCTGGAAGAACTTGATGGGAGAGTATTCATCAAACCTTTTTATACTGTAAGTATGTAATTATACAATGAGTTTTCTACTTCCTCAAAAACGAGATTTGGGTTTTTACCCGAAGCGATTTTTATGCAAAATCCATCTTCAGAGCCAATGTCGCGCCAGAAAAGATTTTGAAATTTAGAGCTTTACACGCCGGAGAGCGGTTTCGTCCTCCTACTGAATATCAACGGCCATATCAGATTGGTCAATGTGCATGATTACTATCTTCTCTTCTCTGGATCAATGTGGTTTTAATAAAGATCTCTATTAGACTTCAATGACTGGGGCTGGATAAACCTTGCTCATTGCTTGTCATGGAGTTTGATGTAAATGAGCTAAAACGTACCATCAATGTTTTTCTTATTGCTTCAATTATGGGGCTCGAAGGTTTTTTGATTTATTATTGTTATTAAGTGAGTAGTACCTATAACTAAGTTTTGGCTAAAAGTGTTTCTTCTTTTATTTTATTTTTATTTTTTTCAATGATAGGTAGGTATCTAATTAAAAATGTTAAATAGAAACACTTTCTTAAAATAATTTTATTTTATGTTTTTAAAGAAGAATAGAAACTACTAGAAGACTAATAAACTACTTAATAGTAGATACCTTTTGAGACCGATAGGTACTTGGTGTAAATCCGTTTTAATAATATAAAAATTAAAAACAAAGATGTTTACATCTTTGATCCTAATTTACACATATTTGGTAATAAAATATTAATAAAAAATAAAAATAAAAAATAAAAAATTAACAAAAAAAAATATAAAAATGGTATGTAATAAAATAAGTGCATGTAAATTAAAAAACAACTTTTTTTTTTCTGTATTTGTATCTAGCCTTTAATATAAAATTTACATCACGATCATATAAATTATTGACATGAATAAAAATATTATTTTAACAATAAATAATGTCCTGTTTATTATAACTCAACTTCAAAAGATCTCCAAACATCCTGAGAACATGATAATTATCTCATTAAAATCAATGTACCTACTGAAAAACTGCACGTTAGGTATAAAAACAGGACGAAATAAACTCACATGTTTTTTATGAACGTTAATATTTTGAAACAAAAACTCATTTTCCCCTACGACGGTCATTATTATTAAGACATTTTCTGAGGAAATGAAAGGACCAATTTCACAGTAATTTGATAAAATATACGAAGGCAATTTTCATTCTCTTTTGATTATATTTACATCAAAATATGACAAAATGGTACAGACTGAGACGGCACTTGGTTGTAATGTGCAGATGGAAGATAGCGACCGAGGAATTGTACTCTCCTTTGATAAGAAGGCGGACGCGAACACACAAATTCATTATACAGTGTCTAGTATATAAAGGAGCGGACCCGGCATTTGTTCCAAATGCACATGCTTAATTTCAAACAAACTACGACTGGCTAACTATACGGACGGGATAAAAATCAATACCACAGAGAAGGAATATTTTTGCTTATAGGGGCTGAGCTCAGTTATAAGAGGGATCTATTGTAAAAGGAAATCATTCAACCTAGCTCTTCTAAATTATGTATTTACTAAAGGTAAATTTATCTTGATGGAAAATAAATATTTTTATTGCTCGAATTATATTTATAAGCGGGACTCTTATATTCAAGAACTTATACCTATATTTAACTTAACTCAACTCATATATTTAAGAACATGGATTTTATTTCCGGTAAGTACCTACCTACCTACATATATAGTTTCAAATAACTACATACGTATTATATACCTATAAGCAGAAAATTTTGTTACTCTTTTTATAGTGGAAGAATCTACTAAACAGTCTTATTCTTTTGAACACTCTTATGCACGAAGGTAAGATCAACAGAATTCACCATTTGAGTTGGTGTAAAATGGTGAAGATTTGGACACTATTTTCTTGGAAACTTACCCAGAATCATTGTCCAGAAGAGTTGGTTGAAGCAGTCTCTTAAACCAGACCATAAGCTACAAAAGTTATATTGGGAAACATCACTAATTTGGCTAAGAGGCCTGCGCTTTGAGACGAGACTGCTAAATCTTGGAAAGAAATGTCATCACCATCATCGTTGGATGAGAACGTCTTGAATTGTTCAATGATGTGTGTCGCAACTGGTAACTCCAGTCGCTTCTTATTGGTGAAAGTACCAATGAAACGTAGCCATGTGAAGGTTTAGAAGTTAACTATTGTATCAGGATCAGGTGTGATATTTCACAAAAGAATTAGTATAGACTTTGCTTCAACTCGCTTTTCTTATAACAATAATTCCCAAAATTTATCGGTTATATTGAAGATAATAAGTGAATGTTGGCAGAACTGGAATTACAAGCTGCTGCAGCAAACCTCACTGACCAATTCAACAAGTTTCAACAATGATGGTGATGACGATATTTTGGCGATCTTTTGACGATTGATAATGTGATTATCCTCTTTTTTTCCAAGATTTAGTACTCTTATCTCATTACTGACTTTATAGCAAAATAGATGTTTCCCAAGATAACTTGCAACTTATGGTCTGGTTTAATAACATGAAACATTTACTCCGCGAGAAGAAAGAAGAAATCACGTGCTTTGAAGAGCCACCCATTAGGTTGACTGACATTTTCAGAACTGAAGTGAAGAATATCTAGGATGACAGAATTTAACCCATTTGCGAAATTATTAACACGGCAAGTATGTTGCGGTCAAAAAATCGTTGACGTAAAGTAGATGAGAAGTGATCTCTGCAATAATTGTGGTATGGGGTGCCACATATGAAGATGTTTCGTCGATAATGAGGTTGCTTAGTCCAAAACTTGACAAATTGGAGAATCGGGCACAGTTTTCTCTGTTTTTCTAAAACCTTTAACCAGCTTGGGCAGATGGATAAGTAGAGGTAAAAGACCAGCTGATATGATCTGTGAATGACGATTGGAAAGAACAGATATTGTTCTAAATAATGGTAAAGACGTTTCATCATCATTTTGGATATTGAGAAGAATAGGGGAGAATATATACCCTTAGTTTTTTTACTGATCGTAGATAGGCCATATTTTTTGCCATTGATTTGATTGTGAACTGCCCGTTTCACCATCTTTGCCCGTTGCAGTTTATGCCAAAACATGAACTGCTGCATGTGTGATGTTTCATGCCAAAACAATAGTCAAGCTACAACGTATATAAAGAGAGAATAGTGACGTTTCTTAGACTATACATATAGGTATTAGTAAAAATAATTAAGCAGTAACCTTTTTTTTAACAATTTATTTTTAGTTATTTATAAATTTTTTATTATAAGTAATTTTTTTGATTAACAGAAAATAATTTTTGATTATATTTCAAAATTTTAACAAAAAATTCCCCGAGACTTCAAGTATGTTGTCATAAATAAACTGTTTCAGAAATATTAATTTGGAGAATTAATGTTAATGTAGGTACTCGTATTTGGAGTAAGCTTAGCGTAAATTGCATAATAGTACATTATGCAATGAGCTTATAATGAAGGCTATTAATACGCGAGTATGATGGTTAAGATACGAGCCGTAGGCGAGTGTCTTAACCATCATAAGAGCGTATTAATAGCCATTATCTGCGAGTTCCATACACTATTTTTTCTACGACCCTTTTTTATTTCATAGAAAAGATTAAAAAATTATATATTTTAACAATGACCAGTGTACAATTGCGGATCATTGAGGTTAAGATAGGTTGCTATTTGTTTACGCATTTAACAAATTTTCTCTTCGTCGCTAAGGTTATTCTGCTGAGACATGTTTTAGTATCAAGTTTAAAGGGCACTACTCACTACTGCGTAATTTTTATTATGCGAAGTTCGAATTCCGAATTTTACGCTTCGATTTTGAGATTAATTAATAATTTTAATAACATCGACAGCCATTAATTACGATATTGTTTATCTGCGCAACGCGGGTCGCAGCGTTGCCGCTTTGAATACTATCACGAAGCTCTACGAATGATATAATACTTTATCTTCCCATCTTTACACGATATACCTACTTATCAAATTAATTAAGGTAACATAAAATCTTGATAAATTTTCTTTGAATGTTACTTATGTTCTAAATTAAATAAACGTTCAGAATTTTTTTTCAGAAATACAGAACTTATATCACAAGGCAATTTTTGTCGTGAGTATGACAACTCTGTGACTTCGGTTGGCTTGCCGACCCGATTGTAAGCGAAAAGGAACCGATTCGATTGCAAATGCTCCTCTGCCATTGGATAGCTTGACCAGTGCTTTAATGAAAATTTGTATCTTAATGAGACCCATTAAAGCACTGGTGATTCATACTTAATATGCAGATTAAAGGTTGGGAGTAGAAAAAAATCTTTATAAAATTTCAGGATGCCTTTAAAAGATTGTTTTACCTACAAAGGTGGAAAAATTATGCCCTAAATCGATTTTTCCTACGTTTCAATATCAAGATCTCTATTCATCAGTAATATGCATCATTAAAACTGGGAAAGAAAATATTTGTTTGCTGAAACGTTATTAAAGTACAACCAATAAAATTAGGTAAACTATTTTGAAAAATAGACGGATGCGTAATATTATGAACGTTGTGGATATCGTTAATATCGAAATTGAGGGAAAGTGTAGAAACGCTGTGTTGCCTTATAATATATGAAAGTAAATTATTGATTGCATTCAATATATAATTATATTCTACAAGCTAGGTAGGGGTGATTAGTATAGTCGCCCCTGATTGGCTGCTCTAGGGTTGAAAAAATGACTCACGCAGGGTGTAAAGTATTGACTAAACAATTAGTTCTACCCTTAACTATATTTTTATATTAGTTTACTGGGATTAGGAATAACACAGCTTGTATAGAAAATGTATTCAATCACAATATAAATGACTTTATGCTTTACTTGTAATAGTCCCGCTCTCTTTTGATTGTATAGAATGTCATGTGGGTTATTATGCGGAATTGTTTCTGTATAACATTGAGACTGTGCTTGAAATATAATATCAATCCATTAATTAATTTTAATGTAACAAAAGAATAAATTATGTTACTTTGCTACTAGTAATATATCAATAATAGAATTATTTACAGTGCGCAATATTTCTTTTGTCCTAAAATCGAAAAGGTCTTCATTATATTAATATCGTATAATAATGCCATATCGTTATCTGTGCATGTAATGTTAATGTATGTTCCTAATATTATTCTAACATATGTTACGGTTTTGTAGTTCTCGAATTTTTGAATGGGTATACCATGAATCTTGAAGATTAAGAATTCACCTAGTCAATTATTGTCAAGCAACATATACCTAATCATAATAAAGGTAAATAATGTGGAAAAAAATAATACATATCTAGGTATATTTTTTTAAGTGAGCTGAAGACTCCAAATACGCAAATTTTACAATTTAAAAAATTTGTCGATTTGCATGTTTTTTGGTTACTTATTGGAAATTATTTTTTATGTTCTTTAGCAGTTTCAACTGTAGTTAGCTTAACACTTTTAGAATGTATATAACTTAAATGTTAAAATGTCTATTTTTTCTCCCCAGTTATAGCCCATTAAATTTATCCATGGTTCCCTATCAAAAGGTCATGTGTTTCTGATTCTTGGATGTGTTATTAGGATCATTGCTATTGCTAGTAGTAAAATATCAGTTTTGCACCAATAAAAGCCCTGTCCGTTTGGAAAACTGAAACTTTTGCGCCAATTTTTCAATTTTTCGACTATTTGGCGCCTTTTTTTACCCAAACCATGCGCGTGGCAAAAAAGTTATACAACAGATTTCAAAGAAAATAAAATTTTCTTAAATTTATCTTATTTTAGCTTAAACGTTTCTAAAATATAGCTTTTCTAAGATTCATATACAGTTTTTTATTGTTTTTCAACAGTTCTTTTCAAAAAGTATAGATTATGAACAGGTCCTCCATAATTGGTGAAGATATTGACCTGCTGGTCCTGCTCACAGGTTTGGGCTTTCATGTTAAGAACATGTTTTTTTCGGAAAAGCAGTAGAGTTGAATCTGGTTGTGTTATACGTATTCAAGCTCTTCTTACAAACAAGAGGCAACAAAATATCCATCAGGTATTGTACTATATTATGTGCATGCATTTAGTGGATGTGATCCCACTTCTGCTCCTTTCTGGCAAGGAAAAACATAACTGTCCATTTGGTACACTGCAGAAAAATCCTCAGCTTATTATTGAACATGCCACAGTATTTTTGGAAGGAAGTTATGGCAATAGAAGCATTGCCAGAGCAGGAAAGAAGTTATTTGTTGTTTTATAAGGGGGTGATTTATAAGTATAGTCAGCTATAAATACAAAATTAAATCTTGCACGCTTGCCTCCGACTCAAAACGCCGTAAGCAGCCATTCTTTCAGAAAAATCAACAGGTTCAAAAGTGGGTGAATATTGAAAAATCCCCTACGGGTTGGGGCTGAAAGAGTACTGATCAAGGTCTTTTAACAATATAACCACTATACTCAAGATCCTGCTCCTCACAATCTAATACGAATATTTTCTTCTAAATTTGAGAAAGGCAGCACTGGAGGATGTTTTTCTTCTAAATTTGAGAAAGGCAGCACTGGAGGATGTACCTGTCGAAAAGCAGGATTTAAATGTTCTGCTATACATATGATGTAAGCTGATAGTTTTCTTGTCAAAATGATCCTGCAACACTTGAGTCTAGGTGATGAATTCAACAAAAAGAAAAGCCCGTGGTTATTATCGAATGTAAATAACACCATAATAACAGAAATAATTCCCTCCCAGGACCCTTAAAGCGACCTAAATTTTCTTTACAAAAAAATAAAATAAAATTAATTTAATAATACTTTAATTTAATTGACATACCTCTTATATTTTTTTTAAACGAAAGTCCAATAAGAAAACTTCCTATTAATTTTCTCTTTTACATTTAAGGTCAAAATAATCTTATTATTTGGAAATTTCAAGCGAGTCCTCAATCGAATTTTGAAACTCATAAAAAATTAAGGTAGGTAGTACACTGAATTTTTCCAAAGCCCATTGTTCGAAGTTACAGTTTCTGTCTATTTTAAAAACCAATCAGACTTACGGGCTTTGTATACTGACAAGAGAGAAAAATAAATTTGCTTGACAATAAATGCAGGTGTTATTCCTCGTAAAAAAATGAGAACAATAAACATCTTAGAAAAGCAAGACGCGACTAAAGGTACGAGTATAATGACAAATTTCAACTTAAATAATTAACTAAAACGGGCACAAATCGAAAAATTTGCACAAATGTTTCGTTTTTTGCGCATTTCGTAAAACGCACAAGACTTTCGTTGGTGCTGATGACAAATTATTATTTTCCTACTACCTACTAAAACAGGAATGACCTGTTTTCATATATAATTAGACTGGGTTATTAATACTTCGTTAATTATTTACATAAAGTTAAATGTTTAAACCGTTAAATAAGTCTTCAAGTGGAAAATTCAGATATGAAATTTTTTATTCCCAATTTATAAGCGCTGCGTGTCTTGGAAAATCGTTCTATCTCGCAGCACGCAGGTGACTTTATGTCGTGATAGTGATAATATTATGATTAAGAGCACTGCGAATTATTACAGCAACAATCCACATCTAATTGCATATTAAGCTCATGAACTTTGAAATAAAGAATTTACATTTGTGAAGTTGTATAAATATACATTATGGAAGCTGAGTTTATGGACATCTCGTTCTTATAAATTGCCGTCATCTGGTCCTCGTAGATTCCATAGTGCAATCGTCTGAAACATTCGACTGTTATCGCCATTTATTGACATGACAAGTACCAATAGTGCTCTTGACATGGAAAACCGTGCGGGAATCTCCGCGCATAGAGTCAGTATAGTTTGAAATGTTATGAAAGACAGTTAAGATAGAGAGCTACTGACAAAAGGCTAGTAATGGAAGAGTGGAGCCTAGTTTGGAATGCTATCTGATAGAAAGATGGAAGGGAATAAGGCTTTTGTGCAAGTGAATTAGAAAAGCGTTCAGCTGTGTTTAGTACTGGATGGTTGGTACTGTATGTATGAAGAGTGCTGAGAGTATCTGTAAGTGATAAGTAGTCTATTGAGACAGAAGTGAGATTAAGAAGTGGTTATCTCGGTTTTTAAGGTTATCGTTGTATCGTAATGCATTTAAATTTGTACCTGATGTATGTAAATGGAAACTGAAAATAAATTGTTAAAAATTATTGTAAGTTAACTCAGATAAATAAAGTAAGTTTCGTTAGAATATCAATGGACAGGTGAATAGCACATTTTCTGCTTTTGCCCAATAGCTCGGTCCAATTTGGCAACCTACCCCAGTACAGATGAAGTCCATAATACAATCGATACTGTATCTGGGCAAAGTATAAAACCTAATTGTTGAATATCAAGAAAAGTCCCTCAGAACCCGAACCTGGCAAAAAAATTGGACAACCACAGACCAATCTCTGGCAGCGATCTTTAAAAGACAATCACATTCTCAAACATTAGACCCAAAAATTATCCAGAGTTACATAATTCATTCACAGCCGAACCATCATCCAAGGTTGCAGGAGTGAACCTTGACAGGAACATTAATATATCGTCAGCGTAAATGACGAATGAAGTGTTCTGAATACGATCAGGAAGGTCATTAAAATCGCCTAGCCGATATACTTTCCTGAAGTATACCACCACATTTGAGCGTACCGTTTGTTTTGCTTGTTCGTACGCATACTGTGCGTTCGGTACGTTCGGAGTAAAGTGTTCAGATCAGGGACGTAATTCACAATAAAAACTTTGCAGCTTTGCACTTTTCGCTTGACTTTCTAGAAAACATCCTGTTCCACAAAGGAATGTAAATTGCCTTTGTCTTAAATTATTGTCGGAAATATGTAAAGTCTTTCCAATTTTATATTGAAAAATAGTGCCAAATTAACTTAACAAATTACGAAAGGCAAATTTCCTGCTTCGAAAAAATTGAAAAATTAAAAGTGAAAAGTTGTAAATTTCTTATGGAATAGGGCCCAGGACGCGCCATTAGACACTCCGCATTTTTTGAAACTCATTCATAGGAAACGTAGAAGTAAATGACAGAAAATTGTAAAAACTTTCATTGATCATTGAGTAAAATAGGGCCCTGACGACTTAGCTTAACATGGTCTAAAGTTTATTTATAGGCTTTGTAATGTAAGCCTTAT
The DNA here is from genome assembly GCA_910589415.1 of Malachius bipustulatus. NCBI lineage: Eukaryota > Metazoa > Arthropoda > Insecta > Coleoptera > Melyridae > Malachius > Malachius bipustulatus. The sequence goes on along the minus strand of OU342630.1, from coordinate 82,813,066 downwards.
AAAGGTTATTTTTGCATATTATTTGGGATCTTCAGCTGACTTAAAATTATAAGTATTATGATTTTTTAAATTTACGTTTAGTTCAACATTTAGTTTACTTAACAACGATAAGTTTATGAACAAATCCCCATCCAAAGAGAGCTCAGCTTTTGCTTTTTGGAGAATGCAAGGTTATCGCTGAATCAGGACGAAAAGCACAAGGACTTATAACGCGTTATCTCATGGTATTCATTTTTTTCCAAGGTTTAATAATTCTACCTTTGTATGAAAACTTCGAAAATTGTTAGAAATATCATCATAATTAAAAATGAAAACAGAAGATCTTAATTTATTTGATCGAAAGACTACCGATACCTATTAGGGTGGCCAGAGTTTTGAAGATGTATGTTTTTATGTTTTTATAAGAATGTTTATTACTTTACATGAAGGATTCGACGTACGGCGTAGGTCTAGACTGACTACTCAATTATTCATAAAAAATATTCAGTAATCAACAATTTTGAGGATGTATTTTTTTAAATCGCCCACGTTTAAATATGTAATATAGATCGGATAGGAGATATGAAATGACGGGTGCTTAATATAGAGACGGGAGTTGTTGATGAGGAAGTATAAAGCATGTTCATTGATTTCCAAAGTAAAAAATGAGTGATGGAAATTTCATACAGACGCTTATTACAATAATATTAATATTCTATTATAGTTATTATTGTAAATGCAATAATTCAATTTCTAATTTATTTGTTTTCATTATGTTTGTTTTTAAAGATAACAATTACTTAATTACTTATCAATTCATTTCGAAGGAGCTTCTCAAATAAATTGTCGTTCTTCTAATTAACACAAATGGATGTCCTTGTCATTTTTATACAAACGTATTAATGTTTATTGTCTCAAGGTACAATATCTTATTAAAATATTCAATGATGGACAGTCATTATAAGCTTTCTAATTGAGTTTCAGATCACTTTATACAATTCGTTGAGTGTAATTAATATTTTAAAAATTAATATTTGCATTAATTATTATTGTGAGTAGGTACTTACCTAGTTAATTAAGAGATTTTTTCTGTACCCGCACCAACTTTGACATTATTAACCTAATACTTTCACTCTCATATCCTATTATATCTACATAAGTATAAAAGACAGTCATACCTTTTATTATTATAGAAATAGTACAAAATCCCGAATATAGATGGACCTCATGCACCTACTATCATGTTTCCTGATTCAATGTGTATTTTCTACAATATAATGTACTTATAAATAAACACAACGTGCTAAGATTGCAGGTTCATATCCTGACATGATGATTTTGAATTTTTTTTTCTCAATTTTTAAAACTTAACGGTGATTCTAAGATTTTATCCTAATCGTTTTTCCTTATTAAAATTATACCGGCTGTAGCATAAGTACTGCGAAAGATTTCAGGGGGTGATTCCTGAGATCATTTTAAGAAAAAAAGTTCATATGAACATGGGTCCGAAAATGCTTACCCGCTGAGCTGAGCCCCTTAATGTTGAGACCCTGACGAAGGTTTCTATTTATTATCTCCGAAACCGTTCAACATAAGATGACGAAATTTACCACATCCACCAATGTTTTTATGCCTAATAAGTTCATAAACGGTGGGTCAAATCTGGGGGGTGTGCGTAAAAATTACCCCAACTTTTTTGTATCAATAGTTTTTTCAATTGTGATGTGAAATTATGAAATAATGAAGTTTTCTGCGTAAAAAAGTTACTTTTGTGCAACTTCGATAAGATGCACCGTTTTCGAGAAAAATCCATTTCAAAATTTCATTGCCTTGCTCTGAAATATAAAAGTATTGCAGAACGCCAATTTCTGCCCCCATGTCAAAGCAAAATAAACAAATTTGAAATATAATTAAATGATAATTAAATGATGATGGGGTAATTAAATGATGAGGGAGAATAATGAATCATGGCAATCGAAATCACTTTATAAAAAATAAAAAAGTACCCATAGATATATTTATTTAATCAGGAAAAAAGATAGGGTAGGTTGATCAATATTCGGGATCTTAAACTAAAAGTTAGCCCGACAATTTGACATAGTCGATGGGCTTTTTGGTAGACCAAAATTTCAACATCATTAATGAAAGATTTATTTAAAACCTTTAAATAAATTTATATTCAGGGGTATTTTGAAAATAATAATCAATATCCCTAATGATATAGGAAGTTAAGAATTATGTAAAGTCAACTTATAAAATTAAAATATTCCATCCGGTATTTTGATTGGATGAAATTTTATGAGGGAAATAGTCGTTGACTATCGTAGACATGACTGTAGCAACTTGTAAACAGCAATTTTGATTTAGATGGAATTAGGAATTCGTTTTGAAGCCCAAGCCCACCTATCTTCGATTAGATATTTATCACGTATGTTTATTATAATCATGTTACAGGTTCATTAGAGGTATTTTAAATTCCTGAACATAAATGTTTTAGCTGATAATCTGGTCAATAATCCAAATAATTCACTCTCTTTAGCGATAAGTTTTTTATTCATAGACATTAATGTCATCAGAGACTAATTCGATTATAAATTACCACACCTTTCACAACATTTCTTTGAAAACCCACAACGGTATGATCTTTAAGCTTCTTTCAGGAAAGGTATAAGTTGAAAATAAATATCATCGAACTCCGACAACTTAATAAACTCAAATTTATAATCTCTATAGTGTAAGAGAATCATATTTCATTAATATCTCCTGATCATTATTTATTATTTACTTTGGAATGTTTGTTCATATTAATTTAACTATACCCCAGCATTAATTAGGTATATGTAGGTATGTTAAAGACGTCTACTTATTACAAGAAGAAAGAAGATGACCTCATCACTTTAAAAGTTGCCTGCTATTTTATTTTTTAACATATTAACTTAAGACAGAATGGACAAATAGAAAATATAGTTCAACTTGTTAGATGATGGAAGTCCGTGTGGAATACGCTTTGCACCAAAAACAAAGAAAACTATAAGATAGTTTTTGTTTAATTCGACACCTGTAAAAAATAATTTCTTTAATTACATTTGGTGAATATCTAAAGAATTTTGCCCAAATTTCCAAATTTCCAAATTTTATACTTTTGAAGTTAAGAAAAACGCAATTTTGTATGCTAGAACAGAAATTCACGCCATGGATCTAGTGTGCTCAAATTAATCCATTAAAAGGAGTACAAGAAAAATTTTCGAAAAAGATGGAAAACAAATAATTTTCCCATATGGTGCGAACTTTTTGGCGGGCACTGTATTATATTTTTTAATTTTCTTTTGATTGATAAAGAAAAAATCAAGTTGGAAAAGTCGTAAAAATAAAAAAAAATTATTATACAACTAAAGTACCAATTCCTTAACGGTTAAAATCTTTGAGAGACAAGGCTATATCCGTTTCTATACCTGTAGGTACATATGATTCAAATCCTCCTGGTAAATCATTAACAGAAGATGTCCTTAGATGGCCACTAAATTACATTTTAGGCCAAGCAGAGTTGCCGAGTCCTCCGTGAAACACAATAGGCTTAACCCCACGTGTGACAAGATGAGTTTACAGTTGAATGAGCCCGATAGCGCCGATTAAATTTCATCGTACCTGCCCCGGATCAGTTCGTTATGGCAGCATTGTTCAACTCTCAGTCTAAATATAATCACAAAAGGACAATTTCTTATCAAAATTCAGTCCGGTCATATCAACTCTTCTCGCAGGCTTCACTCAAACTGGTTCACTATTTAGCTGGGGGATTGGTTTCCACCTTTACGTCTTTAATCCTTTCGTTGTGGATGAACCCTCGGGAACTTTTAACAATTTAACTACCCCTCATTGTGGATGGATGAAGTTTGTAACCCTTCTTCTGAACCTGTATTGAAATCATCATCACAGGTAAACTATAACACCAAAGCAGCGCCCCACGTGTAATAAACAGTTTCCAGTGCAATACCCTCGAGTTTTCTTTAAAAATTTTAAAAGTGAAGGCACTTAAATTATTAAAGCATCGCAATTCCATTGTTAATGTTCATACGTATGCATATTTTTTATAATTTTTGTATTTAGTTAACCCAGTTAGCATATAGTTAAACATATAAAAAACTTCCGGTGGTGAGGCACTTAAAAGTATTGTGATAACGAAACTTGAAGCATGCACAATGCATATAATGAATACATGCCTACCTAATGCAATTCAAATCAGATGCATGGTTATATCGGCGGTTTATTTTTCATTAGCAGATGGATATGTATATTTATTATTATGTACTTCCTACCCACATAATAATGAACATATCTGCAGATAATACCAGTAACGAAATACGTTATAAATACCTATCTCAAATTAAATATTCTTCGGTTAAGGTACTCTAAATAACGAACATAAAATTCATACATTGTAGATGTAACTCGGAAATTTCTGTCTTATTATTGCTCCAAAACAATGAACCTCGCAATGAACCCTTTCAAAATAATGTCTAGCAATGTATTAGGTACCTACCTACCTAATATTTTTGCATTTTGGAAAAAAATCGACACATCGATTTTATATTCAGAATTAATACCTAATCATCATAGATTTTAATCATTGTGGGGTTTAATTCTTTTTTAATTTCATTTTTATTGAAAATTTTTAATGTTTAAAATCATATTATCATCATCATTTAGAATCCCCTCCTGAATTTTAATGATTACGTAGTGCAATTTTTTTAAATGAAAACCGGTAGTTTTTTTTTAGCAGTTATGATACCAAGCAACCAAGCAGTTCAAATACCAGTTTGGAGATTTTTTTTAAATGTTGAATTTTGAACTCGTCCTTAAAACCAATTTATAATTAATCTCAATGTCTTTCTTGCTTTGTCTTTTTCCCAGTCCATTTGGGGGTCTATTTTTGGGGTTTTTCGTCGATAGGCAACTATATTATTGCGTCCAATCCAATGGCTTGTAAGGTTTTGCAGTTTTGCGTGAATTATATTATTTAATGACCGAGTCTACCAAGCTAGAGTTGGGAACATAACATTTGATGACGTTAAACGGGAGCCGACTCGACCATGATGAAGACGATTTTTTCAACATTCAAGATTATGCAATTTTCCAGTAGTCGAAAATTCCAAACATTCCCAATGTTGAAAAATAAAACAGGATGGGTAGAACATTAGGCTGGTGTAAAAATGTAATTTTTTTCTATAAGGTAGTAAGTCAGTGACGTGTAGGAAAAGGAACAAAATTGATAATATACCATGCATATAATAAATTTCTTTATCCATTTATTGGCACATTTTCAAAGAAAATTAACTGAAATTTTTGCAGTAGACAACAAAATATTTTCAGGATACACATGAATAAAATAATGTAAATATTGAAAATTGCGCCAATAATTATTAATTGAAAAAAAAATCATCCAGGAACTGGTGCGCGAAAAGGTATTTTGCAAAACATGATACAGCTGGCATATGTTGGGTTTGCGATTGAGAATCGTGAATAATTATACAATAAAACAATAAATCAGGCCACGAGCGGAATTACGTAATTTTGTACATTAGAACTTTTCTCCAGATTTTTGTAAGAGAAATATACAAACTCTGTTTTTCGCTCTGTTAAAGAATTTATTTTAGGTCCGCGCCCCCAAGTCGTCCCAAGGCGCTCCTGGGTAACAGCCTATATATTGCCTTATGGAGGATAATCCGTCATTGCATCTGTGGGTTAAATTGCATCTTTTTATGTCATTTTTTTTATGCAGCCTTTATCTTTGTCAATCTTGGTCTTCCACATCCTTATGGTACGGTTACCAAATCTAGAACAGCCCCAGTCATGTGGTCCCCGAGCCTTCTTATAACATGACCGTATCCTTTGAGTCGACTTTCCAACTCAAGTTTGTTCTCAACTCACGCTACCTTGAAGCTACCCCAAATGAAGCTGTTTCTAACTTTGTCCAACATTTCAGTCGTTTGGAGTTCAACAGTTTCATGTTGCTTAAGTGACCAGCATTCTGTTCCATACATATAAGAATAAGAGTCAGTGGTGCAGCAGTTTGGTTTTTGTTAACCCTGCCCTTCACTTTAATAGGCTTTCACTTTTTGATCGTAAAGCACTCCTATAACAGCTCCCTTCACTTCATCCAACCTGTTTTTATACGGTGGGAATAATCAGCTTCGTTCGGCTCTTTACTTATTTTACAGCAACGAACTTAGATATTTGAAGTTATCATTGAATTCTTTATACGGCTGCCCCCGAAGTAGAATGGGTGTTTGTTTGGTAGGTGTCGGTGGGAAACTACTCGATTTCTAGTCCTGATGTCTCTATGGCAGGTCTCCTCCTTTCCATACCAGTTGCAAAGGTATCCAGGTTATCTCTTATTTTGACTATATTATCTGCGTAGAGGATATCACGATGCGTTGAACCACCGGGCTGAGCATGGAATCCCGAATACTTCTCCTAGAGTACCTGTATTACCGACACTTATTTTCCCCTTGGAGGGCCGTCTGATTTAAGGTCGCCCTTTGTAGATTTCCCTAACAGCAGATTTTATTAGATGTATTTAAATATATACAGGAACTGGAGTAGGGGTCTGTAGGGACTAGAACCAGTAATTGGCATACTACCGAATATTGCCAAAACAACAATACGCAACTTGGATGATAGGAAAGTCCTGCAGGACCACAAAACTATTGGAGCTTAGTGATACCATGTAGTAGGTACGTACACCTCGTACGTACCGGGTAGATGCCAGCAACACGGAGACAACGGCGGGCGCGCGCAGTGAGTGAGTGATAGTGGCGTTTAGTGCAATGCAACACGGCCGGCTGGCGGCCTCGAGTTTCGTCAACATCGATTGTCGAATTCCAACCCGGAACGCAGGTGAACGCGTTTTCACCTTCCTTTCTCTCCTGGAAATTCGCTCAGGAAGGTCCACGCAAATACCTGTTGCGAATAATACACAATGGCATCTTGAATTTACTGTTCATTATTATAACCATCCCTCACGTTTTTGGCTTGGTGAGTGTTGTAGAATGATTTTGTTAATTGTGCTAGAATTATACCGATCATATTTTCTTAATACCGTATGCTAACTTTAATTCTTTTAAATCCGATCGAGTTTCGCTCCGCTTGTAAAATTTCGTCAATCACATTTTTTGATCTTAACCTATCTTGAGGACGGGACATCATTTTATGTACCCTCGGCAAGCAGACTCGATCGGACCGTTCATTAATGCAAGAGTGTTTCTGATACCAATGAAATTACAGCTTTTTCCCTGGAGGCAATCTTTTCCCTGGAGGCAATTTTTCCCTGGAGGCAATCTTTTTCTTGGAGGCAATCTTTATCTCTGGAGGCAATTTTTTCCTGGAGGCATTTTTTCTCTCAAACAAGAAGGCTGATGTTACCTGAGACACCTGAGAAGTTTACCACCAACTAAACTTCCATCCTCACACCGGAGACCCTATGAAGATAAGTGCCCTTGTGAATCATCAGTATCCGATCCATTCATTCGCCTAGCACCGCACGCTCTTGTTTCTTATTTTCTGTTAACCGTGCTCAAGAGTCTGTGATAACATCTGTGATTTTATTTTAATAAAGAGTACCTGTTGTTCTGCTGACCTGCTTGTTATTGTTGACCCTCTTAGACTAGCGACTCAACCTACGACCCTTGTTTTTCTTGTCTCATGCTCTCAGCGACTATTTTTCCCCTCTAGGGGTTAAATAGTTCGTTTCAAAGCAGTTGTCCTGCAAGAATCTCTTCTGGTAGTATACTTTTGTAGAAGATATACAGCCATGCAGGCAGGACCTGTGTTTCTGAGAGGACGAAGTAAGTATGTACTTCTCGCAGTACGAACAAACTGAACAAAGTATGTAGACGCGAGAACTACAAAAATTTTGTGATACATCGTCAGTTTCGTCAGGTTGATCACTATTTCTCAGATTTTGTAGGTGTAGTAGATTGGCTATATCACTGGTGGATTTTCGTATATTCTCACGTATAGTCTTTATTTTTACAAAATAGCACCAGGAACTTCTTCTCCAGTCGTAGGGTATACCATCGCTCAAGATGAGGTTGAAGCTCGCTGCCAGGATGGTAAAACCTTCCCATCGAGTTTCTTTCACAGTGCAAGAGGAATATCGTCATGGTGTTTACTGCTATACAAGGGTCTGTTGCTGGAGTCATCGTTATCTCGCTACACGGAAAAATTTCATTCAGTAGTTCGGAAAAGTAGACCTTCCATCTAGCTTGAGAAGTACTTTTCTGAACTATTGGATTAAACTTTTCCATGTGCATATACGTGATTTTCAAAGCTCCTTTACGTACAGAAACTACAATAGGGATTGAGGGTTTCTAGAAATCATAAAAATTACGAAATTGAATTCTCCTCAATCTTTTTTGATTGAATCAAAGTTTTTTTTCGCTGTTGAATATCTTCTCACTAGGCGAACACTCTGGGTAGCCTTTAACAGGAATAATATGAAGGTGGTAATTATACCTTAGGTTACCTTAGGTACTTTAGGTTAGGTATTAACCTAAATGAGGAATAAAAGACAACCTTAGAAAACAATGCCTCTCTAATGAAATCCACCATAATATTAGTGGGAATAAGGAAGTTTAAAAATATATGAAAAAAGAATAGCAAAATTGAACTAAAAATATCCTGTTTAATTAGCCATCCTTATGTAAGGCGAACTATAGCAAGTACATTAAACCGAGGTAATAAATCTGTCTTGTTTAAGACGAGATGCCTCATTACAGCTCACGGAACGCAGTTAATGTAACCGTAGATATTCAATTACAGATGAAATTTAGTTTGCTTCGGTTTTGCTTGTAAACCCATTTCAGAAAAAAATAGATTCCAAAAATATACACGTCGTCGCCGAACCTGAGCGAAATATTATTTGAGGTTAAAGTTGTATTTTTGATATTTTTTTTTTTTGAGAATTGGAGAAAATTTTGAAAATAAAAATAATTCTCAACGTTTTTCTGTTATTGTCTAAGCAAATCTTTTACATAGCGCCATTTTAATGAACAAAGCCCCAGAACAAATTTTCATGAATTAGTAACTCGTCCTCTACGACTATTGAATAAAATGTTCATTATCCTGGTGCCACATTCATGCAATCAAGTCAGTCACAACTCAGCCGGTGAAATAATAAAAGAAAAATCACCAGTTAGAGCCAATCTCAACTAGGCAGATACAAGAAATCACCGCATCTAACTCCTTCATAGCATTGGCAAAACAGATAAAAGATGTTTATGATTTACGAACACCTTCAAAAAACAAACAAAACAGCCCGATCGCACTTCATTGTAGTCTTGTTTTAACTTTGTTTGGGTATTGCTAGTTTGTAGCGGGCAGCTGGTCAGAGATTCAGAGTCCAGTTGGGCCAAGGTGCCAAATAACGTGGTATCTTACTAAATAATATAATTTTTTGAAAGGTATAGATTTAAAAAAAATAGCGCCTTCGTTTCGTGGAGAATTGCCATTATTCACTTGGATGTTCCAAAACTCGCCTATACGACTTAAGTTCAAAGTTTCGTCTTAGTGAATAACACCCATCATTCTCTGCTCGTTGAAGACTATTCTCATACCTTCTTATTTCATTTTTCCTCCATGCAGCAACATATTAATAAATGAGTGATATAAATAATAAATAAATAATTTTTAAATAAATAAGCGTACAGCTTTGATTTTCAAGCTTATGTTCGATATTTCATAATTTCTTTTGTAAAAAAAAACATGTAAAATATTCAGCGTACTTCATCGTATTAAAAATATACATATTACCAGGTAGTTTAAAACAATAAAACACAAACATTAACTAAAATTAATTAAATTAATAAAGAAACTTAATTACCTTCATGTTTTTTGGTTGGCATTCCGTACTTTCCATGTATAACATTTGGTTACAACTAATGAATACTGAGGATGCGATCTTGATCTATATATTATTTTTATTTACTATAAGCACATATGTATTTTTAGGAACAATAGTTAGTTAATTATTACTACAATAATAGGAACACTGTAATTTTAATTAAAAAATGAGCTCTAGTTAACACGGCACGGGAAATACATAGAAAAATTATTACTGCTACACTTTTTTATTATAATGTATTTGGTTACTTTCATGCGTGCACTCGTTGGAATCAACAAATTAACATCCGTCCGTACATACTCATGGAAATTAATTTTTTTATGATAAATGATAAATACACCTAATTTTATCATAGACGAGTCACACACATTTTTACAGGAAATAATTATGGCGAGAAACTAGATAGAAACCAGATTTTCGGGATCCATTTGGAAGACACTATTGACCTACCATCACCCTTTGAAACTCTAAATCTAGCCAATTTCGACAGGTCATCATTTTAGATCCGGCGGGAACCCGTGAAGATCAGAAGTCGGTGATATTAAAAAAAAAAATTGAGCAATTGAATCTGAATTCATATCTGAATCCAAACCTAAAATATAGAATCGAAAACCATAGTTTCTTCCATTTTTAGTTCGAACGCTGTAAATATTCTATTGCCTTCATATTTCTTTGAATAGGTATTTAGAGTATTTTAAAAGTGATATTCATTTTACCACGAATTAGAAAAATTTAAAAGAATTAGACAAACTTCCTGATTGATTAAAAAACTACCTAAATTTAGGCCAATCAGTATTTTAGTTGAAGTTATTCAACTCTGAAATGCTTTCATTCATACGTAAAGAAAACAAGTTTCACTTTCATCGACTAGACTCCTAAACACGCAATAAGTTATTTATAACCGTTAAAATGATAACTTAGTCGTGTAAACGGTGTAAAATATAAAAAAATTATGTGTGATGGTTAATCGCATGGCTTGTTGAAGTATGGTCATAGATTTAAGCAGCGTTCGGAGGTAAAGATCTTGCGGCCGTGTGTGAAGAGTTGACCAGTTGGAGAATGTCCAGGTTGAAGGTGAAAGACCAGGCGCTTCATCGAGCTGAACGAGCGCCTTGACACCTACCGAGAACGCTGTACTGACATGCTATGAATAGTTTTATTGCCGTTCGATTCGAATCACTATGTATGTATGTATGTACTCTCAAAAAGTATGCTGGCCGTTGGTCGAATAAAAGTTTTATTTCATCAACAATGTTATAGGTATACGTAGATAACCTTTACATTTGACTAGGATTCAAACTAAAATTTGTAGGTGTGCATAAGTAATTATTAATGTTCTATATTTTACCTGTCTGTACCTATGTAAAAAATACATTATTATTATTATTTACCAATGATACAGAATAAAAATAGAGGATCCGCCAAAAAAACTCCCCTAAATGTTAACAAAAAAGGAGAGGTTAAATTTCTATCAAACTAGGTATACATAAAATCGTTTTAAATTAATGAGTTTTGAACATTACCTCACTCAAATGACCACCTCTAAATGCAACTTCGAAATCCCTCGCGAAAATGTTTCATACAAGCGGAATGGTAATGAATTTTTTAGTTTTTTTCTTATTCAAGGCATACAAAATGATTTAGGCACATTGACTTAATAAAAAATAGCCTCAGAAAACGAAATCGCTTGTTTTCGGAATTTTTTAAGCGAATAGAAAAGGTAACGAATCAGTGTAATTTTGTATCCTCGCCATCGAACGCTTGATACTCCCCCACCCAAACCATGATGAGAACTGAAAATGGGATTAGTTCAGTATCAAAAGAGACCATCCCCACTTTTCTGCGCCCGTATAAACTCAACCAATCGTCTGTCAAAATCGAGGAGGTTTTTTGGCAGATCCATAATAAAATGCAAAAATCAGTGTGTCACTGAGTAAAATTCTAAGAACACTTTATAGTTCTTGATGCTTGAACATTGAACACAACAATATGATGATGACCGAAAATTGAAAGGACACAAGTTACATAACAACATAAGATTGGTGGCAATCTTGACCATTCAACCGCTTTGAAGAATTTATGAAGATGCAGCAATTTTGCCAGTAATAATGGGCTGTCGAAAATTGAAAGAGTAACGTAAAACTTCTGCAAAAACCGAACAATAATGCTTTGGATCATCATTTTTGGAGAATCATTTTCCAAAATCCAGGTCTAACGATTGGGGATGCTTTGTACAGATAGACTGAAACAAGAGGTTTTATGACATCGTCAATTACATGACCAGATCATCGTTTTCTGTCCGTTTGTCATTTTCTTCTTTACACAGTCCGTTCGAATTCTTGTTTGTTTTTTTTTCGTATTAACAATAGCGTTCACTCTTTATTGGATGATAAGTAGGGCATTCTTCACGATAGAATTATAGGTACAAAGCACTGGAAGTTGTGTTAAGTTTTAAGAAGTTGGTTCAATCCAAAATACTTATACCTTATTGGTTTGGAGTTCACGAAGATTTTCGTCCCATAGATGTTGTGGACGTTACATATCAAAGAAAACCTCATGGATATTACAAATTTTCAGAATCATTGAACAGATTTACGTATTTTTACACCTAAATAAAGTTGCCCTATATTTCCTCTACAATGGACAAAAATCGATAGCAAAGATCAGTTTTAATAACTTCGCCTGGTAATTTCCTGGATATATGTAGCCGGTTTAGATGTAACATTCTCAATAATATAATATGAAGAGGGAACATTTTTACATCTCCTTTAAAGTATAGAGCCTGCCATGATTCATCTTGCTCAAACGCAATCTCATAGACATAAATGTAAAATGTTTAAAATCTTTACCATGCGGAGCTCGAACTTAGACTGCCAAATGAGGTGCATATCTCCTTGCTACCACTACCACCATGAGATCCCTGAAACTACATTTTACTTTTCTGCAGACTGCAGACATATAAGGTGAGTGTAGGTGTTCCTTCTCTCTTTCACTTTTCGGATCATATTTAAAAGATTGGCGACTGCTTGGATCGATGTTCACGATGGGAGATTTATTTTAGAGAAATAAATTCAGGAAGATGTTGCAAATGCAAAAATTTGTTAATTTTTGAATTAATTAAACTAAAAAGTGTTAATCTTTATTTGATAGAAGATAGAATCGGTTAATAATAATTATTAACGAACGAAAGCACAATAATAATTAAAGTTTTTTTCAAAATTTAATTATGCGACATTGCATCATCAATCCGTCAATCACTTCGTTGATGGAGACAGAAACATCTTCGAAGCTCGAGTTTTAATTATTTTAAAAAGGCTTCAATTATTGCAGAATTTTACTTTCCTATACGCCTGTCATTAACTTATATTTCCGTGGCCGATAATAAGTAAGAATCGCATCATCAAGTAGGTATCATCATCAATGATATATGGATGAGAGCAACTAAGGAACTAAGCAGCAATTCACAGATTGTCTCGTTTCTCGTTTCGCATGACACGTCGATCCCCGGAAGTTCTGGAGTAATTCGGAAAGTAAACAGGTGTACCAACATGAGAACTTCTGCCTTTCTAGACTGGCGCGCAAGAGATTATCTGCGATTAGAAAGCAACACAATCGAACGGAGCCAAGTCAATGAAGGCGAACTCTGTGCAATCTCAGATTCGCGAGATAAGAGATAGCTGTCAGCTAGTACAGTACCAACACAAGCACGTTGAAAGTAACCAACTACAATTATTATTGGAGATTTTATTATCAGTCCTGGATGCAGCATGTTTTATAAACAGATGATTATGCATGCTTACTGATATCTAGGTATACACATTATTTTTTAGTCTATCTACCCTTAACAAAACATTAGATTAGGAAGATTTTAATAATCAAACTAGATAAAATTAAAGTGTAGTAAGTCTGGTAGTACTTAAGCTTGTTGTATTTATGGAAAATGCATCGGAGGATTAAAAAGTGTAGTGAATTCTGTATTCAGGCAAACATGAGGTAAGAATAATAACTGTTGAATTATATAAGCTATCATCATGTTGGTCATCATTATATTCAAGAGAAACTGGTAAAAAAAATGAGCCTATACCACTTCGCCAATTGGGGAGAAATTAAGATCTCACCCTATAGTAGGCTTAAGTAATTATTTTTAATTATAATTTCTTATGGATCCACCATATTTATCGGGTCCAGAATAAAGTACACATGCAAGAAAAGTTAATAAATAACCCTAAAAATATTTTTTGAAAAACATATTACCCTTAATTCAAGGAGTACATATTTAATTTAGCAACGTTGCAACCCTCCAAGACCAAAATAAGAAATGAGTGCTTATACCTACGAGTATGTTTTTTTAGAATAGTACAGGATAGACGTAACTGAAGAAAATAATGGAAAACATTTTAAAAATTTTATTTTCTAAATGGTAATAAATAAATAAAATCATTTTTGAAAACCCATTGAAAAGTATGAATTTTCACTCCATCGCGGTGACGCAAACCACCAATAAGAAATTGGTTTATTTGGAGGAAAGGTTCACTTTCCGAGAAAACTGAGAGGGATTCTTTTCGGGGGCTCCTCATTCAAAAATTCGTTGATCTATGAATAGTTTTGAAGAAATGTAAATTCAAAAACATAGAGCTTCAGCTCTAATATTTAGGTCTTAAAGTATTATTATCGATACTTCTTATACTGGGTTATCCTAAATAACTGCCAAAAATTTTAGGGGGGGGGGCGAAATGGATAATTCTGAGAAAAAAAAAACGTGGGTCTACAAATGCACTATTTTTGAGATTCTGTGCACTGTGTTTGAGATTGAGGTGTTTTTATTTTTTTGAAGATGTCCCGGGTATCGTTTGAGATAAAGAACTCAGCTTTTTCAAATATCATATAATGATTGATATAGAGTTGTATAATGCTGACTAAATTGTTTTCATATGCAATCAGAGGAAATTTCAGGGTTGCGTGACGTTTTCTTCCCATAATTACTACGACACTGGTTAAATTGACATTTTAAAGGAGCATTTTAACCGGCCAATATTTTCGACCCAATATTGTACTCCTGGTCATAATTATTGGTAACCTGAACCGTTTTAGAGAAAAACAGCCATTTTTGATGAGAAACTCGTTTTGGATGTTTCAAAACATATGACGGAAAATGAAAGGAAAAAACTTCAATCCTAAAAACTCCGCCAATGGCATACGAAAAAAAAATTATATATTAAAAAGGGTGCTAATATCAATGTTACCACATGTACAAAAGCTGAGCTCTTCATCTCAAACGGTTCACGAGCGAGATATCTTCAAGAAAGTTAAAAAAAAGGAAAAAATAATCTTTTTTTGACACCCTGCATCTCAGTATCTCAATTTCCGGACACACGTTAATGGGACTTTTTTTTCTTCGAATGAACCACGGAATCACTCCCTAAAATTTTTCGCACTTATTTATGATAGCCTGTATTTTAAGCACTCTTATAACAAAGTCAAACACAGAGTCAAATTAAAGAGAAACTGAAGCCATACACGTTTCATAGAATCAAAAAGACAGTCGCCAAATGTCACTTGCTGATGGAAATGTGGTCAAAGGGGCCATTTCCAACACAAATGTCCCGTACCTAAAAAAAAGGTTGTGAAAAATGCAATAGGCAAGGAGTAGGTACTCATTAAAAATAGCCTGTGTATGGTAAATAAAGAGGGGACAAAAAGTTAAAACTACAGTAGACTCTCACTAATCCGGGATGGTCGAGAAAATGAACTTGCTGGAGAATTATAAAGTATAAAGCTCACAAGTAATAAGTATACTTATAAATTATTATCATTATTATTTAACAGCCTTCTCGCAAAAATTCATACTTTTAATTAAAAGTTAATTACTTGACATAAAAATTTTAAGTAAGTAATTATAGGTAATTATTAAAAAGTAGAGAAGCAGCATATTATTAACCTTGGTATTGCTAAATTTTAAAAGTTCTAATTACATGGTGGTCACAGAATTCCTCATAATATTCATAACTTTTTTAGTTAACTAAATTTTTTATCAAACCACGTTTTTGACGCCATTGTTAAAAAAAATCAATCCTCCCTTTTTTGCCAGAATAGATTCTCCTCTTCTTCGTGAATACAAGGATATACAAGGATACCACATACCAGAGTAGTGTACTTCTAACCTAATGACAAGGTTAGTGTTCCTCGGACGTCTCTTTTTACCTTGCAGAGACTTTTTCGGGTCTAAGATGTTATCCGGTTTAAGCAGCTGTGTAGAAACAAATACATAAGCGTATATAGGAAAATGTTTCAGATTTATCAAAAATTAATAATTGTTTATTGAAGATCAGTAATAATATGGCAAATACACGTTTGTGGTATCAGTTACAGTTTGTATAAGTTTCTGTCTATTTCTCGATCTTGTGAGAAGGAAAGAAAGGAAAAGGTATAAAATAAGAAACAATCAGACTTTTTCTTGTAACGCACATGTAACCTGCAAGTTACCGCCCCATCACAGCGGTCAGGAATGAGAATTAACTATATTCAAGAGAGATAGCCTATTCTTTCTCAGATCGCTACCGATCGGAAAGAGAGGAAAGAGAGGAAATATTAGCTCCCGTACTCTTTTTCATAATCTTATATCAAAGTATTCATTCTACCTGGCATGAGTGTAAATGTTTTGTACTACACGCCGAATGACATCCTGAGCGATAATTTCAATTTATATGCGAAATTTATTCTGTAAATCTTCTAAATTGTTAGACCTACTGATGTAAAACCTATTAAATTGAAGTGGCCAAAAAAATCTAGGGTTGTCAAATCGGGTGAGCGCGCAAGCCATTCTATCGGCCTACGTCTTCCTATCTATCTGCCATCAGGTATTACCTTATTGAGTAATAGACTAACATTAACAGCAAAATGAGGAGGAGCTCCATCTTGTTGAAACCAGATTCGGTTGTGGGGCATATTGTTATTTTCGCCATTGGGAATAGCAAATTCTAAATATAAGAAAATTCTTCTTGTTAAAAATGTAAATAACGCCCAGCAGTCAAATTTTCATGAAATAAGTAGGGCCCTAGAAGACGGTCTTCAATTATTCCAGCCCTCAAGTTTAATTTACTTTGTCTCTGTGTGTTATTAGACTCTTGGTTCCAGTGAGGATTTTCACGCGGCCAGTATCTAAATTTACAGATGGTGAAGGCGGTTCCCTGTAGGTACAATGCAAACAAAAAGTCGCCTATTCCGAGGAAATAATATTCTTGAAAAATCGGGGTTCTCATCACATTTTAACTGGAAGGCTTCACAAAACTGAGGATCATCCTCATTTAATTCATGGATGAAGTGAGGCTTGCAGGGAAAAAAATTTCTTCTCATTAGTCTAACAACAGTTGAATTGTTGATATTGTGATTTACAGCCAATTACCTTGTAGAGCGTGTGGATTATTTGGAACTTTATGAAGTACATCAATTTGGATTTTCAGATAAAAAAGTTATAAATATTGTGGGGAGGCTTTGCACCATTATTGATGCGATAAGTGATTTTAATGCAACTAGAAATATTATAAATAAAAATTTAGTTGTCAAAGGTTATAGTAAAAAAATTCAAGAGAATTCATCGAGGATCAATGATCAAACGACATAATCAGAAAAGTTTTTCGAAATATAAATTTAGTAGCTTATTTTCCATTAGGCAACTGGTGGTGGTAAGTTACCATAGTTTCTAAACGATGAAAGTTGCATGAATTCTTTCTGTTTTTAATGAAATTTAAAATGTAATTATTTGTGTGAAGTGTGTCATTTTGCTCATTTCCTTTATTTTTTGTCTCTATTTGCATTTGTGTCACTTCATGTAGGTACTACTAATATTATAACATTTGTTAGATTTTTTGTTTGTTTTTAAATTCACTTGATTCTAGCAAGTTACTATAATAATTATCTTTTATTTAGCTACGTAATATTGATACCAAAATATCTTCCGTTAAAGCCATACCTTCTCGTGGTGACTATGTATCCTCTTAGTAATAATTTGGGCACAAGCTTTGAAATTAAATTAATAAAAAGACAAGGAGTTTACATACTATGTTTGTTATGGATATATGAATTTTTGAAACGTGGTTTAAAATAATAATAAAAATCGTTAGCGTGTTGCAGCTGCTTTAGATTCAAACTTATCAACCGTAGTAAACTCCATTTCGCCAACACGCAATCATTGGGGAATAACTATTATTATTAAAAGACGACCACATCGTCCACATCCAAACCTGTTACTGATATTTTCAATAATCGTGCTATTCTTAAAACAATAATTATTTATGACGCTGGTAGGTTGGTTACCACCTAATAACAAAATGTGCATTTTCGTTTACAAATAGAGTTTGTATGTTCTGATTACGTTCTATTATTATACGAGTAGTACGCATACCAACAACTTGCAAAATGTATTAATTAATTAAAAAGAAATGTAATTTCAATACTTTAATATTTTGATTATTACAAAAATCTGTGACTAATGGGGTCCAATTAAACTCCGAGGTCATCCCCAACACCACTACCAATATTTTGATTGCAACGGAGACTTTTCTAATTTGATTACTTGCTACGAATCATCCTGACAACTAAATAAAATAGCAATCATTTAAATTTTCAACTTTTCCTTTAAAAGAAAGATCTATTACAAAATCAATCTAAAAAGAATTAAATTCGCATAAATGATCATGTTTACTGAGTGTCGATTTACACAAACAGTAAACACACATATGCACATATTAAAACTAGGGAGGATTTTATATGTCAGCTGACTAATAAATTGGGCCCAGTCATACCTACATGATTTCGTTATCAGAACAGATACCAAGGTCAATAATAGCGCTGGGGCAACTCTTCACTACTATCAAATACTTCTCAATACACATAAAAAAAAATCTCACAGAACTACCCCAACACTAAACCAAAAAAACCCGCCAACAACAAGCTTATTACACCAAACTCATTCCCGCACGCGGCAAATTCAAACCGTCCAATCACTGTCCCGCATGCTGCATCCCTGACCGACACAGGCACGACCTGGCGACCGTTGGCACGGCAATTAGCGCACGTCGGGTAATTACCGGCGGTTGCAGCGCTCCGGGTAGACGCCGACGCTATTCTGGCCGCGCCGAGAGCGCCGGTCGGGTAGTTAGCACTCCCGCCGCATTTGCATGGCGCTCCACGCACCTCCGGGGAAGCGGGGGCGGGGGGCGGACCGCCTCCGGGCACGTGCACGGATACTTTGCATCGCGAGGGGAGGTTAGACAGGACCGGAGCGGCGCCTAACTGATAGGATTCGAAATATTCCGAGTTCATGTGTTTTCAAAAGTTTGTCGTCTAAGATATAGGTAGGATATTCGACGTGGTAGATAAGGAGGACTCGGATATTTAAGAGAAAAGCAGATGCACACTCAAGATGGGTTGCAATTTGTTATAAAAGTGTTCCATAAAAAGTCCTTTTAGGTAATGTTTGAAGACGAGAAATTTATTCCTATATATGCCCTTGCAGTAGTTGAGACATTTTCTAGAGCGTGGTCTCTAGACATGATCTTTAGAGGTCATCCAGAAGGTTCTGTTACACCAGAACGACTGGGCGGCTGTTTCATATCCATGAAAATATTATGATTTGAACCCAGACAGTGGCCAGGGATCACCGACTACTGTGCTAATCTAATACGCTGGAACACAGAGCGCTACAAATATACTTGAATTTTTTATAAATGATGAAGTGTCTCAGTCGCAATTGCAGTTTTCTTTAGATTGTTTGAATTTAATCATATTCCCATCTCATCTGAATTGGTTACCAGATTGACAGCCAAATTTCTGATGGTGATGGTTTGTTTGAGAGGTTTTTTGATCACATCCAGAAAATTGTTGGACGAAGTAAGCTGCTGCCGGTAAAAGTATTGTTTATTATCATAAGGTTAGTCCTTAGTATTCACGAACGATTTTGAACATCCACATATTGTCGGGACCACTACCACTTCCACACCCAGAGGTATTCATTCGGAACGCATCCCGCTTGCACATTACCGTCTAGTTCTTCTTATATACTAATGATGAAAACAACGTAAATTACTAAAAGTTTCCACAACAAAGTATTCCTATCCAGGGCAAGTGAAAATAGCAAAATCTTATTGCAAGCTATCCCTCGGTGACCCAACACCCGCAAATATTACCTTTTTGTGTATATCTAGATCAGTGCTTTTGCAATGAGGTTTTTCAAGCACTCCCAGACCAACCAAGATTTGATTTTGCAGCATGCAAGAGCTTCCGGCTTCCAGACTTGCCTAACTGTACAGCATTAATATTTCTATACATTTATGGTTTCTTCTCATATTCTCTCCAAGGCATAGCCTAATGACACCTACTTCAGTCCGGAATATAGTGCCATAGGTCCCTATAAGTGACATACAAAAATGATACTGCTGGGAGACTCGTTTGATTGAACCGTTAATGTACCAGACCATCATTATTTAGACGTAAGCTGTTCCACTTGTCTTCAACTTGTCCGGATTTCTCCGAGTCGATTCACAGCTCAAGACCAGGTAGTACCAAAATTCAATTTTAGGTCTCATCACATTAACACGCTTTTCGAAAATCTGGGTTCACATCCCAGTTGTTATTTGTGACGAGGACCAGCTTGGTTTTTGCAAGGTTTATGCACATCTTTACCCTTTCATACCATTCCGTCAAAATGTTCAAAGCCTTTTCTATGAGGTCTGAAGTTATCTTGACATGTTTTCCCCATAATTAGTATGACTGACTACATAATTATGACCTGGATATGGCAATTTTCCTTAAAGGTGACTGTTTTTTGGCAACCATGACTCTCAAAGTCTTTCCAAACATAGTTACATGCATGAACTCTCCTACCTTATAACATAGCACTTCCATAACCTTGTGTTTCGTCCATTTCATCATGACATAATATGCCTCCTTGAAGCAGCCACAATGCGATTAAAGGAGTAAAAATTCTCAGGAATGTTTCTTTGTTGTCCTGTTAAAGTTGCTATTAAGAATTAAATCACGTGGAATCATCCATTGAACCCGATTTCTTATTAATCTTCTTCGGTTTTTCCTGATTCCGTTCCTGTAATGTGCCGTTTTATATATGGAGAGCGACGCAGAAAAATCTAGTATTTACCATCACATTAGTGGGAGGGAGATGAGAATAATTGGAATGGAACGACGGACAGAGTCGGCGATACATATTAAATTGGAGAATTTTACATTAAAGACGGACACACGTAAAGGCCAAGGAGATCTCTCTCGCTCCCCTTTCTCTCTCCGTCTGACCGTGTCTCATGTGAGTGTGCCGTATGAGAGACACAGTTCGTATTTCTAAAAGAATCTAGTGTTATTTATTACGCCTTCTCCAAGTATCGCATTCTCCTGCTCCAAGGATCTCCTATTAAAATATTTCTTCTGTTTTCATTTCCATACCATGGCTCACTTCCGGGAAACCTTCTCCGATCAGTTTTCTCGGGTTCGCATATTCTCTATTATAATATGTAGGCATATATGAATGTTTGTATTTACTAAAGTTATATTATTAGCATTTGTCAGGGAAATGCGTATACATATCTTCAAATAACTTATAGTTACTTATAGAATATACACAGATGAAATAAAGCCGAAAACGTGAATTTCTTAATTTTCAAACTATAATTATGAAAAGTTGATCAAATGGAGGAATAATTTTGAATGGTTTTTGATAAAAATTTTAAAATATTTGATAAAGCGGGAAGAGTAACTAGACAAACAACCCAATTAGAACCTTAGCCGACGTGAGCGACCAAGCCTGAGTTAGTTTTATCATCCAAACATGGGGGATGGAGCTATTACGTTAGCTTTAACTCTTCAGTCTCTTCTGTCTATCGTTCCCAGTCACGGACAAAAATGTGTAAAAAAATGTTAATATAATGCTCTCTAAAGCCTTGCAAAGTAGAATAAATTAAGGGATGTGAGGCCTTGAATCAGTGTACGTGTTAACGGTATTTTAATAAAATACCGTTAATAAATAAAGTATTGATAAAATAATACCACTCACCTTCGCTTACACCGGAAGCAGCCTACAACTTTCTTATTTTGAAAGAGAAACCCTGTATAGGTATTAAAACATTTTCAGATTATCTGGGAAAATTTAATATAGCAATGCTGTTTATAACTTAAGTTTTGTAACGAGTATTTTAAGAGTTATAAACATTTTCCATTTTCAAAATAGCTTACATTAAAAACAGTTCAAGATATCGAAAAACGGTTTATACAGGCACAGGGTGTCCCATAATATGTGGGCAATCTCCCGGATTTGGGTAAATTTCGTAAAAATAAATGAAAAAATAGCTATAAAATTAATTCCTCAGAGACACCACTACAAAGATATTAGCTGTTGAAGTTGAGGGTTGAAAATCAATTTTTTGCAATAACTTTTTTATTTCTTGACCGATTTTGATAATTTTTGGTTTTATTTTGTATTATTTGGGACTGTTTAGAATAGTGTTTCATAATCTTTGATAGCACATACGTAGACCTCGGGATGGCATAACCTCTTCATTCACTTGAAAGAAAACAATAAAAATAATAATTTTACAGTTTTTTAAGGTTAATTTTCTTTTTATTTTACATTTTTTACATAAAAAATGTCTCTTTATTTATTTCGATAGAGCGAACCGTTATCGAGATAAACGTCTTTCTAATAGTTGATGCGCCGCAGGAACTTTCCAAATTTCAAGTAAATTTTAACAAGATGGCTGACCTTTGACAGTAAATTTAGCAGGAAACAAAACAAAAACTTAATTACATACACGTCAAATAGTGTCAAAGATTTCATTTCATGCAGATTCAATTCTAACTGATTTTAAAATGAGTTACACAAACGCTGAAAATCAGTTAGAATTGAATCTGCATGAAATGAAATCTTTGACACTGACGTGTATTTAATTAAGTTATTGTTTTGTTTCCTGCTCAATTTACTGTCAAAGGTCAGCATTCTTGTTAAAATTTACTTGAAATTTAGAAAGTTCCTGCGACGCATCAACTATTAGAAGGACGTTTATCTCGATAACGGTTCGCTCTATCGAAATAAATAAAGATACATTTTTTATGTAAAAAATGTCAAATAAAAAGAAAATTAACCTTAAAAAACTGTAAAATTATTATTTCTTTCAAGTGAATGTGGGGGTTATGCCATCCCGAGATCTAGGTATGTGCTATCATAGATTATGAAACACTATTCTAAACAGTCTAAAATAATACAAAATAAAACCAAAAATTATCAAAATCGGTCAAGAAATAAAAAAGTTATTGCAAAAAATTTATTTTCAACCCTCAACTTCAACAGCTAATATCTTTGTAGGGGTGTCTCTGAGGAATTAATTTTATAGCTATTTTTTCAATTATTTTTACGAAATTTACCCAAATCCGGGAGATTGCCCACATATTATGGGACACCCTGTATATCCCTATATCTTAAATTTTCTTGTCCAATTCTACTCTATTCTACTAAAAATTAAAAAAAAAATAATAATATTCTCAAATTTTTTACAAACTCACAAATTTTTCATCACACAATATCAGTACCTATAGATAATACAAAATTATGTAAAATGTATAAATATATACAGGTTGTTAATTATTAGGTGTTACAAACTTGAAGGTTACGTAGGCAATGCAAAAATAGAGGAGAAATTTCCTGTAGACATGGGTCGTTGGAGCTTTAGTTTTCGAGATTCAGGGTTCCTACATTGTGGAATATCTTGAAAACACTTCAATTCGTACAACAACTGACAAAGATTTCGAACAAAGATAAAGTAGCGACAAAGATTCTGATCAGCCAATTTTTACAAAATTTCACAAAAATATTATATTTTTGGAAGAATTTTAACACCTTGTAGCTCGAAAACTAAAGCTCCAACGACCCATGTCTATAAGAAATTTTTCGCCTATTTTTTATTTTCTACAATACATGCTCTTTAAGTTTGTAACACTTATTCTTTATCGCCCTTTATTTAATACCTAGATATATTTCATTCACACTATGGATACTATGGTGCAGATAAGGTGCATGAACAGTTAAAATGTAAACCATTTTCATCGATTTACAATTTTCATCAATTTAAAATGTAAACCGTTTTTTGATATCTTGGGCCGTTTTCAATATAACCTGCTTTGAAAATGGAAAATGGCGATTTTCATTTGTCTATAACTCATAAATTACTCTTTAAAAATTGTGGTTCTAAAGAAACCATTCTTATAGAATTTTCTCATACAATCCAAAAATGAAATAATATACAGGCTGTCCCATTTAAAATATGAATGTTGTAAGCTACTTTCGCTATAACCGGAAGTGATACAGGGTTGTGAATATTTTAGTTCACTTCTTCGTAATTGAAAACAAAAATGACGAAATTGCCAGTTTTCCATTCCGATTATTCGTCCATTCGTGAAGTTTTCGTTTTTTCGTTTTAATGAAAGTGAAGGCTAGATTTTGTTATCATGTGACATTCAGAGAAAAGTCTGAACTTTTGGAAGAAATTACAAGTTTTCATTCAAAAGTTTCAAAACGAAAGAATATAAAGCGGAGAACAATAATTAAATAGAAACAACAATGACAACACAACTAAAGCTAACAATTATTGTTTCATATATCAAACATTACCAACAAATGCTGCAAATGACTCTTTTGAATCTCACCAAAATGACAGTTTCTAGCCTCTCACTTACCAAAAAGAAAACAAAAAGTCATTAAAACGAAAAAAACAAATGCACCACTGAATTAATGATGAAATCATAAGATGGGTCGCTCCATTTAACATTTTTTAGGGGTAGCTAGTCGATAGAGAGGAGGGGATGAGCGGTGCACAAGTCAGTTGTACGTCAAAAAGTGTCTCGACAATTTTAGATTGTTGGCTTTTCCCAAAAATATTCACGCTGGGTTCCTTTTAAATTAACACCCTGTATATTGTCACCTGGTAAATTGATAGGTTGCTGACTTTAAATAAATTAATTTTTAATGAGCTTAGCAGATAAACATACAGTGAGGACGTTTATAGTCCACCCTCTCCATCTAAATTGCGGTAAAACTTTGGTACAAAGGCTGATTTCAATTGCACGAATTTTCCTATTTTTTGACTTTAACCTGATGTGTCAAATGTTGATGACGTCATCAAATCATGTAGACGTTACAATAAGCTTTAGTGTCCCCCACTAATCATGCAGGCTCTCTAAATTGAAAACTATAACATAATTTTTGGGTATACCTAATTAAAATACCTAAATTAAAAATGAGGTATCACATATGGCCCACCATGAGCCTCAAAATTTTTAACTTGACAGGGACTGCAACATCATTTTTTACTTTTGACTTATCAGTTTTACTTAAAAAATTATTAATTTTTATGATGTGATTGACTTTTTTTTTACTAAAATTCTATCTCATTTGAGGCGCAGAGTTTAAAAGGGGGGGGGGGGGCTAATTTTAAAGTCTATAAAGATTGTAAGAAAGTTTTGAGGAACAAATATAGGAAACTGCTGTTTGCATATTAAATAAAGAATATTTGTGATGAATATTCATTATTGCAGCATATTGAATAAGTACCTTACCTGTTTCGTCATGTAAGACAAGGTGTGAAAGTGTTAAATAAAAATTACTTCTATTGAATTAAATTATAATAATACAAACTGTGAGAATTCTGCTATCTACAAAATGTATGATTAAGATTTGATGTCAATTTTGCGGCAAAAATTATTTCTTTATTTCCGTTACACAGCTACTTTAATTAATATTTCTTTAAATCAGTCAATTCTATCAATTTTAACTTTGTTTTGTAATCTTTTGACATTCTTTCTTCCTGTTGTTTATTATTACAGACTGCTGCGAACACTGATTTTTAAATATTCTTTCTTTTAAACTGCCCATTTTCGTGATTTGACATATTTTAAAGGGTTGGAAAGTATGTTACATAGGTACGGTAAAGTATGACTTCATGCAATAAGAAAAGAAACATTTGGGTTGATTTAGTATATCTATACATACTTTTAAAAAAAATTAGGGTGCCTATTTATTATTACAAAAGAATTCTCTAGAAAAAAGTGTCAGTTTTTTTGCAAATGGCTAAAAAAGTAACAAAAATAATTTTTGTTGTAAATTAAACGTTCAGTATAGAGTCTCAGTTATCCGCGATAATGTAATGGGGCATCCGTATCGAAGAATTAACAACTCAGATAACCCAGAATCATCTACAGAACTATTATTTGCTGCGTAAGCTTTTTAGACATACTTATTCTGCAATAATTCATTGTTATAAGGGTTATTTATTTATTTACATTTCAATTTTCTTGACAGTTATTGCAGTTTCCGTGGTATCACTTTATTTCATTGCAACCCCTATTATAGGCAACCTTTATACCCTAATAGCACAGTCGCATACTGAAGATCGTCAACTGTTTTTAAAACTGACGTACTTTCTGCTATTCTGTCAGCGGTCACTTCTATGACTGTCAATAGGACACTTGTCGATCTCCCAGACCGGATTTAATTTATACCTCATTTTCATTTCCCCTCTACGGACAATAACAATTGGTGGAAATTAATTAAATTATTTTCACTCCATTCTGCACGTGGTTTTACATATTAATTTCGTAATAATTATTATTTTGTTATTTCATACTTTAAAATACCCGTGCAGAGTCCGATTTGCTGCTTTTACTTCCCTTATTATGAACTTTCAGTGACTGAGCGGAACTTTTTTTTTGAGACCAACCGAGTCTTGTGTGGAGCTGAGTTAACTTTTGAACCGTGGCTGCAACGTTTGTGGAACAGATTTCACCTTTCTGGCATGCTGTTTCTTCTTTGCTGGAGTTGTCCCGCGCTCCAACATCAAGCCAACGTCAAGCCAACATCACCGTTGAAGCCGTATACTTCTAGAAAACCGTCACTACCAGCCCCACCACTCATATTTTTATTCACCGTACGAAGCTAAAGTACCCCGTGACCCGTGAAGCTCAGTGATTCATTTTTTTTTTCTTGTCCTTTCGCGCTGTAAATTTTTCACGTCTTACTTGTTGCTTCTATAATTATTATTGTCAATTTTGTCACTTTATTGTACTTACAGAGGGAATTATAAAGGCTCATTAAGTTAACTGGCAATTTCTGTGGCCATTTCTGAAGAAGGTATCGAGTCTAAGTGGATTTTTTTTTAATTTATCTATTCTTGACATGAAATTAATTACAAAAATGTCAATAAAAGTCATTTGACGTCGATATTAGCTTCAAAAACGAGCACAGAAATCTGCCCGTTAGCCTAATGTTCCTTTATAATACTGGCTGTTAATCTTGTAAATGTAAAACCACATTGTCGTAAGTAATCTCATTTTATTTTTCACCTATGTGATAACAAATACATATTGAACATCAAAAAATAACATAAATAAAATAAGAAAATAAATATCAACAATAAAAATTGGACCATTCACATAAGTGTTCTAAAACGCTAAGCGTACACGCATTCATTCATATTTCTAGGTAAGCTGCGTAGCCACCATTCCTCCCAGCTTTCATTCTCATTATATTGGTCCTATGAGCATGTACACCGTGAAAGACACATCCACTGAAAGAAGAGCCCTTTGACTTGCCGTTCATTTCAGGATTTCGGACTTACATCTATAGGAACCAGCCACGGAATACCTATGCGAGTAAGAAGATTTCGAGACTCATTACTACCTTTGTTTGAGGATTTATCCAGGTGATTAGCTGATTCAGGTATACATAGTTTTACAAAGTTTTCAATTTTAAAATACAACTTTAAGACTAATAATTTTACTTTACAGTATATAGAATAGGTGTAATAGTTATCGACTTGTATTTAAGAAAATAATCTAAAAGTGACGTCTTTCAGATGTCTATATAAAAAAATTCTTCACCAGAGGAGTTGTTCTTGCAAAACATCGAATTTGCTCAACAAATTTTTTATAAGGTCAGGTAACATTATGGGCAAAATTGTAAGGCCAACACGTTCAAAGAGAACCAGGCAGCTGAACAATAAGGCGTCAAGCTTCACGTATGAGGAAAATCCGGAAATCTGATTGATGCATCCTTATAAACTACAGAATGCTCATATGAGACTATTTACGATTTGATGGTGAGATCGATACCAGGTAGATTTCGATTATTATGATTTTTTTGGATTTCGTTGTATGAATACAGCTTTGTTTCATGCCAGATTCATTAACGTTTAATGAGCGATAGAAGTGCCATAGTTTGAAGCGAGAGATCCCTCACCAAACGTCTCGAAGAGAAGGACACGTCTAGGCAGGCAACGGTGACAGAATCAGAAGATCAATTTTTAAGTTAAAGTAGTGAAATTTTTTTGGAGATCTTCATCTTCTTATGGGGGACAAATTGTGTTGGACGGTATTGTGTTGGATGACAATTCTGTTTTCCCAAGCAGAACGTATAATAAGCAGCCTGCTCTTTTACTTGATCGCCCGTTATAACTACTTTTGTTTTGCTTTTGATTAGACGATTCCTTTGTTATTATTTGCGTTGAAAGTATTTGTGTTTACAAGAAAATGAATTTCACAACAGAGAAAAGTTAATCTTTCCTTGATGAAACGAAGTTTTGACAGTTATTATAGAGCATAATAATTATTATAGAGCAATCACTTCTAGGAACGGACTTTTGTGTGGGTGTTTTTTTTTTATATGAAGCAGGAACAGAAAACTATCATCTGACATCTACAAAAAAGCCAGAATCAAGTTATTGCTAGAAGAGCTGTTTGTAAAGTTTGAAGAGTACCTAAGTATGGGCATTGGACGCTATTATTTTTGTATTTCTTATTCCTAATAGAGGTTCTCGTTAGCTGTGTTCTCTGCATTGAAGAATTTTTTGAGCGTAAAAAATATACCTACATCGTTATTTGATAAAAATAATGATCACCAATACCTGGTGAAGAGGAATGTACGAATGACCTTGAAAAGTTTGTCGCGCTATTATTGGAAGACCTTCCGCCCCCACTTCCCACAATTAGAGCTGACCTTTTATATAATATAAGAATACGACCAAGGATAATGTATTTTTGAAATCTGACGACGTATGTGGCGAGTATAGGAATCTCGTTTATATAGGCCACAGGTGATCAGTTGAAACCATTATCCTGTATAACTGGATAGAAAGTCCAGGCGTCCAGTATTTAGTCATTCATGGAAGAACACCGTGTAAGTTGAACGACGTAAATAAATGAGTAGCTTTTGTAAGAGGCTTTACGTGGAGGCCTGAAAGCGTCAATCGTTGTTTGTGATCGCTGCCGTTCCGCCGCGTTTGTCGGCTCAGCCTCTCTCCATCGCGGATGGAAACTCCTCGGCCAGCTCTGCGAGAGAGAACCCTTATTATGCTGCCGGATTATATTAAAAAATTCGCCACTTTTTTCCCCTGACTGTACTTGTAATCTGCGCTGGCGTTGATGACCTACCCCCTGCACCGCTTTCAGTCCGCAGTCTGACCAGAACGCATGCGCCCTTTACTCATTACTTTACCGATTAATTAACTTGCATATTGCTTTACTCTTCTAACCTATGCGAAAGAGCCCGCGTCGCTCTTTCTCTCCCCTTGCAGTTCGCAGACCCGCTCTTAGTCTCTCTTATAGGGGTATGTAATTTCATTCTGTCTCTAGTCTTAATGAAATGTAAGCCCGTCTCTTTTTGGCCCGTGCCGCCTAGATGCTGCTCTTTCTCTGCACGGCACATGATAAATTCGCAGTGAATTTCGCGAAAACGGGGATTTCAGAGCTTTTGCTCCGGTGTCATTAAAATTCTCACTCCAGCAGCGGCAAGTTTTATGGAAACTATGCGATCTGGAGTCGAATGTCTCGTTCCGGTCCGGTCAAGTGTGCGCCTTTGACCGGACTCTGCTGACGTCTCAGCTGTCCAAGATTACGCCGCCTCCATAAGTAAACATAGTAATTATGACTCACTGGACGAAACAAACACATTCTCTCTCGCTGGCTTGATTAAATCGTTCGGATGCGATTCCATTCCGTATGGTTTTACTGTTTATCGCTGCATCGATTTTAGTCCACCTTCTTACTTCCTACCGCCTTGCAGACTTTAGAGAAGTGGTTCTCGGGAAAACACATCAATGATATTTTTATTCTATTCCCCCGCATTTTCTCCGCATTTTGCATCGATCAAAATGATCAAAATTTTCAGCTAATTTTAGTTAAAACCATTCAACTCGTCACATGATTAATAATAATAATAATAATAATAATTCATTGACGGGAATGCCATTATTTGTAAAATTACAAACTTAAATGTAAAAATTAATGCATTAAAATAAATATCTACTTAAATAGTCGGGGTATTTAAAACAAAGTATTTTGTCCGCGTATATCATAATCTGTTCATAGGACGATTGGACGAATAATGAGTACCTAATCCATCTTGTGAAATTTTACAGAGAAGAGCTCACTAGTTATGTTATGTCGTTCTTTTGGAAACGATTAATGATGAATAAATAAAATGAAAATGAATAACAAAAATAACCACATTAATAACATGTGGTTCCTCACATGATGAACATAAAATTATTAGGTTGCGTAGGTATATGAATGAATACCTGTAAATTTATGGGGGTTTTCCTTGTTGTAAATGAAAATGAAAATGAAAAGCATTTTTATCAAATGAAAATAAATCAGTCTCTCTTGTGTTTAGATATGACCTCTTGAAGGAGGCGTCAAAAAAGTAATTTTCAACTTTTTTTGTTACGCAGCAGCATCATTTTAAAATGCGTCTTGGAAAACCTAAAAATCATGTCTGGTAGTCTTTTCGTAAATTTAATAATTTTCAAGATTTTTTAATTTTTTATATAGGTATGTATTTACAAAAAAATTCTAAATTGAAATGAAAGTTCACAATTTATTCTTTAAGATAATTAAATTTAGGTAGAAAAAATCACAAGATACATTTTTTATTTATGAAATAAATCAGGTAATCCAAAGTGCATTTTAGAATGACGCGAGACAGATATATAAAGGGGTGGTATTTTCTACCCATAAAAACAGTACAGACTTGTCTCAGCGTTTTCTCATAAGAATAATAGTAGACTTGAGCAATCTAAATTGATTTTTTTCAACTTGTTTCGTTTTATTAAAAAAATAAATAAATAAAATCACTTTTTTTGACATCCCCCTCCCCTTCAAGGGGTCGTATCTCAACAGGATATGGGAAAATTATGTATTTTACTTTCAAAATCTCGCTTAATTTTCAACAAAAAATCATCCCTTAAAGTTTTTTTCACAGATTTATTTACCTACTATGTATAAATTTTACCATGTCTAGGGCGTCGAAATTTTATTTATATCCGAAGGCTTCGAGGTGAAAAATGTCTTATTATTCTTAATAATGTTTTCTGACCACTTTCGGTTAAAAAAAAAAACTGCTTTATTGTTTAGTTTATGTTATGTACCTACCTATCTGCTAGATTTTATACAGAGTCTCTATACGCTAAAGAACTCTATAAGTAAATATATACAGAATGTTTTAGTTTGAATGTTCATAACTCCGCTAACGGTAGATCACGTGAAAATTATTGTTGATTTTTTATAAAACTTTGTTATAAACTTTTATTGTCGAGATACAGAGTGTTAAACTTTAAAGAAAAAATCATTTTATTGAATCTTATAAACTACTGACGATATTTTTCGCAACTTTGGTATAAAATAATATTAGTCTAAAGAGAAAATTTTTTTCAGCACCTGATGTACAATAAACCGAGCATAAACTTTTTAGAAGACAACTTAGAGTGACGTCGTAGTTATGGGAATTCTTTATATTTATTTAAAGCCCCCCCCCCCCCAACTTCTACTGAAGAAAAGATAATTCTGTTTTTAAAGTTATTTTGAATTTTTTTTCGAAATTTCGTCCTTGATGCGTTAGAGGAGAACACAAACACATTAATAAGAGCTAAAATCGCACTTTTTTCTTGCGTACCATAAAAGGTATACTTTTTTTTTTTAAAAAACGCCGGTCCTAGGAGATCGAAAAACGTAATAAGATATACAGCTGAAAGTAATGTCCAAACGTTGATCTATCTTGAATTTGAATTTTCAAACTGGTCGACTTATGTAGTACCTAATGATTAGTAATTCGATAAATGTCAAATTTTAATTATAATTGAAGAAAGTTTTGCAAACATTTGTGAGTTCATTTATAGTTTAATAATATGGATAGCGATTATATTATCAAAATACCCTTAATAATTGTCATTTGGGCATTATGGGTAACAATGTCGAACTTTCGTGTTCATGTTGGATATAAATTTGA
Organism: Malachius bipustulatus; assembly: GCA_910589415.1. Classification (NCBI taxonomy): domain Eukaryota; kingdom Metazoa; phylum Arthropoda; class Insecta; order Coleoptera; family Melyridae; genus Malachius; species Malachius bipustulatus. The sequence continues at coordinate 82,780,862 of OU342630.1, read as the reverse complement.
TGATATCTGAGTGTTAATGGTAGCTATACCTAAGCGACCATATCGGGGAAAAAGTACCTGGTCATTTTTTGCCCGGGTAAAAAGCAGTTCATATAAAGTGCCATTTGTATACCTGCCAAAGGGGGGAAAAGTCAAACTTTCAGCCCGTCGCAGAAAAAAAAACGGAAAAAAAATTTATAATAAAATATTTCAAAAAACTAAGCTCTCAAGAGGCCTTTATAGAAGGTAGCGTTTTTCAAATAATAAAATAAACTTTGAAAATAAGTTTAGGTATACTAAAGTAAAGAAAAAAGAAATAAATTTATTTTCTCCAGTGGCGTAGAAGTTTGGGGGCTGGAAAAAAACACTCCCATGTCAAGTTACAAGACTTTCTTTTTTCTAAAATATGCGTGGTTGCAGCACGATAGAGCTTTGGCTCATTATAGCAAGATGTGAAAATATTATAGAGAGCAATAACATTTAGATAAATAATGTAAATTCGAAGAGGAAATCTTTATAGGTGTTTCCCTTTATTGAATTTAGGAAGTGAGATAGAATTGCATCTTAAAATGGTATACAGGATGTCCTTTCAGAGCTCACCATCATGAGTATCTCCTAAACGCTATAATAGATACCTACATCAGGTTCAGTTAAATTAGAGAAAACAAACTATATTTTGTGGCCATCTCGAACAGGAACGTGACCGTTCCTGAAATATCCTGAAAAAACTGAATAATCGAGATTTCTTAGTTTTTTCATATCTTTTTTATAGTTTTCATTGCTTTTCATAGTCAACTTTTGTTTTTATTATGGCCGCCATATTGTATTTTGTATATGGTATAATTATACCTATGGATATATAGGTGTAAATTTAGTGGTTGAAGTTGTTAAAAATTACGCGAAAATAAATATGGGACAATAATTATGATCGAATTACCTAGCATTTATTAACTGGATAGGAATTAGCTTGATTGACCCTAAATTTTCGAGCTATCAAGAACTTGTCCAACGGGACTTGCAATAAAATAAAAAAAAATCAAAGAGAAAATTTTTCGCGCTGACCGGACACTGTCTAGCCTGACGAGAATAAAAATACCAGAATAAAAAAAATTCGCCTCTGCCTTATTCCGTCTAGAATGTGTCTAAGAACTGAAAATAGATAGCTATCTCTATATCTATTTTGCCAATATTAGACTGTATTTATAAAGGGTGTTTAATTCTAGGAGGTTAAAAATTCAGATTTGGGTTCAGAATTCAATTCTGAGCGCAAAATGTGATTTTTTTTTCAAGATATTTGAAAGTTTCTGGTTAATTTCCACCCTCGTTTCAAAAGAAAACATATGCAACTAATGCAATAGAAATTTGGAAATCATACTTGTCTATAAGTACAACCAAAAAGGGATTTGATCTGTATTGATCGTTGTTTGAGAGGATCGATCATTTTGAGGGAAGCATCTGCTCATTTTAGCATGAATATCCTACAAATCATTGACAATACAATGCACTAATTCTGTTACAATTTAATTACTATTTCTTAATATAGAAACAGCATAATAGGTTAAAATTAATACAAATAGGTATTAATATTATTAAGCCTAGTATAAAATTAGGCTTAATAATAGTAGCAATAATTTTTACTATAAATTAATATCAATTTATTAATAGAAAACGCAGTGTAATATAATTTAATTTTTTTATAATAATATTCTTTTGGTCCCAAAAATTTTTCAAAAGTACCAAATATGTATGCAGTGTGCATGATGGTGATGGCAATTTTTGATTTCTTCACTTACCTAAGTCAAAAAATTTGAACTCATCTTTCAAAAGACTGATGATGAACACACCAATAATTATTTTTTATCTTTTCTGATTAACTAATCTTCTAAATCTAAGTAGAGCAAATAAAAGTGATGACGTAAATGTAGAGAGCAAATGACGTACCCCCTTCATATTGGAATAATAGCGCATACCTATTTTTATAATAAAAAAGCATCGCTAATTGTCTATAAGGTAATTAATTATCCCAGAAGATATCGTAATCAAGCCCAATAGGCGGATGAATTTTGAAAAAAGGGACTAACTCTGTAGGTACCCATTTATACAGTAATAATCGTCGTGTTTTGTGCCACACCTATAAATAATAATAGTTAATTATTTGAACTATAGCTCTAATATTTATTTATCTTAACTATTATAGGTACATAAATATTCTTCCTACCAACCTATTTAGGAGAGCTTTATAGTATAATTTGATTCCCTCTCTGATTTTTTTTCCTGAATATGAATCCTGAAATCCTGGAACCTGATAATTAAATTCCATGCCACGCATCTGGCCACGCTTACGCCAGTGATTTGGAATTTGGATACCTTACAAGTTACAACTACAGCCTATACTACTGTTTACTTCTTCGCTCTTCAAATAAATAAATAATACAGTTGCACTTTAAGAAAATTAAGAAAAAACGAGTCCATTGTGGACAACTTTCCACTCACAATACATTTTTTGCTTGTGTTTCTATCATCCATTCAGCTACGTTTTCCCCAACATCATCTCTGTTAAGTTTTCGTTCTAATAAGGCTCTTCATCGGCAAAACTTATCTAAAGAAGTACGATTTACCCTGGGTCATCATATAAAATAAGTCAGTTTAAATTTCTCTCTATTAGAGATGTTTCTTATTACAGTGTAGGTGTATATTATAAGGTAAAGATAATATTTACGTATGAGCTGAAGTTAAAGTCACTGGACTCTTTTGAAAGGTTAGAAAAGCTCATAACCTTATTTTATTAGATTGTGACAACAGGTCGTCTTCGACAGGTACAACCCTCACGTGACCAAATTCTCAACCAGTATGTGTATTTAATTCTTTAGACAAATATTAATAAAAAGACACGAATAATTATATTGTATCATTCAAAGTTGCAGAACTTGATGTTGTTTTAAGACAACACGGTAGGTAATTATTTTTTTCCATTTTGCACAGAGAACTAATCGCGCCATTTCTTTTTAATGGGGGAATCTGTAATCAAAATTTTGAGTTAGATATACTCGAATAATAAGGAACAATATTCAATATGCCTATATTTATATCCGATGATTATCGCCCAAACTTTAAGAGGCAATTTTACGGTGTAGGTATTAAATAGAGTTAGTGCTTTGGAGAAATGTAATGTGCACATTTCAAGGTGTAAGCGTTTGATGTAGGTTAGGTCAGGTCTTATTTTTTACGCTCCCAGTTATTAAAATAAAAAAGTCGGATGTGAGCATATTTTTTATAATTTTCCTGTAAAAGACCGTTATTCTTATTTAATAAAAAAAACAATGATATGCATGCTGCCCTATATTGATACAAATAAGTCAATTAATCGCTCTATATACGAGTAATTAACCTACAAGAGAAACCCACTTCTTTTTGAAGATTCTTCCCTTCCCCCACTTCCCTCAAAACGATCTCCCACTACTTGTCCAATTTATTTGACTTATATCTAGGTATGTACCTACCAAATTTCCATAGTGTGAATTAATTAAGATATAATTTACATAAATTGATATGACGTCATATTGACAGTCTAAATATTTGTGCACATTCTACTTACAATGCAAAATAATTCGAGATTTCGCATCCACATAACAGCTTTTTTCAGTTCTATCTGGTGAGGGTAACCTATATGTACACTAAGTATGAACTGCCACTTAATTATTATTATTAAATTGTATAATCCAGAAAATCACCATACATAATATTATAAATTGTTTAAGACGAAATAAGAGTGTCCTATTACAAAAACAAACATAACTGATGGGCGATCATGAAATGTTTATTTACATCAGGATGACGCTTCTTTCTGAAGTACCGGCAAAAGTCGGCGATCACATGTGTGCGTGTGCATTGCCGTCAAGTCAACACAGTCAACACAGAGAGATCCCTACACGTTGTTTTCGGCAGTCACGTGGAGTGCGGGAATCGGTGCAGATCAAGGCGGCCGGGGCCGGTAAAAGGCCGAACAAGTGAAGTGTGTTCGCGCTGTCAGCACAGCCAACGCCGATCGCGCCACGTACTCTATCCACGGCCGGCCGAGATGCTCTGACCGCTGCACCGGTGACCACCACGAGGCGCTAGAGGGGGCGTAATTACCCCGCAACGAGAGGGGAGCCTGTGCGCTAACAATGTAGTTAACATATCGGCTAATGAGCCGCTCCGCTCCGAGCTCTTCCAGGATCTATATAGGGGCGGCCGGAGTGACATTTGGCCGACTTGATTTATTCCCTGCCACACTTGGACTTTTCTGTTTTCTTACGAGACGAGACAGCCGAAGCACTCGATTAAGTTCGGGGTGTTATGCGGCCAAAAGTTTTAACCGAATGCTTCTTCTCCAATTCAATTCACAATCATTATTATGAAACACGTTTCGACAATTAAGTCTCGACGACACCCTTACCTGACTGTTAGTTACCAAACACATCATTCGTGATTGTTTACTACCTACAAGATCTGTTGTCGCTATAATTAAGCAAACTCGACGTAACCGTTACACCGGCATTTGTGTTTATTGACGTATTCAGTATTCTGATGGTTAATTGAATAGGGATGTATTTATAAGGGAAAAAACCGACTGGGTGCTTATTTTAAATTATTCTAGAAAAAAAAACACAATAATTATAAAGTTATTTTTATAATAATTGCGATCTATAAGAAGTGATAAAAGCGTATAAGTATAAAGCGTATTTATACGAATGTATCAATACTACTATTAGGTACTCTCTGTACACTGAGAGTTGTCCGTTGTCATGCCGCACTGATTCTGACTAAACAATTTCATTTAATTCGATTTGAATCGTACACTTATTTCTAAGTCGAACCAGATGTGGTATCGCAGTTCGTGTCAGTGGCGTGTGTTGAGGAATAATGAATATCCTATAAATATATTATTTCGACAAGTTATTGACGAAGTAGAGCCTTGCAACTTTTTGATAACAAATATACAGCGTGTTCAGTTAAGGGTACGGAGCGGCCATATCTCGGTAACTATTGGTTCTAGAGTCTCAAATTAAAAATTTTCCAGACATAAGTGACCATGAGAAATTCAAGGAAAATATTTTCAAGATGGCCGCACTTCCGGAAATACCGGAAGTTGACACCTAGTTCATTATTTTAACGGGAACACCCTGTAAAGTATTATATTTTTTAAATGTCTGAAGAAATCGAATACAGGTGGTTTTCACCATTGGAATTTAGATTGAATGGTTTATGAGTTATAAACAAGTGAAAATCGAAAATTTTCAACTTCAAAGCAGTGTAGAACTAGAACGGCTCAAGATATCTAAAAACTGTTTACATGTCCCTATCCTAACTTTTCACATTGTATCCTACTATGTGGTTTAAATTCTAATACAGAGGGTGATGAAAAATCGGATAATTTTCATCACCCTGTATTAAAATTTACTCTACATAGTGGGATAAATCATGAAAAGTTAGGATAGGGACATGTGAACCGTTTTTAGATATCTTGAGCCGTTCTAGTTCTACACTGCTTTGAAGTTGAAAATTTTCGATTTTCACTTGTTTATAACTCATAAACCGCTCAATCTAAATTCCAATGGTGAAAACCACCTGTATTCGATTTCTTCAGACATTTAAAAAATATAATTTTTTACAGGGTGTTTCCGTTAAAATAACGAACTAGGTGTCAACTTCAGGTATTTCCGGAAGTGCGACCATCTTAAAAATATTTTCCTCGAATTTCTCATGGTCACTTATCACTGGAAAATTTTTAATTTGAGGCTCTAGGGCCAATAGTTACCGAGATATGGCCGCTCCGTACCCTTAGCTGAACACGCTGTATATAATGCAAGTAAATAAGAATGATAATAATTATTATTGTTATCATCATGATAGAAATATCATGTCACCTACCTGCTGGTTGCCGTTTAAAAGAAAGAATAACACCTCCGTTTTCTTATTTGCAAGTAAAATATTCCAGCAATTTTACCACAAGACCACGTACTAGGGAGTTCAATCGTTTCCCAGGCAAAACAAGGAAATAGATTTTTAGGCATTCGCGAAATTAAGTTACTCATAGTTTATCACACCGTACAATATAACACAGGTAATTCTGCTAATTTCGTATTAAAAACGTTTCAAATCACAACAAAAACCTTATTTAGTATATTTACCGCTGACACTGACACTTGAGAGTAGCGACCATCGTAATATCGTATCAATCTAAGCGTATCAAGACGCGAGTCGATACTTCCGTCTCACTCTCGCTCATCTTTTTAGAATTGCTGACGATTCAAACGTATTTCTGACAATACGTCCCATTTTAACTCGATTGACTGCAATGCAATAGAAGGAGTAAGAAACATAACGAGATGATGTATCCTTAGTTCTCACAACAGACAACTCTCAGTGTACAGACTTTATATACAGGCTGAGTCAAATTCGAGCTAACATGCATCATTGGGATATCGGGAACTAGAAGATAATGTCTTATCGTCCGTATTTCCTCTATCTATCTATCTAGTCTCTTCTCTATCTATCTAGTCCGTATCTCTTTTGGCTTCCGAGATCCCAATGATGTAGGTCGAATTTGACTCACCCTGTTATGTTTCTTCTTTTTAGATTTTAAAGCCTACGGAACGTTATTGTCACTAATAAATAAGACTGCCTACCACAAAATCGTCGAGACCGTGAAGTATATAGGTATCTATTATTATGGTAGTTGCAATAACTTTGACAGGTTTGCCTAATATTTACTTCAAAGTTTTTTAAACTTAAAAGTAGTTGTTAAGTTGCGGCTACGTTGTTGGGACTTGAAACTAAACTTTCAAAAGTCGCGGTTTGTAGTAATGTTCAAAGTAAAACGAGCAATGAAGAATATACGTCAAAGTGATTTCTACTTAGACTATATTAATAAATATGGACCGCGCCTTCCCTATTTTAGCTTGAAGTCAGTTTTGGTTTGTTGATATTCTCTCTCGCACTCATATGCTGCTTCTGGTGGGGTAAGGGGAACGACGTAAAACGTAAACAAACAGAATGCAACGGCAGTGGCGCGCTCGAGTTCAATTATAGGAAATGTAATAATTACATAAATTATAATAATGATCATAAATTTTTTAAATAAATTTTTTAATTAAAAGACCGAATAACATCTCATAAAAATTATATAAAACTGACAGGTGCTTGTGGTTTAACAAAACATATTACTTACATAGGTCATGCAGCAGACTATAACAACTCCATAGTTTTGGCTTCTGTATAGTTAACACTTTTAAATGTACTAAGGTAGGTACTTTCTTAGAAATGGTTGGAATTTTACAAAGATAAAATTTAATAAATTATAAAAAAGATATAGACCACTTGAATAGAATTCGGAGTCTTCTAATACAAAGAGATAAAAATTATAATTATAGAAAATAACTTTCATTCTTCCAAGGATGATTCTTAAGTATTTTTCGGTTATTATCAATAATTCTAGCCAATTTTTCCTATAATAGTTTGATTACTTGAACAATAAACAAGTAACAATAATTTTAAAACGTAACTGATAGTTATGCGAATTTTAATACCGTTTCTAAAACAAATCAAAAAGGTAATAATACGAATATTATTTAAAAATCTATGCTTACCTGTCACTACAATTCTCTACGCCCATGACCATGTATCCTTTGTTTTGATTGACGGCTTTGGGTTGCTTACGTAGGAAACTGATAGACTTACCTTCTTTCGAAGTTTTCTCAAAAACAGAACACGTTTTCGCCACTTTTTTTTAACTTAATTGAAAAATTAATTATTAAAGCTTAAAACGAGTGAAAGCTAGAGCTGAAAATATAAATAACAAGGAACTTACAACTGTTTGAAAAACACGAACCCTTATTATGGTAATATGTAAACAAACGGTCTGACAGTATGTAAACATTCACGTTGCCATATGTAGCAAAGTAAAACGGGTATAAGGGATCCATCGATGTTTATTGCCCACCAATTATCACTGGAGAGGCTGCACTCTTTCATTGTAAGTGCCAGTATCATTATTGATCTGGCATTCATTGTTTTGAACAGTCTTGTTTGGAGAGAGAGGGATGTCGGAACACTTTTACAGTGTTTATTACTTGGTCCATCTTTTATTAATAGTCTAAGGATTTCTACCATTTGTTTTATATAACGCAGTTACACTTAAAAAATACGATAAAGTAACGATAACTTTGAAGGAGGCTTTTCATTGCTAAATGTATAGAACATACTTACTCACAGCAGTGCTCACATCTGCATTTACTTCACAGTCAGATAAGCTGGTATCAGACAGGACTGCTACTATGACCTAGGATACATGTTTGGGGCTGTTAAGCCCACTTAAGTGTATATTGAACTTAGCAGATTATGTATGCTTCTCAAAATAATCATGTTCTTTTCTGATTAATTATGTTCTATTTCACGAGGGCGCGTTCTTATTTTTCGGCCTCTGATCATCGCAATTTACGATAAAGTTATCAGGGTTTCAATTTAAATCACTGCTAGGTAATCACTAAATAAAATATTATCAAACACATAAAGAGATTTCATTCAAGTAGCGGATACCACGTTATTACGTACCCGCTACGTCAGCAGCGGAACGTAATTTATTATAGTAGTTCCAGGGTCGTCGCGATAACGTATCAGTCACCTGAATCTCCATTCTACATTTTCGTACCAGGTACGTTATAGAACCGTTCTAATTCCGTTCCTGTAGGAGTGGCAAAAACTTTAAAGTTCCGGCGATAGTTGTTGTAACGTAGTTAAGACTAAAAATGATGCTTGGGCTATATACAACATAAAAATTTATGTTGTGTGACTAGGGGCCGGTTGTTCGTACGTCAGTTAAAAATTTTGAGATAACTACTGATTTTAAAATGCCCTGTATTATCAAACCATTGGTCTGATATTTCTGAAAATGAATTCTGCTCGCTTTAAGAAGAGTTAATTACTGATTAAAAATACAAGATCATTAATTATATTCGCCATATTTTCAAAATTTGCAATTTAAAATCAGTAGTTATCTCAAAATTTTTAACTGACGTACGAACAACCGGCCCTAAGTTTACTTGCGTATACATATAAATTAAGACTATGAGCCTGCGACAAGCAGTTTCACCTATTTATTAATAACTTACTTGCATATAGAAGAAGTCATCATAAGAATACTGAAATTTAACAGTAAAAGTTGATACAAAAATTATTGTTGGCCTTTCTAATAATAAACTGTCGAGGTAAATGCTTCCAGAATTCTATAATATAATGCAAGTTATTCCATTGGAATAACTCATATTTAATCAGAAACCTGAGAGTCCTAAAGATATAAGGTCTGTAAAGCCATTCAAGGTCTAAATTAACTGACAAGAATTGAAATAAAGTGGAAAAATGTCTGAAAAGGGGGTTGTATTGGTCTGGGATCAGCGAGACGTATAGCTGGGTATGGAGCTGCAGTTCAACTTACCATAGAAGACACGGTGGAAGAAATGTTCACTAGGCACTAACAATAGTGTTTGGTAAGAGCCTCCAACAAAGAATCGTTCATAGTAGTAGATAGGGGGCCACCTGGGCAGATTGGAATTCCCTAGATCTAGGGAAAAATGGCAGTCTAGGGAAATTTTACCTGAACTGACCTGGCCTCATGCAGAGCCGACGGGACCTGACCGGACCACATGCAGAGCCGGCGGGGTCTGACCCGGCCTCACGATAGCAATAAATCTGTCAATTTAATAGCTTATTTATGTAAATTAGGGTCATTAATCATATACGGAAAGCAATACTAATGAGTTCTTTTGTTATCGGGGGTCATTAATCACGCCCACCTGTCACTCCTTTGTTCGGCGGCCCTTTGTCGGTGTTCCTTTGTGTGAAATACAATAGAATTAATTATGTTGTTATTTATAACCCTCACGTGTCACTGAATATAAATTGTATAATTAAAAAAACCTAATCCCTTAATGTCATCTTAATTGTTATTTATTATACCTATTATGACCCCACGGAGATAGCGGCGGTACCTATGAGGTGCACACGTGCACCATTAATCATATCCGGAATGCAATAAACCTATCAAGTTAATTGTTATTTATGTACATACCTGCATCAGAAACAGATAAGATCTCAGAGTGTTCAACGGAAACACAAGCTTCGACACGTCAGAAAACAGCGCACCTGCACCCTGTCCTTTGTTCGGAAACACAATAGACTAATGAGTTCTTAGAAATCGGGGGTCATTAATCACGCCCACCTGTCACTCCTTTGTTCGGAGGCCCTTTGTCGGCGGTCCTTTGTATGGAACACAATAAAGCTGCCGGTCGTTGCTATGGGAACACAAAAGAGGAGTCAAGTTAATACATCCAATTCGACAAGCTTCGACACGTCTGAAAGGGACCACCAACATTGAAAACCGTTATTATGTTAATCCATAGGTCCGTCGCACCCACCAGCATCGAAAACCGGTATTCACTACGAAGACCTACCTGCATACCTACCCACACACCTAGCCAACTACTACCTGCACCGAAAACCGGTATTATATGACTCACCACGGAGACAACAAGCTTCGACACGTCTGAAATTGAATTATATGAAGAGTTGGGGCATAGGTCCACTACTTGATGGACCAATCAGAATAAAGATAATCGAGGGGTGGGGGTAGAATATCGGGTGTATGATGTAGGGAAGGGGGTAACTACACTACTTGATGGACCAATCAGAATAAAGATAATCGAGGGGTGGGGGTAGAATATCGGGTGTATGATGTAGGGGAGGGGGTAACTACACTACTTGATGGACCAATCAGAATAAAGATAATCGAGGGGTGGGGGGTAGAATATCGGGTGTATGATGTAGGGAAGGGGGTAACTACACTACTTGATGGACCAATCAGAATAAAGATAATCGAGGGGTGGGGGTAGAATATCGGGTGTATGATGTAGGGGAGGGGGTAACTACACTACTTGATGGACCAATCAGAATAAAGATAATCGAGGGGTGGGGGGTAGAATATCGGGTGTATGAGGTAGGGGAGGGGGAGGGCCGCGGGGGTGCAAGCCATGACGAGTATCGGCGCGTCTGAAAGCCGGCCACCGACGATAAAAACCGGTCTTAATATCTGAAAAAACCAGCCTACCAATGGGAGACGCACCTATGACAAGTCGAAGAATGAAAACATGGTTGTGCGATTCTAAACCGTCTTATAAAAATCAATAAATAATAATATAAAATGTGAAACAGAAAATAGATACATACTCCCCTACAGAACATGGCAGCAAGTGTGATAAAACACGGTGTATAAAAGACCCTACACATGTACCTAAAGGTATACGCATCCAAGATAACCGTCTTGCAGTGTTAAGACTAACAGCGGTACATCTAGCTAAGCAAGTCCGAACACGACAGGTCTATTACACCAGCTATAATTAACGACCCTGACTGAAGACCCAGATGGTAGTGGCGGCCAGCCTGTATATTGTTCGGGAGCAATAGTACGACATCTTCATTATTATTATTATTATTATTATTAATAGTATTGTTCGGTACATCAGCGCAATAACTTATAAATTAAGTACCTAAATAATTATAAGTAGGTACCTATACCTATATCATGATTATAAACAGGTAAGTAGGTACCGTATTAATAGCGTACAGCTGTAAGTAGGTATACAATCCCCATAACCTATATAATGCATACTCAAAAGGGTCCAGATACTATGAATCGTCCTGTATATTAACGACCCTGACTGAAGCCCAGACGGTAGTGGCGGCCAGCCTGTATATCCGTCGGGAGCAATAGTACGCCATCCTTCATTATTATTATTATTAGTCGATTCATTCTCAGCATTGTCAGTATCACATCATTATTGTTATTAATATTATCATTATTAATAGTATTATTCGGTACATCAGCGCAATAACTTTTAAATTAAGTACCTAAATAATTATAAGTAGGTACCTATACCTATAATCATGATTATAAATAGGTAAGTACAAGTATGATAGTATTAATAGCGTACAGCTGTAAGTAGGTATTCAATTCCCATAACCTATATAATGCATACTCAAAAAGGGCGCAGATATCATGAATCACCCTGTATTAAGTATTCTACAGGGATATCAATGCAGTCTTAAGTACTGATTACACCCACGAGAGTAGCTAGCACAGGGTGTGACTCTATCAGCGTTTCCAGACACCCAAGACCTCAGAGACGGATCTCGACAGCTCCGTAGAGTTGGGTTAAAACTGCATGATATAAAATGTCGCTAAAATACCCAAGCAGACGGGGAGCTCATGGAATACACCCCAGAAGACTTGGAACGAGTCTGATCGCAATAACCAAGTATCCTTCAGAGGGATCCAGAGCTAAAACCGCCAAAGGACTTGCACTTTGTGTTCAGAAGAGACATGCTGTACAGTATGCTTATATACCAGCTCCTTAAACAACATATTATCACAGCAGCGAGACTATAGGAATATTAAAAACCATATATTAGTATTATTTCATGGTTACATAAAAGGTATGTGATAGGGGGGCCCTAGTTCATAGGTCATAGACGCTCCGTAGATAATATACCTATTACCCATACCTATATATATATTTATATACCTATAATATATACCTATACCTATTACCATGAATTAAGACAGAAATTCATAAATAAATAGCACTTCTTTTTAAAAATTATACATAACCGCTAATCGGCGACACCACGTACACTGTTTTGTTACGGGAATACAATAGAGGAGTCAAGTTATTCCTTCGTATTCGACAAACAACGGACGTACGACCACCAACGTCGAAAACCGTTATTATGTTAATACATAGATCCGTCGCACCCACCAGCATCGAAAACCGGTATTCACTACGAAGATCTACCTGCATACCTATCCACACACCTACCCAACTACTACCTGCACCGAAAACCGGTTTTTATATGACTCACCACGGAGACGACAAGTTTCGACACGTCTAAATTGAATCATATGCAGAGTGGTGACCGATATCCACTACTTGATGAGCCCATTAGCATAAACATAATAGAGGGGATGGGGAGGGAATCGGGTGTATGATGTAAGGGATATGTAACAGGTAGGGGAGGGGGTAACGCCTAAGTACACCGCTATGCAGCGGTATTACCATATAGTCTTCTGACTGAGTGTGCGAATTTAGTTCCTTCCGGCTGAAGACAGTGTTGTTATACAAGTTGGTGTACCATTACAAGACGCTGAATCATCATGTCATTGTATCGTACAAATCTGCTATCCGAGGCCATGCCGGAGTCGCGGCGAGAAAGAAGTATGCAGGAAATCGACGCTAAGTGTCTCCTATATGCAAGCACAATCCCCGTAAATGATAGCGCGTGCAAGTTGATAACTTTGGGTCTTAATCCATGCACGAATTTTTGGACGGTGATTAAATTACACAGTGCGAAGTCTCCAAATGCCGGAGTAGTGATGGACACCGAGGGGTTCTACGCATTGATGCAGATGCTACCAGAACCATTCACCGAGTGCGAAATCGCCACCATAGAGAACCGCTGCAGTTATAATCTAGAGCAATACGTCATAAATCCAAGGCAAGGCACCAGCATACAGCTGATACCCAGGCTTCAAGCAAAGTACGGGTATAATATATGCCTAGAGATTGCAACTCTTAAAAGACTGAAGGCTCTAGAAAACTACATCCAAGATGTGATCAATAGTTTGGAAAAGGACGACAGACGTATCAATACAGATGCTTGTTTAAGAACAATGGCTGAAGAGGCAGCAATAACAGCCATAGAGATAGGTGAAGCAGGGAGTCTGAATGCAGAAAGCCTACCAAGAATATGCAGCAAGCTGGGGCCTAGATTTATGGATCTAACAGAAATTGCAGCCAAGTTTCCCAGTGTGTTGCTAGCAGTAGTGCGCGGTGCTGTGGTTCATATCGGATAGAATATTCGCAAATGTAAAATGTATTATGAGATTTATACATAGCCTCATTTATTGTAATAATCCTTGAATAAATATCTAAGTATAAAATCATTTTATTTATGTTATTATTACACCTAAGCTCATGTGATAGATATAGCGAGAGTCGCCCCGTCAAGGAACCCCTTCCAGTGTATGCCCGTCCAGTGGCGTAAAGGGGCTAGTTACCATCAACAATAAGGATAATTAGTGCTTGGTACGTCCACTGGTGGTTGCCATGGCATACCTTCAGAACGTTCCATATCTGAACCAGGTGAGGCGAAATATAGGAAAGAGACAGGACGAGGAAGTAAAGAAATTAATATTAACAGTTTCTCAATTTAATATTTCTATAGCCTGCACAGTAGCAATGTTATTATCTTGGTCAACATCATTGTGGGCAGAGTGGTACCACCTGGGCAATAGTCTACACCGGTCCAAATTAGGTATTGGTAGTGAAAAACCAGGGATGAGGAATGATGCACATCGCTAGGTATGTCAAACTGAGCGATTACTGGTAACAGCCGTTAGTATAGCAGAAACTCGAAGTATTCCGAGAGTAGGTAGTTGAAACTCGATGTCTTCGACGCGTATGAAACCGACCATCAACGGCGAAAACCGGTCTTAATGATTCATCACGCCGTCGGCAACCCTCGATACGTCTGAAAAACCCCACTTATCATGAGAAACGCACCTACGGCTAGTCGAAGAATGAAAACATCGCTGTACGATTCTTAGCTTTAAAGACCGTCTTATAAAAATTAAGAAATAATGTAAAATGTGAGACAGAAAATAGATACATACTTCCTTTCAGAACATGGCAGCAAGTGTGATAAAACAAGGTGTACCTACACATTTACCTAAAGGTATACGCATCCAAGATAACCGTCTTGTAGTGTAAGACTGACAGAGGGACATCCAGCGAGGCTATTCCAAACATGACAGGTCTCTTACACCCGCCATAATAATTAACGATCTCCCGACTGAAGGCCCAGACGGTAGCGGCGGACACCCTGTATATCGTTCACCAGGTACTTTGTCTGGAATACAATAGAGCTCCACACCTGCATCCGTTCCTTTGTTCGACGGTCCTTTGTCTGGAATACAATAGGGTTAATTAATTAAGCAGAGGCACGTCGACTTGTCGGCAGCCGCACACCTGCATCCTATTGCATAGCTGCTCAGCTCGGACCAAGTCAAATCTGCTTGTTATCAAGTCTCGGATATCGCGGGTCAACGCTTGTTCATCTCCCATCGCATCCGACCATTGCCTCGCAGTTAGGCTCTCATCGAGTCTGACTGTGGCGTCGCGCATCGGACTGATCAACGTCTGATCGTCTCTTATCGGATCTGGCTGACGGTGCGGACCTGATCAGGGTATCCGGGCTTTGTTCTGCCCCACATACTTATCGATTTTGGTTGACTATCACATCTCGGATCTGACGGTGTAACCGTATTCTCTATGGCTTGGTCATGTACGTAGGACGAGGGTAGGTAGCGGAAACGTGGTAGCTGAAACTCGATGCATGGTATGGACTGGTAGCTGAAACATAAGTATAGATAAAATGACAGTTATAAAATTCTGTAAGATAACAATTATTAAGACTGTGTGATTAGGTGGTAGTTGGCCAAAAAACGACAACACGGCACTCGATAAGTGTGCAGGCTTATACCCATATTATCAAGATGCTAACAGGGGAAACGTTCGATTAATACCCTCAGCAACTTGAACAACGTTGCCACATTGACAAAACCGGTGGGCGATGACGGGTTAACGGCTGGTCATATCCTATCGGATCCGGCCTACGGCATCGAGTTGACCACTGCATCGCTGCTCAGTTCTGACCAACTCAAATCTGATTGTTATCAAATCTCAGAGTTCGCTGGTCAACGGTTGTTCACCCTCAATCGGGTCTGTCAGGCGGTGCAGGTCTGACCAATGCCTCGCGTCTGACCAAGTCTCATCGAAGTTTGCTGGTTGGTACGTCTCGGATCGGGCGGGTTAACGTCTTATCGTCTCTTATCGGGACTGGCTGACGACGCGGACCTGGTCAATGCATAGTGGCGATGCTCTGATCAGGTCCTATCGATTTTGGTTGGTTGATTTGCGTAAATAACTCATTAACTTGACAGATTGATTGCTATCATGTGGCCGGGTCAGAGCCTGTCGGCTCTGCATGAGCCCCGGTCAGATCGGATAAAACATTACAGACCCCCGGTCAGCTCGGATAAAATATTACAGACCCCCGGTCAGCTCGGATAAAATACGTGCCGCGTTAGCGCCACACCATTGGCCGCTAGCGGCTATTGGTGGGCCGCGCTAGCGGCACGTATTTTATCCGAGCTGACCGGGGGTCTGTAATATTTTATCCGAGCTGACCGGGGGTCTGTAATGTTTTATCCGATCTGACCGGGGCTCATGCAGAGCCGACAGGCTCTGACCCGGCCACATGATAGCAATCAATCTGTCAAGTTAATGAGTTATTTACGCAAATCAACCAACCAAAATCGATAGGACCTGATCAGAGCATCGCCACTATGCATTGACCAGGTCCGCGTCGTCAGCCAGTCCCGATAAGAGACGATAAGACGTTAACCCGCCCGATCCGAGACGTACCAACCAGCAAACTTCGATGAGACTTGGTCAGACGCGAGGCATTGGTCAGACCTGCACCGCCTGACAGACCCGATTGAGGGTGAACAACCGTTGACCAGCGAACTCTGAGATTTGATAACAATCAGATTTGAGTTGGTCAGAACTGAGCAGCGATGCAGTGGTCAACTCGATGCCGTAGGTCGGATCCGATAGGATATGACCAGCCGTTAACCCGTCATCGCCCACCGGTTTTGTCAATGTGGCAACGTTGTTCAAGTTGCTGAGGGTATTAATCGAACGTTTCCCCTGTTAGCATCTTGATAATATGGGTATAAGCCTGCACACTTATCGAGTGCCGTGTTGTCGTTTTTTGGCCAACTACCACCTAATCACACAGTCTTAATAATTGTTATCTTACAGAATTTTATAACTGTCATTTTATCTATACTTATGTTTCAGCTACCAGTCCATACCATGCATCGAGTTTCAGCTACCACGTTTCCGCTACCTACCCTCGTCCTACGTACATGACCAAGCCATAGAGAATACGGTTACACCGTCAGATCCGAGATGTGATAGTCAACCAAAATCGATAAGTATGTGGGGCAGAACAAAGCCCGGATACCCTGATCAGGTCCGCACCGTCAGCCAGATCCGATAAGAGACGATCAGACGTTGATCAGTCCGATGCGCGACGCCACAGTCAGACTCGATGAGAGCCTAACTGCGAGGCAATGGTCGGATGCGATGGGAGATGAACAAGCGTTGACCCGCGATATCCGAGACTTGATAACAAGCAGATTTGACTTGGTCCGAGCTGAGCAGCTATGCAATAGGATGCAGGTGTGCGGCTGCCGACAAGTCGACGTGCCTCTGCTTAATTAATTAACCCTATTGTATTCCAGACAAAGGACCGTCGAACAAAGGAACGGATGCAGGTGTGGAGCTCTATTGTATTCCAGACAAAGTACCTGGTGAACGATATACAGGGTGTCCGCCGCTACCGTCTGGGCCTTCAGTCGGGAGATCGTTAATTATTATGGCGGGTGTAAGAGACCTGTCATGTTTGGAATAGCCTCGCTGGATGTCCCTCTGTCAGTCTTACACTACAAGACGGTTATCTTGGATGCGTATACCTTTAGGTAAATGTGTAGGTACACCTTGTTTTATCACACTTGCTGCCATGTTCTGAAAGGAAGTATGTATCTATTTTCTGTCTCACATTTTACATTATTTCTTAATTTTTATAAGACGGTCTTTAAAGCTAAGAATCGTACAGCGATGTTTTCATTCTTCGACTAGCCGTAGGTGCGTTTCTCATGATAAGTGGGGTTTTTCAGACGTATCGAGGGTTGCCGACGGCGTGATGAATCATTAAGACCGGTTTTCGCCGTTGATGGTCGGTTTCATACGCGTCGAAGACATCGAGTTTCAACTACCTACTCTCGGAATACTTCGAGTTTCTGCTATACTAACGGCTGTTACCAGTAATCGCTCAGTTTGACATACCTAGCGATGTGCATCATTCCTCATCCCTGGTTTTTCACTACCAATACCTAATTTGGACCGGTGTAGACTATTGCCCAGGTGGTACCACTCTGCCCACAATGATGTTGACCAAGATAATAACATTGCTACTGTGCAGGCTATAGAAATATTAAATTGAGAAACTGTTAATATTAATTTCTTTACTTCCTCGTCCTGTCTCTTTCCTATATTTCGCCTCACCTGGTTCAGATATGGAACGTTCTGAAGGTATGCCATGGCAACCACCAGTGGACGTACCAAGCACTAATTATCCTTATTGTTGATGGTAACTAGCCCCTTTACGCCACTGGACGGGCATACACTGGAAGGGGTTCCTTGACGGGGCGACTCTCGCTATATCTATCACATGAGCTTAGGTGTAATATTAACATAAATAAAATGATTTTATACTTAGATATTTATTCAAGGATTATTACAATAAATGAGGCTATGTATAAATCTCATAATACATTTTACATTTGCGAATATTCTATCCGATATGAACCACAGCACCGCGCACTACTGCTAGCAACACACTGGGAAACTTGGCTGCAATTTCTGTTAGATCCATAAATCTAGGCCCCAGCTTGCTGCATATTCTTGGTAGGCTTTCTGCATTCAGACTCCCTGCTTCACCTATCTCTATGGCTGTTATTGCTGCCTCTTCAGCCATTGTTCTTAAACAAGCATCTGTATTGATACGTCTGTCGTCCTTTTCCAAACTATTGATCACATCTTGGATGTAGTTTTCTAGAGCCTTCAGTCTTTTAAGAGTTGCAATCTCTAGGCATATATTATACCCGTACTTTGCTTGAAGCCTGGGTATCAGCTGTATGCTGGTGCCTTGCCTTGGATTTATGACGTATTGCTCTAGATTATAACTGCAGCGGTTCTCTATGGTGGCGATTTCGCACTCGGTGAATGGTTCTGGTAGCATCTGCATCAATGCGTAGAACCCCTCGGTGTCCATCACTACTCCGGCATTTGGAGACTTCGCACTGTGTAATTTAATCACCGTCCAAAAATTCGTGCATGGATTAAGACCCAAAGTTATCAACTTGCACGCGCTATCATTTACGGGGATTGTGCTTGCATATAGGAGACACTTAGCGTCGATTTCCTGCATACTTCTTTCTCGCCGCGACTCCGGCATGGCCTCGGATAGCAGATTTGTACGATACAATGACATGATGATTCAGCGTCTTGTAATGGTACACCAACTTGTATAACAACACTGTCTTCAGCCGGAAGGAACTAAATTCGCACACTCAGTCAGAAGACTATATGGTAATACCGCTGCATAGCGGTGTACTTAGGCGTTACCCCCTCCCCTACCTGTTACATATCCCTTACATCATACACCCGATTCCCTCCCCATCCCCTCTATTATGTTTATGCTAATGGGCTCATCAAGTAGTGGATATCGGTCACCACTCTGCATATGATTCAATTTAGACGTGTCGAAACTTGTCGTCTCCGTGGTGAGTCATATAAAAACCGGTTTTCGGTGCAGGTAGTAGTTGGGTAGGTGTGTGGATAGGTATGCAGGTAGATCTTCGTAGTGAATACCGGTTTTCGATGCTGGTGGGTGCGACGGATCTATGTATTAACATAATAACGGTTTTCGACGTTGGTGGTCGTACGTCCGTTGTTTGTCGAATACGAAGGAATAACTTGACTCCTCTATTGTATTCCCGTAACAAAACAGTGTACGTGGTGTCGCCGATTAGCGGTTATGTATAATTTTTAAAAAGAAGTGCTATTTATTTATGAATTTCTGTCTTAATTCATGGTAATAGGTATAGGTATATATTATAGGTATATAAATATATATATAGGTATGGGTAATAGGTATATTATCTACGGAGCGTCTATGACCTATGAACTAGGGCCCCCCTATCACATACCTTTTATGTAACCATGAAATAATACTAATATATGGTTTTTAATATTCCTATAGTCTCGCTGCTGTGATAATATGTTGTTTAAGGAGCTGGTATATAAGCATACTGTACAGCATGTCTCTTCTGAACACAAAGTGCAAGTCCTTTGGCGGTTTTAGCTCTGGATCCCTCTGAAGGATACTTGGTTATTGCGATCAGACTCGTTCCAAGTCTTCTGGGGTGTATTCCATGAGCTCCCCGTCTGCTTGGGTATTTTAGCGACATTTTATATCATGCAGTTTTAACCCAACTCTACGGAGCTGTCGAGATCCGTCTCTGAGGTCTTGGGTGTCTGGAAACGCTGATAGAGTCACACCCTGTGCTAGCTACTCTCGTGGGTGTAATCAGTACTTAAGACTGCATTGATATCCCTGTAGAATACTTAATACAGGGTGATTCATGATATCTGCGCCCTTTTTGAGTATGCATTATATAGGTTATGGGAATTGAATACCTACTTACAGCTGTACGCTATTAATACTATCATACTTGTACTTACCTATTTATAATCATGATTATAGGTATAGGTACCTACTTATAATTATTTAGGTACTTAATTTAAAAGTTATTGCGCTGATGTACCGAATAATACTATTAATAATGATAATATTAATAACAATAATGATGTGATACTGACAATGCTGAGAATGAATCGACTAATAATAATAATAATGAAGGATGGCGTACTATTGCTCCCGACGGATATACAGGCTGGCCGCCACTACCGTCTGGGCTTCAGTCAGGGTCGTTAATATACAGGACGATTCATAGTATCTGGACCCTTTTGAGTATGCATTATATAGGTTATGGGGATTGTATACCTACTTACAGCTGTACGCTATTAATACGGTACCTACTTACCTGTTTATAATCATGATATAGGTATAGGTACCTACTTATAATTATTTAGGTACTTAATTTATAAGTTATTGCGCTGATGTACCGAACAATACTATTAATAATAATAATAATAATAATAATGAAGATGTCGTACTATTGCTCCCGAACAATATACAGGCTGGCCGCCACTACCATCTGGGTCTTCAGTCAGGGTCGTTAATTATAGCTGGTGTAATAGACCTGTCGTGTTCGGACTTGCTTAGCTAGATGTACCGCTGTTAGTCTTAACACTGCAAGACGGTTATCTTGGATGCGTATACCTTTAGGTACATGTGTAGGGTCTTTTATACACCGTGTTTTATCACACTTGCTGCCATGTTCTGTAGGGGAGTATGTATCTATTTTCTGTTTCACATTTTATATTATTATTTATTGATTTTTATAAGACGGTTTAGAATCGCACAACCATGTTTTCATTCTTCGACTTGTCATAGGTGCGTCTCCCATTGGTAGGCTGGTTTTTTCAGATATTAAGACCGGTTTTTATCGTCGGTGGCCGGCTTTCAGACGCGTCGATACTCGTCATGGCTTGCACCCCCGCGGCCCTCCCCCTCCCCTACCTCATACACCCGATATTCTACCCCCCACCCCTCGATTATCTTTATTCTGATTGGTCCATCAAGTAGTGTAGTTACCCCCTCCCCTACATCATACACCCGATATTCTACCCCCTCCCCTCGATTATCTTTATTCTGATTGGTCCATCAAGTAGTGTAGTTACCCCCTTCCCTACATCATACACCCGATATTCTACCCCCCACCCCTCGATTATCTTTATTCTGATTGGTCCATCAAGTAGTGTAGTTACCCCCTCCCCTACATCATACACCCGATATTCTACCCCCACCCCTCGATTATCTTTATTCTGATTGGTCCATCAAGTAGTGTAGTTACCCCCTTCCCTACATCATACACCCGATATTCTACCCCCACCCCTCGATTATCTTTATTCTGATTGGTCCATCAAGTAGTGGACCTATGCCCCAACTCTTCATATAATTCAATTTCAGACGTGTCGAAGCTTGTTGTCTCCGTGGTGAGTCATATAATACCGGTTTTCGGTGCAGGTAGTAGTTGGCTAGGTGTGTGGGTAGGTATGCAGGTAGGTCTTCGTAGTGAATACCGGTTTTCGATGCTGGTGGGTGCGACGGACCTATGGATTAACATAATAACGGTTTTCAATGTTGGTGGTCCCTTTCAGACGTGTCGAAGCTTGTCGAATTGGATGTATTAACTTGACTCCTCTTTTGTGTTCCCATAGCAACGACCGGCAGCTTTATTGTGTTCCATACAAAGGACCGCCGACAAAGGGCCTCCGAACAAAGGAGTGACAGGTGGGCGTGATTAATGACCCCCGATTTCTAAGAACTCATTAGTCTATTGTGTTTCCGAACAAAGGACAGGGTGCAGGTGCGCTGTTTTCTGACGTGTCGAAGCTTGTGTTTCCGTTGAACACTCTGAGATCTTATCTGTTTCTGATGCAGGTATGTACATAAATAACAATTAACTTGATAGGTTTATTGCATTCCGGATATGATTAATGGTGCACGTGTGCACCTCATAGGTACCGCCGCTATCTCCGTGGGGTCATAATAGGTATAATAAATAACAATTAAGATGACATTAAGGGATTAGGTTTTTTTAATTATACAATTTATATTCAGTGACACGTGAGGGTTATAAATAACAACATAATTAATTCTATTGTATTTCACACAAAGGAACACCGACAAAGGGCCGCCGAACAAAGGAGTGACAGGTGGGCGTGATTAATGACCCCCGATAACAAAAGAACTCATTAGTATTGCTTTCCGTATATGATTAATGACCCTAATTTACATAAATAAGCTATTAAATTGACAGATTTATTGCTATCGTGAGGCCGGGTCAGACCCCGCCGGCTCTGCATGTGGTCCGGTCAGGTCCCGTCGGCTCTGCATGAGGCCAGGTCAGTTCAGGTAAAATTTCCCTAGACTGCCATTTTTCCCTAGATCTAGGGAATTCCAATCTGCCCAGGTGGCCCCCTATCTACTGTTCATACCAGGAAATAAACATGGCAAGTAAATTATAAAAAAACTTAGTCTTGTGAGAGAAATACAGAATACAGATTAGAACGGTGAAGGTACTTCTCACTGGACACCTCCCACTTGAGAATTCACCTTGATGAGCTTGAGGTTTTAAAAAAGTTTTGGTAATCGACCAATAATCTGGGGAGGAGATGGTGGGGGTCGGGGTACCAGAGACTTCCATACTTGGAACGCTGCTGTTCCTCATTTATAGAAACGAGTTCTTTGCTTCCTTGCAGAACACAAAAACTATTTTTTGGGGTCAGGTGTCGTGATCTGGAGGTCGTTTCTTGATGGGAGTTTACATTGATCCACATTTGTCGTGGACTCCACAAGTTGATGAGAAGGAAACTTATCAAGGATTAGTGTTGCATTGTAAAAAAAAACCTACATGGGTTCCTACATTGTGGAATATTTTTAAAACAGTGCGTCCTACAATAAAAACGTAAGATGACTTTTCTCCACTAAACTACACGAGGTATCTACCAAAAGTATTTGCATTAAAGTCAGTGGCGCAGAAATTATTGATTAAAAAAGGTAACACCAAACCCAGATTTCTGCCACTGGATTGAAGAATTTTTAAATGAGAGGCTTTTATTCGAAATTTGATAGGTTTGGTATCGACCTCGGAACTAAGCACGGCATATTTTTCTTTGTGCCAATCGCATAGAAGACAGCTGCATTCTGTGCGTGGTGGGGGAATTGCTCAGGTTTAAATAGAGTCTTCGGAATCGAATTCCAGAGACGAGTAATTTGTAGCCAGTGTATCACTCGATACATTACCGAGATTATTGTAGGTGAGCTTTTATTGAGCTCACAATTTTGTATTGTTGCTTACACACAGTCGTTTTACATCCGTTCTAGCAGACCATCGCTCTTTAGGAAGCTGATGGCCTTAGATGGTGGAAATTAATCTAGGTCTCTTGAAGAGAGATATTCCCTTCCGAATGTTGAGTATCTGATTCTTATACCACAGAGGGACAGTAACATAGAAAAATTCTGCTGTTTCTTCATTCTCTAAACACAGGTGACATTATCTGCATTATCGGCTAGATCAATCCTGTGTAAGTCGTTGTTCACTTTACAGTATCCTATTTACAGGCCTATCAGGGACCCATTGATGTTCCTTTTAATGAAGGCCGAAGAATGAGCCAATCTTGAGTAGACTTTGCCAGTATTGCCTTACTTTATTATCTGCCCCTAGCATGAAAAAAGATTTATAACTTATCCTAGGTAGCGGAGAAGCACCGCCAGTGCAGACTCTGCGATGAAGAAGACGAGACAGCTTACCATCTAATTTTTGAGGGTCCAGCACTCACATGACCTCGCCATACAGTGCTGAGGACCATACTAGAAGCCACAGACATGCCAGCAGATTTATACTTTAGTTAACGAACAGAGAACTTTATTTTTTTGACTGTTTTAACTTTGGTCCTTCTGAAAGACTTTTGACTCCTTTAAAACTTTTAGAAGCTTACAGTACCGGAGTAGCTGCAAATTAACTTTTATCATCAATTATTACATAATGTAATTTAATGCATGTGAACATTTTTATGGGGAATTTCTTTGTGCTCTATAAAAAGATGGAGGAATAAGGTTTTCATACCAGTGGTTTTTTTTTTCAGAAGACTTCTTGCGGCACAACTTTGTTGATTAAGACTGTGTGATCAACTTGTTCACATTTTGCGACCTCAACTTAGATGTAGTATGAGCGGATCATGCGAAGCAATTATTGTAGATATACGCAAAAAAATGTTATTCCTTTGAAGTATCCAAACTAATGAATTTTTTTAATAGACTCCAAAAATCTCTTTAATAATATTACAAGAGAAGTCGTGATGGCAGGAGTTGTGAAAATTTCCTTTCGTTTAAGTCATCAAATTTGGTCTTTGGTCAAGGTGATCCTCTAGGTCATTATAATAAAATTACCATTTAATACAACGACTTTGATTTTTGCTGAAACTCCTAGAATTCTTGAGGAAATTTGAACAAATTTGAAGTGAGAGATGACAGGAAACGTTCTGATAATATACTATATCTATCACCTACTAACTAATTTAAATACAAGCCACTATACCATTATAAAGGGACCAGTTAAGATTAGTATTACTTCCAACTATCGTACGGTATGTGTAGCGCATGTCTGACTAATATGATGTGCTGATGAGTCCATCAAAAGGACGAAACGTTATCGCCCATGTCTTTAGTCATCTTATTCACCTCACTTGCTGGCGTGAAAAATTTCTAATTTGTTTTGCAAAGAACCTATATAGTAGAAAGTTAAATTAGAACCTAAAACTCAATAAATTTCAAATTAAGTCACAGAACCAGGTTCTAGATTGATAATATGATGTGGTCCATTTGTGCATTTGATTTCAATTTAATTTTAAACAAGCTTCAACACACGTCTGGATTGTAGTGTCGTTCGCCGAGGACTTCCTGTTCACGTGCTCACGTGATCCTTGTTATAAAATGAATAATATTTTTGACCCAAATAGCTGAGGTACCTATAATTTCAAAGATTTCTTGTATTCATGATTCTCTTCTTTACTCTTTTCTTGCATGTACTCATTTACAATTTTCTCTTCAGTCGAAGAAATCATGAAGACATTTCGAAAGAATATAATTTACTGGCAAAATAAACAAATATAGGTTTAACTCAATTATAAGATTTAACTCAAAAATTACTGAAAAATTTACAAAATAATAATATAGGTACGTAATTTTCTTCTGTAGCAATAATTGAGACTTTTGGAGTTTGAAGAGATCAAGCCAGAAAATTGGATAAGAGATATTAAATTAAATTTAGATAAGATCTGCATGGGAACGACATGAATTGCTGCTCTTCTCACGATAGTTCACATTCTTACGTTCATCAGCTCTACAACACTTCTGCTTCTGCTAGGTTTGATACGGAAAACCTGAATGAAATTATTATTTGTTGTTTTTAACACGTAACACTTCACTTACGATTGATGTTTAAATTTTTAATGTTTGCATTAATTGCTCTTTGTATTTAGTATTTTTATCGAAAGCGACAAATTTAGTATAGCGACATTAATATCAAAACCATTTTGCCAATTTATAAATTTCAAAAGGAATTTCTGGAACCGAAAGAATTTATTTAGACAACACTTTTGAAAAGATTTCATTAGGTAATATATGAGATAAATGATCTCATTGACCTCATAAACTCTTAGGAATTTGCGATTCTTACTTTTGAGTGCCTGGAGAATGCTCTTGTAAATAAAAATGATCTCTGTTAATAATAAAAATAAAAATAATCTCGTCTTACTGATTGATTGCAATCAACTTGTCTGTCTGTATAGGTGGAAGGGAGAAGTGAGGGATGAGGGCTTGAGGCTTATACAATTTATTTTTAAATATTTACAGAGAAATCATACCTACCGAGGTACTTTAGTGTGCTGTTTGAGCAATAAAAAATACGCTAATTAATTATTTATTTTATTTAATGCTTTTTGATTTTAAAGCAATCATCAAATTACAAATTGCCGTTTAAGTAGGTAATCTTATTTGGATAAACGCTTTATGTGTTATTATACACGCAATGAATTTTGCACTAATTTCATTTGCAATTCTATAGGCAAGGTTGCATGTAGTTACGAAAAATAATTTCGTTTAATTTTTGAATCATTATTGTGTAACAATAGACTTGATAATTTTTTTAATGACAAAATTTGTCTAATTATTCTGGTTAAGTATATTCATGTATACCTACATTTAAACAAAATTGTGTATGTAATGCTAATATAGGCATAATAATAATGTAAATATTTCTATACTTAATAAGATAATTTTTCATTTTCCTGCATTGGGTCATTTCTCAACAGGAAATTATTTTTTCTTTTGATTGGTTCATACCGGGTGTTACACGAACTTGGACTGCCTTTTTAACATGAGATGTTGATTTTCTTTTCTTGTGTTCATATTTCTAGTAGATATAAGTAGTTAGATTTTTTTACTCGACAGATACTATAAAAAAACCTTCTTGCGTATCAATCGCATACCTACCTAAATATTTTTATGTGTATTTTTATGTGATTAATTTTTTTCACATTTAAATTTGGGTTTCTAAGTTGGGTTTCTGTAATTTTCCATAGTCAGATCATATTAGCGTAGGTAGTGGTTTATACTGTGAAAATTTCATGTCATTTCGCTTGAAAATGTGCCATAAAATGGATTTTTAAACTTATCGAAATAATAAAAAAATTGTCCCTTTTCCTGTGCTGAATTTACCTAAAAAATTATATTTTTTACACTACCTTCAATAAATGCGAAAAAAGTTACAGGGGAGATTTGAAAACCGAAGGTTTGCAAATTCAAAGAATGTAAAAAATGTAAAAAAATTCGAATATCGCCGCTACTTGCTTCTTTAAATTTTTTGTAGGTTAACAGGTTATTGGTATAGTTGCCTACTGTAAAAATTTCAGTTCAATTCCTTGAAAAATGTGCTCATACAGTGTGTGTCACTGGCATGGTACACCCCCTTTTTTTCTTTTTTTTTTGAGATAATTTTTTGAAATTTGGTACGTCGCATATTCTCGATAGAGCGCACCATTTAGCAGAAAATTGAATTTTTTCCCACATCCGGTTTTTCCGGAAATGTTACCAACTTTTTATTTTTAAATGGGACACTCTATATATTATTATATTTTTGGATTCTATACATTTGTACGAATCCAACAATACCACATAAGTACCATTTTAAATGTCAAATTTGTTTTTATTTAAATTTTTATTTCTCAATTATAGTGTGCCATGACTTCAGTTGTGTTCGTCACAGATGCAAATGGGTACACCAAAATGTCCCTTACTGGAAGTACTAGTAGATGGTACCTCGGTACCAATATGGTACCATTTGAAAAAAATTAATTCAGCTCAAAAAATCATTCCGGTGCGCATAATTTATCCATAAATCACTTAATTTAGTACTTTGAACAAAAATTCGATTTTTCTAGCATTAGATGATCCAATTGGAGTAAAACGAAATAGTCATGGCACACTATAATTGAGAAATAAAAAATTAAATAAAATCAAATTTGACATTTAAAATGGCACTTATGTGGTATTGTTGGATTCGAAATGTATAGAATCCAAAAATATAATAATATATAGGGTGTCACATCTAAAAATAAAAATTTGGTAACATTTCCGGAAAAACCGGATGTGGGAAAAAATTCAATTTTCTGCTAAAAAGTGCGCTCTATCGAGAATATGCGACGTACCAAATTTCAAAAAATTATCTCAGAAAAAAAAAGAAAAAAAAGGGGGTGTATCATGCCTGTGACACACACTGTATACCTACGATTATAGAAATTTAGCAATTTTTACCCTTTTTTGTATTTACTCAAATTCCAAATAATTTTTTTCCAATCTTGATAACTTGGGTAAACAGTTTTTTTTCTTACTTGCTTATACATGCAGGGGTTCAAAAATAGCCCTTTTCCCTAAAATTAAAAAAGCCGCCATTCTGAAACGGCTCGACTGTTTTTGCTCAAATGCAATACCCAGACCACTCCTTGTGGATATCTTACTTCCACAAAAATTTCAGCCATCTACTTTACCTACCTATACAGGGTGTTAAGAGAATGACTCTTCAGTACATTGTAGGGGACACTCAGTAAAGTACGGGAAAATTAATTTAAAAAATCCAGAGCTACATTTTTAAATATATAAGCAAAATATTGAACAATAAATTTGGCAACGTTTAACACGATAACAGTAACTGTTGTAACAGTTATATATATAACAGTAACTACCAACTGTTGGTATTTGGTAATTTCGTCTAATATCTAACAATGCAGGTAGTTAAGGTATCAAACCCGTTGTTGCCAAATGCTTTTTTTTCAGCATCTTAGAAAAGAAAAAAAATTCTTATTAAATTTTCCAAGCCAGTAATACATCTTAAGCAATTTTTTTAATTGATAACGATTAAAGTACCCTTTTTATATCTGTAAAATCATTTAATTTTTGCAAATACTGAAAAACAAAGATAGTAAAATGTTAACTTTGGCATTTTTTATCTCATCAAATTGAAGACCAGAATTTTTAAAATTATTTTTCTCCTACTCTACTAAGTGTCCCCTACAATGTACTGAAGAGTTTATCCGTAATTTTCTTAACACCCTGTGTATATCCAATCAAATAGGTAATCATCTATTCTCTTAATTTTTTCAGGTAGTGGGTGGTCTGCAACGAGCACATACGACATGGGTCCGCTAGTACATTTATATTAACTACTTTAGACAGGTACATTTATGGTCCAAGTGTGTAACTGTCGTTTTTGGGGAACAAAATGCTTCATACCTTCGTCCTCCTTGTCCACACATTTTTTGACGGCCTCAACAAGCAGGGAAAAGGTGAAACGCACTTCGTTCTGCATGTGCTGCCACGTCGAATGGTCCATCCTCAAGGATATGTATGAGATCTGCTGACTATATTGTCACACAGAGGGATTATTGCACGACCCCCCTCAATTGACTTACAGGTTGGAGCAATCGAAACCTGTTTTTTTGTAGGTAATACATTTTTTTGCGCAGGTCTTGACGCATCTACCTACATGACATCAGACGCAGCAGTTCGGAGTTCGGGAGGAGCGCTTTTGGAGAGGTGATCGGTTCCAGGCAATTTGTTGCTTGTTTCCAACCTCAATGTTCGGAATTTTGTCAACCCCTATACCCATTGCTACACCTGGTGATATGTACACACTAAAACTGTGATGAATGGCTGCAGCGACTGATGGTGCGGTAGTACAGCTATTTTGATGAAGTTTTGAAAGTTGCTTTTCTTATAAGAACAAACCTAGTAATTTGGAAAGTGAAGATGTATGCGAAAAACGCCGAAACAGGTCGATTTTTTTATCGAGGGGGACATATTTTCGTGACAAATTTAACTACCCAAGTTCACCCCCTTGGCAGGGATAGCTACCCCTTTGATCATCATAGGGAACAGCTATCAATAATACTCCCATCAATAAAGCATGCAAGCTTGATTTATTATTAAACATAAAAGTATGGTAAAATTTCTTATCCAATCAAGCAGAGGCCTGGACCCCATGGTGAAATTTCAAGTGCTTATTCTAGGACACACCGTATACCTGCAAAAAAAAACAGATTGGTGCGACCATCAAGCCATCAACTGTATTTTAGGGTCGGAAATTTTTCGAGGCAGAAACTACCTATACCTATAAATAGGACCTAATCTTCTGGGCAGTATCCTCATGTTGTTTTATTGCTTGCATACAATAGGTATCGCTTCTTGCATTTACCAAGAATGGCTAAAAATGATCTTGAATCACTTGTACCTATACAGTGCCCGCATCCATTATTGAGATTTGCCAAAACAAGAACAATAACAATGTAGCTTGGAATAGGTACCTAATAGTGGCTTGGGCGTAGGTATAATACTTTTGTATTACACCAGAAGCTTCCAGGATAAATATTTAACATTTGTATAATGAATTTGTTGTTTCAATATTTCTTTTATTGTCGTAAAGAGCCGTGTTGGCGGTTATTTTGGGAATAAGCGTATTTCTTTTTATAAACGAATCCTAATAATAATCCTCAGTAAGGTATATTTATCTTGTAGGTAGGACTAAGTAGGTATACTAAATGCGATGATTTTCTCCCTCGTACCGTGCTATAAATAATATTATCCCACGATTCTAAAGATCTAACGCCCATCATATTCATAAAGAAATAATGATGATATGTACCTATGTTTGTCTTGTTAAATTTCTCATTGTAATATCTACTTTAATCAGATTATGGACGAAAATTCCCTTGAACGACACCTCTGTAAAGCTGCAGTTAATCAACAAGATACAAAATGCAAAATCTTTATAAGAAAACAATATTTTTTTTCGGCTAAATAGAGTCATAAATAAATATACCTACATGAATAATTTTTGTTGCTTATTAAAGTGGTGAAAACAGAAGAACAATAATTGAAAGTTCAACTCATGAGATAAGGTAGGCATTCCTATTTTTATATCCAAACAGCGTTTTTTTTTTTTAATATCTCATGACGTGATGGACTTTCAATTGTTTTTCTGTTTTCACCACTTTTAAGCGACAAAAATTTATCCCCTTTATTCTGGGACACCTGTATATAGGTGGGTGCATACATACAGAGACTTTATAGATACCTACATAAATATTATGATCTAGGTACCTACCTACTTACCTATAGCTAGGTATAACACATAAAAAATTTGACTCTATTATGTTAATAATAATAATAATCTTCACATAATAGTTCTGCACATAATGATTTTTTCGTAGCCGTGGTCGTACTAGTAGTGCGAAGACAACAATAAAACACATTAAGAAGTGTGTAGAAAAATAAAAATGTTCTAGGTAGGTACTGCGATGGAATTAAAAAAGTATTGGTAGTCAGCCTCACCGATTTCAAATAGGAGGTAGGTACATACCTACTACGTACCTATGTTAAGTTTGAAATAAAGAATAATTTTATTGTTTGTATTTTCTGAATGAAATCGTACACTTCTACTACAACTATGATAATCCTTATCCTACTACGTATGTTTTCCATAGCTCGCCGTTCGGATGCTGAATGATCCGCGACACCGGCAGCTCCGCGTTCCAGCACAACGGCCGGAGGAGAAGCTGGGAGGGGGGCACATTTGCATACCGGTAGGTGACAAGTCGCGGGGGGCGTGTCCGGACCGGCCAATGGCGGCTCGACGTGGAGGAGAATGAACCTGCATGGTTCCGCGGTGCTCCGGGCGCTGGGCCCGCCACCCACACACACTAACACGATGGTCCGGTGAGGCTGCAGGCCAGGCTCATCTGCATTACGGGGTCACAGGTCACGGGCAGTGTGGTGGCCGTTGTTAATTGACGGGGGGTAGGGATGACTTCTTAACTTTGGCGTAGGTATTCTACATACAACTATGTAGGTAATACAGAAAAAAGTTCTAGGTATACCTATTATACATACAGGTTGATTCACAACTTGTGACTTTCCATTGAAGAAGTTCTCGGGTCTAAAAGGTCTACAATCGGGTCTAAAATCAAAACTTCATATAGGTACAGGATGTGTCATATTACCAGGAGGCGAATTTCAGGTTCAGAATTTACCTAAAAAAATTACCTATTGGCCTCCTGGTCCTGGTATGAAACGCTCTGCATTTTATGGTTTACGAGGAAAAAATAATGAAAATTTTGTGAACATGTTTACAATTGCAGATATATTCGAATTTTTGGGTTTAATTTTTCTCTAGGACCTTCCTAATTATCTGTTGATGAAATTCAACAATAATAATTATAGGTATTGCTATTTACAGTGGGTTTATTGAGTTATTAAAGAACAATATTAGCTTATACCTAGATACTCATACATATTACAGGGGGTGTTAGAAATTAGTAGATCAAACCCTTGACGCACACATTATTTGATGGTCAAAAATAATACGACTTTCTTGATGGCTTTTGTCAAATAGGCATCCCTCTTTTAAGATCCAGGATTTCAAAGTCAAAATTTTAAAAGAAGTTTTTTATCTCCGTTGCTTTTCAAGATATTCACTTGATATTTTGCCCAAATTTCTCTCATGACGACACACTCTTTGCTAGATTTTGTTCAAGAGAATCGAAGAAAAAACGGAGGAAACAGTGGTTATGGAACACGTTGACTCTCCAACTCTTTCCTGCGTACGCCTCTCGTTCGAGTGTAGTTTTTTCGATGCAGCATTCTTTGCTATTATTTTTTTTACTCTTGTAAAATTTTGATACGCAGGGCTTAGTTTATGAGATATTGCAAACTATTTGTCTATATTTCATAGATAAATTCCATGTTTTAGAACAAAAAAAGATGTTTTTTAAATATAACCAACTGTAATTTTTGACAAGAGTTTTAGTTAAACATAGGTAGGTACACATTTTATTACCAAAGGAACTCACTCATATTTATACCTAAGTAATTATTATAAAATTATTTTTTGTTTTTGAAATGCCCTGTTCTTATTTACAAGGTGAGTTTTTTTCAATATTTAGCTTACAGGGATCTCGTAAAATACTCCAGTTAAACGAACTGTTAAATGGGGAAAGTAGTGCAGTTTTATAAGCTTAATTCGAAGCAACTTTTGTTTTTTTGAAAATCATCATGGGCTCCTATATAGATATTTGACAAAAACAAAACTTCACGAATTTCTTTATAGCACCGAGATATAGCACTCTCTTATTATTGGGATTAGAGAACACTACTAAAGAAAAATGTTTTCGACGATTTTAAAATCAATAAAACGGCCCTATATATTTTTTTATTTGTCGTGTCATTTTGGAGTTATGACATAAACATTTATTTATGTAGGTGAACGTTTTTTTTAGTGTAAGAACCGTCCTCACTTCTTCATTTTCAGAAAAAAACCCTATCGAAATTTATATTGTTGTATTTAGAAAAAAAGGACATATTGAATGATGTCACAGCCAACTATGACTTACATTAAAAAAAAAAACACAAGTTTATGTCAAGCTCGAAAATGACACGACAAATAAAAAAAATCGTCTAAAATGTTTTCCTTTACGATTCTTCTTCAATTCCAAGAATACTTTTTTCACTTTTCTCCATTTAACCGTTCCCCTAACTGAAGCAGTTTACGAGATCCCATATGTAGGTATTAAACATTGAAAAAAACTCATCTTGTAGGATATAGATATAGACACTAAAATAATATGAGATATGATCTTAAACCAAGCCCTGCTGCATCAAAATTTTTCAAGAAATAAAAAACCCATTTGATCTAAAGAATAATACCGACCTTCAAACCAGAAGCGTAGGTACCTACCTACGCAATAATAAAAAGTGGGGGTCAACGTACTCTCCAACCCCCTTTCCCTTCGCTCGCACTTCGATTCTCCGTGAACAAAATCTATCAAAGTGCGTATCGTGCATGAGGAAGAAATTTGCGCAAAATTTCAATTATTGAAAATCTTGAAAAGCAACGAAGACAATAATAAAAACTTTTCTTTAAATTTGACTTTGACACCCTGTATCTTGAAAGAGGGACGCCTAATATGTGAAAATTGCGATGAGGAAAGTCCCATTATTTTTTGCCAAATAAATCTAAATAAATCAAATAAACCTACTAATTCCTGACACCCTGATATAGAAAAAAGGGGAAATCGGGTGGAATT
Source organism: Malachius bipustulatus (assembly GCA_910589415.1). Lineage (NCBI taxonomy): Eukaryota > Metazoa > Arthropoda > Insecta > Coleoptera > Melyridae > Malachius > Malachius bipustulatus. Next base: position 82,746,717 of record OU342630.1, on the reverse strand, counting down.
AATTAATTATTACTGGCATTCATCAATCAATATTGTCAATTACCTAATTACATTAATAATTATACTATATTATTAGATAATTAGAATCGAAATCTGATGAGGTTGTGGGTCAAGATTGCAAGCAAACTATATAGGTACCTACAATAATAGCCCAATGCGCATTCTAATAAGTCGATTACAGTATGAGGACGTTTATATCAAAAATGACGTTGGGTCCCTGTCAACTTAATAAAAAACTTAAATAGGCAGGGGGTCATGTGAGACCTCAATTTAAAGATATTTTCATTATCTACAAAAAAATTGTCAGTTAGTTATTTCAATTTTCTGCCTGTTCCTGTTAGGGAGGTATTTATATATAGCCCCCCTCCTTTAAACTCTAATCCTAATGGGATAATATAGAACTTTGGTTTGCATGAATTCTGCTACTTTTTTACTAAAACTGACCCACAAACTGTCAAATTACTGTCAGATTACAACCGTCAAATTAGACTTTTTCCTTTTAAAAAATCTCATTTTTTTTATAATTAATTATAAGTAACAGGGCACAGGATTTGGCTGGTCAGCAGAGACGTTCCTTACTGAGCCACATGCAAACTATATTCCTGATTTTTCATTAGATTCCACGATGACGCAAGGTCGAGTGTCGCTGGCTCTCCGACTATATTAGTAGGTACCAATAATTATTTTGAAATTACTACCTATAATTACTAACATACTGGAAACATAATAATTATCAGATTTTTAATAGTAGGTAAAAGTTTCTCCCGCCTCATTATAGGTACCTCCCAGGCAGCACAGCTTGGTGTATTAAACGTTTATTATGCGTAAAATTGGTTTAAATTTGGTTTCAGTTTAATTTCCAAACGTATATTAGTCACGCTTTTTAAACTATACGTATCTTATCTATCAAAATAGACGTTGGTAATATACCTTATACGTTAAATATTAGGAGATATGAATACGTATAAATTACAGTAAGAATTTAACCCTGGTAATACGTATATTGCGTAGGCTATCTAAACCATTTGTATATAATATTCGTTAAATTTCCGTTCAAGTACAACGTTTATCTATGTTATTAAAATTGTTTCTTTTTCGACGTTTGGTATTGGTATGTATTCAACGTTTCCCATTAGTAGAAAAGCTACTAAAAAAAAACGTGGAGACTAAAAACGTTTATTTATTATAAACACGTATATTACGTAGGCCCCATAAACCATTTGTATATAATATTCGTTAAAGTTAAGTTTAAGTACAACGTTTATTTACGTTATTGAAATTGTTTCTTTTTCTACGTTTGGTATTGGTATGTATTCAACGTTTCCCATTAGTAGAAAAGCTACTCAAAAAAAACGTCGAGACTAAAAACGTTTATTTATTATAAACACGTATATTACGTAGACCACATAAACAGTGAAAGAGACAAGAATGATGTAAGTATAATAATACTCATACACATTTATAATTATTATAATTACTTACATTAATTTATAATTACATATACACAAAACTAATAACTGGTACCTATAATGTGCAAAATAATAATCTAGACCAATTTTAGAGGCTGTAAAACCGTCCTATTCGGGAAGAGAGCAGCTTTTAAACTTTTACCATGCACCGACATACGAAATTTTGTAAAAGAACTGAAAGATTGGCTGAAGTTAGCAAAGTAGAGACACTGATTCAATAAAAAGACACAATAATAGTAAAAGGAGGAGTAAGAAATAATTAATATTATATGTATACAACAGTATAGAGTGTGTTACCAAATATTAATTTTGTTTTCTCGAATATTGAATTTATGCTTTATGTTATTAGATAGTGAGCGAACTTATAAATACCTAACAGAAAAAAATATTTGCTTGTGTGGTAGATTCATTCTCACAAAATTAATATCTTTAACAATAATTTAAATTATTTGAAGACATACAACTATTAATGTTCAATGTTTTTTTCAAGTTAAGGCTGCATTTTCCTAATAAAAACTTACAGTTTATTAGGTGTTTTTTTCTGATGCCCTAGTCATTTGTAATTTCCAATTTGCAAAATTTAATTTTTCTAGTTACTATAAAACTTTTATACAGCTTGTTATAATAGGCAGAAGGACATATTGAATTCATAGGTTCAAATTTATCTCGTTTTTTAAGTAAGTATTATAGAGTATTATAGGTACTCAGAGTTATAGCAGCAAATGATTCGAGTCAGATTCAAATAATAAATATATCAAACCATAAACGTTAATAATCCTGTTAAAAAATGATATATTTATTGATTACTGATGAAGATTAATTTGGACCTATATTGAAAATCAATATAATAAGGTAAGTATAAGTTTTTTCAATTATATTTTTTGCTAATAATGATTCTAAATTAGGTACCTATACCAAAAATAAATTTTTGACTGGGTACTGTATTAGGTAATTGGTTTCTTTCAAGAATTTTTTTGTGGATTTTTCAGTACATGAAAGGATTACAAAAATATTTACCATAGGGTGGATTAAAGATAATATACATCCTAAGAACATACGTATACAATTGGGTGTTAATATACGTATACGATTGCGTGTCAACATACGTTTAAATTTAATTAAAAAGTAAACGCCAAATATACGTCTTTAAGATACGTATAGCATTGAGTGACAACATACGTATATGATTGCGTGTCCACATACGTTTAAAATTAATTCAAAAGTGAAGGTAAAAATACGTTTTTAAGATACGTATAGCATTGAGTGTCAACATACGTATATGATTGCGTGTCCACATACGTTTAAAATTAATTCAAAAGTGGAGGTAAAATATATGTCCTTTAGATGCGTATAACATTTGGTGTCAATGAACGCGTAAAATCGGGAGTCAAACATACGTAGAGAATACGTTTATTTTCAATGTCAAAAAATACGTTCTTATAAATACGTTTATAAGTGGATTGTTTTAAATATGTAGAAAACGTTTCTTTTAAACCTTTAAAACTATCACTATTTAATACGTTTTTACCTCATTTATTCAGATAGTACAAATAGACCTTTATTCTTTCCAATGTTATATACGTTTAACGGGCGGACATTCGAACGTTCGTGCGCACGTAGATCATCGACCGTATCTATACGTACGGTAATACATGAATAAAAACGTTTTTTAAACTAAAGTGTGCTGCTTGGGATATTTTCACATTTTGAGTGTCTATACATATAATGAAAAATTTCTCAGAAAGCAGATACCTAATATTGGCCGAACTATGAAGTTATTTATGAGAAATGTGTTTTTTGTGTTTGAGGATATGTATCTCAAACGCGGATATCTAATTCCCGGTGCTTTATGGTGGTAAAGTATACCATTTCAACACCTTTTCCTTACACTATTTTCCATCAATTTACAGGTATCCTAAATATCCTAAAAGTTTATAAGTACCACTTATTAAATCTGAAATATTCACAGGAATTGTAAAAAAGGCAGGCAGTTAATACCTACCTATGTATACCTAAAGAGTAGCATAAACAATGTTGCGCTTTATCACGCACGAATTACCAGTGCGGTGCAAAACAAAGAACCTTCCGGGCATATCTCTCTATACACTCGGTGATATTACACTTACAGATAGTTATCGGCCACTAATACACGGCATTCTTAGTTATTACTCATGCAAATTAGGCAGTTATAAGCGCATAGGCTTGTGATTGTGTGTGACTATGGTGTGATTTTGTTTAATAACACCTCGGGTCAATGTTAATTCCACATTCGGAAACCCGTAATGGGGGTTTATCTGAGGCGAATCAAACAATTCAGCGTTTTAAAAAAAGATTTAATCGGAGAAACAGAATCATTACTCAAAGGTGTGTGCTCATTTAACTCAAAACTATACGTACTGCATATTATACTTACAAATTCGATAATTTACATACATATCTCATTACAGTTCAATAATGTAGAACTTCGCCATACTGATAACCGTTATTAAAACCACGGAGCCATTGTTTGTACGTTTGTTCATTTCCAAGTAGATATTAGGTATAGGTTATGAATCGTAATAATGAAATTATGACCCCCATTTGCTCGGTAAATTGCTAGATTTTCGGTTGATAATAATGAAATAAGTAATTCTAATATCATACAAAATGCTTCGTCTTGTAATAAAGTAACTTACAGGGTGCCCAAAATACAATGTAGAATTACGATCTTTTGAATTTTTCTTATTAAAAATTGTGTTGTTTTATTTTACCATATTATGACTTCTAATTTTTTTAATTAGGTATAGGTTTATTAGGTGCAATAGGTGTGCAATAGGTGACAAAATAGGTGTCGTTATAATCATTGTTTAAATTAATTAAGTAAATTGATTTACAAAATCATAAAATGGTGTTAACGTTAAGAGCAAAAAACTTTTATATAAGTAAGTAGTTGAAAATTATTTGCACAATGGTATATTATACTAAGTACAGTAAATTTGATGGAATCTGGATGTTGTTCTCTTTTAATAGATATACGTTTCTCTAAATGTTGATGTGATGTGGTGACCACCCATGCAGAATGAAATATTAAAGGATATGTGGCGCATTTTCCACCAAATCATTTAGTGACTAACAGGTCAACGAGTGTCCCCAATACAAAGTTTAAATCGCTCGAAATGTTTTGGAAATTCTCCACACTTTGTTTTGTTCTTCATCAAACTGAGTATGGGTTGATGTTCATTGTTGAACCTACTTACAAGCTGCTTAGAAAAAGTGCTCACTTTTGTCCTTATCGAGTGATAGCAGTGAAAGTGTCTGTAATGTACATTTTGTACTTACTGCGCGTCGCATGAGTGAGTGATCGGATGACTTTTAGTTCAGTGCAAACACGGCCGGCTGGAGGCCTCGAGTTTCGTCGACCTCGACTGTCGAGTTTCGATCCGGTACGCCGATACCTGAGATCTCACCTTTCTTTTCTCTCCTGGAATTCGCTTGAAGAAGGTCGTTTCGGCAACCACCTGCAATTTTCACCAAAAACAGCTTTTCTTGTGGGAGCAAGTTTTTCTACGGGAGCAAGTTTTCCTACGGGAGCAAGTTCTTCTACAGGAGCAAGTTTTCCCTACTGGACCGACTTTTCATACCGGAGCACACTTTTCATACCTGGGATCACTTTTCCGATTGGACAACCTTTGTCTTCGTAGCGAAGTGCACCTGATCCAGGGGCACACATCGGTAGTACTGGAGCTGCTGATCTGACCCCCGCAGCAGCTGAACCAATAAATAGCAGCCGAACCTGAGCCACCCAGAGCCCCGGCTGAAAACCTTCATCCTCGCACAGGAGACCCTACGAAGATAAGTGCCTTCACTGGTCCAATTTTACCACCCCTTTCATTCGGCTGATCTCAACGTTTTTTTATTTTGTTAACCGTGCTCAAGATTATGTGATACTTAATAGCTGTGATTTTTTTTAAATAAAGAGTACCTGTTGTTCTGCTAACCCGCTTGTTATTGTTGACCCTCTTATTAGATTGGCAATTCAACCCACGACCCTTGTTGTCTTTTATTTGTCTCATGCTCTCAACGGTTATTTTTCCCCTCTAGGGTAAAATAATTCGTTTCAAGTGGCGACCAACTACTCCGAGACATTCCTGGCAGGTAAAATTTTTGTCCATGGTTTTCCCGTTATGTTTCCAAAATTACAAAGCAGTTTTCGGTGATACTTTCTTGCAGGTGTACCGCGATTTCATAAATCGCGTAGGCCATCAATTCGTCTGTAAATAAAGCTTGTGACGATCAACTTATCAGTCGTAAGAAACCCATAAAGTGGTTAGCCAGATCGCGTAAGAGATGTGAACATCTAGGTCTTGATATATTTGTGAAATTAAATAACGAAGACAAGTAGGTAATAGAGAAAATTTCATCGAGATAAACAATATCCCCAAACTGATACAATGATGTGCCTGTAGCGAAGTGAGTATAACCGTGTATTATTGAGGAGGGGGGGGGGGGCACTTCATCTATATCTCTTAAATGAATTAATTATTGATTTTATTTATTTGTTTAACGAAAATGTCGATAAAGTGAGTACCTATTGAATTATAACCTTTGAATATTTAGACAACTTTGTTATACCTACGTATTGTGATTAACAATTCGATCCACACCCTATTGGGATCTCGGAAAAGACAAAAGATCGGTTTAATTTGAGAAAAGTTGCACAATTTTGTATGTCCATTAAGGATCTGAAAAAAAAAAATATGGAAACTTCAGGCGTTGTAGCTGAAAAGTACTCGTACCTATCCTGGAATAACTGAAAAATTGAGATTTCTTATTTTCATCATATCTTTTTTATTATTGGAGATTAATGAATAATTTTTTGTGGGTTTACATAAGTCATCAACATCTCAAGAATTTTCAAAACCCACTAAATCCCAGAATTTTCGTAGTCGACTTTTGTTTTTCTTATGGCCACCATATTGTTTTTCGTGTCATTCGGTATTAAAAAAAAATCCAGGAAACTAAAAATCGATCACATTAAAAAAAATTCTATATTTTATTCTTCTCTTCAAAAAAAACCTTTCTTCAACCGAATGACAATGACATAAAAAAAAGCCAAGCAATGTCATGTCGCAACGTCATATCGACGTCATTCGGTGAAATAATTTTCCTATTTATTTCTATCTAAAAAAGAAGAATAAAATGGTGATTTTTTAATGTAATACACTTTTGGTTTTCTGGATTTTGTAATAGGTACCGAAATGACATGAAAAAACAATATGGCGACCAAAATAAAAACAAAAGTTGACTATGAAAGTTCTGGGATCTAGTCGGCTTTGAAAATTTTTGATGGGCCGAATTGATGGCTCTTGACGATTATATGTCTAACCTACAAAAAATAATTTATTAATATTCAATAATAAAAAAGATATGTCAAAAAAATAATGATTTTTCAGTTTTTCAGGATATTTCAGCAACGTCCGAAGTTTTCATTAATTTTCTTTCAGATTCTTAATAAGCATAAAATTGAGCAGCTTTTCTCTAATTTAACCGACTCTATAATCTTTTATCGTTCCTGGAATCCAGTGGTGAGCATCGAATTGTTAACAACCCTGTATACCTTTAATAACCTAAGAAAATTCAGAGTTGTCAGTTACAAAAAGTGAATTAAGTAAAGACAAACTCTCCGATACACTTTATTAAAACCAAGATCCAAAATAATCGTCGACCTGTAAAGTTAGTGAGTGTGTAAGCACCTTCCGTGACTACAATTTGCCGTTGATATAAGGCATTTAAACGCGAAAGGAATTGGTCAAGCATCAAAAAACAGCAGTCGTTACCCAAAAAATTATTGTTGCTGTTTAGATCGAAGAATCGAAGAAGACAGGAAAACTGCGTATGCCCTTACAGAGCATCAATTAAAGATTGGATCGCCAGCTGTTAAGACAATCATACACAATCAATTGTATATAAAAAAAGTGTTCCTCGTTTTGTACGTCATCAGCTTTCTGATTTCCAAAAAGGAGAACGTGTTTGAATTTGCTACGATTCATTAGGTAAATTTATTAAAGAATGGCGATCTTCAAATTTCTCCAAAATAAAAATTTTATTGTGACTGATGATGAAATTCCTAGTCCATTTTTCGATGTACCTATACCTCACTTCATTGACGAGAAACTTTATAACCTTTTCACTAAAAGCAAAAACAATAATTGGATTGGAATCACGTCGAGAATGTCTTAGCATGCAAGTTTCATAATTCTGTTTTTTGGCATACCTAAGTATAGATACATATCTCAAATTATTGATATGATCAATCCTCAAGCGTTGTATCAAGTACCTATTCTTTCACCGATCCAGTATTTTTAGTCACTTTCGATCTTTATATAGCATGCGTAGTGAGTATAGGGGACTCTTCTGAAATCATTTCCTCGAAATCTTTACATCTAGGTATTGTATATCCAAATCGCTGATGGATTTGACCATAATAGTGTGAATTCAGAATCGGCAGGGGACAACACATATGACACTTAAAATGCAGAGCCTTAATGACACTCCGAAACTCCGAATGAAATGACAATAATGATTTTTCCCACAGAATAATTTACCTGGACCGGAGAAGGAATGAATGAATGCACATTAGTTAGAATCGGACAGTTGGTAGCCCGAATATCCATCATGTGACCAAAACACGACCGGGCCGTGTTAGTGGTCGTCTTGAAAGCTGGTGGGAAGCCAGGAAGGATTGCTTGGTCCGCTGCGACCTGCCCTAACCGTGTCAGCCAAGGACAATAACTGGTGCATGATTTACCTGCGACGATGCGTGTTCTTGTTGTGGACGGAATTCGGTCTATGGTAGCTGAAACGGATTAGTTTCAGTTGTAATTTGTGATTTCCTATTGCTGTCCGTCGTCCCTATGTCTAGGACAATATAATCAGAATTTGCACACATGAGGAAATATTTCTTTATTATTTGGCGGACGTCTCTCGTATAGGCCTCACGATTATTAGAGCCAGTTTTTAGAATTAGGGAAGTAGGTAGATAAAATGAATGGAATTTAAAAATATATATTTTAGATACCTACTAATAGTCAATAGCTATTGAAATTTCTTATGTTGTTGTTGTTAATTAATATTAAGGGAGGAAGCTCTATAGAGGGAGTCGTATCTACCTACTAACTAACTTTCTTGATTCAAATGATTCATAAGTGAATATTTTTATGTGTAAGCCTATGGGCAGTAAATTGTTTCAAATCAAAAAAACAGTTTGGGAAGCCAAAAAAAAAAAGTAGAAGGAAGAGGATTTATAGGTACTAATACTATATAAGTAATGGATTACTTATTTTCACTTCCAAATAGCAAATTACAACTAAATCTAAGTATAAGAAAAAAACAGTTCTGATTTAGTCTTTGTCTAAGTAAAAATTCATGACTACAGCCCGCAGAAGACTCATACCTATAATACTTCCTACAGAATGGATGAACGGCAATCCAGCCCCCAGCTTAGAAAGAAACACACCTGTTTGCTACCATGATGAAGAAGAGGGCTGTGGGCTGAAAATACGCATACTAAACAAAATATTGGAGAACAAAAAGTTGTTATCGTCAGATGAAACATCATTTTCAATGCCGACAAAGTGACTACAAATCATGAAAGTTTTAACGAAAAATTTCTGCAAACCATTCATATTGATAGAAATATGAAATATCTCCTAAAAAAGAAATTGACTCTTGATCCTATAAGTAGATACTGGATGTCTGTTAATTGACAATTAGGGGATGATGAATGGTCAAAAATATAAAAAGTATAATAATTATACAGGGTGTCTGCTTAAGGCTGGCCACCGGCTATATCTCGGAAACTAATGGGCCTATAACCTCAAAATAAAAAATTTCCAGACATAAGTGATCACGAGAAATTCTATGAAAATATTTTCAAGATGGCCTCACTTCCGGAAATACCGGAAGTTGACACCTACTTCGTTATTTTAACAGAAACACCCTGTAAAATATTATATTTTTCAAATGTCTGAAGAAATCGAATACAGGTGGTTTTCACCATTGGAATTTAGATTGAGCGGTTTATGAGTTATAAACAAGTGAAAATCGAAAATTTTCAACTTCAAAGCAGTGTAGAACTAGAACGGCTCAAGATATCCAAAAACGGTTTACATGTCCCTATCTTAACTTTTGACATAGTACTCTTCTATGTGGTTTAAATTTTAATACAGGGTGTGATGAAAAATCGGATAATTTTCATCACCCTGTATTAAAATTTACTCCACATACTGGGATAAAACGTGAAAAGTTAGGATAGGGACATGTAAACCGTTTTTGGATATCTTGAGCCGTTCTAGTTCTACGCTGCTTTGAATTTGAAAATTTTCGATTTTCACTTGTTTATAACTCATAAACCGCTCAATCTAAACTCCAATGGTGAAAACCACCTGTATTCGATTTTTTCAGACATTTCAAATATATAATAATATACAGGGTGTTCCTGTTAAAATAACGAAGTAGGTGTCAACTTCCGGTATTTCCGGAAGTGCGGCCATCTTGAAAATATTTTCATTGAATTTCTCGTGATCACTTATGTCTGGAAATTTTTTATTTTGAGGTTCTAGGCCCATTAGTTTCCGAGATATAGCCGGTGGCCAGCCTTAAGCAGACACCCTGTATAAGGAAAAGAGCTAAGTAGCTCAAGATCTAGAACTCGATGATTTTATAATAGTAAATCAATTTTTAAAAGTAAGATTCATTCCCTTAAGATAAAAATAAAGATTCAGAGAAGGCTTGACAAAAATGATTGACATCATTTGAAGAAAACTTAAAAATACAGAATATTAGGTAATACATGCATTTTGAAGATTTCCTGAAGCATATCCATTGCATGTATGTAATTCATTGTGGAATCTTATAGATGCTTTCTTTTAATGAAAGAGGTTGCTCAAATTTATAAAGAGATTTGCTTGATTATAATCGGTTTGATTATAATCTCAAATTATAGAAAAATTATAAAAAACTGGAAGTGCAAAACTTTAAAACGAAAAGCTAATTATATTATTATTACCTATGTAGTAATATTACGTCTATAAATAGTACCTACCTTTTTTTACCCAAAAAGTTTCATGAGAATTTTTCCAAAGAACATTCCCAATAATTTATTTTAACAGCTGCCTATTTTGAGCTGCTATCAAATTTGAAAATAAAATTGTTGACTTTGAAGATAGTCAGATTCATAATAATAAGCTAAAATCTTTGATTAAAATCTTGGGAAGATTGATAACAATCTTTAAAAGTATTTTAAGCAAACTGTAAAAAAAACAAAAAAAAAAACAGATAGGTACTAGCCACTTTTGAGTTTTGAAGATTTCCCAAAGATTTAATTCCTTTTAGAATTTTGGCGGTACTTTATTGTAATGTAGTGTACTTGAATTAACAAAAAGATTTAGGTACAAATTTACAAAAAGATTTCTGATTTTGAATCTTTTAAGAATTATACAAAATACCCTGAAAAGCGCAGACTGCGCATGTGAGTAATAGCCTATCTTTGTATTTTTTTTTTAATTAGAAATTCTATCAAATCTCAAAACATATTTTACGGTTGACGTGTTGGCTTTAAATATTTCTAGACTTTTAAGTTGTCATCTTTAGTAAAAATATTTAAAATACTTATTCTAAGAAAACTTTAAATAAAAAGAAAATATTACACCATGCTCCTTTGAACTTTGAAGATTTCCCAAAGAATTCAAAGATTCTGCTTAGAGTTTTGGCGATAGGTACTTGTTTTATTTTTATGTTGGAGTTTGCTCAAATATATTTTCTAATAGTCTAGTCGGTATAAAGTAAAAAATGTACTAAAAAATCATATCGAAGATTTTCCCTAATTAACTATTAGTGAAGAGGTTATAGAACCTAAATCCACAAAAATCAGTTGTCAAATTTTGGCTAATTTTTTATTATTTTCTAAAAATAAAAAAAGACAAAAACCAATTGAAAATGTAGTTTTTTTAGTACCTATACTTATCGTATAAAAATGTTCATTTTTTAAAATTACTTTTAATCTTTAGGAAATAATAAAAAATTAGCCAAAATTTGGGTAACTTTAATGCTGGTAACATTCCAAATTGTAATTTTTTAAAGTTTTTTAGCATTAAGGTACTGCCATATTGATCTTAAAAACATTTATAACATTATATTGATATCAATTATTTTTACTAGGCCTGCAAATATTTAAAATTCCAAAAGTTAACAGACGAGTATACTACCTTGCAATATTTATACACTAAAAACTATTCGTAATCATAATGAGAATGGCAAAAAAATGTATTTTATGTTCCCTTCAAAACCCATTCTCATTTTTCTTTGTGGGTTGTTTAGTTTTCGAGTAAATTAATTTTTTCTAAAGATTGTGCGCCAAAAACTTAAAATAAACGAAAATGCGCGCATCAAAAAAATAAATATTTGGAATTTCTTGAATATTGAATAACTATTGAAAAACTATAACGGAAAAAGTACAGGATACCTTTTTTAGAAAATCACTCAAGATTTGTTTTTTCTAATAAGGTTTTTTGAGGTTTCTTCTGAGGGGGGGGGGATGATGCACCCATAGAACTAATTTTTGTGGATTTATGTCCTATAACCTCTTCACTAACAATTATGTTTCTGAAGAAAAATAGATTGTTTATTAACGCTTGGTATACATTTTTCATTTTACTCAATGAACTAATCTTTTGAAGCCGAATCTTTTGACAATTCTCCCTAGCCTTTGAAAAAGTTGCATATACAGGGTGATCCCGAAATGGCGGACACGGACAGCCACTGGCTATCCAATGGCAGAGGAGCATTTGCAATCGAATCGGTTCCTTTTCGCTCACAATCGGGTCGGCAAACCAACCGAAGTCACAGAGTTGTCATACTCACGACAAAAATTGCCTTGTGATATAAGTTCTGTATTTCTGAAAAAAAAATTCTGAACGTTTATTTAATTTAGAACATAAGTAACATTCAAGGAAAATTTATCAAGATTTTATGTTACCTTAATTAATTTGATAGGTAGGTATATCGTGTAAAAGATAGGAAGATAAAGTATTATATCATTCGTAGCGCTCCGTGATAGTATTCAAAGCGGCAACGCTGCGACCGTCGCGTTGCGCAGGTAAACAATATCGTAATTCATGGCTGTCAATGTTATTAAAATTATTATTAATCTCAAAATCAAAGCGTAAAATTCGGAATTCGAACTTCGCATAATAAAAATTACGCAGTAGTGAGTAGTGCCCTTTAAACTTGATACTAAAACATGTCTCAGCAGAATAACCTTAACGACAAAGAGAAAATTTGGTACCTAATATGCGTAAGCAAATAGCAACCTATCTTAACCTCAATGATCCGCAATTGTACACGGGTCATTGTTAAAATATATAATTTTTTAATCTTTTCTATGAAATAAAAACGGGTCGTAGAAAAAATAGTGTATGGAACTCGCAGATAATGGCTATTAATACGCTCTTATGATGGTTAAGACACTCGCCTACGGCTCGTATCTTAACCATCATACTCACGTATTAATAGCCTTCACTATAAGCTCGTTGCATAATATACTATTATACTCAATAGTTAAGTTTTAGTAAATAAATACTAGAGAACACAATCATGAATGTTAAGCTGAATATTTAAAATAAAAATCTTTGAAAAATGATTAGAAATTTATTTTCAAAATTATTTGCCAAATTTCCCATGATATATTATTATCGACATCAAAGATTTCAGAATCATATAGAGTGTCAATCTTATGAAAATATCAAAAAATAAGTACCTACACAAATAAAGTGTAATATAAATAAATAGTTATTTATTATACAAGAGAAAAAAGTGATAGATTTTAGCTCGAGATGTGATTTCGTCCCCGACGCGTTTAGCGGAGGGGACAAACATATCGAGAGCTAAAATCGCACTTTTTCTCGTGTGTAATATACAATTTTTTTCTGCGAGAAGAAATATCAGTGTTAGAATGTCGAAAAACGTAGTTAGATAACTGAAAATTATGTCGGAAAAATGATTTATGTTGTATTTAAATTTTCAAACTGGTAGACTTTTGTAGTAATCGACGTTGCCTGGTAACGAAACGATTTAATTCGATAAACGTCATAATTTAATTAAAATTTTGAATAGTTTTGCAAAGATTCTTGTAAGGTCTCAATGAGTGAATTTATTAATATGGATAGTGATTATTATGAAAATTCCCTCAATAATTGCCATTTGGATAATAAGGTAACTTTCCTTTACGTATATTTGATATAAATTTAATGATATCTGAGTGTTAATAGTAGCTATACCTAAGCCGCCATTTCGGGGAAATAAGTACTCATTTATTTCCCTGCTAATTCATTTTTTTCCCCGATAAGATGCAGCTCATATAATGAGGCATTTTTCTACCTGTTAACGGGGGAAAAAGGTCACACTTTTAGCCCGTCGCAGAAAAAAAGTAATTTTTTGATCTAGAGATTCATGGGTATTAAAGATTGACTGAAATTATTTAATTAAATTTTTTTAGCAAGATTTAAAATTTTCTGAAAAAAGCTTTGAAAATGCATACCTAATTTTTTTGAACACGTCCTTATAAAGGTCTCGCATTAGAAATCCTTTAAGAAACTTATATCGGTTCCTTATTCAAGCATAATTTTTCATTTAACTTATTTAACTTATTATTCCATTAAAAAATTCATTATTTCTATATCTATACACCTAATAATAATAGTAATTATTGTTCTTATATAATTTTGGAGAACAAGAATCAATTATTTTGAACATGACAGCTTGTACCTCTGGAGCAATTCTATTTGCGGTATAAAATTTGAAATCGATGATATAATATAAGGTGTATAATCATACACGTCAGAACTATTGTTCCTATTGAAGGTTTGCACCGCAAACGATCTAAATTTCTAGTAGGTACAATAAACTTATTTGATTAAAATTGCTGCGTCACTCTGTATAACTGTGATATGAGCTTTAGCATAGTACTCCGGTCATCTACGCCAGAATTAATTGTGTTTGGTAAATAATTGGAAATTCCTAGCACACTACAGTTTAATTTCCTTCTTCCTGTCCTACAGCAATTACATACACGCTCCCAACAATGGGCGCCATGCGTTACTGGTCTTTGTTACATGTGACTTTAATCAAAACAATGGAATAGCAGCGATAATTTACCTGCTTTTTGTTATTCAATAATTGTTGTCTTTCTCCTGAAAAACTGCCTGTCCTGTCCTATGAAAGTAGACAGCATAATGACTATTTTGCATGAGGCCATTACTTATTCCTCTTTTCTCACCGAAATTTTAATTGTATGTAATCTAGCATGTGTAAAAGTATCTCTCTGCGAGGATTGTTTTTGTCGTTTTAATAAATACTTATGGGACAGAGACACTTGAAATTTTGTTACGAAATCTTAAACAATGTATGTGTTTTTAATATAAACTCTCAGCATACCTACTATATGGAGGATAATGTATGGTTTGAAACGTCTTACAGAAAATTTAATGAAAAGATGAATTTTAGATGAGGCCCCGTTCAACTTATACGTGAAGACAAAGTAGCCAGATTTAGGCAGAAGAGATCGATCCATGTGGTGTTCAAGAAAAAACAATTTGGAACGTTATCTCTATTCGCAATATTATTTTTTTGCGTGCGTTGGTCAGCAGTACGAATTTTAGACGAAATGTGGTGTCAGCAAGACGGGGAAATTTATGTCACACTCCCTGACGTAAATTCGTGTAGTCTCAAGCAGGCAACGGCGACCTCAATTAGCCGCCGAGATCGTTCTGAGTGAAGAATATCCTGGATAAACCAAGTAACAAACGAGGAAGTGCTGAAGAGGATGTATAAAGAACGTGTAGCGTTCGATGTGAAGAGTCGAAAAGGGTCGAAAATACCTGGGCTATGTAATGAGGAATGAACATATACGGCCTACTATAACTTATCTTTCAAGGCAAGGTGCTGGGCAGGAGTTAGCCAGGACGGAGAAGAAATTCTTGGTTCCGGAATTTATACTTAAATGGTTCTCCTTGAACATCACTGAATTCTTCCAAGTGGTGGTCAGCAAAGTTAGAGTGGCCCTTTTGATCGCCAACATCCGAAGCAATAACCAAAGAATACACTTTCATAAGAAGAAGAAGTATTAGATCTCGGTTATCTTATAGGTATAGGAAGTTTGGCACAAAGGAAAAGGAAGGAAAAAAAAGGAAGGCATTGGCGCAAAGTAACCAATTTTTATGATGAATAATAAGCTAAAAATAAATTCAGGCTAATTTCAGTCGTTGCTGAATTGGGTAGGTATGCTGAAAAATAGAAAATTTGATAAATAATATTCTGGCCTTATCTCTATTTTGATTATTGAAAATATATAAGTAAATATGTTTTTTGTGGGTTTACGTAAGTCATCTTTCCATCGGTTCAAGAATTTCCAAAGCCGACTAGACCCCAGAGTATTTATGATCAACTTTTGTTTTTCTTATGGCTGCCGTATTGTTTTTCATTGTTATCAATTAAATACTACTTTAACTACTTATTTAATTCTACCTTAATAATCAACCTACTTTAATAATCAAAAATTCATCAAAAAGTGTTAATTAATTTACCAAAAATCAATTTCTGTTTTTTTTATAATACAGGGTGCACCATGTATCCTTCTCTATATTGCTATCTCCTGAACGCTAAGAGATACCTACAGGGTCGGTTAAATTAGAGAAAAGATACGCAGTTTTGTGGCCATCTCGAATCAGTCAAGTCAAGACATGCAAGATATCTGTGACCGTTCCTGAAATATCCTGAAAAAACTGAAAAATCGAGATTTCTTATTTTTGACATATCTTGCTTATTATTGGAAATTGATAAATCATTTTTTGTAGGCTTACATAAGCCGTTAAGATCTATCCATCTGTCATTACAAAAATTTTCAAGGCCGACTAGAATCAAAAGTTTTCACAGTCAACTTTCGTTTTTCTTATGACCGCCATATTATTTTTTTATGTCGTTCGATATGAAAAGAATAATGGAAACCAAAAACTAAATAAACTTCAAAATAAATTTTTATAAATTTTTATTCTTCTTTTTTCAAAGAAAAACAAAAAAAATCGTCGAAAAACATCAACATTTGTAAAATACGCCGAAATAGTGCTTGTCTTATGGTTTTTTAATTAATCTATGAAATTCGCTCTTAAAAGTTGTCTTTTTTGTAAAGAAAAAAGAAGAATAAAATTTTTTTTAATTTATTTTTTGAAGTTTACCAATTTTTAGTTTTTATGATTTTTTTTATATCGAACAACATAAAAAAACAATATGGTGGCCATAAGAAAAACGAAAGTTGACTATGAAAATCCTGGGATCTAGTCGGCTTTGGAAATTTTTGAAATGTCAGATGGGTAGCTCTTGCCGACTTATGTAAGCCCACAAATTATTTATTAATCTCCAATAATAAAAAAAGATATGGCAAAAATAAGAAATCTCGATTTTTCAGTTTTTTCAGGATATTTCAGGAACGGTCATAGATATTTTGTATGTCTTGACTTGACTGATTCGAGATGGCCACAAAATTGCGGTTCTTTGGACTTGTTTAACCGCGACCCTGTATCTGTTAGCGTTAAGAGATAGCAATATAAAGAAGGATACATGGTGCACCCTGTATACCGAATGACATTAAAAAACTATATGGCGGCCATAAGAAAAACAAATATCTCAATTATTCGGCATTCTTCAGCACATTTCAGCAACAGACAGAAGCTAGCGTATCTGATAAGAAAACCATCCCTTTGCTTAAGCACGAAAAACGGATACCCTGAATTTATAAGTATACTTATTCAATTCATGCACACATACACATGGGCACTATAGAATAATTGATTATATGTCTGGGCTACTCTATTTACCTTTTCAGGTGTGAAGATAAAAAGAGTTCATTGTTATTCAGATATATCAGGGTGTTCATCAAAATTTACTAGCTATATTTCATTCGAATAAACAAGGGACCTTTTAAAAACATTCCTGCATGGTCAGCAGGTAATCGTACTCTTCGGAAGGGATAGCAGGGCTGGACATTTGCATTGCAGCCTCCCTTGAATTGTCCTGCTTATACAGTTCTATCTTTAAATCAATCCAGCTCTAACTGCATGGTGTATTAGTTATCTGCATGGGAAGGTCCTTCCTGTGTCGGAAGTCTATAAGGAGGGTCAATTTTGTGTGTTTTTTTTTTTTAATTTATTTGGGGGTAGTGGATAAGTACCTATGTGTAACTGAATTAATTAATCAGATCTGCCTTAGTAATTTTTTATTTTTTGTAAAAAGTTTTAACCGTCACTGAAATCTTACAAAGTTATTCTCTTAAAACTTGCGCTGTTAAGTTCAGCGCAAGAAAAAGGAATAAATAAATATTAATTGTAATGTTCTTTCCTTTTTCCACTCACTATACATACCTAATGTATAGTAAGTTGGTACCTAATTCATAAGATATCCATAATCTTTATTACATATTCATTTGTGAAATAAACGTAATCTCACGCAAGAATCTCTTCCGTTACTTACGAATAAGGGTAACAAATCAAACGAGTGTCGAGAATTGATGAAGAACTTTTTAATTTTATCATTAATTTATTCAAAAGGCTTTAATAAATAGCGTTCCAGGATTGATATCGTCAGTCCATGCTTTGGCAATTTTCCGTTGTTGTGTTTTAGCATTCACACAAAATCCACCTACTCTGCCGCGAATTATTACGTCAGTCACTTCCGGCAATTAGAGTGATTGTTCATTAGCTCAATGCATCGATAATTAATGCAGTCAGTCGACATGCGAACGACCACGCATTTCAAACACGAACTTAGGCCATACCATGTGAACGGCCGATCCTGATTTGATCTGCCTGTAACCAAATCAAGCGAGTTGGTCATGCATATATACCGAGAGAGAATCAAGAAATTTTACAGTTACAAAAGAATCGAGTCATTATCCGAACTCATAGAAAACAATTCAACCAATCGTATTATATCTATTTGCACATTACATTGAAACGTTTCAGAGCAACCAAGCAGCTTTATCATGTTCATGTCTATTTAACCATGGATCCAGCCTTCAGTTAAGCGGCTACCAAGATCTATCTTCTTGTTTTTTTTTTATTGTAGCTCAATATCTGAAAATTTCAAAGCTATCAGAATGCACGCACGTCGGCTATTATAGTGTACTTTGCGAGGCTTAAATTACTTAACTAATAACATCATGTTTTACCAAAATGTGGCTAAGCAGTGTCAGAATTATGGATATTTTCTTGCTGTTGAAAGAAATTATTGTGAATCCTTTTTTATCACATTCTCTCCAATACTCTCTCCCCCACTCCCTCCTTCTTCCTCCCCTTCTTCCCTCTTTTCTCTTTATTTCTCTCTCCTAACTACTTTAAGTAAATGAGATGCAGCGGTGCATCTCAAACACAAAAGACAATGAGGTAAAAGAAAATTTGGAGTCAAATTTTTGGTGTGATTTTATTTTTTTTTAAATAATCGTCTTGATTTCTCTTCAAAAATTCTTTCGTTAACCTTGTCTCGTCTTTCGACAGTTCTATGAGGGTGATTTCCGGCAGGACAATCTTCATCTTCCTTGTATCTGCCTGCTCCTTGTTCTCAATCTTCTCGCAACAGCTGATCTTCTTGACCGGTACGTAAATTCCAAGTAGGTAAGTCACCTACTTAATGCATACTGTGTTAGTACTCGCACAATCAGTATATGCATGACCCTCTGAACATTTACAACATACTTTATTATTTTTACAATCTTTAGAATAGTGCCCAAAACCATAGCAGTTACAACATTGTCTAACACCGACATTATCTACTATACGCCACAATTCCTCCAGCCCCATGCACCGCACAAAACCATCCAAAACAAGTTTTTAACATAAAAATGGAGTGACTTCAAAGATAATATTTTGCTTATCACGGCAGTTGAACCTGGCAACAACTTCAACTTCAGAAACTTCATATACATAATCCAATTCTCAAAATTGTTCTGAGAAAACAGATAATCAATTACCATTTCATTGTTCTCCAAGTTCTGATCAACTTCCACATTCTTGATTAATACACGCAGCAGTAATTTTTTGGACTCTTTGGATGACTACTTGATGAATTTTAGGGGAATTACAAAATATAATACATATAATTCTTGGTGTTTACAGCCTATAGTCTTATCATTTAATTCCTACATACTATTATGACGGCGTTTAGATCCCTATAATGTTTATTTTCGAGATATAGTTCCAGGAATGTGGTGTCACTTTACAGACCAAAGTGGGCAGAAAATAAACTACTAATTTTAACTTGTCTAACTGGTCCTTCATAGCCAGACGAAATAGTAGACTGTCAATGTAAATTCCTATCAAGATATTTTTCTGGAGAATTATTTATTAGACAATCTGGTGTTAGTAGATCGCCTGTAAGCGCACCAGACACTGATTTTTAAGTCAGGTCAGATCAGTTTACAATAATGTGTTTCAATTCAAATTTTGCATATAAGCAGCTACTTTTTTATGACTGCAATCTTTTAAAATTGTTTCCAAGGCTGAAGCATAACTAAGCTCATCTGAACTATAGTTAGTCTAAGAGACTGACCTGGAGGTGCGTAGGTATCAGTTACGTATATGTAACGTATTAAATTGATAAAATATAATTTCATCCAAAAGTGTCAATAAATCATTTCTAAGAAAAAAGAGTCTCAACAGGTGGGCTAGAGCTCAACGAATGGAGTCAAGGGGTATCAGAGACTCCAATAAACACGAATGTGCCAATGAAATTGTCCTTAAATAATATTTAATGGTATAAAAATTAAATTAATGGAAAAAGAAAAAACTCTGGAAATGTTTTAAACAACTCACAATAATTGTTGTAACCTTTTTTGTGATGAGAAAAATCGAATTTCCTTAAACTTGACTCATGTTTTGAACATCTTGTGGAGTTTTTTGGAAGATTTCGAAGAAGGGACCCTTTTCACAACGAATGACGAAATCGTCAAACATTTGATACAGAGAGTCTGCAGGAAGTTTGGATTCTCAAGTTGGTTGATAGATTATTAAACTTTTGGTTGTTATAGGGCAGGCTGAAAATACAAACGAAAATCGTGCAAAGGCGATTTTGGTACATGGTTCATTTCAAGTAACGTCACTCCATAATGCAGACATACACAAACCTGGGAGTTGGAGAACTTCGAGAATACCCTGCTGTTTGCCTTATGTAAAATTTTGAAAAAACCTAGTGACTGGTTTCTCGACAGTTTAGTGTCGACATGTCAATTTGCTATTATTTTTTATATACATATACTGTGTCTATAGGGAAGTTGAAATGTTGTCACCGCAGATGTTTTATTTTATTAATAAATTTATTATGTATAAAAAGTATTTAAGAATTTATATCTGTGATGACAAAAGTCTCCTTGGCAAGCGAGGGGGGACTTATTAACGTTATTTTTACGTTAGCAATTATGGAACGCTATAATAGTCTTTATGAGTTATTGCGTAGGTAACTCACAAAAAATCAACGTTTCAATTATTTGTGTAATAATAACACTGATGTGATAAAGAACATCTGTCCGCTTGGCAGACTTCGACTCTTTACTTCTCGATTTTTTTCTTAAAAACCTATAAGTACATAAAATAACTAGATACATATATGTACTATAAAATCAGAAAACCGAATATTAATTTAATTAATTCAATAAATAAATTAATAAAAGTGGATGAAAATAATTTGTTCGCCCATGCGTTCGTTACGTAGGTATAGCTAAATTGTGTCAAGAAAATCTCATGCGAAGCTTAATAACAAATCCATTACTCAAATCTGTATCTAAACGATGCTTATCTATTATGTATCAATCTTTGGCATCAAGAAAAGACAATAATGCTTGGTTAATGTTGGGGGTTGAAATGTTCTATAGTGTTTGGTGTAGCAACCTTAAGGCGGACACGCCAGGAATAATTTCTCTCTGTTCTAATTTATGTTTTAATCAGTCGGCGGTCACGCAACACTAATTACCCCTACGTGGCTAGTTCTGTACCTGCCTTTCCTTCGCAATGGTCTTTTGTTTTGTTAATTACAACTGAAACGGCTAACACTGAAATATGTCTTTCAGCCCGTCATATTTAGTTTGAGGGTTAATTTAAATAGTGTTTTGCATGCGAAGATATACAGGTATAAAGCCAAAATTAATGATGGTTTGGTCTTGAATATTCGGTGTTAAATCTGGCACATAATAAATCAAGAATTTTGATGGAAACTCTTCAAAAAGCTGGGTCGGTTACAAATATGAAACTGCGAGTTAACCTTATTTCAATTTCCTTGATGCTCTATTATTTAGGGGAGACCAAAAACGGTTACTGGTGCCAGTTAAATTGAACGCAATCGAATACCGGTTGATTTCAAGAAAATTCGCATTTGGCGCTGCTGTAATTTTTTTTTTGGTCACAAGTTTTTTTTTGAGGGAAGTGACAAGCAAAAATTTCGGTTGGACAAACGTGGACAGATCATGGAAAAATCGTGAACAAACGAATGCCGTTTCAATATTATAAAAATTTTCATTTGGTGCTACTGTCAATTATTATAATTTGTCATAAATTTTCTTTGAATGATGGACAAACGAAAATTTTGGTTTTAATTTTATAAAAATTGTCACTTAGGGGTTCCAATTTCAGTAAGCTAGTTTATTTAAGTATTTTTGATGAGACTAGCTGGCAAGATGTATTTGGAAATTTTTGAAGTGCCGTCATCATGTATTTATGTATTATAAATTGTGAAAAATGCTACGAAATTTTCAGAAAGGTTCGGTATTCCATTAATCCATAAAGCAACGCGGCACCTAGTGCCTGTGCCATAAGTAAGTAGGTACTTCAGATTCAGATTCTATAATTTACAAGTCAATGAACTGGAAGGGTAGATTGCTCAATGTACTACAAATGTATTGTCAACGAATATTGTAACATTAATTCATTAATGCATCGGAAGTGGACAGAGTCTTACAGCATTTTGAACATTTAATACGTTGACAATAATGATTAAACTTCATATTATTATATGAACTATAGTACCTATTCATACTTTGAGTATTGTAACGATTTTTACTTTATTCTGTTAATTAGCTTTGCAATATCTTATACTAATAATAATCTCTGAATAATAATCAGTTTTTCTTATGTCTCAATTCATTTCACTTGTCACTTCCAAAATTGGTTCCTTTTATACTAAAAACTTTTTTCCTCTGTCGATTCTACACTAGATACCACTATAGTTCTTCAAACCACATGTACCTATCTAAATTCTCTTATTTACCAACTTAGCACTAAACCCAGCACCTATTTTTTATATAAGTTCTTAATTACAGGTACTATCCTCTCTAGTACTACTCTAACTAGACGCCTTCTTTCTCAAAGTACAAGACTAGGTAGGTACTATGCCTACCAACTTGTAGAGATAAGATTAAATTTCTCGAACGTTAGGTGTCCAATAACGCAAAAGCCTTAAATTTAAAAGCTGTCACGTAGATCAGATCATAAGAACTGTGGGGAATTGATGCAGATTTTTCCTTATGACCTCAGTTTGTTCATTCTGTACAGGTTCTAGCTGGTCCAGATTTAAAGCGAAAATAAGAATAACTACAGCTGATCTTAGCAATGCGAATAACCTCAATTCACAAGTGAAATACGTAGGTAAGTGATTTTCGCAGCAACTTCTCATTGTAATCCTAGTTAACAATAAAATGCATTTGAAATTATACATTAAGCCTAAACTGCATTGCCTCATTATCATAAGCCAGACGCAGACTTATGCTCCTCATCGTATTATGCCATGGTGTTAGAGCAAAGTCGCCGATGGTTCACATGAAACGTGAACCGTAGGCCACAGGCCAGTCTTTAGTTGTTGATATATTTCTTCCTGAGGGTAATCCTAATTGGAATTTGCAATAGTACCATATAGGAACATTACGTTTAAAAAAATGAAATTGCAGATTGATCGTCTCACTAGGTACAATGACGATTGGATGAAAAATTTGTATTAGAAATTTTTTAAGGAAAAGTTTACTTATAATTTTGAGCTGTCTTCAATCATTATATCACTATATTATAATTCCTAATTAATTTATATTATTTGCTTTATGAATATCTGCGTAGAAACTGAAATTCGTCATTAGAAGGAATGTCTAGCAAACAGTGAAATTACATTAATATGTAAGAACAAGCACCTATTATGGAGGGGGCTCAAAAGTGTTTGCCCTTAGGCAAGCGAGGGTGAGTAAATTCTCAACACAGTATCATCTTTCTAATTCATTTCGTCTAACGATTCTCGAATCTTTCCATATTCTTTGAATAATACGATTTTAAAATGTGGTCAAAAAAGTCTTTGGTTCAGTGGCGATTTCCTCACACAACCCCACAAAAGGTAAGGGAATTACCTATGTAGTACCTAGCTGCAGAATGGGGGGGGGGGGGGGGCAAATCTCTGAATAATACCCGCTGTGGATGACGAACCGATTCGTAATGAAATTCTTGTAATCTTGCCATTTTTTCCTCGCCAGATGCCGGCCCCTTTCGCTTCAAATCAGCTCGAATTGACCAGGGGAGTTTTGTCTTTTTCAAGTTAATCTTGATAAACGTTACCGCGCACATTCCAAAAACGATGGCCATGGTTTTTTTTGAACTATTCAAAACTTCTTCTACTTCGATTCTCCAGGAACAGTTCAGTGACTTGATTGTTTCTTGGTATCTTGGGTTTCTTGATTGATTCTTCCATGCTTACGAAATTTTTTTATCGGCCTTGAAGATCGCTCGACACTCATTTTAAATTGTCAAAAGCTCGCGCTTGTTGTCAACGGGGAGAAAACGTGGCACTCATCTGATTCTTCTAGTGAGATTCATCATTCCCAAAATATTTATGTAAAATATTCTCCACTCGTGAAATTTATTTGATACGGGTGGCGCCATCTCCTGTAAAAGCTATCTCTAGCACAGCCGATTACTAATAATAATTGTGGATCCGCCCTCGTATGTACCTGTAATACCTGTATGTCCCATAATATGTGGGCAATCTCCCGGATTTGGGTAAATTTCGTAAAAATAAATGAAAAAATAGCTATAAAATTAATTCCTCAGAGACACCCCTACAAAGATATTAGCTGTTGAAGTTGAGGGTTGAAAATCAATTTTTTGCAATAACTTTTTTATTTCTTGACCGATTTTGATAATTTTTGGTGTTATTTTGTATTATTTTGAACTGTTTAGAATAGTGTTTCTTAATCTTTGGTAGCACATACATAGACCTCGGGAAGGCATAACCCCCTCATTCACTTGAAATAAAACAATAAAAATAATAATTTTACAGTTTTTTAAGGTTAATTTTCTTTTTATTTGACATTTTTTACATAAAAAATGTATCTTTATTTATTTCATGATATTAGGAATTATTTGGGTTTGCAGTCAATTAAATTAAAGAACACTCTTTTTTCTACGTCAAGCTTTCGAATTAATTTTAATTCTTCTTCAGGACTATAGAATTTGAGATTAAAATTTAAAGTTTGTAAAAATTGTTAACCATAGGACTATTCTTGTATACATTTAAAGCAACTAACGCCAACAAAGATAAAATTACATAACTAATGAAGTTCAATTTCCAATTCAGGCCGAAATGATAAAAAAAATTTTAAAAATTTTTTAAAAATTAAAAAAAAAAAAAAAAAAAAAAAAAAAACTTTAAAATTTTTTTTTATCATTTCGGCCTGAATTGGAAATTGAACTTCATTAGTTATGTAATTTTATCTTTGTTGGCGTTAGTTGCTTTAAATGTATACAAGAATAGTCCTATGGTTAACAATTTTTACAAACTTTAAATTTTAATCTCAAATTCTATAGTCCTGAAGAAGAATTAAAATTAATTCGAAAGCTTGACGTAGAAAAAAGAGTGTTCTTTAATTTAATTGACTGCAAACCCAAATAATTCCTAATATCATAATATAACTGGACAGTCGAAATAAACTACTAATTTATTTATTTCGATAGAGCGAACCGTTATCGAGATAAACGTCCTTCTAAGGTGATGCGTCGCAGGAACTTTCTAAATTTCAAGTAAATTTTAACAAGATGGCTCACCTATGACAGTAAATTGAGCAGGAAACAAAACAATAACTTAATTAAATACACGTCAGTGTCAAAAGATTTCATTTCATGCAGATTCAATTCTAACTGATTTTCTGCGTATTCAGCGTTTTTGTAACTCATTTTAAAATCAGTTAGAATTGAATCTGCATGAAATAAAATCTTTGACACTATTTGACGTGTATTTATTTAAGTTATTGTTTTGTTTCCTGCTCAATTTACTGTCATAGGTGAGCCATCTTGTTAAAATTTACTTGAAATTTAGAAAGTTCCTGCGACGCATGACCTATTAGAAGGACGTTTATCTCGCTCTATCGAAATAAATAAAGATACATTTTTTATGTAAAAAATGTCAAATAAAAAGAAAATTAACCTTAAAAAACTGTAAAATTATTATTTTTATTGTTTTATTTCAAGTGAATGAGGGGGTTATGCCTTCCCGAGGTCTATGTATGTGCTACCAAAGATTAAGAAACACTATCCTAAACAGTTCAAAATAATACAAAATAAAACCAAAAATTATCAAAATCGGTCAAGAAATAAAAAAGTTATTTCAAAAAATTGATTTTCAACCCTCAACTTCAACAGCTAATATCTTTGTAGGGGTGTCTCTGAGGAATTAATTTTATAGTTATTTTTTCATTTATTTTTACGAAATTTACCCAAATCCAGGAGATTGCCCACATATTATGGGACACCCTGTATAGCGAGATGAAATATTAATTGGAAAACTAGAAAATTGGTATTAGGTGGAGCGGTGCGAGCCAAAAGTTCCACTTTGTCGTTTCACTTTTACCTCAGCATTCCCTGCATCTAATGACCGATTCAGTATTTGCTGACGACATATGCATGCCACAATTAAGTGAAATATCCACCCCAGACTCAATAAATCATTAATTCTATCAAGCCTGGCCTAATTCGTGTTGCATTGCGTCTAGCATGCAAATGCAAATATTAGTACTAACTGAAATCTGCAAAGTCGTTAACGCGTCTTGCCTTCAGAGAATAGCTGTCCGTTCGAAGAGCCGACACCTGGTTTGGCACTGGTTACCGCTCATTTGCATGATAATAGCCAGTGTATGCCCGATGTAGAGGGCCAACGGAGGGAGGCCTGGTCATATTGCGCGCTGGCCCTCAAGAACGAAAAGGGCGACTGCACCGACGAGGTCAGTACGTGTCACCGGAACACGATGTTCGGTAATTATACAAGGGAAGAATAATTACACACACGGAGTTTATAGACGGACCCATGGGAAATGATGCAAAATATGGAATAGACGATGTGGTCAGTTATAATGGACCGGTAACGAATATTCATTCCTTTCATGATGCAATTCATTTATGTTTTATATCGTAATATAGGCTTGACCTATTATTATAAAAGAAGTAGCCTCTTGAAAGTAGTTTTCTTGAATAAGAATGGTACCTATACAAAGCCAAAAGTATGCATTAGCTTTAGGTATGAGACGCCTGTGTGCATTTAATAAGAAAACATAGTTCAAAAGAATTTCAAGTGTATTTGCATACCTACGTGGTTAAAAAGACATGAACTGGGTCTTATTTTTCGATTGACCTCATTTATAAATCGCTACCTTAATTACCAAACCTAATAATTACATTTTTATCAATTTTCTTTTCGTCTAGTAGAACACTTTCAAGCCATATCGTGACTCAACTTTGTAACTTTATATCAATGATTTTTTGCTAGGGGTAGCTCGAGAAAGAAAATTAGCTCCACATTAATTTGTGACAATGAAAACCCCGGATCTCTGCATGAAAAGCTAATAACCATAAACAAATTACAAACAGTAATGTTAATATTTTTAATGAAGCTTTTTTTCATTAAGACTCAGTTCCAATAAGTCAGACTGTCAACATGATGTCAACAAAAAGGGTAATATCTTTGAGTTATTTTGTGTTCAGGAAGATAATTTTCCGGGAAAGTATAGTTTGTTTTATCCTGCGGCCATGAATCATGCAAAATCATTCTTATATCCGCGAATATACGGTGGTCGGAGGTACCTACAACGTTTTTTTTTTTTTTTAGTTTCTAAAGTAAGGCGTGCGGAAAGCAATATAATTTTTGGCCCACTGACCCATCCTGACTTGGACTAGTTCTCATGATGCTTCCAAAAGCAACTGCTTAGAAAGTTCTGATAAAAAAGGACAAACACTTACCCAGACATCCGGCTCGAAGGATCAAAAAATGTATTGACAGTACGGTTCTTCTGGAATGAAAACTTTATTTTAGTTCTTGATTTTTTAAAACTATAAGGTATTTATTTTGTAGCTTAGTAGGTACAAATTATACAAACTCATTTTAAATTATAATAATTACTATATTTTGATTAAACAGTATAATGTTTAATGCAAGAAAATTTGGACTTTATTTCATAGGGCTATAATACCTACTATTATGATACAGTTACTCAGGCAACTGTAATGTTTCCAGTAATTTTTGCCTTTAGGAAAAAATAAATAAAATTCATTATCTTTATATAAAAATAATGGTTTAAATCAACTGCACCTGCCTAATTGTTTTTCGCATTGAAATGAACATTTTACGGTTAATATTTGTCGCATCGATCGCAATTACTGCAAGAGACAAAGAACTGTCTAAAGAAATGTCGTTGCTGTCGACAGGGTCACGTGTGAAATTAATAAATGTACACGCCATCGCCATTGTAATTAAATATCTGACTTAATTTCCCCCTTGCATGTCTGCTACTTCCAACTTCGCGGTTGCTGTTAATAGCGAATTTCTGTTGTAATTGTCCGCCCTGCTACAAGAACACCGTGTTGCCAGTATAACCTCCACAATATCGACACGTCTGGAAACTTCATTATAGCCATAAAATGGTAGCACTTACTCGATTTTTTGCTACAAGTAATAATTAACCTTGAATAAACTGTGTTTCGGCGTGATATTTCTGATTACTCCTCATGATTAGGAACTAATTATAGTCCAGTAACTAAGCCGGAAATATACTGTATACATACAATCAGCAGCAACCCCTGCATTGCCTCGAAATATGAGAAAATCAGGATAATTTCCCCCCCTCCCAAAGCACCCCAAATAGTAACAGTGATAAAAAAAGTTCAAAATTTCACATCAGAAATGGTCATTTGGCGGTTTCCGAGGTCGCTTATTATGAATCCGAGGTCCAAAATCAAGTGACGTTGGTTCGAATCCCTCAAAACCACCCCACGAAGTGACAGAGTGATACAAAAAATTATTATTTCGTCATTTTCGTCTCGTAAATCGTCTCTCAGGGCTTTTCTACAATTTTCGAGGCAAAAATTAATTTTTTGTATCACTGCCACTTCTTGATTTTTAAGAGGCTGGAACCACCCTCATTTGCTTCTGAGCTTTTGATTCGTGATAAGCGACCCCGAAAACCCCCGAGA
Organism: Malachius bipustulatus; assembly: GCA_910589415.1. Lineage (NCBI taxonomy): Eukaryota > Metazoa > Arthropoda > Insecta > Coleoptera > Melyridae > Malachius > Malachius bipustulatus. Next base: position 82,717,688 of record OU342630.1, on the reverse strand, counting down.
GACGATTTTAAAAAATCGTTTTTTCATATCTGTTACTATTTGGAATGCTTTGGGAGGGGGAAAATTATTTTAATTTTCCATTAATAAAATGCAGTAGTTAGGGCTGATGCATGTACCTGCTTGTACCTGAAGATGTGCACCCGCATATTCATGGTGTAGCCAATTGCCAAAAGAGGTGATGAATTTAGGTATAGGTGTTCTAGTAAATCAAAATACTAGTCTTGAGGGTAATATGTCTCAACATCTTCATAATTCCTGAGAATAAAAGCGTAGTCAAATCTTGCGAGCGCTTTTGAATAGAGATTGGAGTCGTCATGTCAATGACAGATATTCAGTTTATATCAGAAAATTTGTTACGACTGAGCGTCGAGCAAGAAAACAATGCTGGTTAGGTTGGATAAGGTAAGAATAAGAAAAAGGAGCAAGTGATTCGAATTCACTTTAGCTACTTTGACTCGTATGGTAAGAAGAAAAACCTAGAATTTCCTATAGACAATACCAAATGTTCAAAGTATCACCTATTCTAGCCTGAGATATTCAACCCTGGTACCTAACTTCGACATCGAATCGACATTGCTAAGTCGATTTACAAAAAATATCGATTCGATTTGGTTTTCGTATTCTTTAATTCGGATGGAAGCGGTGATGAAGCTCGATCGGATATATTTCAACGCGACAACATTGCAAGGAGAGGACTTTTATCGCGTTTTGGGTTGTACACTACTACCAACGGTTTTTTCTGGAAAAATTGACTGTATAACCTGTTTGTTTCTCAACACCCATCCCCAGTTTGTGGTATTGAGGTAACTTCCTAACCAATTTTGATACTGTAAATAAAACACCTAAAGCGTGTTCGAATCGCTTCTTCAGTGGGAAGGGAGGGTGGATATCTAAATGGTTTTTTTGTGCGTTAGCCAATAATGCCATTGCATGGAGTTAAAATCATCTAGAGGGGGGATTTTTTCAAACACACTCTGATGACGAATTTTATACCAAATTTACAAAATTCAGATGACGAATCATTTACAATAAACAATACTATTCTCTCGAGACTCAAAATCGGTTCCAGAGTTGCTGTAAGATTCAGATAACTTTTTCATTACAAGTCATTATTATTATTTTTGCTCCTTTTCCTTGGAATTGGCAATCGCTTGAAAAATGTTGAGCTCCCGTAGATCAATAAAATAACCCTCGATAATAAATTCGGTGGGATGCCCGTCGGAAACAACTACTCAACAACTCAACAGGAGGGAGCAACAATCAGTCAGAAAACGGGAGTTGAAAAGCGGGAAAAGTTAGGGTGTTTTTTTTAACAATTTCGTCGGTTGCCCAGGGACCATATATGATTCATTTGGTCCCGGATTCGGTTCATGACCCTCGAAAACGGAGGGGAGAGATTAGAAAAACCTATTGCCAGTTGCTGGATAGTTCGTCTTGAGTAGACACTCATTAACCTTCGACTTACCTTTCAACATCGATTTACTTATTTGAACATTCTTCACTTTTTTCACGAGTAAACTTTGCACCTGGACGGAGGAAAAAATTGAAATAACTTCGATCAAAAATATTATACCTTTAAAATTCAATTCTGGAGATTTTTTTACGGAACTTTAACCTTTAAAGCGACACGGAGATTTTTGCTACGGAATTTTAACCTTTAAAGCGACATCAGTCGAAAAGAGCATGCATGCATGCATAGGACTCCTGATAGTCGAAGAATCCGGGTAGTAGTCTATGCACCGCGCACCAAGTACTCTAAACCCATAGGTACATCCCCAACCCTACTTCAAGCTTAACTACAAACTAGAAGCAATATAAGTACCCCATACCACATATTGTGTGGTATGGCGTTTCCTCCCTTTCCCCGCATCTCCTGCAATTTGGGTTGTTTTTCACTCCTATTATTGAGAGGTGTTTCATTAGTGGGCAAAGTCCTGTTGGAAGTTCAGCTGCCCATCGCAGCTGGTGTTTACTCAGCTTTTTCAGTCATTAGTTTTATTCTCTGATATATTCTAGTGTCTCGTCTCAGCCCATCTACTTCATTCCAACGGGAGCTATGTTTTTTCTTCAGGAGGTCTTTTAGTTCTCTTCTGACTTCGCTGTAGGCTATGCAGCAAGTTGGTTCTGGCCCGATTAAGGGTAGTTTGGATCTCTTTTTTGCAAGTAGATCCGATTTTTTGTTTCCTTTGTAGTTCTGGTGTTTTTTTTTGTCGACCTCAGGTTTATTTTGTTGTTTTTATCTGCTAGCTTTGCTAGAGTTAATGCAGTTCTTCACTGTATTTGATTGTATCGTCATTGAGTCCAGTGCTCTGAGAGCTGCCTGGCTATCAGTAACGATTTCAATGTTCGTATTTTCATATTAAGCGGTTATCATAAGTTCCTCTCGCCTCTCCCAGCAACTTCCGCTCCAGCGCTAATCTTTGTCTTGGATCTATCCGTGTACCAGGTGTATTGGTTGTTTTTAGTTTTGATTTCAACACCCTTTACAGGACCAGAACTATTTTGTGACTAGGAAGTAACATTCTTCAAGGAAGAGCTTTGAAAGGAAGAAGAAAAACTAAGGGGAATCAATTGGAAGAACCTCAAAGGGTTCAAAGGGTTAAGACGAGCTAAAAGACTCCTAGGGCACTTCAACTGAGAGAGGTTGAAGACACTCCTCAACCTAACCTTAGTAAGGAATGTCTCAGAACACTGTAGGGGTTCCTGCGAGGAAATTGTAAAGCACATGGGGAGGAAGGCAAATAGAAGAGTGGCGTTGCAGATCTTGAAGAAAGGGAGACGAGACACCTCGTCACCTGCTGCTGAACTGCGATTCGTTAGAACTCAAAAGAAGAAACGTTCTGAGGTAAATCCAGCTGAAGGCAGCGGATTTATCCGACTTTGATCCTCTCAAAAATCTCAAGTTTCTCATGGAAACGTACTTGGAGAAGATGCTTCATTAATGCATGGGAATCCATACCAGGGGAAGCATAGTAGAGGAGCCACAATACACTCCTGACAGCAACCGAGCTCGAGCTCAACAGCGTTGAGCGATCGACGTGACTTCGATTCTCACACTCGATCCATTTACTTCGAGATCTATTCGATTTCAGTAGGGGGGGGGGGGGCGGTGATTACCCGATAATTTTACTAACTGAGTCGAGTTGTCTCACTTCTTGGATCACATAATGTTATACACTGATTTTTTATCCAAAATAAATCGAAATACTTGGAAAGTGACAGTGTTTGTCATCCAAGTTTTTTATAGCAGCCTGTACGTGTCATAATATGATTGTATTTATATGAGCCAATGAACCCGTAAAGTATTTAATAAGTTTTAAGGATTTTCTTCACCCATTCACTGTACTCAATTCTTTTAGACCACTATTCTCTCACGAATAAGAAGCTAATGATAATAATAATAATAATAAAAATAAACTAAATGAGAATAGATTTTTTTAAAGAATGGATAAGTAGATCATAATATCTGCAATCAGAAATTATCCTAGTAATTTCGGATTGTTTCTAGTCAAATTTTTTGTACTTCCTATACCTTATTTTTTATTTAGATGGACTTGTCAAACAGCTGTCAAGTTGGTTGCCTGTGCAAGCTCTAAACAGTAATTTTGATATTCTCTGATGGTTGCCTGTTTCCTTAGCCTTGACAATAAATTTGTTGTGACTGACTAGAGTTACGGCAACACTTCCCGACACGGGTACAGGCTATGACGTCACCAGCAAAACATATTTCCTTGTTGCACTGTTATAAAATGGAAATTTGAAAATTTTAACTCAATTTTCTTTGAAAATGGTCCATTTCTAGTAGTTATTCATCTTTTGAGCATAAATTTAACTGTTGTTTAGCATGTCTTTATCTAATGACGTTTTGCGAAAACAGAGTCGGGCTCCTCAGTCGTTACTCTATATAGTCACAGCAAAAACGCCAAGGAACTTATTGAACAGTATGTTGAAGTTGTCAAACTGACACATTAAATTAAATTCAAAATTAATAAAATGCGGAAGCAGGGTTAAATTTATTTCAAAAGAAAGAAAAGAATGAATGCTCAAATGCTATGAACAATAATTATTATTATTCTTATTGAAAGATCTTTCTCCAAATTAAACAACAATACAGAGTTTAATCGGATTCCTTGAAATAAAGAGAATCTTGAAACATAATATGATTGAATAATGTAAGTACCTAATATTTGTCAATAAATCTTCTATTTTCAATATTTTTACATAAAATTAATAAGGGAAGGGTATAATCCTGTGTACATAAGACTTGTAAAAGTAAATAGGTGCTTACATATAAATTCCTCTAAACTTTTTAAGTCTACATATGAAAAAATTGCGTTTAGGTGTAGTTCTTTGGATTTTGAATTTTGAAACAAAATGACATCTCAAGTAATCGACATAACCTAAATTAGTTTAGGAACTATCCTAGTGACTATTCTAGTAACAATTATCACCATAACCAACCTAATCAGTCTTGTTGCCAATCGTTCCCCTAGAATTTTGACTTGGTGGAATCCATCTAAATAAAAAATAAAGTATATGTGTAAGGTAAAATCATTGCTGAAAACAATTTATTACAATTATAATACGTATTCATCTATTAGAAGAAGCAACCGAGTGTGAAGCTCATCATGTTTGTGTCGCAATGTATATATCATCACCACTACAAGGCATGTCAAACAGAAGAAAAGTAGCTAAACTTAATACAGCATTACAATAAAAATTCGACAATTACATTGATATAATTGAACCTTTTGTTCTATTACAACAATTAAATTGTTCTTATGGTAGATATATTTTATGAATAGGTATCTAGTTTAATGGACAGACACGGTTCGGTGTGTTTGCATATTAACTTCAGTCGACTAACTGTCTGCTTGACGTTTTGTCATTTGCCTCGCTAATGACTCTATGCCGCCGTCGACCATGTGTAGGTGGTAATTACTGCTCCGGGTATAACAAAACGTTTCTCATTCTTTCTGTTCTTCGTTCTTGATTACTTCCAGGACATTGATTGTAATATAATAAAAGTCTATACACCAGCGTCATGACTGTAATGGTAATGATTCCCACAATATACCGTGTCAATGCAGATTATTGTTATCTCAAACGGTAATCTTGAAGAAATCATTATTGTATACAATTATATGTCGTATTCGTATGTGTCTTTATTAAGGAAGCCACCATACGATAAGATTTATGTGTTTTCAACTGATAAACTAACCTGATAATACTGACAATCTTAACTGGCCTAAACGCCCCCCCCCCCATGCCTTAGTCATCTACTGTGGTCTCTTTGTTTGTGTCGATCAATTTCTTGATGTCGTGGAAAAAATGGAAGAATCTTCTGAAGAGGTATAAGAGTAACATTGGACGTAGCTGTCTTGGTACTTGCGTGCAAGTTAAAACTGGTGGACTTCCTGAATGGATTTAAATTTTCCAAAAACGAAACCAAGGAAACTAGTGAAGATTCTCAAACACCATGGTGGCAAAAATACCCATCGGGAGGACTTCCAGAATGTTTCGAGTAATTCGACGTGGTGGTTTTTAGCATGACTGGGAAGATCAGCCGATCTTAAATTACCAAATTTTTACTTGGGAGTTACCTTAGGGATTAATTTAAGTGGTTTCTGGAGGATACCATATAGGTACAGAGTGTATCTTTAATATTCTATTCGCGAGTGTCCGGAAATGCATCTTTTTTGAGATACAGGGTGTCAAAAAAAATTTACAGTTTTTTGAAGATATCTAGGGAACCGTTTGAGATAGAGAACTCAACTTTTGTACTTGAATACCATTGATATTAGTTACTTTTTTAGTTCCCACTAATTTTTTTCATATGCCAGTGGTGCTGATTTTAGGGTTGCATGTGATCTTTTCCCCCTACTATCTACAACACTTGGTAAATTGATATTTTAATAATTCGTCAATATTTTTTACACAAAAAAGTACTCTTCTTGGTCATAAATGTTTATGTGAAACGTTTACCAGAAAAAATATGTAGAATAAAAAATATACCCTACTGTTTTATCAATAAAACTCGTTTTGTCATGAACAACACAATTTTCTAAGCATTAGGTTGTTAGTAAACTATAAGCCGCAACCTCGCACCAATCTGTGAGGCTCTTTTGTATTACAGAGTTGCGTTCACATTTGCTGTGGATGGGGAGAGTTCATGTTACGTGGCACCCAATTCACAAAACCACAACCAAACCAATTCTCAAAAAGATTTTTCAGAGAAGTAATGAGGGGGAAGAGGAAATGACATCACTTTACCAGGATTACATTATAATTTTTACGTATGTATGCAGGTGGGACGTGCATACATCGGCGTTAGGGCCCGGGTACAAGAAAGGAGAGAGTAACCCCGATAAAATTAGGTTCTACCTGTACCATTTTGTTTGTGTTTTTGTGCTGTAAGAAAACATGCTATAAGAAGAGATCATGGGATAAGGACATTTTCTTCGTTGGAATATTTACAAATTTTCTCAACAATTTTATTTTTATTAGGTACCTATTATTCATCACAGGCAAATCGGGATTAAATTTTTTTTCCCTTTAAGCAACCATATTGTAGCGCTCCCTTTTGTAAGATTGTAGGGCTTGTAAGATTGTAAACATGTGATTCTGCACAAATAAATTTAATGACGTAAAACGGGGGACGGGGTGAAATCTAGGTACCGCAGTATAAAAATGTTCAAATGTACAAGAGGTCACCCAATTTCCCAGGAGTTGTAAATTTTTTGGCCTACTATTTCCATTACTGTAAAAATTGGTATTTTCAACCCCTGTGTAAGCAATATGGGAAAAAGCTTTGAAAGTAGATTAACAGGCTGCGGAGAGAACATTTTTTCCCAAACTTTGCGCTAGTGTAATGAAAAATTAGTTAGACAATGGCAGAGGTGGGAAAAAGAACAAAATCGCTAAACTACTATAATCAATTTATTGGTACATTTATAAAGAAATTCAAATTAAGTAACAGAATTAAAAGAATGTATTGCAAAAAAAATTGCGTTTTTTATTAGTTTACCAGTAGCGTCAGTTGAAAATAGTCAGTTGACACATTTATATATCCATGTTTGGGCACATTTTCAAAGGAATTTAATTATTATTTTATATTAATATTTCTACAGTAGACAAAATAAGCTTTGGGTTCGAAAATTTTGGAAATTAAAAAATGGCGGAACTATTGAAAATTGCCCCAATAATTATTCATTAAAAATACACTCATATATAGCGATTGATTCAAGAGATAATTATTTTTTTATGATTTGTTCATTAAGATAATAATAATGACAAGATGCGAGTATAAAAGTTAACTTTTGTGTTTCCAACATTCCCTGAGATCAAAGTTCCCAATCGTCAAAAAACTTTTATTTTACACCCGGTATGTCGAAAACGGTGGGTTTGCGGACCCATGCATGTTAATAGGATTTTTCTTTCTTAGAACGAGGCAGGGAATCACACTTTTTATATTCCGACACATGTTTTGACTTTTGAAACACCCTGTACATGCCATCTGCTATAACTTATACAGCGTGGGCCAGGTCCACCGTATACGAATCGGTTCATTATTGGAAAACGGTTGGATATTAAAAAAAAAAAATTACAAGCATATTATACAGGTTGATCAGAAGAACAATTATTATTAAAAAATATTTTATAATATACAGGTGTCTACACAAAAAGATACATATCAAACATAATATGTTTTTTTTAATGGAATGCTCTTATGTTTTTCCCATTTTAAATTACCTAAGAAGAAAAAATAAGATTAGCTGCACAGTTGGTGTTTAAATGGAGAAGCTTGTTAGTTATAAACAAGTGAAAATCGCAATATTCCAACTTCAAACAGCTCACATTGAAGAAAACGGTTCAAAATAGAGGATAGATAGAGAAATACATTTTTATGTTCACCCACGAACACCTCAAAAGATCAGAACCACCTATTTGTGACACATGTCTAACAGCGATTACAGTAGAACTCCTTCTCCTGGACTGTCACAAATTCAACAGAGAAAGAAGAGATCTCAACTTCCCCCACAATATAAAGGACGTACTTGACCCAAAGAACATCACCAATGTCCTAAACTTCCTAGAGATAACTGGGCTAGCTAACAAGATTTAGTGTCAACATACGCGCTTGATTATATCATTAATGCCTCTAATTATTAATATTAAGCAAATGTAATGTAATAAGCAAAACATTGGGACCGCTAATAACCTAAATGATTGATGCGGATTTATTAAATAAAAAAAAAAAAAAACATTTTTATGTACTACTTATCCTATGGTACAGAAACATTTGTGCTATCTTTATTTTTTTTTAGCGACGCGTTGAGCAATCTCAGATTTTCTTAGGTTTCTTATCACTCTGTGTAATTTCATCTACATCTTAGGATATTACTCACATAAAAAGTTAAAACAGGGACATGTAAGCCGTTTCCCCCTTTCTTGAGCAGTTTTCGTTTTATCTTGAACTTCAAAAATCGCTTTCTTGTAACTCACAAACTTCTCAATTTAAACACTAACTGTGAAAACCAATCGTATCTTTTTTATCTTTTATTGTCTTTTTCCTCTCAGACAATCTAAAAAGGCAATAACATAAGAGCATTCATTTAAAAAACGTTAGTTTGATATGTATCTTTTTGTGTGGACACCCTGTATAATGTAGAATATTTTTAAATTGTTCTTCTATATAAAAAAAACTCCTGTTTGTAAAATTTTGTTAACAAATATCCAACCGTTTTTATAAAATGAACCGTTTCTTATACGGTAGCCCACCCTGTATAACGATGAATCAGGCCATGGCAGAACTGTGTTTCTTTTCACTTCAGGGGGTGTCGCTTGTCAGGCGGGATTCTTTATCAAGAATTTTGTTCACATTAAAAAAATATTACTGGGTTTTTCAATCTGTAAAAAAAAATTGTCAGATAATGTTTACTGGGGATGATGTCACACCGTGCCCCCCAAGCCCCCGGTATCGGTGACTCCAGGTCATAGATAGGTTGATCATAGATAGGTATACATTTTGGTATGATTTAATAAATTGATACTTTGCATTTTATACAGTATAGGTAGAGTAGACAAGGGACTGTACCAACATTACATCACTTCTAACTTTATTCTTAAATTTTAATAATTATTGTTGCCGTATAACAGATTTAAATATAAAAAGTGGCATTATAACAACTTATTTCTGTCAGAATTTGTATTTGGATCGTCTAAAAGCGGTTTGGCCAGCCGTGTTTAGAAATTGTGGTATAGGCACCATAACTTCTGGCATCAAAATTATAACCACTGGATCGTCGAGACCCGAAAAACAAATTAAATAAATCTTTTAAAGTTCTAAATATACATAATTATGATAAAATTTTAAATTGAAATAAATTAAAAGTAGGTATGAAAATTTAATCAATTGGATCAATAATGACCCCTACCTTTCCGTTGAAAATAATAAGGGAGACTATTTTTTATATTTAAAAAAATTACTCATGACAAACTTGAATAAGAATAATTTATAAAAAAAAATTGGTTCCCACAAAATAAATTTAAAATTTGTGTTTAATTCTGGGTGCATGGCCTTTTTCTACTGAAATGCTAAACGATTAAACACTCTGTATTATTCCAGTATGTCATAATCATTAATATAAGTATATAGCTAATACATACCTATTTATATATAGATTTTATTGTTGGAACCTGGTGTAAATGGGTTATAGCTTTTGTAATAATTTTATTATTACCAGTTGCTCATTTAAATCAATCTTATTAAGTATTTTATGTAAAGCATAAAATTCAAAATTGCCGGAAAAATTTCAAACCCGAATATTAAATACTTAATTATTATCATTGTGTCATTGATGCCAATTGCGTTTCATATATTGACTTGAGTGAAACGTATTTGCCGTACTTATTTAATTACTTCAATGATATTTCGAATGCCAATCTGTGGTTCAATTTTTCGCAATAAGTAGACAAGTGTTATGGCAAACATTTGAGAGCGAAAGCACATGGCAGAATCAAGCAGACACATTAAAGCAATAATTTAGGTTGATCTATTTTTGAACGTTAATTGAAAACTTGTTACTGTAAATTAAATCGTGCTGTTGACGTAGATCAGAAATAATTAAGAAGTTTGCTCATTAGAATATTTGTGCTGAAGCCAAATTGCTGATTTACAACGCGAATGTATTTTTATTTTTATTAGAGTTGCTGTAAAATTTTTACCTATTTATTTTTAGCAGCTGAGCGAGTATAAGCGGAGCGTGATATTTTATTAATTCTCAAAATAATCATCCATATTAAAAGTTTCATTAGTTTCAAGACGAGAGATATCGAATTGGCCTCTCTACAAGTAGTACACTCATCGTTACGTAAACAAGACGCCAAGTCCCCCAAATAAATATTATTTCAGAATTATACTCTTTTTATACAAATGTATCACAATTCCGATTAAATTCATCGGTGCCGCATTAAAAAACACTATAAAGATTTCCAAAGTCAATTGTAAAATCTTCCAGTAAATAAAACCCAAAAAAGTTATGTAGTGATTGTTACGAAAAGCTCTGTGACACGAATGACACTGTTAAATATTATACCGGGGCTGCAAAGCTGCAATAAATCTTTCAGTTTCGAGTTAAAAAAAGCAAATTAGGTCAATTTTTTAATTTAATTTACTTTCTATTGATGTGAAAAGAATTTATACAGGATGATCCTTGACTCAGTAATGATAAAATTGCCAATTTTTTTATAATGGGATACCCTGTGTATTTTTGTATTTTCATATTTCATGAAAAAATTCAATAATAAGGGTTTTTCAGTTCCATTTTAAATAAGTTAGGTTTTGAGTTATAAACAAATGAAAATCGCAATTTCTCATTTTGAATGCAGTGTACATCGGACATGAATCAAGATATCGGAAAACGGCTTACAGGCCCCTATTGTAATTTTTTAAAGTTGACTTTTAAAACTTGCCATTTTCATTTGCTTATAATTCAAAAACTAATTAATTTAAACCGCAACTGTAAAATCATTATTACCGGATTTTCTCAGGAATAATGAAAATACAAAAATATACACGGTGTCCTATTTAAAAAAAATAGTTTATTTTGTCATTGCTGAGTCATGGAAGACCCTGTATATTTTTTTACATCAATGGAAAGCAAATTAAATTACAAAATTGTCCTGTTCATGCATTTTTTTTTACTCACAACTGAAAGATTTATTTGGCCGTTGTCAGACTTTTGACACCCCCGGTATACTTATAGGGATCTATTATGTGTCTTTGGCAGACGCAATTTTAGAAAAATAGTATATTATTTTATACGGAGGGAAAGTGACACTTTTCATGGCGCGCTCGTGTTTATCAGCCGAACGAAGTGAGGCTGATAATAGAGAGCAAGCCATGAAAAGTCACTTTTCCTCCAAATAAAATATACTATTTTTTCTTCAAACGTGGGCAAATTTAAGCAAGAACATCATTTTTAATTATTGAAGGAAAGCGAATTTTCAAAAGGTTTGGACTGGTATAAGTAGGTGAGTATGGAGTATGGGCTGCTTCTATAGAAACGCGGCGCTGTCAAATTGACACTGTCATCAACGTCAGTGAACATCGAGAAATTATTATTGAAATTATTAAAGAAAAATAATAAAATAATAATTACGTAACTAAACTACTAATCATCGCAAAATCAAAATTAAAAACGTTATAAAAGTTTGTAAGTAAGTTATAAAATTAATGATAACATCTACCTACCTCTTGCTAGACCCTGCTTGGTCAATTTTTTCATTTTCTGTTAATGATGATGCCAGTCAGTCAGAAGTTGAATGTTAAATATGTAGGTCATAACTGTGCACTAATACCTACCTAATAATAAAAATATAAGATGTTGGATTCCTTTATGTACCTAGGTACCTAACTACCTATATGGTTATAATTATTATATTGTGTTCAATATTCAAATTTCAATACGGAATAATAATTATTTTTGTTTACCTCGCAATAACCCAACTTTTTTCTGACGTATGAGCCGACTGAGCCGAGCTCGACCTCGACTCGACTGAGGTCGACTGTCGACCGTCCGGCTTCGGGTATAATTATGACGTTTCACAGAATTACTTCGTTTCGGTGTAGATTTTCCAAAGATTATGTTTGATTAATACCAAATTCCTTTTACCCTTATTAGATAATAATAAACTAGAGAGTTTTCATATCTTTAGGTTGAATTTTATTGATGAATATACGGGCCTACATTAATAAAATTTCAATAGTTGATTCTTAATACAGGTAGCTATGTGTTTGTATGTTGATGTTGCTATGGCACCACTTTAGCTCCGGCGGAGGAAAAGTGTTGCTTGGCAACACTTTAGCTCCGGCGGAGGAAAAGTGAAACTTTGAGACCGGCTACTGAGTCGAGTAATGTCTGATTTACTGACGTTTGAAGAAAATAGTTATTTGCTACGAGCTATATCTACCTAGTATATCATTCAGCCAACATGGCTCAGTAATTTTGAAACTCAATCTGACGAAATCGGTTGGAGTGTGTCGTAATACATTTAGCGAATCGTTGTACCATCTTTATTCTTGGAGCAGATGCAAGAAGCACTAAAGGTGGAGTTACTTATTGCAATTACCTGCCTCACTTCCTACCTCATAATTAACTAACCATCTTCTGATGTAGTCGCATATTGAAGAACGGTCCAGATAGTTTAATTAGGAAAAAAATTCCTGGTCTCACCACAATTTTGCAATTATTGTGAAAGTTTCATTATTTTTATTATGGTAACTTAAAGCTTTTAAATAAGCATACGGTTTTTAATAATAATTAGGTATAACATTTTAAAACTCCTCGTTATCACATTCCGATGTATACAAAATGGTATTTTATTTTCAGTTGCAACATTAACGCAGTCATGTTATGTGAATAATAACCAAGAGAATATTAGAGCTCGTAATGTGAATAATAATAAGAAAAACCCAAGAAGAGCCTGAATATCAATAACAGGAATCGCAGTTGATTGATGTTTTAAGATCACGAAGCTTCGGGGCTATTAACAATACATCCAGCAGTCTGATATGGCATGCCGATGAGGCCAGAAAAAGGTCGAAATAGGTGACCGTGCCTTCAGATTTGGATGGTCACTAGTGCGGGGAATTATTGACCGTTTCCTGGCGGCACGACGAACGGGGGAAAGGCTCTGAGGAGTGGCTGGTAGCTTTTTTTAATGCCATTGATGATAATTCCCTTCAACGTTAGTATTAGCGCACTTCGGAAGGGGTGGCTTGTCAGGTAGATATTTTGCACATAGGACGTATTTATAAAGTTCTTCTGTGCTTTATTCCATATTTAGGTACTTTCTTACGTTTTGGCATGCGTCTACTATGAATACTATGATATGTGTGGCATATTTCTTTGTACCAGTTGTAGAAGAGGTTTGATCTGTAGCATTTCTAGTTGTTTATTAAGGCATTGAGGAATAATTATTATTCTCGTTGCCGATATTATACATACCATGTTGACTTTCTTAAGTTTCCACGTATTTTTGAGCCCCCAATATTTTTCTTATTATTATGATTATTATTATGGTCTTTTCCTGTTGCTGATTATTTCATACTGGATGAAATTGTGGTCGCATTTCAAGTCTCTGAAATCCAGTTGACTGATTTCTTTAAAAACACTCGGTTCGACGATATAGGTACCTAGCAATACATCCACCTGTCTGATATGGCACCCTGATGAGGCCCAACGATTATATTTTGATACGATCTTATAAAAAAAATATTTCATTTAAGAACATTTGCCTAAAGGCGCAAAAAAAGGCATAAAACTGATGTTCATTGCGGTTATACACTCCGGAAATATTCTGGTTCACCCTTGATTTAAATATGGTTAGATGGACATCACGATAAGGCAAACAAGACTAAAAAGAATTATTTAATTTCTCAGACAAATTATTTCCATAACAAAAGTTTTAGTATTAATTTCTCTAAGTCTTTTAGTGTTACTTATCATGAAACGACAGTCTTTTATAGGTTCCAATTTTAGCCAACTCTTGAAGTCACAATAATTCATCAAGCCATGAAGTGCAAGCATAGGCTAACACCCTCTTAATCGCGCCAAGAGGTGAATCTTTGTTAGTTATGGTTGTTATCCACGGTTCGCACTTAAGCGCGGTAGTTATACTGGTGATAATTACAGTTCAAATCAACGTCCTATTAAACTGCGCTTCTGAGCTTGAAATCGGAGAGCATGTCTTAAGTTTGTCCACTTGGAACTATCCAGGTTCATCTTAATTGCTTAACATGATACTTCAGCGTGACATGAGAATATATTTTAATTCGACTCTCTGTAAAATTAATGTAAAAATAATTGTACATAAAACAAGATAATTACACTTATTATAATGTGCAGTCAAACAGCGAGAGCAACCATGTAAATATCTTCTACCTGTGTCTACCTAGTTAACTGTTTTTGGGGTCGTAGTTTTACTTTTGCTTGTGAATCAGCGAAATGTTCATTATCTAATCTTAATGGTAATTTTAATAAAGATGACAGGGCTTAAGTAATAATAGTAATATTTATATTACCAAACAAGTCCCTTCTGCGTCATTAATTAGTCCCTTAAGTCATGATAGTGTTGCCAAATTAATATTTTAACTACGAAGTATAAATGACACCGCAGGTAGTCGGGTCAAAACAGACGTGAAAATATAGCGGTAGGTTTGCAATAATTCGCATAGACCTGAAATTGCAGTCCTTGAGGACGTTATTAAAAATAAAATACTAAAAGTCCCCACTGATCTCATATCTGCAAAAAAAGTTATTCGAGGTCAAAGGTCTACGAAAATGGTTTTACCGATTTTTCCGGTAAACGGTAAATTTCATCAAAACAATGGATCAGACAAAAGTTGTTGATCATGAAACAGTCTAGTTTTGTAAAGTTTTGTAAAAAATACACGGAACAAATAAAAGAGCAATTATCTTGTCTTCCTACAAGATCTGCTTCTATTAGTCAACACCTGTGTCGAGTAAAGGTACTATCAAGTTCAAGTATAGATAGGCATCAACTCGACCCAGAAAAGTAGGATTGGAAATTAGTAGATAATACTTTTTTCCAATAATACCAACTCAAACTTTACTCCCACCTGCTCCGGAAAAACTTCTCAACACCATCTTCTGAAATTTCAAAAAGGGTTGTAGTGCAAAATGTAGTTGTAAAATCTCGGGTTATGTGCGTCAATTGTTTGTGGATCATTGCAGTAATAACCATCCTTAACATGTCCCCATAAAAAATAATCCAACAGTGTTAAGTAGCAGCTGCGCGCTGGCCAATTGCCAGTTATAATGTCTCGAAAACGGTTGATAACACGGTTAGCGAATTTACTGTGTAAAAGATTGATTGTTTTACTTATTGTGTGACACGTTGCTCCATCCTGCTATAGAACCAAAGTTAGTCCAAGTCCAAATCGTCCATTCACGGCCACAAAAATTAGTTAACATAATTGTCTCTGTAACGCATTCAATTCAATTTACTATAACGCTGTTAGTACCATCTTTATTTTGAAAAAAAAATACGGTCCAATGATGCCACCACTTCAAAACCCACACCAAACAGTCACTCTTGCATGCAGGAGTTGCAGGATGCATTGACTGCACTATGACTACTTGTGGATTTTCTGAACTCCAAATCCTACAGTTCTTATTTCGTATTAACATGCCCACCAAGATTAAAGTGAGCTTCGTCCGAAAAAATTATTTTTCGGAGGATAATTTTTCAGCATTCACTTTTGTTAAACCTAATTTTTCAATATTTACCAATGCTGTTCAACTTATTTCCATTTCTTACAGCGGGGCTTAGACACCACATATGTTGTGAAATGTGAAATGTGAAACGTTTCAGGGTTTTCAGGATTTTACTAAAGAATCCTATAATTTATTTATTTTATTAGCGCATCAACCACACAACCACTATGGGTTGGAAAATAATATAAAAGAAATCAAAGTAAACTTAAAATAAAAGACAACTTAATAAGAACACTAAAATAACAATAACAATAGATGATCTATAATACTTCGTTAATTATTATTAACAAAATATTATATTTTGTTACCAAAGAGGGAGAAATATTTTGGACGTATCTAGGCCGAAGCGCTGTCGTTGCGTTAAACCTACCGGATCAGCTGTTAGCGCAATAAACTCGCGACCTGAAAGTGACCCCTCTCTTGACGTTTAGTCAGGTCCTGTCAGGTACCTACTTCTAAAAAGCCGGTCAGTCAAACCAAGTCGGTCAGGTCAGGTCAGTTAGAATGTTATTGAAAACAGTTGGAAAGTAGAAACGTTATTAAGTTCAAAGATATTTACTAGTGAACTCGTGTGAACTTGTAAAATCGACAGTGATTTTTTTTAATAATAGGTAGTTAGGCGTATTAGAATTCTCAGAGGAAAGTTTTGCTATAGTTTTGATTGTATCACCCTCTATGTTTTATTTTTTAGTCGCTGAACACAAGTTTGCTTTGCAAAAAATTGACACGGAACTTTGTTTTTTTTTGCACTTTTTCTCCAAATTTTTGCAATTTTTTCATAGAAAGGGGGTTTAACGTGGGCTTTTGGAAAGTTTTGCTATAGTTTTGATTTTCTGATCCCCTCTGTTCTTTGGGATCCTTAACACGAATTTACTTATATTCCTAACAAATATTCGACCCGGATTTTTTTTACACTTTCAACTTGATATTGAAAATTTTTTTGGGCGCGGTCTATCGGCGGAACAGTTGGTCTTCGTTGCTTGTGATAAGAATGTGAGAAATTTCTTCTAGTTTTAATTTAGTAAAAATGTAAAAAGGGTAAAAATTTGGGAAAAAAGGCAAAAAAAAGTTCCGTGATAAATTTTTGCCATCAAACTTTCCAAAACCCCACGCAATAGGAATTATGTTGTTTTTTGGCGCGCTCTACCAGCGAAACGGTTACTCTTAAAAAAAAAGTTATTTATGAAAAATGTTGGAAATATTATCTATACTTCAAATGTAATGGACTTGTCAAAAAAACACGTCTCCTTTCTATGATTTAGATTAGACCTGAATTTAGATTAAAACTGAAACAAGTGCAAAAATTTAGGAAAAAAGCGCAAAAAAAAACAAAGTTCCGGGCAAAATTTTTGCCAGCAAACTTAAAATTCGTGGCCAGCGATCCAAAAAACATAGAGAGTGAGAAAATGAAAACTAAAGCAAAACTTTCCTCTGATAATTATTCCAAAATGCCCTAGTCTATTATTATTAAGAAAATCATTACATTTCTATACACCTATCACTTATTCTTTCGTCAAGATACTTTTGAAGTGTCTGGGTCGGTAGAGAATTACAACTTCAATAGAAAAACTTATATCTAAGCATCACGAAAACTAAATCATCGATAACGATAACTAAACACACAAGTCAAGTTAGCCACGCTTCGGCCAGCCATGCTTTCGCCCACTTTCAAAAAAATCATATTTGCTGAAATTTTGTTGAAAAAATCCGACATTTTATAATAATGACTAGAGAACGGATTATAGGCAAAGAAAAAATGCAAAATAGGCGCCTTTATAGGCACATTTTTTGGGATAAAAAGGCTTAAACTTGAACCAAATAGGCAATAAAATAGGCAAATTTTACTATCAAATTTTCAATACATAGAAAAAATGAGTAACACAAATTTACGTTTATAATGTGCCTTAAAAATTCCTGTCGATTTCCAGAAATTTACAGCAATTTTCCTAAGATTTTGTTTAACATCAAGCATGTTGTTTGATAAATAAAAAATTACAAATATTACACTTTACCATTTTGCTACAAGCTCGGATGAAAAATATTGTGTCGCCATCCAAGAATTCAGGATATGGTGTAATCCACGAAGAAATTTTGCTTGATTTAGGTACTCATTTTTATGTATTAAAATTTTATGCCAGCAAATTCTGGTCTACCAGTACCTTCATATTCATTCATGAGAAGTAAGAAAGTAACAGATACATCTGGGATTCATTAAAACCAGATATGTGTAGTAAATGGAAACAATACTAATTTGAGAACTTGAAAAGATATGCCTCAGCCTTCACCACAGGTGTCCGGGTAATCGGGTCAGTTATTATTTCCATAAGGGGTTATAGCTTTTGACTTAGGACCTATAGCCTATAGATAATAAATTATCTCAAGTAGGGTAGTAAAATTTTCAAATATTCTTTCAAAGTTAATAATTATTAGCATGAAATGTATTTTGAGGTGGATAAATTTAAATTCATTTTAATAGGCAAGAATAGACATTTTTGATCAAAATAAGCACCAGATACTCAAATAGGCAAAAAAGGCACAAATAGGCACTTTGCCTATAATCCGTTCTCTAATAATGACCATTGACCAACCACGTTTTCAGCTATGGACTTGAGAAATTGTAAAAAATCATTTTTACTGAAATTTGGCTCAAAAAATTTCAAAAATTCATAATAACGACCAGCCACGCTTTACTCAACAAACTGAAAAAATAATTTTTGCTGTAATTTTGCTCAAAAAATCATAATAATGGCCAGCAGAATTTTGGCCATGGACTGAATAAACTGAAAAAATCATTTTTGCTGAAAGTTGACTAAAAAAAGTCAAAAAATTCATCATAATGACCAGCCACGGACTCAATAATCTAAAAAATAATTTAAGCTGAGATTTTGTTGGAAAAGTACGACATTTTATAATAATGACCAGCCACACTGTTGGCCACGACTTGATAAACTCAAAAATGTAATTTTTGTTGTAATTTTGTTCAAAAAAGTACTTACGAAACTAAAAGAAATTCTGGCAGAAATCTGGCCGAAAAAAGCTCTCGAAATTTTAACATGATGGCCAACCTCGCTTTCGGTCACGACTTAATAAACTGAAAAATGTCATTTTTGCTGTTACATATTATTTTGTTAAAAAAGTCAAAAAATTCATAATAATGGCCAACCACGCTTTCGCACAAAGACTTCAGAAAAAAAAAATCTGGCACAAATTTTGCTGAAAGAAGCCCAACATTTTCAAATAATGGCCATCCTCGCTTTCGGCCACTACTTCATAAACTGAAAAATGTCATTTATGCTGTAATTTTTCTCAAAATGTAAAAAAAAATCATAATAATGGCTAGCCACGCTTTAGGCCATCACGGCTTAAGAAACGGAAAAAATACTGGCAGAAATCTTGCAGGAAGAAGCCCAGAATTTTATAATAATGGCCACACCAAGATTAAAGTGAGCTTCGTACGAAAAAAATATTTTTCGGAGGATAATTTTTCAGCATTCACTTTTGTTATACCTAATTTTTCAATATTTACCAATGCTGTTCAACTTATTTTCATTTCTTACAGCGGGGCTTAGACACCACATTATGTTATGAAATGTGAAATGTGAAACGTTTCAGGGTTGATGGCAATAAAGAAATAACACTCAGTTTAAAAAGAACCCAATACATGGCCTACCCATAATAATAAAGTCCTACTACTAAATAATAAAGTAATAAAATAAATAAGGAAAAAAGTAATAAAAAGTAATAAAAAATAAGTAATAAAATAATAAAGTCCTTAAGGTCTGTGGCACAAAAGATCTCACTAGGTCGAAGTGTAAACAAACATGGTCTGTAGCAAATTTCAGCTCTATGGGAATTATTGCAAATTGAATCGTCTATTTTGACCGGACTAAGGGAAATTATTGCTTTTTAATAATGAAAAATTGGAGTTCTCGGCTTTAATTTTCAGAAATCGTAGTTTATGTCCCAAATAACCTTTAATCAGAAGTCGTCAAAAAATCGTCCTGTGCAAAAAGCACTATTTTAAACATTTTATATTTTTTTACAGGATGTAGGTATACGTAGTACATAGTTCATAATGATTTTTTTTTGTGTATAGTCCAATATACAATTAAATAGTTCAATTAAATTAGAAAAAATCAGAACCGTTTTCGAAATGCATTGCGCAAATACGTTCATTTTATCTTTAAACTTGCTTACACACGGTAAAAATTCACTCTTCTCATAATATTTCCGCTATTTAACAATGGTTATCTCAAATTTTAAATAATTTTCTGAAATAAGACTCTTATTAAAGTTAAAGGTCTCTAGGAGGCTTAGAATTTATTTGATAAAAAAGTTAAAATAGATATTTACAATAACTGCACAAAATGATTTAAATTTCTTTGAATACAAAAGCAACATCGTTTCCTTAAAGAAATTGGAAATTAGGAATAAATAGTTAAAACTTAAAAAAAAATGGTATATGACTTTTTATTTTAATACTGTCTCCTTATACAACTGCCAGCGCTAATACACACAAAATAAAAACATTTATCTTTTGAAGTCTCAAGTTTCATGTGGAAATCTCATTAATATCAATATTCTTACTACTTATCTCAAAAACTAAGTCCCCTAGAGACCTTTAGTAGGAGTCTCTTTTTTCAGATGATAATATAAAATTTCAATATAAGTTAAAAAAAAGCTTTTCTCCACTGGCGTTAAGTTTAGGGACTTCCCAAGTCCCTAAGTCCCCAAGTGTTTGGGACAAGAACTCCAATAACTAAGCCAATGGTTTCATCTGAAGAGTTTATTGTACTTTTCTATACTTTTATAAATTTCCCTCTCCATTAATTATTCAACACTGCAGAAAAATATCTTCCATAGGTTAGGAGAATTCAATAAAATTATTTTTTTTCTACCAAGTTTAATATCCTGTATCTCGAAAATTAAACTTTTTAGAACCAAACTTCATTAAAAGAAAAAAAAACACATAAATAAGTGACTTGTATACATATACACAAGCAAAAAATTACGCTGTTACTTTTGAAGTAAAATCGCAATGCTGGAAATAATATTTTTAACCAAATTTATTACGAACAATTTCCTTTCTTTTAAATCCAGGAACATTAAAATTTGAAGAAAACTTAATCTTGTTTAATAACACATGACCAACATGAGTACACCCTGCATATTATTAAGAGTGGAATCAATAAAGGGGGGTATTGCGAAGAAGTTTGAAGCGATTTCATGGTCTGAATGAAAAAAAAAACTTTGGCTAAAATTAGATGCTAAAAAAATCAGGTAGAGAAGCTACTAAATTTTTTTTATAACAACCTTATATTGTTACTATGAGACATAGAAAAACAAACATCATAAAATAATAACTACAGGTAGTATAATAGTACGCAACTATACGAGTACACCTATTCAGTTAATACTTTTTTCTGTTCATTGTTTGTATTTCCTAACAACTCATTATAATATAAGTAAAATAGAACTGGTGATGTTTGTTAATGAAGCCAAGGTGTAACAGAAGCATTTCTCATCTTTGGTTATAATTTAATTTAAAGTGCTAATGGTCGACACACAATTATTACTTGTCTAATTGTTGTCCCCAGTTAATGAGTGTTGCCGTATTGTTTTGTCACCATTTATGTGTATTTACAACACATCTCCGTGGGAATTTTAAATGTACACTCATTACACACGGGTACGTTAATTGTTTTCCCGAGAAGTAATAATGTGAAACAAATCAACTGCTCGTACGGTGTTAATGAATCCATAACCACTTATTTGACCTGTTTCATAATTTACTTATTTGTAAAGGATGTGAACGTAATAAGTAGGTTTTGTCTTCCTCTCCTGGTCATTAGGATAAAAATGTTACGCATCGGTCGAGAGATGATAATTAGTCGTCCACCATTATAATAATCTAGAACTATTGTTTTATTAGTGTTACTAATAATATTATAATAATTTGTTATTAAATGATGATGTATGTGTGTAGAGGGTTTGTTCGACCTCGGGGAACTAACTTCATTAGCCACAGACTTTTATTGGTTTAATTTTGGGTTCGAAAAGGACGAATCTAACTCAAAACTCAGTGTGCAGATATGCGGTGTGAGTTAAATTCTAATTGAGCATTACTGCTTGCATGCAGGCTCTGCGGGGAGTGGACCTACCTTTCCCAGCCACTCCTGTGACATCCATGGAGTGTGTAAAAATAATATGCTCTGACCAGGAGAGCCAAAATCTCAATCTCCAGGTAACCGAAGAAGCTATGGAGATCGGTTCTAATCCGACTCCAAGAAACAGCTCAGTTCCGCTGGACCAGGAGGAAAAACAAATCTCCCCTGAGAAAAAGGAAGACCAATAACCAGATTAGAAGCCTTCCGGAGAAACTTTCTCACACAGGAGGACCTGGATACATTAACAACAGTCAAGATGATCAGCTTCCTTAAAGAGGCTCATTTGTTGGGGTTAATGTAGCACGACTAGATGTGCGCCAAAATAGAACTACGGTCGCAGTGGAGGTGTCACAATGGCCCACTCACGATGAATCCAATCTAATCTAATCCATTAGCCTCAGACTTTTATTGGTTTAATTTAGGGTTCGAAAAGGACGAATCTAACTAAAAACTCAGTGTTATTAGACCAATCCTAGACCAAGAATCCCCGCGTGCTCAGTCGGTACTAGCAGTTGTTCCAAGCAGTAAAAAAAAATTATTACATTCTCTTTTTATGATAAGAGTAGAAAAAGATAATGGCATTCGGTCAAGCTCGTGGCATTATCATTATCATTATCTCGTGAATCATGGCATCATAATCGCTCATATAATATTTTACTATTATTATAATAAGTTTAAATTCGTTTTTTGTAATACAATAATAATTTGTTTGTAAAATTGTGTAAACAGTAAACATAAACAAATGTGAATGTTTGGTTATCTTGATTAGCTGTCACTACACTGTCTGTAAACTAGACCTATTGGCATCGTTCCAAAACATCTGCTTTCACACCAACGGTTGACAAGGGCTTTTATAACCATAAATGAATACTAAAACAGGTTCATTTTAGTATTATGATAAGTAGTAGTCTCGTCTGCTACTATTTGAAAAATCAAAATCATCCTAAAATGTCTATGACTTTAATATTTTTATATCATTTTATTGAACATAAAATTGACGTTTAGGGACTCTACAATAACGCGAGCGAAACATTGACAGTAGGTAGCTAGTAGAGTGAATCTGACAAACATACGACAGAATAACTTAAACAATTGACATTAACGATTGAAAA
Source organism: Malachius bipustulatus (assembly GCA_910589415.1). NCBI lineage: Eukaryota > Metazoa > Arthropoda > Insecta > Coleoptera > Melyridae > Malachius > Malachius bipustulatus. Next base: position 82,694,606 of record OU342630.1, on the reverse strand, counting down.
TTTGGACCTAACGATTATTCTATGTATATTCCTGGGATTACCTTGTACATGAGTAGTTTAGGTAGTTAAAACCACAGATTTGATCATAGGTTACATATCTGTAATCATAATTTAGTATACCGAACGGGTTTTATAGCTTTTAATAATAACGCGACCAGATGAATTTGTGGTTACCTACCAAAAATCTTTACTTATAAAAACTTCCGGAATTTTCCTTCTTAAGAAAAATTGTTCTTTAAGGGTAGTGAATTATATAGCTCTAGCCAGGATAATTGATTAATTTCAGACTGAGTGGGAATTTGATTACGATGTGCGAGAACCACATAACCAATTTTTGGTATGACCTTTAGTAGAATGTTGATAATTCTTTTAATGAAATGATATTATTTATAATGACAGTTGAGATTAGCCACTGTCAAATTATATCACGGAAAAGGTGTCATTATAGCTCGCTGCTTGTTTCGGGAAAAATTGTATAGGAATCGCATAGTTATTATTTATTTATTCCTCTTCGAAAATATTGAATAAGAACTTTAAGTTTAAAAGCTTGGATAAGTCAGTAGAGCAACGTTTAAGCGTTCACGACTTCGTGATATCGCATCGTATGGGTTCGAACCTCAGTTTCGCTATGGATATTTGTGTTCATCTATTTAACTATTTATAAATTTAAAATTATTCTGCTGTTGAGGTAGTTTTAGAAGCCAAATGTGCAATTTTCAAAAAATAAAGAAGTTTAAAAGCTCAACATAAAAATCAAAGTTGCAAGGTAATATTTACCACCCGATTACATAACTAGAAAATAATTAAATAAAATAAATGAGATGTAGATATAATATTTACAGTTTACATGCAGATATAGAGATTAATTTACATAACTAGGTTGAACTTCATTTGGAATCAATTTAAATTATGTAATATGAGCTTCTATAGGTTTTTAGGTGGATATACAAGATTCTTCGCTTGCTACTTATAGGAAGAAATAAATGGTACCTCAATTTCAAAGAAAATTTTTCAGGGAAGTATAAAATATAAAACAATGAATGAAAAAAAAACATTAAAAACAGTAAGAGGAAGAATAAGTCTTTTATTGTATGCACAAGATTTGTTAACTGTTCTACTTGGTATTGCTCGATCATTTCGAAAGCTAGTCAGTGCTACCAGGCTCCAAAAGGAAAGATCATAGTACAACAATTACATAGAAAAGCAGTTTCAAACGATCTCAAAGATTTTAAATATCTCCAAATTGTTACTTTTCTAAATACATTGGCCATGTATCTAAAAAATATTTCTCTCTCAAAGCCTCTATCTCTGAAAGGAAGTGTCTTGAATTACTGAACTTTGACCTGTAAAAACAATACCTACTTTAACTGAAATCCTTCATATAACTTTGATCCAGTTATGTTAATTAATGTTGGTTTGTTTGAAAATATGAATCTTTCCATGACGACCTTTGATTCAAGTACATTGTAAACCCCCCTTGGCCTATACCGTGATGAGCATTATCAAAACTATGTCGCATTATAAAATAACTGGCACATTGTCTCACCTGAACATTGGGAGATCGTTAGATGGACAAGCCTATCCCTTCGTTCAAAGGGCCATCGTCCGGTGACCGTTGATATTTCACCCTTTAATTCCATTCCCCAATAAAACAATAACAGATACATTAGAGATATGAACCGGTAGGAACAGGCGCGGATGAGTGTTCCCATGTCAGATGAAACAAAGCTCGGTTGCAAAAACCGGGCGCGTTGTTCTAGGGGCGACTTACCTACTTGATCCGTTGCGGTGTGTGCTTAGGCCGACGGGACAAGTTAACAAGCCGTGGAAAGCCCCTCCACCAGCCAAAGCCCAGGACTAGCTGGTATCAATCAGGACAGGACGTCGCTTCCTGCAAATCACAGCTGACCCCTGGACATATGTTAATTAATGACATCTGAAGGGATCAAGGCGGACACTGAAGGGTTACCACTCTAACTAAACATCAAGATTAGTTGACTGATTATTGCAGTTACAGATGGGTCACTGGATATTTGTAACTGGTTTTCATTGTTTACGGAGGATATTGTTTTACTGTGAAACCTGGAGGGTTTGTAAATTTTGTATAATGAAGGTTGTCAGCTGCCCAGAGCAGCCTAATTAAAAGTACGTTAAAATTATTAAAGTGTCTTTCAAGAGTTTTCTTTTACTGCCTCTCGACAAAATAACACATGTAGGTAATTGATTTTATTTTAACTACGTATATAAATTGGAAACAGAACCGTTTTATTTATTTATACAGGGTGCACCATGTATCCTTCTCTATATTGCTATCTCCTGAACGCCAAGAGATACTGGGTCGGTTAAATTAGAGAAAAGTTGCGCTATTTTGTGGCCTTCTCGAATCCGTCAAAACATGCGAGATATCTGTGACCGTTCCTGAAATATCCTGAAAAAACTGAAAAATCGAGATTTCTTATTTTCTTCATATCTTTTTTATTATTGGAAATTAATAAATAATTTTTCGTAGGCTTACATAAGCCGTTAAGAGCTATCCATCTGACATTTCAAAAATTTTCAAGGCCGACTAGATCCAAGAGTTTTCACAGTCAACTTTCGTTTTTCTTATGGCCGCCATATTATTTTTTTATGTCGTTCGATATAAAAAAAATAATGGAAACCAAAAATTAATAAACTTCAAAAAATTTTTTTTTTTAATTTTATTCTTCTTTTTTCATAGAAAAACGAAAAAAAAAATCGAAAACGTCAACATTTGTAAAATAAGCCAAAATAGTGCTTGCCTTATGGTTTTTTAATTTATCTATGAAATTCGGTCTTAAAAGTTGTCATTTTTGTAAAGAAAAAAGAAGAATAAAAAAAAATTTATTTATTTTTTGAAGTTTAACAATTTTTTGTTTTTATGATTTTTTTTATACCGAACAACATAAAAAAACAATATGGTGGCCATAAGAAAAACGAAAGTTGACTATGAAAATCCTGGGATCTAGTCAGCTTTGAAAATTTTTGAAATGTCAGATAGGTAGCTCTTGCCGACTTATGTAAGCCCACAAAAAATTATTTATTAATCTCCAATAATAAGAAAGATATGGCAAAAATAAGAAATCTCGATTTTTCAGTTTTTTCAGGATATTTCAGGAACGGTCACAGATATTTTGTATGGCTTGACTGATTCGAGATGGCCACAAAATTGCGCTTCTTTGGACTTGTTTAACCGACCCTGTATCTGTTCGCGTTAATAGATAGCAATATAGAGAAGGATACATGGTGCACCCTGTAGATTGGGCTACCTGAATATATTTTTTTTAAGAATATTATATCCCCAAGAGTTTCATCTTATTTTTCAACCAAAAACCCACCGCCTGAATTTTTTTGCAGTTATAAATTTACATCCTATATACATACATACATACTACATACATACATATAAACATACAACATACACCCTATAATATAATAGCTCGTTTCTAATTAAATATGTACATAAATACATAGAGCTGTTCTTCAATAACTTTCAGCGATTATTAGACCGAGTATCTAATCACCCCCTATCGCATGAATAATAATTAGAAGACATTTTTAAATCGACTTTCAATAAAGGTATGGGAGGTAAAAGTAGAAGTGGAAGATACAATAATTATTGAACCTGTGGTAATTCAAGAGTAATTTAAGGGGCGAATAATTTTGAGTTTCCTCCAGTAAATGAGGTTTGAATTATTAATGAATTATACCTATTTGGAGATACGAAAATGGATTACACGAATTAAATGGAGATACGTCGGGTATATTACTGGCAAATTTATTTTTTCTCTTCCCTAAGTGGCTAATGCACAATGTTGGCGTGTAATTAAAATATCATAATTATTTTGGTGATAATTGGTGGCCGTTCTCATCAACCCATCAGTGACGTCGAGAACACGTCGTTTTAGTACCCAATATCTCACATATAATCTAAAGACAATCAACTGGTGTTATTAAAAAGACGTAAGTCGACTTCCATTTCATGACGTCACACACACGTGGAACTTGACATACGAAATTCGAAAAATGTTTAATTTTACAAATACTTGAAAAAAATTAACTTGAGAAGCTCAGGTTAGAGCTACAGTTGGTTACTCTTCAGGTGTTCTACAATATTTATTATTATTAGTTAATGAAAAAGGAGTTAATTTTAATATTACGCAAAATTTTCATCCACAATTCCTAATGTGATCAATGTAGGAAACCAAGAAGCTTTACCTCACTGAAGCTTTATTAGCGTATACCCTTAAATTTTCTTCAATTGTTATGATGCATTTAATGGAGAATTTCTCACAGATTCTCCTCTCTGTAGGTGCTATCATATAGTATCATTGATTATATAGTTGGTTTGAAGGTTTCGCCCAGTCCTGTAGGCCAATAATAAAACATCTAACCAAGCTCAGTCAATATGTAATTAATTGTCAGGCGTAAGAGCGGGATCGCTGGACACGTCGTCGGTGTTTGTTAATCAGTGCGTCTCGACGCCGGTCTCGGAGGATGCGGATGTGACGTCACGGAGCCGGAGACGTAATTACGTCACACACAAATACACTCATAGATATCTATTAGCCGGGCAAATATGTGACCGCGGCGGTCGTGGAAACTTGTTATTGAGTTATGGTCTGCTTCCACGTCCCTCCGTCGTCGCCGAGACGGTGATCGAGGCATTGATTAAAGTCACATCTATTCCCACGGCGACGCTGTTCATCAAGCCAAGCAAATTACACCCCGCTCTCTCAAATTCCTGCTCGATGCCTGCAGGGAGAGATATGGACGATTCGTGGTATTAATATCGCGACAGCGAGATAAGAGTAGAAGCAATCATGCTAGCTTTATATTGGTTTCTAAAGAAAATCCTCTAATTAAAAATTTTAGCCGGAAAGTCAACACTATTTGTCTGGGGTTTAATTAAAGTTTTCAGATGAAATTGCCAGTGCATCTGTGGATTTAAACGGTAGAGTAACAAGAAAAATTCCAATGAAGTAGGTATTCAACCAGTGCGCTCACACTTTGTAACAATCTTGAGATACTCGGATGCTTAAAGTACTAGAAGACACGTCCTTTTGTATTTAACTTTTATTAGTTACCTCCATAACATTAGGTACACATATTATGAAAATGTGTGTCAATAGGTAGATGGTTAGCTTTTCTTGGCTAAGTTTCACCTCACATTTTGAAGCCTCGAACATAACGATTATAATAACATAATGACTTTTTTCAAGTTTTGGATAAATAACAATTCTGCTTGTTTAAGAAGTGAGGACCGAAATTTGATAAAGAAGCAACGTATTATAAGACCATTTGGTTGAATTTTCTTCTGCGAGTAACTTTCAGTATCTTCGACCGTATCTTGTGTGGTCTTCAAGAAACTTGGTGTCATTTCTTTGGTAGAGCTAAAATCCACGATTTAGGTAAATTATTGTATGTCTGACTTTCATACTCAGAAACTATGATAAAATAATACAGCTATTTTTATTGTGTATCCGTATATCTTTAATTTTTTCTTATTGTATTGACATTTTTCCACGCACACAAAGAGTGCAGAACTTGATTGAAGTAGAGAAGTTGTTGATTATGGCGACTGGATTAAATTAAGTCGACTGAAGGACAAGCAGGTCAGTTAGTAATAATTGTAATTAGACTTATTTGTGCGAACAACCACTGACTACTCACTGCTAATTCGCAACCCACTGTGAAGAAATTAAGATAATTGTTTATTTGGCCAAGCGAATTCTCCATCTGCACTGTGTAGTTGATTATCTAATGAATTAACAAGTGTCTGAAATTATCTCCTGCTTGATTCGTTATTTGTTCCCATGGAGTGCTCTTGATCAAAATGGGATAATGATTAGCAACAATAATTATTGTGTTTTCATCCAGGAATAATTTATTTATTTGGGTCAGCATACATCTGACAATAATAACCTCACTGTAACAGTTGTAATAATAATGGGGACGGAATGTATTTATTTTGTTCTCATATACCACAGCGATCAAATTATATCATTGAATGGGTTCATTATTTAATTTAGCTTCCTGGTTGTAACACAAGGATTAGACGAATCTATGTATAGTCAGCTCGATACTAATTGAGATGTACGTCATCTTATCTGTGAAATTTAATTATAATGACATTCTAACTTACGGCATAAACAAATAATTAATTTTACATATTTGTCTAGTCATTCGGAAATGCAAGCGAACAGAGAAAGCTAATTTTTGGATATTGTGTGAAGGGGGGGGCTTGAAAAAGTTAGAAAAACTTCAAATTGCGACCAAGATTTCCTGCGTGCATTCTACGCCGACTTGAAAAAAGTGTTATTTTTTTGATAATACTCGGCTTATTTTTAATTTTAGACAAAAATTACGACTTATATTAGCGAGTCAAAAAGTAGATACATATAAGTCCGTCCGCATCAGGTTTGGTTCCGTAGCTCGAATTACGATATTGTAAATTTTAATAATTACAATCTCTGCATCAACGCTATAACTCTGAGAAGTTCAAAACAAACTATACAGGGTTGGGTTATTATTGGTGATTGAACACATTCCTTTGGTGATCTGATAAAACAAAAGGTAAGGAGTGCACTATACTCCTTAATAGATTTTGAGGTATTTTTTTGATTTGTTTTAAATTTTATTAATTTTTTTTCCTTTGAAGTTTTCACACGATCGAAATATTTCGGTATACTTTTTTTTCCAAGTGTTGGACAAGTATTCCAGCAAAATAAATATAAAATATTAAAGTAGGTACCTACCTACTTTTTTTAAAAATTACATTTCAAAAGATTTTCAAGACAAAAATTGAAAATCGAAATATCTCAAAATATTTTGAGTTTTGTATAGGTAGTGTATTTTGGATGCAATTTACTCCTTAAACCTCTTCTTTTATGAGATCACCAAAGGAATGTATCCAGTTACCAGTAACCCCCTGTATGTAATCGGTTGCAGCTGTATGTCTAAGGGCCGGTTGCTCGAAAGTAATTAAAAATATTTCAGATAATTACCGATTTTAAATTTCAAATTTTGAAAATATGGTGAATATTTTCAAGGATATTTTAATTTTTGTTGGTAATTAACTTTTCTACAAGGGAATAAAGTTTGTTTCCAGCACTATCAGACCAATATTTTGATAATACAGGGCGTTTTAAAATCGATGATTATCTCACAGATTTTTAATTACGTTCGTGCAACCGGGCATAAGAGTTACAGGAGAGGAGCTAGAGAAATTGTTTTTCGCCGATTATAGTTTTTAATGTCGATTTTTAAACGAACTTTTTGAAACGCTCCTTATGGCCCCTTTTGCGTTAGTTGTTCATGTTCTTGCTTCGAATAACATTAACAAATGGTGTTCCTGTGTAAGATTATTATTTATTAACAAATCCACCAATCAGTAGTAGAGGAACTGGTCCGAATATGGACCAAGCATTTAATATGGGCCCCCCGTTTATCCATGAAACAAGTAGCTCCATCTGTCAACGGTTGCATACATTTACATTAGCTATGTTCTCTGTTCTTCCTTAGTCGGTGTCTGGAGTCATTATGGCTCTTGTTTATGCTGTGTCGGATGCTGTGTTTTTTTGTTGAGGATAATTTCCCGATGTAAGTTTTCTTGGTGTAATTTTCACATTTTCTCATATTATTTATCAGCTTTTTCTGGTTCATATTATGATAGGAGGAAGGTTAAAAAATTTATTTTAGCGTAAGCAATTCATCCATACCTATGTTCATTTTAAGAAGATATGAACAGGCTATTAATTCTGTTAATAACGGACATATTAGAGACTGCATCGAAAACGTTCAGATTCCAAGATCAGCTTTGTAGAGGATGACGAGAGCTGCTAAAACTGGTTGCCTTCACGGCGATGTTGTAGATACAAAACAAGGACGTAAAGCAGATTTTTCAGATGCAGTGGAAAAAGAATTGGTTATTTTTCATTCTTAAAATGAAGGCACAGTTTTATGGTTTAACAAGAAATGACCTATGCAGACTCTCTTATATACAGGTGGTATTAGAAATGACGTAGAACATCCCTTTAGAAATGTAATTGCTGGCCGAAGTTGATGGTTAGCCGACTTTTTGAGGAGACATAAGGATCAATTGTCCATGCGTTGACCAACTGGGACTTCATTCGTGAGGGTTATACGATTTAATAAAGAGAATATCAAATTTTTCAGCAATCTTGAATCACTATAATTATGAAAAACACAACTTTCGACTACATAGGGTATCCAACGTGGACGAAACTTGTCTTTATGTCGTTCGAAGTAGATTACCAAGAGTCATTGCAAGAAAAGAAAAACGTCAAATAGCTTCAATAGCGTCAGCTGAGCGAGGTTCATTAGTCACTTTAGTTGCAGGGATCAGTGCAGGACGGCAATCCGTTCCTCCTATGCTCATCCTTACTAGGAAAAACAGAAACGACCAGCTTACGCATGGGGCACCACCCGGATCAATCTACTCCGTTCATACGAGTGGCTGGATCTAGCAAAATCTATTCACTGTGTGGTTCAACTATTTTATTCAATTCGTGAAGCCAACTGAAGAGTCTCCTGTGTTGCTCATATTAGATTGACAATATAGTCATACATACTATAAATTTGGACATAATAAACCTTGCAAGGTAGAATCATGTCTCTCAAAGTGTATTACAGTAAAGAAATAAGGACTTGGTTAAGAATGAACAACAGGCCTTAATACAGTTTGATCTGGTGCAAAATGTCAGACTGCGGAAATAGCTGTTAATGAATAGTAACAGGAATTTGGCCAATAAATGAACACATTTTTTCGGACGCTGATTTTATTGCTGATAATAATGAAGCCGAAAAAACCTGTAGCTTTGGTTCAGGAGCTCAGCAACAAGAACCAGAAATTCACTGTTCCGTTAATGTTTTTAGTTCAGAATCCACACCAGGTTGTACAAAAGATCCAGATCCCCATAACCAGGTTTTTAGAAAGATCCAGATCCTCAACTATTCTGTACCACTGTATCCTCAACCATTAGATATTCACCCGTACCATTAGTCAAGAAGCGAGTGTCTGCAAGAGGACGAAAGCCTCCTAAGTCCCAAATCATAACTTCATCTCCCTATAAAGCGGACTTGGAAATATCGGTCGAAAAATTAGGCAAATCAAAAGAAAATAAGGGAAAGAAAAAGTGTTTCACAAAACAAGCTAGAGTTCAAACTAAAAAGTTCCGACGAGGATGAAGGAGAAGAATTTGAGCCTGCCGACGATGACCTTGACATGGACCGGATTGGAGAGTATTTCCCTGAAAATGATGATACAATATGCTCATTTTGTGAGACGCGCTTTTCTGACGATATTAGGGGAGAACTCTGGGTTCAATGTGTGAATTAGCAATTACATTTTTTTACAATTTTTTACATAGGAAACTTTTTTCTTGTTTAGAAAAGTTACTAGAATGTGTTCTTGACTAGAAAAGAAATTTTGTTTAACGTTTTTTAGGGGCCCATATTTCGTACATTCTGGCCTAATTGAAGTTTGTGCGCAATTTAGTTTTTTTTCTTTTTGTCACAAAAATATGTTTTCTTTTTGACAAAAAATAAAGTATATAATCGCTAAGTGTTCATACCACATGTCCAAATTTTTACACATTATTTTTAAAAGTAATAACGAATTTATTACGAAAAAATAAAATGGAGTTCCATATTCCGACCAGTTCCTTTAGCAAAAAAAAAACATTTTTCTAGGGTTTGAAAATTTTCTTGACCATTGAAAAAATCAATTACAAGCCCAAAACAGAAAGCGATTTTATCATGCGACTCTGCGTTCTCGAAGTACCTATACCTAGGGCTCAAAGTTGAAAAATTGCAATTTTTTAGGTGTTAAAAATTTTTGTCTGCGTTTTTTATAAGAAAACTAGCGGCTTTATGATTTAACTGTATTGATTCCTATTACAACAAGCCCTGGTCACACAAAACTGTATCTCACTATGTTATACCTCGTTAACATCAAATCATATAGGTACATAACTATTGACAATTTTTTTTGATCATCCGTTATATCTTCCAGAGATTACATGATTAAAAATTGGTCTCGAAACAGCCAATTTTTTGTAATAAAATCATTACAGAGAATCGTCGGAATAAACTTCGAGATTAATGATGGCAGTCTTATTTAAATCGAATTCTGATAAAAAATTTAATTCGTTCCCAGCGTGGGAATTTATTGATTATGACAAAGAGAGTTCGATTTTACCAAAGAATTTCAATTTAGAATTACGTCGATCCTGTGAATCTATCATTTATATGCTTCAATAATTATTAGATTAGGAGAAAAATACTCCACGCAAAACATAAATTGTTACGTCCTTGGTGAATAATCGATTCGTATTCTCTAAGACACCACCGTTTCCTACCCCTTCCTATCCCTTTACACATCGGGACGAAGGAAAAGGACACCTGACCGGACAGGACCACACATAGAGAGAAGAGTCGAGGTTTAACATCGATAGAGGAAAGAACTCGACAGAGTGCCGTTCGTACCAGACTCGTCGATGCTGGTGTTACGGGAACGGGATACCTAGTTCTTTAATGTAATAAGGAAGCGGTATAAAGTAGTGGAACAATCGTGGGTACCTACATAGTGGAGCAAGTGAACAATAATAATAGTTACAACATCTCGCAAATTAAAACAAGTGCCCCTTTAGTCGGACAAGACACAAGGTCAGTAATTTCGATAATTATTAATTAATTGTGTTCCTGTCAATCATTGGCAATTATAGCCTGGTCCTTCCCTAAATTTTGATCCTGTCACCGTGGCGATTTGTCATTACCATCGCGGCATCGAGCCGCATTAATTTAGCCCCTTTCAGGATCGAATCGCGTCGTTAATATTTCGTGTTGCTCTTTGACGCGGAGTTAACATTTTTTTGGTCCTTCGAGCCGGATAGGAAAGCTCGTGGAAATATAGTTCATTAATTGGTTGCATCATTTGTTTGAAATTAGTTTCTCACTCACTGTGTTAAGGTAGCCTGTTTGTAGGTCAAAGGATTCGAAATAGTCGATCCAAAGGACGCCAGACGGCATTTTCACCCATTCCACTAATTTTACTCCATTCTCACCTCACTCCACTTCTTCGTTCGTTGCAGGTGTTCGTTTTAAAAACCTCTGTAATAGTTGAAATATTTTCTCTCTGAATTCGCAGGGCAGAATATTGATTTTTGCATTCACGGTTTACTGGGTACACTCGGTATCTTAAGTATTGTTGTTGGTGAATTCAAATTCAATAATTTATTTCCAACTCGATTTTAAATAGGTAACTTTCACTTGGTTAGGTACTTATTTTTAGTATTGCTCATCGTTCGTTGTTGTTGTATTTTTACAGGTTTTTAACGAATAACCCTTTTTCGTTGTTACAGGGAAAATATTGATTTTTGTATTCACGGTATACCTACTGGGTACACTCGGTATCTCAAGTATTGTTTTTTGGTGAATTTCAAAGTCAATTTATTTTCAACTCGTTTTTAAATAAGTAACCTTCACTTGGTTAGGTACTTATTTTTAGTTATTGTTCGTATTTCGTTGTCGTTGTATTTTTTACAGGTGTAAAAAATAACCCTTATTCGTTTATTGCTTTAGTGTTTTGTTGATACTCTTTAGCAAAATGTCCAACACTTTGGTCGGAGCAAACGCTTCTGTTTCGAAGTTTTTGACTCGTTTGAACTCGATTCTGACAGTAGTTACAGCACCCATTGATGAAAAGTCGCGTTTTATTGTCCTGGCTGCATGCGACAGCGCTTCGGATTTGTACAGTCAGGTGCAGGAGGTTGATAGAAATATCCTGATTACGGTTGAGTCGGCAGATAAGAGTGCTTTGGTCGTAGATGTGTCATCGGAGATTTGGAAATCATACTCGGGACTACTTATCGAAGTTGATTCGGTTTATTTTCAGATTAGAGCGGTTCAATTGTCGTTGGAATCGACTCAGGATACGGTGGTGAAATCACGTCATGGTTCGAGTGAATCGTTAAATAGTCGACAGTCTGGTGCTCCCGCGCTACCCCCCTCTGCAAGTTCACATGTGAAATTGCCTCGTATCGGTATACCTACTTTTGATGGTTCGTTGAGGATGTGGTCGGTTTATTATGATTTGTTTAGGACTTTGATTCATTCGAATGATTCGTTAGCTCCAATTGAGAAGTTCCAGTATTTAGTTTCGACTTTGTCAAAGGAACCTCTTACCCTTGTCAAACATTTACCACTGACAGATGACAATTATGTGATAGCTTTCGATACTCTTGTCCAAAGGTATCAGAATGAGCGAGTACTTGCGACGTGTTATTGGCAGGCGATTTGTAATGCTCCCAAAATAACGGATTCTGATTCCTCACAATCGCTTCGTGAATTGTTGAATACCTTTTCAGAAAATATTACAGCTTTGGGTCAGGTCTCAGGCGTCTCTCTCTGGGATTTCACTTTGTTCAACTGGTTGCTACAGAAATTGGATAACGCTACTCGAAAGCGTTTCGAACTCCAATTTGCATCTGAAGAGTTTCCATCATATCAGGATTTGCACAAGTTTTTGTCGTCACAGTGTCGTGCATTAGAATCATCTTTGGGGAATGACCTATCTCCGTCTGCAGTCGTTGGTAAGCGGAGTAGCGTCAAGTCTGGTGGAAAAGTGGAATCGAGGAATTCACATGCATTTTTGTCAACGTCGAGTGCGTCTTCATCGAAGCAGTCGTGCTTCCATTGTAATGGAGAACACCCGATCTCGAATTGTCGTTCTTTTTTGAAGTTGGACCCGCGCAAGCGTTTTGAGGCTGTGAAGGCAGCGCGCTTGTGCCTAAATTGTTTTGGCCCTTCACACTTGGTGAAGCAGTGCCCCTCTTCTCATTCGTGTAAGGAGTGTGCAGGTCGGCACCACTCTTTATTACATTTCGTTAAACTTAGTAATTCGGATGGAGCAGCTTCTCATCGAGTTGAGCCGCCTCCAGTCGCATCCACGGTTGCCATGTCTTCTCTCCCATCCTTTCAGGATGTTCGTTCTCGTTCTCGTAGCAATACTACGGTTCTTTTAGCAACCGCATGTATTGAAGTTCAAGACAAGTGGGGCAACTATCAAGTGGTTCGTTCTTTAATTGACTCTGGCAGTCAGTCGTCTTTTATTACTGATCGGTGCCGCAAGCGTTTGGGCTTGCACTTGAATCGATCATCAACACCTATTTCTTGTTTGGGTCACGTGACCTTGGGATCGGCCCAGGGATCATCTGATTGCATTATTCGTCCCGTTGGGGTACCATCACCTACTTTTAAAGTAAGTACTTTGGTCTTGCCCAATATTTGTGGAAAACTTCCCAGTGTTGACATTTCGCCATCGAAGGCGCTTGATAATTTGAAGTTAGCGGATCCTAATTGGTACACGCCTGGTTCTGTCGATGTTTTGCTAGGAGCTGACATCTTTCCCAATATTGTTCATGGTGGTTATTTGTCGGGCAGTGATAACTGTCCAGCCGCAATGAACACGACGTTTGGTTGGGTTCTTTTGGGAACCATTTCGTCGAAGGTTGCGGGCGAGGTTCAAGCTTGTTTTGCGTCGGTAGATTCGACCCTTGAAGAGACTCTTAAGGCATTTTGGAGAGTTGAGGAGGTGCCTTCAGTTGAGGTTTGCTCTAATGAGGAACAAGAGGCTGAGTCGTTGTTCGTTGAGTCTCATTATCGAGAAGAATCAGGTCGTTTTGGGGTATTGTTGCCATTTAAGGATAGCAAAGAGTTGCCTATCTTTAATGATTCGTTGAATGTCGCAGATCGTCGTTTGCTCGCTTTGGAGAGACGATTGTCGAGGTTGCCTCACATTAGAGACATGTATGTAGAGTTTATGAAAGATTATTTGGAGGCTGGGCACATGTCGTTGGTGCCATTGGAGTCGGAATCTGCAAACTCTTATTACATTCCGCATCATTGCGTTTTTAAAGACCCTGGTGTTTCGATGTCTTCTGATGTGTCTTCGCTCGCCCCAGTATCGTCGAAAATTCGTGTCGTGTTCGACGCCTCGGCCAAAGCATCGAACAATCTTTCGTTAAATGATACCTTGTTGATTGGTCCGAAGTTGCAAAATGACATCACTAGTGTTTTGCTTCGTTTTCGAGAGAACAAATTCGTGTTCACTTGTGACATTAGGCAGATGTATCGGCAAATTTTAGTTGGAGATTCACATCGACAGTATCAATTAATTCGTTGGCGTTTTTCAGAAAAGGATCCTATTCGAAGTTACAAATTGAACACTGTAACTTATGGTGTTTCGTCCTCGCCATATTTGGCCATTAGGTGCTTGTTACAATTAGCTCAAGAAAATTCTGAGAAGTTTCCTCTCGCTTCGAAAGCCATTCGTCTCGGGCTTTATGTCGATGATTTTGCCATTGGGGCAAATCAAATCGAGGAAACCTTGGAGTTGAGAAATCAGCTCATTTCGCTATTGCAATTGGGACAATTTGAGTTGCGGAAATGGTCTGCTAACAATCCACAATTGCTTCAGGATCTGCCGGTTGAACATTGTCAACAGCAGTCATCCAACTTTGATTCGGAATCGGACTTTTCGGTGAAAATTCTTGGCCTTCAGTGGCAATCGGCTACTGATTCGTTTTCGTTCATGGTTAAGTCCATAGATTCACCTTGTACTAAGAGAAGCATTCTCTCAGAAGTCGCTAAGATCTATGACCCGTTGGGTTTCTTGTGCCCATTGACCTTTATGGCAAAACGAGTCATTCAACATTTGTGGTATCTCGGGCTGGATTGGGATGAAGATCCACCAGCTGATGTTGTCGAAAAGTGGAATCGATATAAGTCCACTCTTCATGTTTTATCCAAGTTGACAATCCCTAGGTGCTTGGTTCCCGAAGGATCTTTCGTGTCGTGTCAACTGCACGCATTTTGTGATGCGTCGACTGCAGGTTATGCGGGTGTGGTGTATTATCGTTTCGAGGACGCCGATGGCAATGTGCAGGTTCGTTTCGTTACTGCCAAGTCTCGTGTTGCTCCGCTCAAACCACTCTCCGTTCCACGGCTGGAATTGTGTGCCGCAGTCTTACTATCAGATCTCGTTTCGTTCGTCCTTGAACAAGGTCCTCAATCCATTGTTGTTGATAAGGTTTTCGCTTGGAGTGACTCTTCGGTCGCTCTATCCTGGATCAAGTCGTCTCCACATCGGTGGAAGACTTTTGTTTCGAATCGTGTCGTCCACATTCAGGATCGAATTCCTCCGGATTGTTGGAATCATGTACGTTCAGGTGACAACCCAGCGGACGTCGCGTCTCGGGGCTTGTTACCAGAGGAGTTAGTCGGGGCTTCCGCATGGTGGGCGGGGCCTGAATTCCTCAGATTGCCGCTGGAATCTTGGCCAGCACTCTTTCCCATTGCTCCCACTTCTGATGTTGAACTGGAGAAAAGGAATATTGTTTTGTTCGCTACGATAGAGATTTCGGATGTCGATGTTTTGTTGAAAAGATTTTCTTCTTTGAGGAAAATTCAGGGTATTATCGCTCGTTGTTTTCGTTTCACTAACAATTGTCGTGCTGTCAATAGGACCACTGGTGCATTGAGTGTCTCTGAGTTGCATGCTGCTCTCATGCACATTGTTAGAATTGTTCAATCTTCGGTCTTCTCTTCGGAATTGGAGAAAATTCGCTCTGGTAAACCATGTGCCAAGTACTTGCAGTCATTGTCGCCCTTTATTGATGATTTCGGTATTTTGCGAGTCGGGGGTCGACTGTTGCATTCGGGTTTAGCATTCGACGCTAAATATCCCGCATTGTTGCCAGGAAGGCATAGGTTGGTTGAACTTTTGATTGATCAGATACATCGAGGTAATTTGCACCCAGGAGTGAACACTACTCATTATCTCCTTCAACAAAATTTTTGGATCCTGTCTGCTCGTAGGGTCATTCGTAGTTATTTGTCGAAATGCAATCGTTGCTTTCGCACTCGTCCCCTCTCGTTGGAGCCTCCCATGGGGAATTTACCTGTCGCTCGTGTCTCCCAATTGAAGCCTTTTAGTTGTGTCGGGGTCGATTATGGGGGACCCTTTCCTATTGTCTTGTCGAGGTATAGGGGTGTCAAAACTTCTAAAGCCTATTTATGTTTGTTCGTATGTTTCGCGACTCGCGCGATTCATCTCGAAATCGCTTCTGATTTGTCGTCAGAGACTTTCCTAGCAGCTCTAGGAAGAATTGTTTCTTTGCACCCTGATGCGGATGGTGTCGCCAGGGTTGCCTCGGTTCTACGACCAAAGGTCTTCGTAAACGACCTCTGGTCAAACTTTGCCCGTTACCTAACCAGTAACGGACTCAGGGAATTTCGTCCCTGACTTGTCGTTTCGTTTCGTTTCGTTTTTGTTATTGTCGTTAGTTTCGTTTTCGTTAGTTTCGCTTTTGGTTCAATTTTCTGATAGCGGAAAATTCCTCCGGTAATTTTGGTGGGCGGTATGTTACGTCCTTGGTGAATAATCGATTCGTATTCTCTAAGACACCACCGTTTCCTACCCCTTCCTATCCCTTTACACATCGGGACGAAGGAAAAGGACACCTGACCGGACAGGACCACACATAGAGAGAAGAGTCGAGGTTTAACATCGATAGAGGAAAGAACTCGACAGAGTGCCGTTCGTACCAGACTCGTCGATGCTGGTGTTACGGGAACGGGATACCTAGTTCTTTAATGTAATAAGGAAGCGGTATAAAGTAGTGGAACAATCGTGGGTACCTACATAGTGGAGCAAGTGAACAATAATAATAGTTACAACATCTCGCAAATTAAAACAAGTGCCCCTTTAGTCGGACAAGACACAAGGTCAGTAATTTCGATAATTATTAATTAATTGTGTTCCTGTCAATCATTGGCAATTATAGCCTGGTCCTTCCCTAAATTTTGATCCTGTCACCGTGGCGATTTGTCATTACCATCGCGGCATCGAGCCGCATTAATTTAGCCCCTTTCAGGATCGAATCGCGTCGTTAATATTTCGTGTTGCTCTTTGACGCGGAGTTAACATAAATAATTCAATAAAAATTCAATAAGAAAACGGAGAGAGAATATCTGGAAACATAATTACGGCTGCCTTGTAATCAAACAACACAAGCACATAACCAACCAAGCAGTGACGGCATAGACGCACACGTACAATCTTACAGGGTAACCCGGAAAATCTGAATCGGAAATTGGAAAACTAATTCATATCGAGTTTTTTCCCTTTTAAAATATAGGTAAGTAGGTACCTACCTACTATAATAAATTATATTCTCTTTATTTACAGGTGTGTATATCATTCATAGCGGTTTAATCGATTACCATTAATTTGTTTATGTTTTTCCTATACCTATACATATATGAAAAAAATGTGCATACTTTCAACCTTTTTCCCTAGGTAGATAGATTGTCAATATATAGGTAAGTAGAAAGGTATATTGGAAAATACATAAAAAAGCTTTAATAAGCAAATCAATACCCATATCCCACTATAAATGGAACGCCTCTGAGTATCAGCTTGATTGAATGAATAACACAAATTACAGTTTGATTCAATTACATGCATGAAGAGTATTGGAACGACGATGCATTACAAAAAACTCAAATCGTACATGCGTTCGATTCAAAATAAAATGATTTTAGTGCGGTGTAACAATCCCGCTGCCTTAATTAAGAAGATAAGCTGTGGGAATCGATTAGCAACAACCAAGAGATTTATTTTTTAAGAGGCCAGAAAAAGAAACTATAGCGGTTTACATATCCGACGTGGTTTTCTTTCGTCTGATGAATCATGTTATTTAAAATATGTCTGGCCCAGTTCTCCTTATATTATATGCGATGCCTAGGTATATGGATGAGCAACTGCTGCAGTTACGTCTCAAACGCGCCCAAGCAGTACCCACAGGTGATTCTGGAGTACCTACCACCACATCCTCTTTTATGATCATGAGGACTAGGTAACCCAAAAATGATTATAGCGAGTTAGGATCAGCTATATGCAGTTCTTGTTCAGATCCCAGTTTCACATGAATAATATGAGTAGAACATTCGTATCAGGAAAACAGTGGGGTATCGACGAGTTAGTACTGACCCACGTTTTGCCTTTGAGAAATCATCTCAAGACTTGGTATCCAGATTAAAATGCCAATAGAAAGATTTACCAAGTGTTATCCCTATCAGGAAGACATAGTGGAGTATCTCAGATTGAGTACTTACCCACTTTTTGCCTTCCAGAAATCATCTCAAGTGTTGGTATCCATAAAATGCAACTAGAAAGATTGGCCGAGTGTAATCCTTATCAGGAAGACAGTGGAGTACTAACTTACTCTTTGCCGTTTAGAAATCATCTCGTCTTGGTATCCAAATTAAAATGCCAAAATAGAAAGACTTACCAAGTGTAATCAATACTAACTCATGACATCAATTCATTGGCGTAGACATGGGTTTTTTAGAGATCACACCATTTTAACTTCAACGCCAATGGAATATGGTAGGTAATATTAGCTGACTTTTATCAAAAGTACCACCTTTTTATACAGGGTGAGGCGCGAGAACCTTAGGGCATTTTTATATGGAGAAGTTTTGGGAATGGAAGTCAAAAAATTTGTACATTTATGATTTCAGTTTTGACGAGCTGAACTAAAATATTTACAACCCCTCTCTATTTCCGGCTATACCGGAAGTTGCCATCAACTTTCTTATTTTAAATGGGACACCCTGTATATTATTACATTTTCAGATTGCCTGAAAAAATGTAATAAAAATGGTGTTTACAGTTCAAAATTGGAACGATTGGTTTATGAGTTATAAACAAATGAAAATCGCAAGTTTCCATTTTCGAAAGCAGCTTAGCTAGAAAACGGGGGTCAAGATATCGGAAAACGGCTACATGTCCCTATCGTAACTTTTCACGTAGTATCCTATGGTGCTGATGAAATTTGTATACAAAGTGATGAAAAATCAGCCATTTTCAAAAAAAAAAAAAATTAAGAAAATCTTAAAAAAAAGTTTACACCACAACGTCTTAAATGAAAAGTTAAGATAGGAACATGTAAGCCGTTTTCCGATATCTTGACCCGTTTTCTAGCTAAGCTGCTTTGAAAATGGAAATTGCGATTTTCATTTGTTTATAACTCATTAATTACTCGTTACAAATTTGAACTGTAAACATCATTTTTATTACATTTTTTCAGGCAATCTGAAAATGTAATAATATACAGGTTGTCCCATTTAAAAAAAGAAAGTTGATGGCAACTTCCGGTATAACCGGAAAAAGTGAGGGGTTGTAAATATCTTAGTTCAGCTCGTCAAAATTGAAATTATACATGTACAAATTTTTAGACTTCTACTCCCAACACTTCTCCATATAAAAATGCCCTATGGTTCTCGCGCCTCACCATGTAGATAATGAGTCAATTAATCTATTACGCTCGATATTTAAATATTTTTGATTCCTATGGCGTAGAAGTTTAAAAAAATTTAAACCTAAAAATTCCATGATCTACGCCAATGAATTAACCTCATGCATGAGTAATTATTATTTTAGTATTGCACTTTTTGTTACTCGTTGTAACTCGTAGTGGCTGAACCAAGCAACTTTATAGTAAGTAAGTTGACTCAAATTGACTTCCAAGGAAGGTAAATAAGTTTTACAATCTTTTTGGGACAACCTGTATAAGCGCCATTGAGACGTGAAGTAGTTTTTAAGATCTTATTCTGAAAATTTCGATTTGAAATTACTTCATTTTTGTCTTTCATGATGTTCACAATTTGTGCTTATTCTTTGTGTTCAGAGATTTGATTAGAGATAAACGGTTTTGAGTTTTCAAATTAAGTTTTAGTAAGTACGCTTAAATAAATTAAAGTTATGTTGAAAGCCGGTCACTCATCTGATCTGCATTTCCGGAGAATTTTTTTCATGTGTAAGAATGAAAGGGCGAGTTCTCGCTCTCACACGTGAAAATTTTTATTGCAATGCGAACAAATGCAAACTTTCGTCAGATGAGTGAGTTGAAGTACATGCGTGCAAAAGTGAATATTTCAGTTTTAGTCTTAGTTAGTTTTACCCTGCATTGTCATTAAACCCCATACAATACGTTTTAATTTCCTCGTTTAAATACTTTTAGAAATTCAGCATAAAATGCAACATTTTATGGAACTTTTAAAATCACAGTATGCTAGACACAGTAGAGGTATATCATTTCTCTAAGTTTATAGACTCTCTAAACTCCTGCTATGGACTTCCAATACTTACTCCAACAAAAAGCTATCGATGAATACTTCAACTGAGGAACTTGGGCAGGTAATTAATAAAACCAGAAATGCGCAAGTAATCTGTCTAAACACTAAACAATTCAAGTTAACAAACAAATTAATAAGTGTTAATTGAATAAGGAGCCCTTAATTAAATTAGGACTATTATATTTGTTTGTTTCCTGACAGAAAACTGATCCAACTCGCGTATACACACCAACACCAGCGCACACGGTCTTTCAGCTGTTTGAGGACAAACACGGGCTTCGCTGTTAATTATTTGTATTTTCTTCTCCTCCAGTTGTGTTGAAAACATTTAGCTGGTAGCCTGGCTGCCTGCCTTTATCACGGTTCCAATTAAGCGTCCCGGTGGTTCTTTTGTTTCCGCACTTGTCTATGATTGGTCTCTAATTGCTGATCGAAGACTCATTCTTCACTCACAAACATTAGACAATGCACGTTCACAAATATATAGATTGATGAGAATTTCATAAAAAAATATACTTAAAAAGAATCGATATTACAATGTACCTTCATTTCATTAGATATGAAAATATAAAATAAACCCTCATCGTCGACAACAAAAACGCTTCAATATGTTCCTGATTTCTTATGCCGCACTGTTACAAATTTAAAAATTTCATTGAAATTTTAATTTACATGTACTATAATAGTTCAGTATAATTAGATGAAAAATGCAGTCAATTATAAAATCAAAGCGGGAAAAACTGGAAAAAATTTTGTGTGGGTTTGGGTGGTCGATGGTGAGTGTAAATCTAAAAATGCGTTCTCCTACCCTTTATGAAAAAGCTTCAACATGAAAAATTTTCAACATACTTTTCCACTGAATTAGTTTTTTCTTATAGGTATTATCTATAGAATGATAATATCGTGAAGATATAGGTATAATAGAAATAATAGAAAAGGACGTAGATTGCGTTTCAAGTATTGTAACTAGATACATTTTAGATAATGACCGGCTCTCTATATAAGCGTGATCATTACTGCACTAACGAATATAACTTTAATGTAAATTATACTTATTTTTGAGGCAATTATTAGTATCATATCGTATAAGCGGTATTTTTAACTTTCGCATTGTTGGTTGAAATACAAATTATGAGGCTTATGTAAACAATTTGTCATTGTGAGGCACACGGAATAAAATTTAGGCACAGAAACTAAAATTAAAATGGTCTCGCTTCAGTTTGTGGATGAGTTATCGCATGGTGTAGGGGGTAGGCTAAAAATAAATCGTTAATTAGAATAAATATAATAATCGGCGTGCGTGAACTATTTAGTTTTCTCAGCGGATTTCTTAACAATAATTAGGACCGACTAGCTTGAACAGAACTTTATTATTTTTCATCTGTCGCAAGTATTTTTTTCTAGTTAAGTATATTACACGTATACGTACGTAATGATAACATAATTTTAAGTTTATTGAAAATTTTTATAATTTTTTTACAAAGAGGGTGTGAACAATATGGGTCTCTTTCAAGTTGCTTTCAAGGTGCATTTCTATAGAATTGTAACCGAAGACTTTTCTGCGAATTTTAGAGAAAGGTCCTCTTATCTCTGGATGATATTATATCCCTCACTCTGTCTAGGATTTATGTACTGTATTACAGTAATTAACGTTTATCTAGGAACATCATAATAGCCCATTACGGAGAGTATAAGTAAGGACGATAGTGGAAACCAGCGCCCATTTCACATTTGAGGCAAGCAAGAGCAGCAAGACGGGTTCGCCTGTATTTGCACTAAAGCCAGTAATGTCGTCGCTGACCATAAATCTCGTCGTTTTTAATTGTTTGCAACTCCGCAGTGAGTGCGGGAGATAAACGGAAGTTGTCCTCTGGGCAGTGCCAGCGGAAACATAACTTATGTAGGAATTCCCGTAATGAATTAATTCCCATTGTCGCCAGAGGGCGCACATTGTGTGTCGGGGAGTGAGAAGTGAGCCAGTAATCAAGGAGTTCATTAGTCACCGGGAAAGACCGATGGTCTCGGCCTTGCTTCAGGTCCCGCTAATTAAACACTGTCTCCTGTCCACTATGGCTTACCGACCGTTTCCTTCTTGGATTAAATGGTGCCAATTCCTGCTGAAATCAACCTACCGGAATTTTCATCAATTAATTTCCAGCACTTATTAAGAAAACTGACATATTTTAGAATTTCTTCGGGCAATTAAATTTCTATGTGCAATAGAATGACAAACATCATGCATGGAATAAGCCATAAAAAACAAAGATGTAACAGCTTGTCGTCTTTAAAACTAAGCCAAACGCATAGTTTTTTCTCACTCATCCTTAAAAGTATTACTTTTGGGTTAATGAAAAACTTGTAAGTAAATCGTTTTAGAAACGATATTCTACTGTTTATTTTTTTCCACAAGAGTCTTATATCATCTCATATACCTACAGTATATATCTACTTCTCTTTAAGATAGGAGAATACAAAACGAATCTTCAGATTATTTTGTCAGTTACATTAATCATTTACCTACAGAAAATTTATGTTAAAATTCCATATAGTCCAGTCGACGAATGGTCAAAAAGGAGGAATGCATGTAGAATGCGTGAGCAGCTAGGAACCTAAGCAATTCCTTCAGAAACTTGTTCAGGGTGCTTTGGGTGTCAACATCCAACAGTCATTACGTCTAGGTAAAGCCACAGGGCGGAGGGGGGGAGGAGGAGGGGAAGGTCGAACTTTTGGGGTTTCCGGTTACATGTCAGAAACGAAGAAAAACTCCCTTATACTACATAAAGCTCCCAAAATTGTCTAAAACTTTTAACCCAAAGTTTTTTATAATTCCTTCATTATCGTCTAAAATATTCATCAGAGAAATAAATTCATTAAGAAGAAGTTCCATAGAATTGAATTCCCTTTTAGAATATATGCAAATTAATCTTCAACCAGTCAACATTTACAGCAATTTTAAGTTTCTTCGTAAAATGTTCATTGTCATGTTCAGAAAAGTTGTTATTTCTTTTAAACACGTCCTCAAGACATACAGAACACTTATTAGTAGTGTACTCATTCTAGAGATATTTATCACGAACAGCACATGATAAAAACAGCTTTTTCCGAAGCTGAAGCTTTTTCTGAAAATGACATTTTCATTTTACGAAAAAACAAAATGGCTATAGTTTTATTCAAATTGTTTTATATGAATTTAATTCGCTGACGAATATAAATGACGAATAAACAAGACATCAAGATACGTTTGACGAAAAATATGAGGTAAAATTTTTTTCGGAATGTAACATTTAACTCAAGAAAGGGTTGGGAATTCGCAAGTCACTTAGGGATAGAATAAAAGTTGTATATAAATTCATGGGCTTTTATTTATAATAGTATAATGCTTTTAAATAGTTTTTGAGGTATAACCGGAAACCCCAAACGTGAGACCTTCTCCCCCCTCCTCACCTCCCCACCCCGCTCACCACCTAGACGTCAGGACTTTTGTTATGTATGTTAACACCCTAAGGACACTGAAAAAGTTTCTGAAGTAACCGCAATCTACACCTCCTTCCTTGATTGAGCTATCATCAATTTTTCATAAAAAAAATGGATCTTGTCTGAAAAGTTACACAGCCCTGTAAATGCGGTAAAAATTCCATTATCGATTTTTTCTGAAAAGACTTAACATTAAAAATATAATTTTGATACCTACTTATTCACATAATGAGCAAAAATTTTACAGAGAATCATAATGTTATACCCGCAATACCTACTGTATTGAGGTGAACCCTTCTAGTTTTTTTTTTTTTAAGAACTGTTTTATAGATACAGTTATTATTTTATTTATAAATTCTCACTTTAAGGGTCATACTATTTCCAACTATTTTTGTTTCTTAAACATTTTAAATAAACTTCATATTTCTTAAATTTTTATCTGAATACCGTAATAATAAGTACCATAATATGACAAAGCTCAGCTCTTAGTATAGAACATCCTGGAATGAAGGTTTTTTGGATATGCATGAAATGATGACATCCATGACACCTCTTTCGCTTTCAGGAAAGTTTTCAGGATCAAAACACCATTGAGAAAAGGCATCTCAAAATAAAGTAGAAATGATGGTCAATTAAAAAAATATTAAATACCTAATGATAGGTATAAGGGGAAAGGCCTAAATTACCAAATCGATCACTCCAAAAACTAATTTAAAATATAATAATATAAAATATAATCAAAATAAGACGAAAAAATAGAATTATCCTTGGGGGAAACGTTCAAAGGTGTCTAGAAGCTTTTACTGCCTCGAATCTTCCTCGAATGGTAAACGGTAACTCAAAAACACAAACTTGTTCTCCAAATTCATTTTAGAAAGGTCTGGAATTATTATTCTCTAAAAGTATTGTCAGTAGGCGATGTAAGCAAGGTTTATTCAAAGTGCGATACGAATTCGTCAAAATATTTATAAAAATACGTCAAAAATTTTGATATTTTTTTATCAATATCTGAATAAAAAATGGTACATTGTTCCTGTCTACTGGGCAGCGTGCGCAAAGTATTTCGCGCACAAGAGCGAAAACTATTTCGTGCACGGTAGTAGAAATATTGAATTTGTTTCCCTAGCAACAAAGAAATAAGCACCTTTGCATTAAATAAAAAAATTTCTTGCGACATTTTATGACTATTATTTCGATGTTTTTCGCTTATTTCAATAAAGCTGTCTAAAGAATCTTGTATGCATCTCAAGCTCGAAATTATGGTGCTTTCGATTGATTTTGTGTCTCGGCTGTCGTCTCGATAAAAAAGCTCTAATTCTCAAACGCCAAAGTTCAATTTAAAGCACTAGCTACAAAAATAATTATTTTAGACAGCCGTCAAGTAATGCTTTCATCAATATCCGAATGAAAAATGACAAATGGCACATTATTGTTTTTTACTACACGGTTTCGTACACGGTAATATAGGAATGAATCATGGTAATGTTTCCCTAGCAACAATAAAACAAGCAACTTAGCCCTAAATTTTAAATTTCTTGTGATTATTATTTCGATTGTTTCGCTGATTTCAATATAGCTGCCTCGAGCGCGAAATTATGGTGCTTTCGAAAAAAGCTCTCATTCGCATTCAAGACAGCTAAACGCCAAAGTTCAATTATTGTGCGCACTATACATATAATGTGTATATAAATAACTATATTAGGTTATGTTAGATAATTTTGTTTAGGTATTTTATTTCTTTATAAAAGCCAGTGGCTTGTTGTAAATACCAGCAAAAAAAGATCGACAGTCATGTAGGTACTACTGACTAAAATGGTAGGTAGGTCTAATAACTAAAACTGGATAAATTGGATATAGTTTGAGTTATTTTTGAAGCTCATATTAAAGAAATGAGAAAAACGCCTGATTAATTGATTTTACAGTATAAATAACCTAAAAGTGCCTAACTAACCTACCACCAACTAATCAACTCTAATGCCAAGTCTTCGGTTCTTATAACATAAATATTTTATATCGAAAAATAAGGTCAAAATAGAATCCGCGGGCATGATTATGAAGAATTATTATCCGCACTGTCTGGTGCTGGTCAGTCACCCAGGATATATTTTTATCTTTTATAAGAATCTTATTCTTCCATGATTTGAATCTTTGATTCTCTAATATCAAACGATCAAAGGCGAAATATTTTCACAGTAGTCGTAAACTAATACACTCTTAAAAATATTATAATACAAGTGCAGAGTATAGTGACATCACTGACCTACCTAAAATTAGAGTTTGTTGCTCTGTGAACAGGAAAGCATACCTCTCTGGTGGTCGATTCAACAGGTAATATGAAAATAAACAAAATCTGTCTATCTAACTTCACCTGGTGGGTCCACTCCACTTTGGCTCTGCTATTCACCAACACACTGGCTAGGTTAGCTTCACGGAACACTAACGATTTGATGGAGTAACACGCAATGCACTTCAATGTAAAAATGGTAAATATGAGCGCAAGTTTCACCCGATTTTCCGCCACCGAAGGGTAAGTTCGAACCCCACAAGAAAAACTGTACCGACATAATACATGCTGACTGAAATAATGTTGAATTACATTAAATATTTCAGTAACACTAGCGAGTTAATCTGTTTCTAAATTTACGTCTTCCCACCCTCGCATGATTTCGAGTTATTCATAGTTTTCAGTATTCAGTGCCGGCTTTCTCTACATCTACACACTGTTCAGGATGTATTTTCGGATGAAACTGCAAGTCAACTGTAGCACAACTGTTCGTATTCGTATAAGAAAATATAATTATACTCCTACGATCCCGAACGTGTGCTTGCTGTATTTTCAGGAATTCTGCAGTGTTTAATTGGAATTTGGCACATGACGGACAATTAACAAAAGCCAAGAGCGTATTATGAATTAATGCACTCCCGCCGCTTGGTGTATGTTCTCTGGTTGCATGTTTTATTGTTGTATAGTTTACATGACACTTTGACCGGCTTCCGCAAATCTGGCATACCTCTCTAATATACATTCACGTTACCGCTCTATTATTGCACTTTATTCAAGCATGTAGGTACCTACGCACATTAGATGGACCGATGCATCTAAGATAACGGTCGAATCATGTCAAAATATTGTAATGAAACCCACGCAAAATCTAACAAAACTTCGATTCATTCAGGAGTGAGTGATTCAACCAACATTTCGACTAGCACACAGGTGTTTATATCTTGTTGTTTCTATTATTAATAATATTCATTATAAATAGTGATCAACAGAAAAAGACTGATAGTTGGCCATGCATTTTGTAACGTGTACGGCTCATTTGAAGTGAAAGAAAACTGCGGGGCGTTTTATATTGTTTTTTTTTCAAAGGCAGAAATTCTGACCTGATCAGAACCTGACCAGTCAGTTCATTACCAGGTTAGGTATCTCCCCTTTCAAATATAGTTATTTTCTATACTTAGTGTATACGATTACCTATTCGTCTAATAAGTTTATGTGCGCGCACATGTTTTTAGATTAAGAAATTATAAGCGATCAGGTTCAGGACATCTCCCAAAAAATGTAAAATCACCCTCTTTTTAGTTTCAAACAAGCGGGTGCATCTAGACGCTGACATATCTTATCTTCTATCTCACTCTACCTCGTCAGTCTATTTTTTGTTTCTCTTTACCTAATCAAATAAAAATCTGATAAATGACCCAAGTCAAGTTAGCCACGCTTCGGCCAGCGATGCTTTGGGAGGGACTTAGATTAATTTCCTACTTTTTTTTCGTTATTTACGACTTTAATGGATAATAGTTGGTTTGTTTTTGTTGATAATAATATTATTTTAAAATGTCGGATCTTTTTCATCAAATTTTCAGGGTTTGTTTCGGTCCATTAGGTATGTCCGTGGCCGAAAGCGGGGCTGGCCACTATTATACAATTTTAGACTTTTTCAGCAAAATTTTTGCAAAAATTATTTTTTCAGTTTCTTAAGACCATATTAGCTGAAATCGTGGCTGGCATTAATTATAAAAAGTCGAACTTTTTTGAGCTAAATTTCAACAAAAACTTTTTTTTTCAGTTTCTTAAGATCATAGCTGAAATCGTGCTGGCCATTTATTATGAAATTTTAGACTTTTTCAGCCATTTTACAGTAAAAATGATTTCTTAATTTGCTTAAGTCCGTAGCCGAAAGCGTGGTCGCCATAATTATAAAAATTTCAGACTTTCTTCAGTTGATTTTCACCAAAAAATCAATTTTTTCAGTTTATTAAGTTCGTTGCCGAAATAGTGGCCATTATTATATTTCAGACTTTTTTCAGCTAATTTTCAACAAAAATGCTTTTTTCAGTTTCTTAAGTCCCTAGCTGAAAGTCCCTAGCTGGCCATTATTATAATAGCAAAATTTCAACAAAAAATATATTTCTAGTTTCAAAATTACATAACCGGAAGACTTCTTTTGGACTTCTTTCAGCAAAATTTCAGCAAAAATTTGTTTTATCAGTTTATTCAGTCCATGGCCAAAAACGTGGCTGATGACCAGTATTATGAAATTTCTCTAAAATCGTTGCCGGCCATTATTTTAAAAATGATGATTTTTTTGCATAATTTCAGCAAAAATTATTTTTTCATTTACTGAAGTTCGTAGCCGAAAGCGTGGTGGCCATTTTATAAAATTTCAGACTTTCCTCAGTTGATTTTCAACAAAAATCTTTTTTTTCAGTTTCTTAAAGATGGTAGCTGAAATCGTGGCTGGCCATTTATTATGAAATTTCGGACTTTTTTCAGGTGTTTTCTGCAAAAATGATTTTTTCAGTTGCTCAAGTCCGTAGCCGAAAGCGTGGTGGCCATTATTAGAAAATTTCAGACTTTCTTCAGTTGACTTTCAGCAAAAAATAATTTTTTGAGTTTCTTTAAGTCCGTAGCTGAAAGGCAAAATTTCAGCAAAAATGATTTGTTTCAGTTTGTCAAATGCCTAGCTGAAAGTGTCATTATTATAAAATTTTGGACTTTTTTGAGCCAAATTCCAAAGAAAATTATATTTTTAGTTTCAAAATTCCATATAACCGAAAGGCCTCTTTCAGTAAAATTCCAGAAAAAATTTGTTTTTTCAGTTGATTCAGTCTATGATCAAAAGCATGCATGGCTGGTCATTATTATAAAATTTCTGACTTTTTTGAGCAAAATTTCCGCAAAAATAATATTTTCAGTTTATCAAGTCGTGGCCGAAAGCAATAATGGCGTTTCAATAATTAGGATTTTTTCAGTTTACTTGATTTTTATTGGGTGAAATTTCATAATTTTATTATGAGAAAACCAAAAAAAAAACAAACTGAATATTTTGCATTTTTTGCAACTCCCTCTCCGTGGCCGAAAGTGTGACTGGCCGAAGCGTGGCTAACTTGACTTGGATTATTGGATTAACAATTAACATTGGAATAATAGATAAGAAGTCGTCTATAGAAATATAGTAATGGTAATAATGACTTGTTGAGTAAGAGTCGGTGTATATATCGCAAAAAAGAAAAAAAGAACCAATGATATTAGGAGAAGTAATACCGACTGATGACCCTGATGTTTTGTGAATGAAAAAAAAGGGCTCCAAAATTTATAAAAAGATGATTGATGCCCTATCTCAGTAGACGGTAAGAGACGTCGATTTTTGAAAACATTGCTTGAATTTTTTCAAGGGGTGCCTTAATAGAAGCCCCGTAATTTTTTCCAAAGAATCACCTTCTGCTTTTATGACTTACTAAGGCAGCATGTACCATGTACCTACCATATTAGCAGCTGTGAATATAAGTATAAAATCAGGAGGAATTGAATCAACCAGCGATAAATAGGTACATATATTTTTGTAGAAACATTTTTCATATTTTTTTTTTAATATCTAGTTCATGATTGAGTTATTGCCTCACCAG
Source organism: Malachius bipustulatus (assembly GCA_910589415.1). NCBI lineage: Eukaryota > Metazoa > Arthropoda > Insecta > Coleoptera > Melyridae > Malachius > Malachius bipustulatus. The sequence goes on along the minus strand of OU342630.1, from coordinate 82,664,981 downwards.
GCAGTCAAATGCAAAGTGGTCATCCTTAGTTGGATTCAACAATACAAATAACATGTCTGAGTTGTTCAAACAACTAAAGAACGCAACAAGCGGCCTACTATGTCGAGACAGCTTCCATGAATGGACCTCTCAGGACATGAATGACTAGAAAGAAATGGATAGATAGATAGAATCTCTGACTCTAGTAAAAAAAACCTAAGATGAACAGACCAACACCATCCACATACGAAACTCTTCTGCCGTTTAGGAAACGGAAAGTTTTTCTCGGATTTAAAACTCAGTCTATTTAACTATTATGTGAAAATGCAAGAAAATTACGTCTTCTTGGATGTATAAACGGTCATAAAATATTTATAGGTCTTTAGGTTCGTTCAAATAACGATGTTTAAACGGTAAAAATTTTAATTGAATTAAATAATTCATTGGATTTAAACGTTTATAGAACATGCTGTTGTTATTTACCTACTTTAATTTATTTCCTGGAAAGTCATGTAAAATTAAAAGAATTAGACATTTTCTTTTGTTGGTGAAATTGCTACGCTACCGGTAACTATCTCCACAAACTCATTTATCGTAAAATTATTTTAAGGACTATAATTAAATTATAAAGTACGTATAGTTCTGAGACTTGCAATTATCAATTTGTACGTGTTAATGAGATAATGAATGAAATGAATTGAGAAAACACTAAACAAACATACCGACTCCTACACTATGTTAATTGTTATTAACCGTGAAAATAGACTTTGTGAGGAATTAGGACGCGCTAATTCTTAAGAAGGTCAAATAAACATTTTAAGAGACAAAATAATTGAGATCTGCTATTATAGTTTTAATGAAGTACTTCCTTTCGGTATTTAAAACTTACCTATACCGTTCGTAGAAAAAAATGCTGCAGTATGATGGTTCTAAAAATTGATTTAGGTAAAAAATCTCTACGTTGCTTGAAAGCTTGTTTTGTCTCTCTCAGATATAATAGGCATATGCACAACTCTACTTTCTCTAATTGCCTGACTACTTTCGACTATCCTCTCTCTCTAGTAATACTCTGGATATAGACTCCCCTGTAATGAGATATTAGTATTTTTTCTCGTGCAATTTCTCAAAAAATATATTTTTTTATACGAAGTGTTGAATTAGGATAAAGTGACATATTTTTGTGTTGATTTGTTTCTGAAAAGAAATTTAGGATAACTTCAGTCCATGGTAAAATATGCCGAAAATACTGAATAATTTAAATTTCAAATTATTTATAAAAAAATAATATTTGTGGGGAAGCGATTTATGATGGTATGTTAAGTAGGACTACCAGTTTTTCTTAGTTCAAGCTTTTGTTCATTATGGCCATCATCAGGAATATAGGTGAGATTATAAATTCGTTTCTTAGAATGACGTTATAGTATGACGTCATATTGCTTGCTTTATAGTTTTTCGATCATTGGCTTTTATGACATCATTCGATGATAAAATTTTCTATTTTTCACAGAGAGATTACCATTTTGATTTTTTTTTATTTATTTTTTTAATGCCGAATGAGATGAACAACCAATATGGCGGCCATAAGAAAAACAAATGGATATCTTATACTTTTAATGACTGATGTAAACCGAAAAAAAGTAATTTTATTAAAAACTTTAAAAATAATAATAGGGATAGAGGGTCGGTTAAATTAGAGACAAGTTGCACCATTTTTGCCTCTCAAGAATCTGAAAAAAAATTTACGCTAGTTTCAGTCGTTGTTTAAATATTATGGAAAAACATAAAAATGATAATTCTTATTTTAACTGAAAAAATCGAGTTTTTTTCTTTTTAGCATATCTTTTTTTATGCTTTTTCTAAAATATAAAAAAAATATTATTTTATAGGTTTTTGGTTAGTTTTTGGTTAGTCTTTTTAATGACGAATGGCATGAAAAAACAATATGGCGGCCCTAAGAAAAAAAAGTTGACAATGGAAAGTCTGATGGGATCTCGTCGGCTTAAATTTTTTTGTAATGTCAAATTGAAAGCCTTTGACGACTTATGTAAACCTACAAAAAATTATTTATTTATTTTCGATACTAAAAAAGATATGCCAAAAATAAGAAATCTCGATTTTTCATTTTTTTCAACATATTTCAGCAACAATGAAACTAACGCAAGCAATAATCTCTAAATTTTCTTTTCAGATTACAAATCACCATAAAAATACCCAACATCCAGTTTAATCTACTGCGTATCTCTTCAGATAATCGAGATTCCCATACATTTTCTATAGAAACGGACACCCTGTATGAAAATGATCTAGATACATTGTTGAGATTCTTTTCATTTGGGATCGAAACGTTCTTCCTGTATACTTTAATTAAAAATAATTAATAAAGTTCCCTTTGTCAAGTTTTGTAATATACGCTTGATATTAAGCAAATAGAAATCAAGTTGGTATAAGAAAGAACAGATCGTCTTTTATTTGATAAGTGTCTCCCCAGGACGTGGCGAGGAGGCCCTTAATGTAAAGAACAATAGAAAGACGAGAGAGCCCATCCAGTCCGCCGTGGAAGATGAGGACAATGCATCACCCAATCGACTTACGGTGACATAATGGCCGTTCTAGCGGCACATATTGTATCAGCTATGATATTGTTTAATCACAATAAGGCCTAGAACAAGACCTAAGGACTGGCTCATTGTGGAGATGCTTATCACATCGAGGGACAGAGAGCCTTTCTTTTGTACTCGCGGTCAGCCGTTATTACATTCTAACCGATTGATCATCAGGAGAAGTTCCCTTTCTTAATTATTAATTTTCTAAGAAAAGAAAGAATATTTGCCTTCAATCTGACAAAAGAGTCTTTTCTTAAGGGAATCAATTACGGGAATCCGGTGACAATGACCTAATGAAAAATCTCTTATCAAGCTCCTTATAATATGTCATACAAAATATGATTATATTTACTTAGAGGTCAGACAGAATAATATTATTTAATTTTTTAAAACTAATAGAACGAACTAGCTTTTTATAGAATGTATTATAGAAGACGAGGTGATTAGTTGAGAAAACCAAAAATCTAAAAAGACAACCATTTGATTTTTTAAACTTAAGCTTTTGAACATTTTTATACTTAAGCTGTTAATTCAGATCAATTTTATGACAAAGTTACATTAAAATTATCAAATTGCAAGGACATTTATTTTTATGGTTAATAAAAATTAATAAAAAATGTCCCATTTTCAGCAAAACTTGAATGCAAACAAACCTAATTAAATTATTAGAGACTCTATAAGGAGCATTAATTCCAAAACCGTGCTAAACTATTGTATGAAAGAGAAATACCATCTGCAGATGTGTTATTTCTCCAAACGTAATCTTCTGACAAAAGCTTTTCAGCGATGGCTGTCAATTATAACGTAGGTTTGGAATTATTAGTCAGGCACCTTAGGAACAATAATAATTAAAACAATATATTAATATTTAACATAATACAAGTAGTGAATAAAATTTTAATTTTAAATGACTTCATGTTCTTCTCATTAAAAAAGCCATCCGACATCTTATCTCGAAATTGTGTTGAAAATAAAACATACATGCATATGATTGATGTTGTTAGTCGGCACAGGTGTGGCATCGGGCTGACATATTCCGATCTCCAAGTAGGAGATAAGCGAGAGGCCCATGCAGACACCCCGAGTGCAACCTAAACGGTAGCCGAGAAGGATTAACCGAACCAGCTACTTGATGAGGAAGAAATCTCGAAATGTATACCATCACCCAATTTATCAATTAAGAATTCAAATGTAATCCGTCATAGCCGGACTGTAATTTTAATAATAATATACATAGTGACACTTAACAGAATACATTGTATAATTGGTTTTGATAAGGGTATTCAGTCGTCCAGTCAAGCTAGAGTTTGGTCTACTTGTGTTGATGTGGAAGGTTTAGTATTGACGCTTGTGTCATTTTCTTAAGTGACAAATAATCACGACTATCTTATGCTTGCTACGTAATTAATTAATAAATCCTAGTACTGATTTTATTAGCTGCGACGGAAATTTTAATCAAGAATACTTATGTGAGTACTTCGGTTGCAGAGATTAATTTTAATGGGTTAAATTATTTGGTAAATACACAAGTGCATTTTCTAAGTAGCACGATACTCCTTGAGACAGCCTCAACTGCATTAAATAAATCGGCAAGTCCCTATACCTCTCCCCACTCGAATCGAATCCTAAATTATGGAATTAATAAAGTTATTATGAATAATATCATATACACACTACTCAAAAATAAAAGTGTCGTACCCCCAAAATTTTGCCTGATTATGATTGGGGGATAACTTATACCAAAGACATTTCCACGAGATTTCGATTTTGTTTTCTCATCATATCAGCCGCCCAACTTTTATTTTTCTCCATTATTGGATTTAAAATAAGAAACCTGCAAACAAATTTCTTCATGGTGATATACAGGGTGGGGCGCCACTAATGCGCGATTTAAAAAATTTCGAAAAAATGTATAACTTAAAATTGTTTTGGACTATACAGGATATCCCATATGAGATAGTGACAATACATATCAATGCTGTTTTTTTTTTAATGAAATGCTCTTAGGTTATTGCATTTTTAAATTGTCTGAAAGAAAAAATGAGATTTGTTTTTACAGTTGGGGTTTTTTATACTCTGTATCCCTCTGCGGTTTTGATATCCCCGTTTTCAAAATTAATTTTATTTTGTGTTTTGATGAGAAAATTTTGAAAAAAAAAATTAAAAAATCACTCAAATAAACAAAAAATTTCATAAAAATTACTCAAATTAAAATTTATTCTAGAAACAGCAGGTATTGGAACAACTTGCCCTCGAATAAACCTTCTTTTGTGAACTAAGATAGGAAGAAGAAATTATTATTGTTTTGTGAATTATCATTACAAAAATATGTCGTATTCCAAAATAAAAATCTCCATCCCATTTTTTCGATTAGTTTTGAGTTATTAAATGACCATAATGCTATTATATCTTATCGACTGTGAAATTATAATAAAAATTTTGTGAAACTAATTCCTAAAATAAAGTGAAAGTAGTTACAATACAGGGTGCACGGAAATATAGGCATGTACTAAAAGTAGTGATTCTACATAAAAAATAAGAATTCTTTCCATATAATCTTATACGCCCAGACGTTCTGCTTTTGAAATACTAGGGTGTCAAAAAATATTATATTTACAGTTTTTTGTAGATATCTCGTGAACCGTTTGAGATACAGAGCTCAGTTTTTGAAAATATCCTACGATTGATATTGGCTATCTTTTTAATACCAATTTATTTTTTAATGTGCCATTTGCGAAGATCGAGGCGAAGATTTTAGGATTTACCGAAGATTTTTTAACACTTCATTTTTTATGTGGCCGTTTATCTCGGAAACTGTTGACTTCAGAGCTCTTAGCCAAGAGCACCTTTTTAGTGTGGAAAAAGGGCTTCTTAAAATTGCATTTATTCCAGTGGCGTAGAGGGTTGAAACCGTACCCAAAATCTATAGGCACAAAACAAGAAAACAAGAAGATTAATGAACACAAAAGGTGTATAAGAGCTAAACATTCTACTCTCTAGACTTTGGCGAAAACTGAAAAAAATTTAACTTTGACAACCTGTAGGTACCTATCTTGAAAACGCCACGTCTTAGTATATAAGTATAAGTTTACAGGCAAAAAAGTTTTCTTTTTTGTGTAGAAGCGCCTCATTTTCTAGTTATATGCTATTTCCAGGCACCCTATCTGTATAATGGAATATTTTGTATTCGAAACAGAAGAATGTAAATATACTGAATGGCTTTTGATCTTGAAAAAATATTTCCAGCTGTTCAGATGGTATAGGTAACTGCAAGAATCCCAATGAAATAGAAAATTATTTTTGAAATTCGAAAAAATTTACAGATAAAATTTTTTATGCTGAAAATTTACCTAACTAGTATTATAAAAATTATATAGGTACCTACTTATAGAACGAATGCGGAATGAAAACAACATTTATGTATAATTATTTGTCTCAAAAGTGCCGGTATTTGTCCGTGCAGTCTTAAGCGCCGAAAAACCATTTCTTCACGTTGCAATACGTCATGAACGTGATTTACTATTCCATTGGCTGCAGGAGCGATGGATTCCCCGGGGAGAATAAGCAACAGGAGAAAGGGTTCCAAATATTTTGGATTTCGATAATAAGTGACATGTTGTACGTAAAATCGTCATTCTTCCCGACAATACTTCCGCATGTTGATTAAGTCAATATATTGCTACCATATTGGAAACCTAAATATGGTTACTGCCATATTACTTATAGATGGAAACCAAAAGAAACACCCTCTTCAGACGCACCTTATCAATTTGCAATATTAAATATCGTAAGAAAAATCTTCATCGATATGAAGACTTGTCTAAATGTTGGGAGGGGGATCTCTATGTATATGCATGTATTAATAGATTAATAAGCCACATTATGAAAAATGATGTATTTGATCAGTTTGATATCATTTATTCACACTTTTTCATGTTTCACTCCTTCATATGGTAATAAAAACTATCATAGATAACCGATAAGTTTCAGAGGTATAGTAGAGGGCGTCAAAGAAAATATTTTTTTCTCAATAAACATTGTCCAAAAACGCTTCAAAGTTTTTGGCTATAAAATGTATAAATTTAAACCAATTTTGATGAAACTCCACATGGAGAATAGACAAAGATATTTAATTTTGCTATTTCAGGTTTTGTAGATATCTGCCTATGGCGGGTATTTAAGGTTTGTCCTTTGTCCCCACTTTGTCTTTTACGCCACTGACTTAATTGCACATATATAAAAAACGTTTTTAAATAACCCCTGCATTTTATTAGAACAATAAGGTGTTCCGTTTTTGAGATATTTTAAGTTTTCTCAAGCAATGTCATACTAATCATTAAGAATATCATTTTACATAAAAATTCAAGTCAAAAAATGTACTAATCAAGAAGTAAAAAAATTTGCAAATGTAGGTAAATAACTCAACAATACCTGAAAAAAACTTCAAATATCTCAGAAACAGGTGCGCCTTATGAAAAAAAAACTAAGGAACACTTTTTTTTCTAAAATGTAGCGGCAATTGAATAACGTGTTTGTATTTGCAAATAACTCAGTGGCGTTAGAGGAGCGAGGAAAAAGGGGGAAAACTCTGAATATCATCAAAACCTGAACTAGTAAAATTAAAGATCTTTGTTTGTTTATTGTTCATGTCGAGTTTCATCGCAATCGGTTCAAATTTACACGAGTTATAACCAAAAACTCTTACTTACCTATATATTTTTTAAATTTAAGAACCTGTATTTTAAAGTTTATGAAACAAATATTTGTTTTGACGCCTCCTACTACCCCTATAAGAGTTTGTCGGTATATTTAGGATGCAGCCTGTATTTTTTTTTATTTTTTTTTTATGTTCTGTTAAATTATAAAAAAATGTGCACAATTCAAAAATCTGAAACAAAATTTGGGATAAAAAAAAATTAGTCATGGATAAAATATGCCGAAACACTGAACAATCGGGATTTGTTATTAAAGCAGCTTTTTTTTAATTATTGAAAATAAATTAATCAATGGTATCCATCTTTCAAAAATATTCCAAAACGAATCTCCGAATTATATCCCATGCAGGTTATTTTCCTTAGTCAATTTTTATTTCCCTTATAGCTTCGATATTGTTTTTCATATCATTGGATCTAAAAAAGTTAGGGAAACCAAAAATCTGTTACCTACATTGAAAAAAAATTGAATTTTTATTATACCTAATATTTCTTATTAGCCGACTTAATAATACTTTAAAAAGCCGAATAGCTGACGTTATACATGGTGCACCATGTATCCTTCTCTATATTTGCTATCTCCTAACGCTAACAGATACAGGGTCGGTTAAACAAATCCAAAGGAGCGCAATTTTGTAGCCATCTCGATTCCGTCAAGACATACAAGATATCTGTGACCGTTCCTGAAATAACCTGAAAAAACTGAAAAATCGGGATTTCTTATTTTTGCCATATCTTTTTTATTATTGGAGATTATTGGATAATTTTTTGTGGGCTTACATAAGTCGGCAAGAGCTACCCATCTGACATTTCAAAAATTTTCAAAGCCGACTAGATCCCAGAATTTTCATAGTCAACTTTCGTTTTTCTTATGGCCACCATAGTGTTTTTTTATGTTGTTCGGTATAAAAAAAAATCATAAAAACTAAAAATTGTTAAACTTCAAAAAAATAAATAAAAAATTTTTTTATTCTTCTTTTTTCTTTACAAAAAAGACACATTTTTAGACCGAATTTCATAGATAAATTAAAAAACCATAAGGCAAGCACTATTTCGGCGTATTTTACAAATGTTGACGTTTTTCGACGACTTTTTTATTAGGTTTTTCTTTGAAATATTAAGAATAAAAATTTTAGAATTTTTTTTTGAAGTTTATTAATTTTTGGTTTCCATTATTTTTTTCATATCGAACGACATAAAAAAATAATATGGCGGCCATAAGAAAAACGAAAGTTGACTGTGAAAACTCTTGGATCTAGTAGGCCTTGAAAATTTTTGAAATGTCAGATGGATAGCTCTTAACGGCTTATGTAAAAGCCTACAAAAATATATTTATTAATTTCCAATAATAAAAAAGATATGAAGAAAATAAGAAATCTCGATTTTTCAGTTTTTTCAGGATATTTCAGGAACGGTCACAGATATCTTGCATGTTTTGACGAATTCGAGATGGCCACAAAACTGCGCATCTTTTCTCTAATTTAACCGACCCTGTATCTCTTAGCGTTCAGGAGATAGCAATATAGAGAAGGATACATGGTGCACCCTGTATTGAAGACATTCTGTAAAAACATGACTGAAGTTTTTATTAGTGTATTTTTTAATAAAAAAATACACTATTGAGGACGACATCACTTTTCGAAAATCACCCAAACTCATCAAATGTCCACCGATCATGACCCCCAGATCACGAAAAAGTGGTTTTCCAAAATTCACCTGCCCACGATATATATATATATATATTTATATATATATATATATATTTATATATTTATATATATATATATTTCTCCAAAATCGCGAAATTTCGATTTTCAAAACGCTCCTGTAGCTTTATCTTTCAAGATTAGTGAATGAAATTTTGGATCCTTGTAAAGCTTTGGAACGACGTTAGATTTGCGTTGAAAAAAATTCCTAAAGTCGCGTTACTTCTACAGGGTGTCCTTTCAAAATTCCCCATATCCCGTTTTTGTCATCTCATTTCAGGTCGCAGTTTTCAATCTAGGGGACTGAAATTTTTGTGGGAGTAAGATATATATAAGAACTGGTCTGGTATTGTACTTGAGCAAAATCGGCCGAACCGTTTCAAAATGGCGGCCATTTGAATTTTTGGAAAAATTGCTTTTTTTTGAACCCCTGTATGAGTAAGATGGAAAAATAACTTTGAAACTAAATCAACATGATTGGAGGAAAATTAATTGAAATTTGATTTAATGTTATAAAATTTGCATTACTTTTATTAATAAGCCAGTGGCGTGGGTAGGAAAAGGGTAAAAATCGCTAAATTTCTCTAACAATTTATGAGCAGATTTTTGAAGGAATTAAATTGAAATTTTCACAGTAGGCAACTATACTAATAGCCTCTAGCCCTTAAAAATTTCAAGAAGTAAATAACAAAAATAGCGGAGTTATTTGAATTTTTTTTACATGATGTTTATTTCTCTAAAATTTTAAAAACGCTCCTGTAGCTTCACCTTTCAAGATTAATGAACGAAATTTTTTACTCTTGTGAAACTTAGAGATGACGTTTGATTTTCGTAAAAATAATTTTCCTAAAGTTTTGTTACTTTTACAGGGTGTCCCTCCGAATTTCCAAAAAAAAACCGGTCATGAGGCACGGTTTCTGGTCGCAGTTTTCAATTTAGGGGGCTGAAATTTTTTTGTAGTAATATAACTGCAAGTAGTCGGTCTTGAGTAAAATCGGAATAGCCGTTCCAAAATGGCTGCCTTTTAAATTTTAGGAAAAATTGATAGATTTTGAACCTCTAAATAAGCAAGTTAGAAACAAAAACTTTTAAGCAAAATTAGCATTATTGGAAGAATAGTTATTGAAATTTGAGTTATTGCAATAAAATTTGCATTTTTTTATTATTAAGCCAGTGGCATGGGTAGGAAAAGGGTAAAAAAGGCTAAATTTCTATAGCCGTTTATTCTATTTTTCTATGTTTGTACGAATCGAACTGAAATTTTTCCAATAGATAACTATACTAATAACCCTTAACTCTGAAAATTTTCAAGAAGCAAATAAGAAAAATGGCGGAGATATTCGAATAATTTTTAAATTATGTTTATTCCTCTAAAATTTCAAATTTTCAGTTTTCAAAGCTCCCTTTTCACTTTTTCAGTTCTATTGAAGGTAGTGTAAAAAATAGTATTTTTTAGGTAAAGTCAGCCAGTGGCGGGCAAAGGAAAAGGGACAAAACTGTTCAGTTTTACCATTTATTTTGGTTTTGTTAAATTTAAAAATCCATTCTAAGGCACGTTTTCAAACGAAGTGAAATGCAATTTTCACAGTAAACCACTACGCTAATATGACCTGACTAGGGAAAGTTTCAGAAAGCCAATTAAAAAAGCGGTCAAAATATTCATAAATTGGATCGCATAAAAATACACTATTTCTGCGATTGATGCGCAAGAAGGTTTTTTTTTTTTCCGAAGGTGATAGATTAATGGTTTCCTTGATTTTTCTATACCAAATGACATGAAAAAACATAGAATGGATAGAGCTCTTGATGACTTATATGTGAAGCTACAAGAGCTAATTAATTTATTTTAAGTTAATCAAAACGATATGAGTAAAATAAGAAATATCGATATTTCAGTTCTTTCAGCATATTTCAGCAACGACTGAAGTTGTCCTGAATTTTGTTACAGATCTTAATGAGTACCTACAAAATTGTACAAATTTTTTCAATTTAACCGACGTAGCATCTTTTACGATTTTTTTTACGACGACCATGTGCTGTATAATTAAATTAAACACAGTCCGGTTTTTCTGACTGGTTGTATCGTGAAGTAGATGACATGCACTGTTATTGAAAATTAAAATCGACTTCTAGGTTGCAAGACAACATAATTTAACGCAGGGGTCATTTTTAACATGCATATCCATATGCAACACTTGAAAAAAAAAACGCACTGTATATTAATCAGGTTTGAATTTCAGATTTAGCATTTTGGTTATCAGCGAAACTATTATTGTTGTATCTACTTCCTGGTTGATTGGGCGTTTTATAGCGATCTTAAAAACCTCTAGATGAGGATTTGAAATTAATCCATGAATATCAGAATACACCAGTTAACAATTAGCGTGGGCAGTCAACTGCCGAAATTTATCGTTTTGTTTATTTTTCGTGATTTATAATTATTAAAATGAACAAATTAAGGTCCAGCCATCTGTGAGGTAGAGTGCAGAACAAGTTGATACGGCCGCCTGTTCCTACTAAAAATGTTACATCATTAAATAAATTAACAGGACACCATTGTTCGCTGCTCAGAGCAGATTATAAGTGGTTTTTATCCAGCAGTCTTATTTGGTAAGCCCCTGTTAGTTATGTTAATGTTGTTGCCATGTGAGATATGTTACTCATCCAGGTGTGTCTGATGGATGATACTCTTAAAAATAATTATAATAACTATCACAATCAAGTGATTATCTCCATTTCCATATGGTACTAATACTAAAGACCAAAGACATTTACTTCTTCATGGTACCCACTAGAGATGTGACGCAATGATATGTACAATAAGTAAGAGAGCACTTGAGGATTTCTTTTCAATAGCGATACTGCTGATTGTATATCGTATACATACTACATTTCGATAATTATATTCAAAAACAAAAGAAAATATGGGCAAAATTATTGTCTAATAGAAAAAAGTTGTATCGCTATTTCCTTTCACAGTTCCTTTCCTATCCATAGCAATTCAGACCGTAATATCTGAAGGCGTTTCTTGTAAATAATTGATAAAGGAATTCCAATTAAATCAATTATCTCTCAGGGTTATTAAAACAATTAATAATTGAGACGAACTGTGTAATAATTATTACATCAGAGGCATACCGTCCGTAATTAAGTAATTAGGTAAGATTATCTATCGCAGCGATTTATGAACAATTATCCAGCAACATTGACTTTCTGTATTGGGCTGTAATTAATACACTTCCAATATTGATTGAGAGAAATACCCAAGTCCAATTAGAGACTATTAAATATTAAATATTGAAAGTCCAGTGCACGTAGGAAGGACACCACATCTACTTAAATAATTACTGTATATTTGCCGTTCTCTAGATCTTAAAATATAGTGTCAAAAACTATACGTATAATTATAAGAGGTCAAGGTAGATAACAATAATAAAGTATTATTAAGATATTTCTGTCAAATTTTCAGAGCCCATTGATTTATTTGCACTTATTTTTAACATGTTTAAAAATAAATAAAATATATGAAAGAATACATCAACGAATATTAATTTATTTTTTGATTCAGATCCATGAGTCCTTTGTCAATTTAAGTGCCGTTCGTTTAGGATGTTCAAGATGGTTAAGTGTTTTTATACTTTGAGAAAGAGGACATCTGCTCGCGAAAATAGTGGACTACCTAAAAAGCTGTTACGACATAGAAGCAAAGCCTGGTACTTATTTTTGTCCCATCCCACCCTACAGGAATACAACCCAATTAAAGGGTGCATACAGGCCACCAAACGGCAAAATAAACATCGTAGTAACTGGAGACTAACAAAAAAAAAATACATACAGAGATCGATAATGACAATAATAATTAAGAGCAATTTTATTGATTTTATAGCTGGACTAAACTAAAATAAACATGCTTTAAACACAAGATTATACAATACATAATAATATACTACAATACATAATATATACAAATGGACCCAAGAAGTATAGCTATCAGGCTTAAAGAAATCAGTCTTCGTATTATGATTACCCACACAGCAAATTCGATTCAGTGGGGAGAATTTTAGTACGTTGGTGCGCCGGTGCATGCAGGCAGATAAAAGGATCCCTTTTTGAGATGCGAGGAACACTGAATGACAAAAATGAGAGGATAGCTGAACAGTGAATTGACTCTGAGATTACTTTACTTAAACATGTCAAAGCATGACTCTCTCGCCTCTGACATAAACTAACCATCTCAAATGTGTGGCGTAGATCTGCCCTAGGATATCCAATTGGCGGATAGGCACCGGTCAGTTTGAAATGAAAGTACCTCAGGAATCTTTTCTGAATCATTTCTGTATTGTTAACATGTACCACGTAACCAGGAGCCCAAATGAGAGAAGCGTAATCGAGCTTCGATCGTATAAACGCGAAGTACAGTGTTTTGATGGTACTGATATTTCTGAAGTCTCAAGAATTTTTAAACACAAAACCCATCAGTCGAAGACATTCAGTCCGCAGACTCTCCATATGAGCGACAAAAGACAAGGAACGATCGAACGTGACACCCAAATCAAGGACTGTATCTGGTCTCTTCACAGGTGTACAATCAATTTTATACTCGTATAGGGTTGAAGCAGCTTTCAGGTGAAAACTATAACGTAGCATTTGGATATATTAAGAGTTGAGTGGTATTTGACACACCAGGACCTAATCAGATTTAGATTATTTTTGGAGTATGGTGCAGTCAGAACTATCTCGAATTAAAGAGCTTCAGGTCATCAGTATATAAAAATTAATCCGCAGTGATAACCTCACCTAGGAAATGAAATACCGGGATCCCGAAATACCGGAATCCCGCGTGAATTTTGCGGGACTAATCTCGCTCGTAAATTAGGCGGGATCCCGTGGAATTTACGGGATTGACAAAAACCAAATCTAATGCAATATTCTGATCGCCGACAAGCGTGAACCTGAACTAAAATAAGAAATGAGCGATGACATACCTCCAATTTTCCTATAACTCATTAATGGCGGCTGTTCCTATTAGCGTAGAAGCATGAACGAGCTTTTTCTGCTGCTGGCTACCTAGTATATGCAAAGTCAAGTTGGAAGCCATTTAGTGGACGAAACAATAAATACTTACTTCAAATTTTTTGCGAAGTTATTTTTGAAATAATGTTTAATTTACCTTCGAAAATGATATTAATAAAGTTTTTTAATACCTAATTAAAATTCATTCGATGATTAATTCAGAAAGTCTTACACCTAATAGCGGGGTTCATCAAATACCTGGATCCTGCGGGACTGAGCATGTCCAGTGCCGCATATACCGGGATTCAAATTATGTTGCGGGATTGCATTCTCTGACCTCACCGATATCATTTATAAAAATATTAAAAAGAAGAGGTCCAAGAACCGATCCCTGAGTAACGCATGATATTTCGTGGTATGTCCGGGATGATAGCCATTCGCTAGGACGTATTGAGACCTGTCGTCCAAATAGAACCTAAGTAGCTCCCAAAGGGTGTCAGAAAATTCATAACGCTCAAGTTTTGGAGCCACAACCCGTGATGCAGCCTATCAAACGCGTTATATTATGTTCATATAAATTACATCAGTCTAAAAACGTTTTTTCAAATGCTTGATGTACAAATTGGTGGTGGTGGACCTACCCAGCGTAAAACGATGTTGGGCACTGTAATACTTAACTCTTATCTTCATAACTAGAAACTAAATGGTTTGTACTAAATTATTTTTACCACATTCGTGTCCGAGACCGCAGGGCCAACGAGTGTTTACCTCCGTTTCGAATAAAAGATATCCGCGGACCCATAACACTGTCGCTCCGAGACGCAATAGCAAACACTTTCCAATCATCGAGTCGTAACATGCGAATAAACAAAAGTGTTACCGGAATTTAATCATCTTCGTTTTAGTCCACCTTCCTGGCTGGATAGATGGGAAAAACTATCTACCTTTAAAAAATTATATCCATTTCTTTTTGATCTGCCATTAAAGGTCTCGCAGTTTTTTTTTCTATTTTCTCTCACGCCACCCCCAAATGATTTCGAAAGGTCAGGAATAAAATATGACTCTTAGATCCCTCACTTCGTTGACTCTCGTTAAAACCAGACCATCAAGTTCAAGTATGGTATCCGTCTTCTAGAAAATGATACTTACTATATGTATTAGGAAACGTCTATCTCTAAAAAACCGTAAATTTATTCCCGGTAAACATCAAATTTTTAGCCATACACCAGCGCAACAAGAACGTCTAGTCATTCTGCAACGCATGATAATCTCTGGTTTCTAAAATCTCTAAAAACAAAGGTCTCTGATCTGACCCCTGTGGTACGCATGACGTAGAATAGTACACCTTTGAATATATTGACATCCCATTTATTCCACAATGTGAGCGTGCATGTTTGAGATTTTGACCCCACCAATCTGACTAGCATAACCCCTCATTCCAGTTTATTCACTGGAGACTGGAGACCGATCTTATCACTCCAGACCGATTTTCTCCAGTTTATTGTGGTCAACTCGATCAAAGGTCTTGGAAAAGTGAAAATCAGAAAATAACTTAAAATTGCTGCATTGCCATTTAATTGATTAACATCATAAAAACACTATGACGACAGCAAGACATTTTTGGACGTTTAACTTGAGAATAGGAAACGCAGTGAAGTTTTTTTTTGCATCAGATTATAATATTTTGTCATATTTCTGTTACGAGAAAATATATTGCCATTTTATTGGTACTAATATTGGTTCTGTTAGATTGTGACATCTAGAAAAAAAATAGCTGATTTCAGGACTATATTCTTGTATCCTTATATATTGACTGTTAGAAAGCATTAATGGCGTATAATTATTCCTGCTTGTTTCATTGAGTTTTCTCTCTAATATTGATAGATTAATTCAAGCAAAACGAAGCTTATTAACCAGAATAAGTTAGAAGGAAGTTACTATCTATAGCAACGTTATTTGTAACATAATAAACAATTTATAAACAATTAAATAGCGACTTAATTCGTAATGAATACCGCTTCCAATCCTGAAATTATGTCTATCTAACATTTCCCGGGACTAAATCGAATATAGCAATTTGGAAGTAAATTATTCAGGCGACTTTAGTTAATTGTTATTACTTCCTCAATAATTGAGAAGTAATACGATGTAGCAATTAGTTTTACCAAAGCCATTATATCTTTAATTTTTGAACAGATATTCATAATACATTCCCTAATTGTTTCTAATACAA
Organism: Malachius bipustulatus; assembly: GCA_910589415.1. Lineage (NCBI taxonomy): Eukaryota > Metazoa > Arthropoda > Insecta > Coleoptera > Melyridae > Malachius > Malachius bipustulatus. The sequence goes on along the minus strand of OU342630.1, from coordinate 82,648,735 downwards.
AGGTATCCAATTTCGAGATACCTGAAATATTTTATATCTAAGAAAAAAATAATACGCCCCGCTCTGTTTGTATAAATGTTCATTAAATATTTAATTGGGCATTGAATGGTTTATACAGATCAGGTCATAATGTGCGTTTTATATCCATTATTCTAAGATTTGGGGCAATTAAAAAAAGGTCTTCGAGCGCTATCATAAAATTGAATCATTCTTTATTTCATGTTGCCAAATTTATAAACAAATTTATTTGCAAAACTTGTTGCGTCCATTGTTTGAACCATTTTTTCCAGATTTCAAGACATATGTTCCAGTAGATTTAGTAGAGCTTAAAGTAGATTATAGTGCTGGTGTAATTCAGGATCGTTTTTTCACTTAATCTAGCGGATTACTTTATATTTCTGGTTGACGGTATTATTTTTGCTTTATCGACCATAGTACCCCGTATAAAGAATATCTACAAGATATTGTTACTACATACCATACCGTATAGTTGCCTCCGTGTGTAAGCGTTACAGAACGAAGCTAATAGATGTCATTAGGACAATTATCTCTCTCCGGGTAATTATTTATGTATTGTAATGTACAGGAAATGATTTTTTTAAACGAACTCACCCACATGTATAATCAAACTTAAATACTTAACAATAGCCTATTAGATGTATCAGATACATGATTTTAGCTTTCACAATTGTTGACGCTCTCAATAACACTTTTATTTTATTATATTTTATTAACATAGAGTCGAGCCAGATCAATAGCAAACTCTGCTCTATAAAATCAATTCCATTATTATTGAGTTGTCGATGCTTTGGTGTTTTATAATTAGAATACAATGAGCAGTTCCTGTACATTAGCAAGACATTCGGCGTCCTACTTCATTTAATCTTTGTTTGGAATTATTAATTGAAATTAAATTAAATTTGAGAAAGTTATTATCAAAGAAGTTGCAGTATAAAAAGCAGATACCACGTCACTGCTTTTATTATGCAGCCCTAATAAATATTTTAAACATTCTAGAGTGGAAAGTTTATATCCGGGTTGCTAGTTAATATCGGTATTTATTTCGTGATCAATCAATGCATTCAAAAATAATCAATAGAATGCTAAAACATGTGATGGACAATAACAATAAAAATTAATTGCCAATAATTTCGCTAAACAGCAATAGAGTGCCGATATAAATACAAGGTGACCCAACAAAAATTTTGACATGATGGTGATACCGTTGATCAAAATAACTCTGAGACAATTTCAATTTCTGTTTACAACATCACACCACCTCCACTCCCACTGGCAATGCGGTGGACAACGTTTAAGTTTGAATATGGAAGGGACGGGGGTCGAGTCGTTAGCAATTTGAAATCCCTACCAACTGAAAATATGTTTAAATAAACCTTTTGCTAAAAAAGTGAATTTCTATTTTAAAATTAATTTGATGCCAGTAAGTGCTTGAAGTGCTCACTCCAGCTTATGCTGTCAACAATAAAATCTTAAAATCTACTAGCCGCACCGTTTAATCAAAGTAATAATAATAAATTGAGATAAGAGGGGACAACGGAATACAATAACAGTACATTTATAGAATAGTTTTTTGTGTAATTATCTGTGTATTTTTCGCATTTTAGTGTATTTTTTAACAAAAAATACACTATTGAGGACGACATCACTTTTCGAAAATCACCCTAACTCATCAAATGTCCACCGATCATGACCCCCAGATCACGAAAAAGTGGTTTTCCAAAATTCACCTGCCCACGATATATATTACGATCGCGAAATTTCGATTTTCAAAACGCTCCTGTAGCTTTATCTTTCAAGATTAGTAAACGAAATTTTGGATTCTTGTAAATCTTTGGAATGACGTTAGATTTTCGTTGAAAAAATTTCCAAAAGTCCCATCACTTCTACAGGGTGTCCCTTCAAAGTTCCAGATATCCGGTTTTTGTCATCTCATTTCAGGTCGCAATTTTGAATCTAGGAGGCTGAAATTTTTGTGGGAGTAAGATATCCACAAGGAGTGGTCTGGTATTGCACTTGAGCAAAATCGGCTGAGCCGTTTCAAAATGGCAGCCATTTGAATTTTCGGAAAATTTCAAATTTTTTGAGCCCCCGTATGAGCAAGATGGCAAAAAAACTTTGAAATCAAATTAACAGAATTTGAAGAAAATTATTGGAAATTTGAGTTAATGCAATAAAATTAGCATATTTTTTAATTAATAAGCCAGTGTCGTGGGTAGGAAAAAGGGTGAAAATGTGTCAATTCTATAACCGTTTATGAGTCCATTTTTGAAGAAGTTGAACCGAAATTTTCCATTTTTTTTTTGCTTTAACATATAATTTGATGTCTTAGCTTCAATTCGCCTCGATTTTAAACGAAAAATAAAAAAGTTTTTCGCTTGTGCAAAATTAGCTTACACTTATATAAAATTATTAAATCCATGAAATGGTTCGCAATTTCTTTTTTATTTTTTTTCACATTCAATTATGAATGGTTCTGAAAATTAGAAGAGCAAACGCAACAACAATTAAATCACCTACATGCAGGTGAAAAAAGTATTCAAATTGGTTTTTTAATAACAAAGATACGACCAGTTTAAAAAATAAAATGTGTTATAGGTGTAAGTACCTGACGTACTACATGTACCTATCCGATCGCTACAAATTTGAAACCCACCTTGGCTCAGTTAGCTAGGCAACCTAGTAAACTGTTCGTGCGGGTTCGAAACCACGGGAGGGTCATTCTTTTTTTTGGTAGGTAGGTGGTTTTCCCCCAAAAAAAATCGGATTATTTTTTCATTATATTCATTATAAAAAAAAAATAGGAAGAAAATATTTATTATTGAATCGCATAAAAATACACTATTTCTGCGATTGATGCGCAAGAAGGTTTTTTATTCTTAGTAATTATGACTAATTTTGTAGACCCTGATGAAGAAAATAAAACATTTTCTGAAACTTGGCAAGCGAAAAAAAAGGCAAGCGAAAAAGAGTATTCTTTTGAAGTCCCAGTGGTGATCGACAGTTATCCCCAGTCTAGTCCCAATTAATTCTGTATTTATACTGTCGTACTTCGTCTATAATTCATAAATTTATACATATAGTTTAAGAAAATTTATATTGTGCATGCTTTCAGAGAGACCCTTTACCCTGGCTTAACACAAAAATTCAAAAAAATTATGTGGATTAAATTTTCGAAAGTGACCTCACAGAAAGCTGCCTCCGGGAGAAAGGTGTGCTGATTGTGGGGGGTCATTTTATGGAATCTCCGCCTAATTACTGATACCCACCTAAATATAAACTAACAGATAGAGCATCAAACAACCCCGGAGCTCCATTCACACTCTGAAGACAGAAAGTGGCAAATATACAGAAACAGGAGAGGGAACAATAAAAGAACTACTCAGGGTACATTTTCCAGGATCAAAAGTCACCTATTTATCTTCACAAGACTGCCTAAATATAGAACTGGAACCCTCAAAGGGGATGAACAGGGAGAGCTACTGGCAGATTGCAAAAACGGTGATAGACGAGAACAAAATCAAATAAGCGATCAACTCCATTGAACGTTACAAATCGACAGTTATGGATGGCATTTTTCCAATATTGTGCAGGAAGGACAACTACTTCTGATCCAGAGGCTTGTTTGATCCTCAGAAGCAGTCTTGTACTGGGACATATACCTCTAAAGCCTGGACCCTAATCAGAGTTTTTTTATATACCGAAACCACGGAAAACAGGACAGGAAGAGCAAAAATCTCAAAAACCAATATGTCTGATGTCCTTTACACTGAAGACTTTAGAAAAATTGCTTGATAAGAACATAAGGGATGATATATCGGGAAAAAAACCACTTCATCAAGACCAACATGCATATAGAACAGGAAAATATACGGAATCAGCTTTACATTAGTTGGTGTAAAAAGCTGAATACGACATAAAACACAAAGAAGTATTATTATGTGCCTGTTTGGACATAATATCCTTAGAATCAATCTCCAATGCATTAAGAAATAGAGGAATCAATGCAACAGTATGCAGGTGGATAGACTGTATGATGAAAAACAGATTAGTATGTACATCCCTATTGGGGGAGACCATGGTGGCTCAGGTAGCGAAGGGGTGCCCACAGGGAGGTGTACTTTCTCCTTTTTGATATGGAGACTCGTTATGGATGAGCTACTAAAGCGTCTGAACCAAGAGGGAATCAAGACCATAGGATCTACCGATGGCCTTGTAATACCAATCCAAGGTAAATTCAAAGACACAATACGGCCTTGCATGCAAATATCCCCAAATGTCGTAACCAAATTAACAAATGAAACGGGATTAAATATAAGTACCTCCAAATAAATCATCATAGCGTTCACTAACCGGGGGAAATTGGAGGAGGAATATCTTGGGGTAATCTTGGACTGAAACCTCACTTGGAACCAACAGATTGAGAGAATTAAAGAAAAAGCGGAGACCACATTTATGATGGTCAGACGAACTTGTGGGAAAACATGGGGATTAAAACCACATGGTGCACTGATCAGACCAAACTGCAAAATGATTGGACCAGTTGTTATGCAAAAAAAAGATGCACTTTGTACCTTAATAAGGTGCAAGCACTTGCATGTCTTGGAATAACGGGGGCAATGAAAACAACTCCAACTGCAGCAAGGAAGGTCCTCCTAGACCTTTATCCGCTTCATCTAATGATAATGGGAGAGGCGAGAATGGCACGCTTAAGGCTAACAAGAAGAACAAAGCAACATGTTCGTGGAATTTTAACATAATAAAATAAAAGACCATGTGGTTGTGGACCTGCTAGATTCATAACAAGACCACATGACTCAAAAATTCAAATTGCTTTGAACCTCAAAACTTTTTGAGGTAAGAAACAGGGATCGGGAGAAATAAAATGAACCAAAAGGCGACGGGGTCAAGTAAATATATGAACTAAGAAAAAATATAAAGAATATTGGAATAAAACGACCGAACATTTATCAAGCCCTAATCAAGGGAGCCAAAAAACTACAACAACTGAAGAACTACTATCACTGATCTGGAATCAGTTGCATGTCACAGTGGGATTACTGACGGGACAAATAGCCTTAATAGAACACTTAAGGAAAATTGGACTGTACAATAGAGAACTGAACTGCAGAGAATGCAGCAAGACCCAAGAGACAGCTAAACATGTTTTGTGCGAATGCGAAGCTCTGGACCGCAGAAGACAGAAAATATACAACCAGCCAAAAATGAGTCCGGAAGAATATGACTCTCATCCGGTTATGAGAATGTACAAACTACATAGTACACAATAAAACCATGATGCTGAGGTGCTTCCGACGAATTTGAATCAGGTGGCCTTCGAAGGGGAAAAACTAGAAGGGCCTTGTGCGGTTAAGTACCATCTTGTTAAAAAACAAATTAATCCTGCGGATAACTGTGGTCATTTTCAATAAAGTCAAACTGTCTGCGGCTAGCTGTGTCTTCTAGAAGTTATAAATAGTTTTGTTCTATGAATAAATGGCCGAAGATATAAGGTCAGCAAAAATGTTAACTAGAATATTTATCTTTTAGGGATTCTGCGGTATAGTCTGGAACTATAGGATCAGAACCAGATCGACAATGATTATGACTATTAACTCGTTCGCTTACTATCTCAGAGAATTTTGATCATGCAATCTTGTGTCGGAGTAGGGTGAAGTTTATGAATTTTCAAAATATACATCAAATGATTACCTAATAGATATAGGTACACCAGATATAAAATTACCAGATATCCGTAGGATCAAGCCTGAAGAGGGCGTTATGGTGAAGTGCATCATTGCCCAAAATTACCACTTCTTTCGGCTCATTTATTAGAATCAGATGAGAATTCATATTCCAGCATTAATCTGAACCTTTTCTGCAACAGTTGTATGCACTGCTATTGTGTGCTATCGTTGGCAAGGACACGATTAATGATGATAAAGTAAATGGCTTCATAGGGATCGACTCTGTCTCTATTACGGAGGTAACAAAGATGGCGCCGGAAGAAAACAAGGAATAATAAGACGCCGTTTTCTGGGTAGAAGAAAGTAAATAAGTTGCTATTAACCAATAGAGCAACAACCGACATTCCTAAACATTTTCGCAAACGAAGTTTAATTTATGATAAATTTATTATTCTTATAATAAAGATGTAACTAAAACAAAAACGTATTTGTTGGTAACTATGATCCTCACATATACCTTGTCAGATGCAAATGATGACCATTTACACAATATGAACATTGCTGATTTTTGAATTTTCAAGTAGCTGCGGTTTTCGTATAATAGAACTGCCATCTCTTTTAAACTTACATTAATTATTTTTAACCCTCCAAGTAAATTAATAAAATGAAAAGACCCACGTTTGTATATTAGATTACCGTCTGGCTTCATACTCCTGTGAAGACTTTTTCAACAATAAAGGTTTAATTTATTCTGATACAATTTGCTGTGGCTTACTGTGGTCAACAATTACGGTAAGTTATGCTAGGCTGGGTAAGGTATTCACCGAAAGGTATAAATGCAAGAGAGAGACAATGATACTTATTAAAATACGTGTTATTGTTTCAGTCACGTTGCACTTTCTCACGGGATCCCTACACATACTTTATTAACGTAATGTTGATAACTCTTCACAAGTCTGCATGTAAGGCTCACTTTGTTGTATTTTACTTTATTTATGGCAGTGTTGCCACCTGAAAAATTGGTGGATTGATTTGAATCTCACAGAGAAATGGTGTTTAACGAAAAACTATCAATTTTTAGTTACGTGGACTGAATATTTTGGATCTTCATTTTAATTTTAAAGCAACTTATTGATTGGTTACTGATTTTAAATTCACCCCCTAAATCTCACCGCAGTACAACAAAAGTATAATAAATAACTTCCCGGTTATTTATTCTCCTGAGCTCGTTTTTTTTTTAATATCAAACGAGACCTTGTCTTTTTGATATTGATGCAGTACAGACAACGCTGTGCTGTGAATAACGCTGAAACATTGTAAACGTTTACAGATACGGCATTATAGGCAATTTGATACCCCATAGATGATTACTTCTTGCTTATTATCTTCCAATTCTCATGTTTTTTGCTTCATTTTACAATTTGCTAGCTCAGAATATGGTACCTAGTAATTTCATATTTCATTTAGAAAAATAATGAAAATTTAAATTAAATTCGGTGTGAATGAATCGATTAGATTTACACTTTAAAAATAACTTCCAGGAATGAGAGAAAAAAGCTTATATTTCATTATTGAAAAAGCCATAATCTCCCACCACTCGATTAACAGAAAGCGTTTTTACAACAAGCAATCATAGCAAGTAATATTGGATGATTTTCTTTGATTATTCGTATTTTTGTAAAAATGTAATTTTTAGATACCTAGGTAGAATCTTTGGATAAAAAGTAAGCACCTACACAATTATGTTAAAATCTCAAAATTTCTTGCCAGAATTCCTTCTAAAATATTATTTGGAAAATAAATGTTATGGAAATAATTGAAAGCTTAAAAATAATCTCAATTGATTGAGTTTATAATTTATCAAACAGGTGATATTAGTATCTAAGTTATTCTCCCTGCTTTGAAAATTATTCCAGACACAGACACACACGTATTGCATTTATAGATATTTTTCAGAAATTCCTCTCGTATAAATTGATGGCATTGGTATAATAAATGATTACGACTGATTTCTTATACAAAATACCTCGGAATAGTTCTAATTAATTAATATGGACAAGTCTCGTGGACAAGTGATAAATATTTGTTTGTCAGCTGGATAATTTACGAAGCCCATTTTAATTTGAATTTCAAATTCTCGCTGACTGTTTACGTAAGGAATTATTCAAAATGTTAGTGTTCTACATAGGACTATTTGTTTAGAAATAAAGACAGAATCAACCAGAGTGACGAAGTGCTGTATGTTAATTAGAATTTGACACGTATTTTCTAATTACACTGATCAAGGTAATTATCACATTACAGAATGTTCTTCAAACAGTACTAATTTAGTAGGTAGATGGCTGTTCTTATTTGAATAAAACACTTAATTTGGAGACAGTAAAGTCTTGGTTCGATTAAAGATGCCAAACAAATAATTTATGCTCGGATTAAATGTCAGGTTATCTAAAGAATGAGTTAGGTGGAAATCTGAGTTCAGAAAATAAAATATAACACCGGAAAGAGTCGTAAGACTTGTAGTGGTATTTAAATCAAAATAATCAGCTTAGGAAATCTCCAATGAAAATATAAATTTTAAAGTGTTTGTGAGTGGGCATATATTTTACAACATAATTTTTACGTTCTGATTTCTTCCAGGTAAACGTAGGTGTTCTCTTGATTCAACTTTTTTTTTTATTTTTAAGCAATGGTTTATACCGCAAGAGTTATGACAACTGTATCAATTGGTTTTAATTTAACAACCACACATGTAGGATATACCAACTACAGTGTGCCTGTGCGATACTTTGGTATCAAGACTTTAATGCCATTTTATTGCAGATGAAATTACGATTTTTTAATCATTTATTTATTGCTCAGTATTTCACGCCGTAAAATATACTTCGTTAAATACGAGACCAATTCATTCTGTAAAAATTTCTGTTTATCTTGTCAACCAATAAATTTATAACTCATTGTTAAATAATGGATTGATCACTATGTACATGTCTCTTAATTTTATGCAGGTCCACCTTATTTTACGAGTACCATAATTTTAATTCTTCCATGAACTTAATTTTGTTGTTCTCACCTGCCCACGGCGAAAACATGTTCATGAAATTTAATATGAATGATCAAAATTGACGATTATTCTTATTAGCTGGGCGAAATTATATTTATGGTAGGTGAGAATAAAAACAACTATTAATCATTTGTATTTACAGTTTATTTTATTATGTATAATTTACCAAAATGTGGGTATGTATAGGTATATTGTATTGGTACTTATATTCTTTCTCTCCAACTAGTAAATAAAACTCATCAGTTATCCTTCTGATTTCAGTTCAATAATGGCGTAGGTACATTCACATTCACACAAGGAAGTCCATCACAGTTCACCATATAATGAAGCAAAAATCACCGGTAAGAGCCAATTACTACTCCGCAGGTTTAGAAATTCAAGGCATACGGATCTGGAGCCCTGTAAGTCCTCATTTAAAGGGATGGATCAACTAAAGGGTAAAATACATTCTTTTATCTTTAGTTTTCATCTTTTGTCAATTGTGTTTCCAAATTTGTGAAATACTTTTCCCATTGATCAAAAGTCATGTGATTTTTCAATTTAAATTCCTTTTATGTCAAAATTAGATTCCTTTTATACCAAATGCTTTTCCAATGTTCATAATACTGTCACTGCACGTAAATAGGAAAAGCAATTGATATACAGTGAAACTAATTTGACATAAAAGGAAATTGATTGATAAATCAATGACTATTCTCACTGATAGAATGAAGAATAAGAAAACCATTTAACTTACTGGGACAAGCAATTGACAAAAGAGGAAAACCAAGAGAAAAAGATGTAATTTCAGAAAGTTTGATAAAGGACCCCGCAGAATCCTTATGGAAATATTAGGCTCCCGGTCAAATTTATTGTAGCAATGGGGGTGGGTATTATTCGATGAGCAGATAAGAAGTTTAAACTAGCTTTTTCCCAGACAATCTAGAAAAAGTTGAGAATATGTGGTATCATTTTTGTAATAGCCTTATCTGTGGGTTTTCAGTTGAATATTATAATTTTTTTTTCTTAATTTTTGACGTTTTCGTTTGTTATACTTTCAAATTGTTAAAGTCAATGAAATTAAGAAAATGAAATCACAAAAAATAAAGTTTATTCTAGATTTTCTCGAAAACAATCATTCTTAAGGTGCCCAATATTTAAAATTATAATATGCATGAATGCCCGGAAAACTAGGCACTCTTCAATATGTGACTGATGCGGTCATAACGAGATCGGAACAGCTGTCTGTATTTTCTGAAGTTTCTGGATGACTCTGTGTGTTATCTGCCATGAAGAGCTTTTCATATAAAGAGTGTTAATTTTATAGTGTAAAATTTTTCAATATGGTCCGCGGATCAGAAGTTGACAAGACCGAAGTTAACAATAAAAGTGGACCACCATTAACGAACTCTGTTTCAAAATATTCTATTAAGTTTGCTATTAGTGCTTTCAATTGTTTGTTTTGACCAAATTGACTGAGCATGTTTACAGATTGCAAAACGATCAAATCTAAAAAAAATTTCTGCTAGCAAGTTTTCTTTTTAAACTAATTAACATGGGTGATACTTTTCAAACTTAATTTTAGAGCCGATTCAACACGCTGATGAAAGTTATAATAAATTCTGATACCTAAAACTGAACTGTCTGAAAATTCATTTTTAAAGTTGAATAATGAAGTATTTACCTCTTGTTCAGCCATCACAGGTAACATTGCTCCTCCAAAGTTACGTTTTTGCTTAAACTAAGCTAATAAAGACTGCAACATTACTTTGTATTGGTTTAGGTGGGTATTTAACGTATTTAACGCATTTTAGAGCTGAACTGATAATAATTACACAATAAAAGCTTCGAAAGATATTATAACATCAAAAACTAATGTCACAAAATGAATATGCACAATAACACACCGATTTCACGTAGCACAAATCGATTTTTATTAACACAAATAATTAAGTATGTTGAACGTCATAATTTGACAGTAATTTTCATTCGAATGAATCCGACTACCTACATTGTTCGGTCCTATCACCTCAAATCATATCGTCATACGCTCAGAGGTGTATGGGCGTCAATGTCATTCATGACGTCATGCCCAGTTTAGCTGACACGACCAATATGGGTTTTTCTTTTTTGTGGATTACTCTTCCTTTCATATTTTATAAAGTGGACAGACAATGGAGAAAAGGAGAATTAATAAATTGACAGTCATATTATATTATGACACTTAATAAGCATTCCAGTACTTATATCTATTGAAGAAAATTCAGTCAGAATTGCTCAGTGCAATTTTTGTGTATACAGGGTGTTAAGAAAATGACGGATAAACTCTTTAGTACATTGTAGGGGATCCTCAGTAGGGTACGGGAAAAATAATTAAAAAAATTCTGGTCTTCAATTGGGTGAGATAAAAAATGCCAAAGTTAACATTTTACTATATCTTTGTTTTTTGGTATTTGCAAAAACTAGATGATTTTACAGATATAAAAAAGGATACTTTAATCGTTATCAATTAAAAAAATTGCTTAAGATGTACTACTGGCTTGGAAAATTGAATAAGAATTTTATTTTTCTTTTCCAATATGCTGAAAAAAGCATTTGGCAACAACGGTTTTGTTACCTGCATTGTTAGAAATTAGACGAAATTACCAAATAGCAGCAGCTATCGTGTTAAACGTTGCCAAATTTATTGTTCAATATTATGCTTATATCTTTTAAAATATAGCTCCGGATTTTTTTAAATTATTTTTCTCGTACTTTAATGAGTGTCCCCTCCAAGGTACTGAAGAGTTTATCCGTCATTTTCTTAACACCCTGTATAATTTTTTCTGTACTAATTAACAGTACGTAACTGTCAGTTCAGGTTGTTTATACATATAAGAATAATTTTTGATTTATAACTTTCTATTGCGAGGTGGACAAACAAGAACCAATCGTGGCAAAAGTACTCCGTTTGAAAATTAATGAAATCTGTTGATGTAAAATTTTTTTATTTTGTCGTATTTTTTTAAAGGTGGACAAACGAAAGTTTTGGTTGGACAAACGTGAGATAATGGTGGACAAACGAATGCCGTGTGAATTTTATAAAAATTCGCATTTAGCGTTGCTCTGTCAATTTATTTAATTTGGTCATGATTTTTTTTTTTTTTTTGAGAGTAGACAAACGAAAATGTTGGTGGGACAAACGTAAACAATTCGTGGACAAACGAATGACGTTTGAATTTTATGAAAATTCGCATTCGGTTCTACTGTCAATTGTTTTAATTGGGTCATAACTTTTTTGAACGTATGTGTATCTTATATTTAGGTATATTTGTAACTCTCTAAGATATTTTGAAATTTGGAATTGCACATTTTATACGTTAAAACGTTGCCCGTTGTTGATTATGTTGCTTGCAGTCCGTGAATTTCATTACGTGATTGTAATATAAATTTTATTTTTGGATTTTTACTTTCCTGAATGCTCAAAATTTAATTAAGTGTAAAAATATGAATTACTCTTTGCATTACAGACAATTAGATATACGGTCCCGAACCCCAACAGAACACTAAATGAATTAGCTTTTGATATAAAAGTCATCTGCCATCAGAAAATATTAGTATTTCTTCCACGTAAGGTATTTTTTAAGCAGATATGTATCTTTTAAAAGCTTTAATATCTCAATAGTTTTTGACTCATGCATGTATCTCAGATATTTTTAATATCTATGGTAGTTTTGAGACTATCTCAGAAATTTTTTGTATCTTAGATAGTTTTAGACCATTTTTTTGTGTCTAAAATATTTTTGATACTTCTAGTATCTCTTTCAAAATGTATCTTAAGATACTTGTTATAAAGTATCTATAATCGTGTGTGTCTAGATACTTTTTAAAGTTTTGTATTTATGAAATAACCACCGACTAATATTAATTATATATTCCAGTACAACCGGATTAAGACTTAGCGGTTTCAAAAATAAATCCTAAGAAAACTTACGCAAGTGATATGCCATTCGGTCATCAATCGTCTCATGGAAAAAATCGGAATCTTCAAAACTACGAGAGTCACTGGTTGTTCACTTATATTCCCACATTACAAAAAACACTTATCACTAACGAAACATCAGTACCATCACATACACATCGTTTCAAAACTTTACTAAAATAAATCGACATAATGAATCTATGAAGTAAGTAGGTATAAGTTATTATTATAAGAATAATACATCAAACGGTTGTTCATGATTCAAATCGAAGGCAGTAAACGAATGCATTTCTTGTATCTTATCTTCTTACTACATTTTTTATATTAACGTCCTTATCAATATCTATTCACAATTAAATATGTTTTTAAAATAGACAAATTACAGAAAGGAAACTCTGTTGGCAATAAAAACAGCAGGTACGTACCTGCCATTATTTCTTTTTTCCTTTTTTCTTTTTTTTTTCTTTTTTACTCTTCCAAACAAATCAACAAAAATTACCAATATATAACACCCACAGGTACTAAAAAAACAACAACCAGGAGTCAAATTCTAGAGTTGTAGGGGTGTGAGCGTTTTTTACAAAGCGTTTTTTCCTTTTTTTGACAAATAAAGGGAAAAAAAGTAAAAAACGCTCAAAGCTCTAGATACTACTCTATAGAATTTGACGCCTTGAAAAGTGGGACTGACCAAACAAGGAATAAAAGAAAAAAAGAGTTTCTTTTCTGTAGGTCTCATTTTTAATTATTGTGAATAGATAATAATAAGGACGATAATAAAAAATGTAGTAGGAAGATAAGATACAAGAAATGCATTCATTTACTGCCTTCGATTTGAATCATGAACAATCCGTTTGATGTAATAGTAACTTACACCTACTACTTACTTCATAGATTCATGATGTTGTAGATTTATTTTATAAAAGTTTTTAAACGATGTGTATGTGATGTGGCGTGGCGGTACTGTTTCGTTAGTGATAAGTGTTTTTTGTAATGTGGGAATATAAGTGAACAACCAGTGACTCTCGTATAGTTTTGAAAATTCCGACTTTTTACTGAGATGATTGATGACCGAATGACATATCACTTGCGTAAGTTTTCTTATGATCTCACAAAAATTGCTTTTTACACATTTTTGTATTTTTTTGTAATTTATTGCCTGTTGAAGTCGAGATAATCGACGAAAGCTTGAAATTTTGCATAAATGATAGTACTTTACTAGGCCATTTTTTATTTTTGAAACCGCTAAGCCTTAATTCGGTTGTACTGGAATATATATAATTACTTTTTAAAGTATGCACACTCGAGCGAGAGACAGGATATGTTCAGAAATCTTATTAGAAAAGCGCCATATGAACTGAGAATGTTAACTTTTTTTTTCCGTCATTATGTAATTAAACTCTTTTGAAGTAAGTAGGAATACTTAGTGATTTGGCACCAGTTGATAACTGGTGCCCAAGAGGAGCATTTTTGCAAATACTTAGATTTTTTTACTATTAAAAACAGGAGTAGTGTGATGATGGTTATATTACCTACCTACATTTAACCATAATCATTTTAAGTTACGTTGAATTGAATTGATATAGCGATTATTTTAAGCCATCTGTATTATAAAGGGGTAATTCACTTCTTTTGCCTTTGGGGGCTTAATGTATGTATTTACAAATATATTGTTGTTATAATTTTGAAGATACAGTGGGACGACTATCAAAAAAAGTAATAATTTTTGGATTATTATATTGGAAAATTATACTAATTTTCACTTCAAATAACTGAGCAGCGATATCACAAATTTTCTTTTAAATAACGGCAATGGTATATAAGAAAGACATAATTGATGAAATATACAGGGTGTCCGGAAATTATGAGCAAAAAATTAAGGGGGTGATTCTTCTTGATGAAATATTGCCAAAAGTATCTATAGTTTTTTTTCGAAAACTCAAAAAGAAGAAAGTTATAAGCCTCCAAAGTTGATTTTTTTAAATCAATATTTTTTTATAACTTTTTTTCTAGTGTACGGATTTTCTTAAAATTTGACACACTTGCCACTGATGTTGCTTTACATCCTTGGTCCAAATTAGATTTGAATCCCTCGAAATCAAGAGGCCTTATGTGCCCTTGACCTTCAAAAAAAGCCTATAACTTGTTTCGTAATATTTTTTTCTGAGTTTTGAAGACGCACAATTGAAGAACATGAAGAAATATTCGGAAAAGGTCCTCTTTGTCTATTACGATAAAATGACCTGTTTCCGAGTAAAACTGTTTTAAAAATTTGCTTGCACTAAAATTTATCACCATAAACTATGATCATTCTACAACAATACCAAAGCATGCTTTGAAAACAGCTGCAGGGTTGCCAAGAAAACAAGACGTTTGCTTTGGATTTCATTTTGACAGCAATTTATTATTTTTTTTATCAAAATTATTTTATTATTTTATTAAAAAAAAATGATTAATTTTTTTTCCATTTTCAAAAAAAAAATCATTTCCAAGTCTATTTATATACGAATGTCTCTGTTTTGTACATAACTAGGCAACCCTGCAGCTGTTTCCAAAGCATGCTTTGGTGTTGTTGCAAAATGATCATAATTTATGGTGATCAATTTTAGTGCAAGCAAATTTTTAAAACAGTTTTCCTCGGAAACGGGTCATTTTATCGTGATAGACAAAGAGGACCTTTCCAAAGATTTCTTCATGTTCTTCAATTGTGCGTCTTCAAAACTCAGAAAAAAATATTACGAAAAAAGTTATAGGCCTTTTTTGAAGGTCAAGGGCAGTTAAGGCCTTTTGATTTCGAAGGATTCAAGTCTAATTTGGACCAAGGATGTAAAGCAACATCAGTGGCAAATGTGTCAAATTTTAAGAAAATCCGTGCACTAGAAAAAAAGTTATAAAAAAATATTGATTTAAAAAAATCAACTTTGGAGGCTTATAACTTTCTTCTTTTTGAGTTTTCGAAAAAAAACTATAGATACTTTTGGCAATATTTCATCAAGAAGAATCACCCCCTTAATTTTTTGCTCATATTTTTCGGACACCCTGTATAATCACATATTCGATGCTCGCTATAGCTACTGCAATTTAAAATTATTTTTATTGTATTAAATATAATTGGTTTTCCTCGCAGATGTTGTAATAAGGTATCGTTCTCATCACCTCCAGGGTTTTCGACATCTTGAAGGTGTAGGAAAAGAAGAATTGTTAAGTCACGTATAATTTATTATTCCCTCAGAAACGTCAGAGTTAGGAGTTAGCCCTAGGGCCATTCTATAATAATTATTAAAAAAACTTAGATAGGTAGGTACTTGACTTTTTTACGCACAAGTGCATGACGTATCTTATAGACGCCTTGCTACATATATAGGGAATCCTCAATCCCCGCCTAAACAATTATCAAAATCGTGAAAATTGTCCCTAAGTTGCTTTCGAGTATTGGGAATAATAGTGGTAGCTCTTGGATAAACCTGGAGAGCTAGAGAATTTCTTATACCTACTGAAAAGCTACCATAGAAAAAAACTCCTTTTTCCTGTGAAATAAGGCATATTATGTCTTATGATACTTATATACAATGTGTTTTTCAAGTTGATACCTACTTTATTTTTAAGTATGTATAAAATGGATTAAAGTAAACATTTTTTTTAAATAACTTTTTTTAAACAAGGCCAAAATAAACGAGATTCGGGGTGCTGAAAAATAGTATATTACGTAATTCGCTCACTCGCAGTAGAATGCTTCTTTTGTGTTCCGTTCAATTGCACGGCCTCGGCTTCGCCTCGGCCACAATAGTTGAGCTCAACACAAAATGTTCGCCTTCTACTCCTAGTAACATAATATACTATTCTCAACACCCTGAATCTCGTTTATTTTTGACTTGTTCAAGAAAAGTTATTTAAAAAAATTGTTTACTTTAATTCAATCTATACACAGTTGAAAATAAAGCATTAACTTAAAAAACATCCTGTATATGTATAAGCAAACGGAAAACATCACTCCATGCATCTGGAGTTTCTTCCTCATTATTGTCAATGGAATCAAGAAATGGTTAAATTATAGCACCATTAACGAGATAAAACTTCTACTAGGATTCTCCTATGTTTCCCTCGGAACACCCCCCTCCCCAACAAAAAAATTGCCACGATCTATAAGCTGCAGAAGCTTTTCTACGGAAATTTATCCTAAATGGGTTGGGAAGCCCATTGCGCTTTGAATTCATGCTTCGCCGTTTTGACCGTTTTTTAGATTTTATTCTCAGCCACCAAAAAAAGATTTCATTAAGCTCTCAGGATCACGTTTTATACTGGACAAGTTCGTCTCTGAATTGATCTGTCGAACACGCTTTTAATTCTTCTAGGGTAAACAAAATTTCAGCACCAATTTTTCATAATTTTTATTTTTAATCCGCTTTCATTTAGCAGCATGGCCCGTATTTCAGAGCTCACCAATGGGTATCTCGTAAATGCTATAAGATAAGAGATACAGGGTCAGTTAAATTAGAGTAAATATGCGTTATTTTGTGGCCATCTCGAATCTGATACAAGATATATGTGACCGATCCTGAAATATCCTCACAAAGATGAAAAATCGAGGTTTCTTATTCTTGACGTATCTTTCTTATTTATTGGAAATTAATAATTCATTTTTTGTAGACTTTCTACATAGCCGGTAAGACTATCCTTCTGATATTTAAAAAATTTTCAAAGGCGACCAGATCCCAGAGTTTTTATAGTCAACTTTTGTTTTTCTTATGCCGCCATATCGTTTTTTGATATGCCATTCTGTATTAAAAAAATTGAAAATTGAGAAAACCAAAAATCTATCATAGTCAGAAAAAATTCTTTAAAATATTATTCCTCTTTATTCGAAAAAAAAGGAAGTTCTATCACTGAATGAAGTCTTTGGACGTCCCAATATGATATGATATTGCTTGACTTATGGTTATTAATTTTTTATTTATTTATTGACGGTTGAAGAAAGTTTTTTTTAGAAAAAAGAAGAATACCTATAATTTTGTTGATTTTTTTTATTGTGATAGATTTTTGGTTCCCTTAATTCTTTTAATGTACAATGACATGAAAATATAATATGACGGCCATGAGGAAAACAAAAGTTGACTATGAAAACTCTGGGATCCACTAGGTTTTCAAAAAATTTTGAAATGTTAGATGGATACAGCTCTTGCCGACTTCAAATATAAGCCTACTACAAATTATTCATTTATTTATTTATTTTTTATTTAATAAATCAATTTGCCCAACAGAACAGGTCCACTTGCAGGCAAACTAGAATAGGTAGTGAATACACAATTAATAATAACACAAGTAAATCAAAGGTAAATTAATTCCAATAATAAGAAAGATATGACAAGAATAATAAATCTCAAATTGCTAGTTTTTTCCGAATATTTCAGGAGCGGTCACATATATCTTGACGGATTTGAGATTGCCACAAAATAGCGCATAATATTTTCACAAATTTAACCGATCCTGTATCTCTTAGCGTTTACGAGATACCCATGGTGAGCTCTGAAATAAGGAACACCTGTATATAGTACCATGCCAATAAATTAGATTTGTAAGTACATGATAAACATTTTAATAGTGCATGGCCGTAAAAATAAAGCAGAGCTTATTATTTATAAATAATATTAAAAAAGGCCCACTTTGGTACACGTAATATAGTTTTCATTAATATGAGGAAAAACCACGAGTCTATATCTTTATTTTCAAGCTATATACCCTTGTTGACTTTATCCGACTCCTTGTAGGATAAAAAGTAAGGTATCTCCAGATCTCAGTCCTGCAGGTCGCGTAGGATGTTCGATTATCCCATTTCCGATCGCGCGGCTGTGACAGAGTCGCAATTAGCGCCGTAACGGTCCTCTTTAGCCATCCCGTGGACACCGGCGCCCCCCGGCAACGTGATCCCACATCCCCGACTTGGACCATTTAACTTGGCAGCTCGAAGGCAGGTTGACCGGCTATTAAGGGCGTTTGGGGTTGGTTTTGGTGAAGGGAATAGTTATGCAATAGACGTTTTCTGCTTTAGCTCTCTTTGATTTTTTATTACCTACTCGAGAAGTATAAGTAAGTTTTTCTTGTAAAGTGTTCTTTGGTTTCATCCAAAAAGTTTTATCATGCATGACCTTTCCTGTAAAAGGCGTAAGATAATCACTTGAGAGAAAGGCTTTGAAAGTATTTTCATTGAATTTCTCCCGGTTACTAATGACTATAAACATTTTTTATTTTAAGGCTCTATAGGACCAATAGTTCCCTAGATATGGCTGCTTCGTACCCTCATAACTACGGATCACCTTTATATGTTCTACACTATTTATTAACAAAGAATATTCTATCCTAATAACCCTCGAACATTGATAATTGCTAAAAAAATTTATAGCAACTTCCTCGAGCTTTTGTTGCTTATAGGTAGCAGAGCTTATACCTATGATGTCGGTCTGTTTTTAAGCAACGTGCTTTCGAAATCTGTTATAAATTTTTTTCAAACAATTATCAATTTCTTGGGTTATTACTACTGAAAACAAACTAGACGTATAAGCATCCGCTAAAAAGTAATACATAGTTTTTGAAAAGTAGTTATCCTAAGGTATAGTGAGAAACTTTTATTATTTATCTACCTACTTATAGATATAATTCCCCGAACAGAATCTTAAAGGTATTCAAGATATGGGTCACTTTTAAAGTACCCTCCCCCGCTACTCCCCTCCCCATCTAAGAGGCACTAGCTTATTGTACTAGGCAATATAAAAAACAAATTGTTGTGTTTTCATCTGTTCTAGATGCACTATACAATATAAATTTGAATTGCTCTTTTATCTACAGTCACTACAATAAACCATTTTTGAATCAATAGTGTGTAGTATTAAATTTGGGCTAATGGTATTTTATGGTTCAAGAAATTCTGGAATTAATTAAACTGCATCCAAATGCACCGGACGTTTCTATGCATTATTATAATGAGAGATAAAATTAATTTAAGTACTGAAACAAATTTAATGCATTTGAACGAGATCGAGGTGACATCGTTAAAGGACCACGCCTCGGATGCCTCCCACACTTGGAGCAGGACAGCATTTACTTGCCCATTGTAGTCCGCGATGGTACAATAGCCCCGCGGGGTATCTTATACAAAATACATAAATACATTGGATTCATTATATATACATATATCTCGCGGGGTCGTCCAACTGAATCGTCCTGGTGGAGATACAGGACGTCCCCTGGAGAGGTCATTAATGAAATGGACTACTGGACCAGGCCTTAACGAGCTAATCAATAGATCACGGTGGGTCCATCGTCATTTATCATCTCTCCTAAAGAGATTTGTATTAAGCGTCTTTGGATCGTTCGATTTTTTACTCTAAAGTGTCACAGATCGTTAATAATCCCGTATACACTTGTTCGATTAAATGCATTATTCTGACGGTTATTCTTCGTTTGCTATTTATTATGAAGAACGTTTAAATAATTAATGAAATTAAGCCGGTATATCTTAGATCACACCTGACTGGTTATTTGTTGTTGCACGTCTGGCTTTCTCGCATTCTTTTATTTAGTTCCTCGCTGATGGTGATGGAGATGGATGTATCTATTTCTTATCGAACAAATCAAAAAACCGTAAGTGATTTAAGAGTAAACTACCAAACGTAAAAAAGTTTTGTATCGAAACTACAAATACACCAGAAAATTATATAAAAATTTATACCTATAATACTCTGACATGAATAATAGACAACTATTGATTTCTTGATTTCTCAGTAATAGTCAGCTTCCATAACTAAATTTACAATTATTATGCATTCAATGTTGGATCGCTTCAAAATATGTATCTATTATCCGCTGGTTTTTATATAATCTGCTGATCCAGCAGCAACTGCATCCAAACTCTTCTTTGTACCCACCCTTATTGCTTTTTTTTAACTAAACTTATTATGGTGGCAGTAATAATTAGAAATTGTTGCTCTACATCGCGACATTTATTTCACCCAACTGGTATATCACATTTTTCATGTGGCTTGAAACAAGAATATCCGTATATAGCAGTTCCCATTAAAATATAGGGAAGGGGATTAATATTCTAACAAAATGTCCTCCCATGATCACATGAATGCCTTCTGTTCAGTTTAAACGCAGCGTTAATAGATTATGCATCAAATTTTCAAGAACCTTGAACATACTAAAAGGAGAAACAGAATGAAATCCGACGCGTAGAATCACCCAATGCAAAACGGGACGTTTCTGAGCCTTTTCATAAAAAAGGTTTTAGGACATGGTGCCTTCGACAATTTGATGACACCAGGGCAGAATCCGCGCATGCGAGCATCGAATACTTTAAAAAATACTCTGGACAATGGAGGCTTATATTATATAATCGTATTAAAAAAATACGTCATTTAATCATATGCATATGAGGATAGCGCACCAGTAATACAGTTAATATGCACAAATAAAAAAAACCTTCTTGCGCATCAATCGCATAAATAGTGTATTTTTAAGCGATCCAATTTATAAATATTTTCACCGCTTTTTAAATTGGCTTTCTGAAAATTTCCCTAGTCAGGTCATATTAGTGTAGTGGTTAACTGTGAAAATTGCATTTCACTTCGTTTGAAAACGTGCCTTAGAATGGATTTTTAAATTTAACAAAACCAAAATAAATGGTAAAATTGAACAATTTTGCCCCTTTTCCTTTGCCCGCCACTGGCTGACTTTACCTAAAAAATATTATTTTTTACACTACCTTCAATAGAACTGAAAAAGTGAAAAGGGAGCTTTGAAAACTGAAAATTTGAAATTTTAGAGGAATAAACATAATTTAAAAATATTCGAATATCTCCGCCATTTTTCTTATTTGCTTCTTGAAAATTTTCAGAATTAAGGGTTATTAGTATAGTTATCTATTGGAAAAATTTCAGTTCGATTCGTACAAAAATAGAAAAATAGAATAAACGGCTATAGAAATTTAGCCTTTTTTACCCTTTTCCTACCCATGCCACTGGCTTAATAATAAAAAAATGCAAATTTTATTGCAATAACTCAAATTTCAATAACTATTCTTCCAATAATGCTAATTTGGCCTAAAAGTTTTTGTTTCTAACTTGCTTATTTAGAGGTTCAAAATCTATCAATTTTTCCTAAAATTTAAAAGGCAGCCATTTTGGAACGGCTATTCCGATTTTACTCAAGACCGACTACTTGCAGTTATATTACTACAAAAAAAATTTCAGCCCCCTAAATTGAAAACTGCGACCAGAAACCGTGCCTCCATGACCGGTTTTTTTTTGGAAATTTGGAGGGACACCCTGTAAAAGTAACAAAACTTTAGGAAAATTATTTTTACGAAAATCAAACGTCATCTCTAAGTTTCACAAGAGTAAAAAATTTCGTTCATTAATCTTGAAAGGTGAAGCTACAGGAGCGTTTTTAAAACTTTAGAGAAATAAACATCATGTAAAAAAAATTCAAATAACTCCGCCATTTTTGTTATTTACTTCTTGAAATTTTTAAGGGCTGGAGGCTATTAGTATAGTTGCGTACTGTGAAAATTTCAATTTAATTCCTTCAAAAATGTGCTCATAAATTGTTAGAGAAATTTAGCGATTTTTACCCTTTTCCTACCCACGCCACTGGCTTATTAATAAAAGTAATGCAAATTTTATAACATTAAATCAAATTTCAATTAATTTTCTTCCAATCATGTTGATTTAGTTTCAAAGTTATTTTTCCATCTTACTCATACAGGGGTTCAAAAAAAAGCAATTTTTCCAAAAATTCAAATGGCCGCCATTTTGAAACGGCTCGGCCGATTTTGCTCAAGTACAATACCAGACCAGTTCTTATATATATCTTACTCCCACAAAAATTTCAGTCCCCTAGATTGAAAACTGCGACCTGAAATGAGATGACAAAAACGGGATATGGGGAATTTTGAAAGGACACCCTGTAGAAGTAACGCGACTTTAGGAATTTTTTTCAACGAAAATCTAACGTCGTTCCAAGATTTTACAAGGATCCAAAATTTCATCCACTAATCTTGAAAGATAAAGCTACAGGAGCGTTTTTAAAATCGAAATTTCGCGATTTTGGAGAAATATATAAATATATATATATATAAATAAACCTTCTTGCGCATCAATCGCAGAAATAGTGTATTTTTATGCGATCCAATTTATGAATATTTTGACCGCTTTTTAAATTGGCTTTCTGAAATTTTCCCTAGTCAGGTCATATTAGCGTAGTGGTTTACTGTGAAAATTGCATTTCACTTCGTTTGAAAACGTGCCGTAGAATGGATTTTTAAATTTAACAAAACCAAAATAAATGGTAAAACTGAACAATTTTGCCCCTTTTCCTTTGCCCGCCACTGGCTGACTTTACCTAAAAAATACTATTTTTTACACTACCTTCAATAGATTTGAAAAAGTGAAAAGGGAGCTTTGAAAACTGAAAATTTGAAATTTTAGAGGAATAAACATAATTTAAAAATTATTCGAATATCTCCGCCATTTTTCTTATTTGCTTCTTGAAAATTTTCAGAGTTAAGAGTTATTGGTATAGTTATCTATTGGAAAAATTTCAGTTCGATTCGTACAAAAATAAGAAAAATAGAATAAACGGCTATAGAAATTTAGCCTTTTTTACCCTTTTCCTACCCATGCCACTGGCTTAATAATAAAAAAATCCAAATTTTATTGCAATAACTCAAATTTCAATAACTATTCTTCCAATAATGCTAATTTTGCTTAAAAGTTTTTGTTTCTAACTTGCTTATTTAGAGGTTCAAAATCTATCAATTTTTCCTAAAATTTAAAAGGCAGCCATTTTGGAACGGCTATTCCGATTTTACTCAAGACCGACTACTTGCAGTTATATTACTACAAAAAAAATTTCAGCCCCCTAAATTGAAAACTGCGACCAGAAACCGTGCCACATGCCCGGTTTTTTTTTGGAAATTTGGAGGGACACCCTGTAAAAGTAACAAAACTTTAGGAAAATTATTTTTACGAAAATCAAACGTCATCTCTAAGTTTCACAAGAGTAAAAAATTTCGTTCATTAATCTTGAAAGGTGAAGCTACAGGAGCGTTTTTAAAATTTTAGAGAAATAAACATCATGTAAAAAAAATTCAAATAACTCCGCCATTTTTGTTATTTACTTCTTGAAATTTTTAAGGGCTAGAGGCTATCAGTATAGTTGCCTACTGTGAAAATTTCAATTTAATTCCTTCGAAAATGTGCTCAGAAATTGTTAGAGAAATTTAGCGATTTTTACCCTTTTCCTACCCACGCCACTGGCTTATTAATAAAAGTAATGCAAATTTTATAACATTAAATCAAATTTCAATTAATTTTCCTCCAATCATGTTGATTTAGTTTCAAAGTTATTTTTCCATCTTACTCATACAGGGGTTCAAAAAAAAGCAATTTTTCAAAAACTTCAAATGGCCGCCATTTTGAAACGGCTCGGCCGATTTTGCTCAAGTACAATACCAGACCAGTTCTTATATATATCTTACTCCCACAAAAATTTCAGTCCCCTAGATTGAAAACTGCGACCTGAAATGAGATGACAAAAACGGGATATGGGGAATTTTGAAAGGACACCCTGTAGAAGTAACGCGACTTTAGGAATTTTTTTCAACGAAAATCTAACGTCGTTCCAAAGCTTTACAAGGATCCAAAATTTCATTCACTAATCTTGAAAGATAAAGCTACAGGAGCGTTTTGAAAATCGAAATTTCGCGATTTTGGAGAAATATATATATATATAAATATATATATATATAAATATATATATATATATCGTGGGCAGGTGAATTTTGGAAAACCACTTTTTCGTGATCTGGGGGTCATGATCGGTGGACATTTGATGAGTTTGGGTGATTTTCGAAAAGTGATGTCGTCCTCAATAGTGTATTTTTTTATTAAAAAATACACTAATATATTCGCGTTGGGTTGTCATACAGAGTTGTAATAAATTGAACAGAAAACATCTAATACCTATGTATATTTCTTCTTTCAACATTTTAGGAGGTCTTTTAGTGTATTTTTTAACAAAAAAATACACTATTGAGGACGACATCACTTTCCAAAAATCACCCAAACTCATCAAATGTCCACCGATCATGACCCCCAGATTACGAAAAAGTGGTTTTCCAAAATTCACCTGCCCACGATATATATATATATATTTATATATATATATATATATATATATATTTCTCCAAAATCGCGAAATTTCGATTTTAAAAACGCTCCTGTGGCTTTATCTTTTAAGATTAGTGAACGAAATTTTGGGTCCTTGTAAAATTTGGGAATGACGTTGGATTTTCGTTGAAAAACTTTCCAAAAGTCCCATCACTTCTACAGGGTGTCCCTTCAAAATTCCAGGTATCCGGTTTTTGTCATCTCATTTCAGGTCGCACTTTTGAATCTAGGAGGCTGAAATTTTTGTGGGAGTAAGATATCCACAAGGAGTGGTCTGGTATTGCACTTGAGCAAAATCGGCCGAGCCGTTTCAAAATGGCGGCCATTTTAATTTTTGGAAAAAGGACTATTTTTTGAACCCCTGTATAAGCTAGATAGAAAAAGAGTTTTATATCAAATTCACAATATTGGAAGTAAATGACTTGAAATTTAATTTCATGCAACAAAATTTGCATTTTTCCTATTAATAAGCCAGTGGCGTGGGTAGGAAAAGGGTAAAAATGGCTAAATTTCTCCAACAATTTATGAGCACATTTTTGAAGTAATTAAACTGAAATTTTTACAGTAGACAACTATACTAATAGACTTCAACCCTTGAGAATTTCAAAAAGTAAATAAGAAAAATGGCGGAGATATTCGATTTTTTTTTACATGATGTTTTTTTAAAATTAATTTCTCTAAATTTTTAAAAACGCTCCTGTAGCTTCATCTTTCAAGATTAATGAACGAAATTTTTTACTCTTATAAACCTTAGGGCTGACGTTTGATTTTCGTAAAAAACATTTTCCTAGAGTTGTGTTACTTCTACAGGATGTCTCTCCGAATTTCAGAAAAAAAACCGTCCGTGAGGCACGGTTTCTGGTCGAAGTTTTCAATCTAGAGCGCTGAAATTTTTTTGGTAGTAAGATACCCTCAAGTAGTCGTCTGGTACTGTATTTGAGTAAAATAGGTAAAGACATTCCAAAATGGCGGCCTTTTCAATTTTTGGAAAATGGCTAGATTTTGAACCCCTAAATAGGCAAGATCAAAAACTTTTAAACAAAATTAACAAGATTGGAATAAACTTATTTGAAATTTGAGCTAATGCAATACAATTTGCATCATTTCTATTAATAAGCCAGAGGCGTGGGTAGGAAAAGGGTAAAAATGTCTACATTTCTATAAACATTCATGAGCTTATTTTTGAAGGAATAGAACGGAAATTTTGATAGTAGACAACTATACTAATAGCATTTAACCTTCAAAAATTTCAAGAAGCAAATATAAAAATGGCGGAGATATATTCGAATATTTTTAAATGATGTTTATTCCTCTAAAATTTCAAACTTTCGGTTTTCAAAACTCTCCTTTCAGTTTTTTCCGAATTTATTAAAGGTAGTGTAAAAAATAGTATTTTTCAAGTAAAGTTAGCCAGTGGCGGGCATAGGAAAAGGGACAAAATTGTAAAATTTTGCCAATTTTTTTGATTTTTAAATTTAAAAATCCGATCTAAGGCACGTGTTGAAACGAAATGAAATGAAATTATCACAGAAAATTTTTCACATTAAAGCACTACGCTAACATGACATGACTGTGGAAAATTTCAGAAAGCCAATAATTTAAAAAGCGGTGAAAATATTCATAATTGAATCGCATAAAAATACACTATTTCTGCGATTGATGCGCAAGAAGGTTTTTTTAGTTCATTTTACCTTTATCTTGTTTATTATTAATATGAGAAGATGCAAAAAAGATGTACCTATTATCAAATGATGCGGGTTGAAATGAAGGCTGAATTTTTGAACTTTAAACTTTCTAATATCTGGAGTAATAATATCTCAAAAAAAGATCAGAATTTAATTATTTCATAAGGGAAATAGATTAGGCCTAAGTTATTACCGCTACCGCTACCCCTCTCTCATATGTGAAGCGGGGGGAGGGGGGAATTTCAAATCCTTAATAGCAACCCTTTTTATTTTTATTAACTGTAGATTAGCATTTTTGGTCTAAAAATTATTATTTCTCTGAAATATATTTTTAGATTCATAAAACTTTTTTATTCAATTTCAGTCATCTATCATGAATCGAAAAAAATGTTCGGGGGCAATACCACGAGAGCTTAAATTTAGCCGGATATTTTTATGCAGTTGGTCTCGAATACTTACTTGCATTGGAAATTTAACGACAGCTGTTGAAAAAATCACGAGAGCGCGCAGCGCTCGAGTGATTTTTTCTGCAGATGGAGTTAAATTGCCTACATGCAAGTAAGTATGAGAAAACAACTGCATATAAAAATATCCCGGCAAAATTAAAGGTCGAGTTGTGTTTGTTGAGACAATTCCATGAAAATAAGTCATTAGTTATGGGCCTACCTACCTATATAATGATCAAATGTATTGCAACATGATTAATCTTTTAATTTTTAATTAATTGTTAAGCAGGGTTAACATTGAAAACAACAAACATTCATATTCCCGAATAGCGTAATATGTTTGTATGTTAGAGTGCTCAAGTGGTTAAAGCAACGAATTTTGAAACCGAGTTGCCCATCGGTCCCGGGTTCAATTCCCGGTGACGGAGGAAACTTTTTTTCTTTCATATAAATTTCAAATAATAAAATTAATAATAATCGTGACTTTAGTAACAGACTGCAAATAAACCGTTCCAAGATTGCCATAGCAACATACCTATGCACAAGCAGTTTTATCGATAAATTTATCCACTTGCATTCTCTCCTCCTGCCTCGATACAGTTACAAAATATCCGATAGCAAATAGCGATATTTGGGAAATCAAATGGGTGTAATAACGTATGAGTGGAATTGTCGATAAAATAGAAAAAAAAAAAAAAAAATTTAGGCAAGTCCGAATCTGCAATAAAAATAACGGTTCCTATTTAAGATTGCAAAGATACTTCCAGATCCACCTATAAGGAGGAGGAGAGTGGACTAAAGGGATTAATATTCCATTTGTGGAATGATTAAAATTTGTACTTTTTTACTTTAGAGTTCTTATAACTCGAGATATTTAAAAGTTGAAATTTAAAAAACTCGCCCTATATACTGAATTGATATACTTAATTGCAAATAAATAAATAAACATTTTAACTCTTTCAGCTCCACGTTTTTTATTTTTATTGAAAGAAGATCTTTGCTAGGTATTTGGTTAACTGGGTGCTTAAATAAGCTAGCTCACTTCGTTTTTTGAAAAAAAATTTTTTTTTGAGTTTGACAGTTTAAGTTGGCACATTCTACATAAAGTTGTTGTTCTTTTCTACTTATTACGTTGAGAGCACCTTGTGCAACAGTGGTTTTTGATTTTGCTTTTTTAGATGGCATACCGGTAGATCTTCTTCTTACATGAACTTGTGAAATGTGTTTCCCAAATTGAATTTGGGTCTTTGGATCTTTTGCAAGATCCATTATGAAATCAATAAAATGGTGTCTTTTGTCTACGAAGTTCATTGTTTATTATCCAACTACCTATTGACTGCAGCAAACATGACCATTCTGAAAAATACTTTTTTCACCACTTGCCAGACTTATTAAGATCCATGTCGTATAAATCAGACATTTGGTCACCTAGATCGACTCCTCCCATGAATTTGTTGTAAAATTCAATTGCTTCTGGACAGGTAACATTATTTCTAGCACCACCTTACCTCTTTGTTGCATATTGCTTTATCCCTGAACGTCCTTTGAACTTTACCATACTTCGTCAATGGTTTTGCCTAGAATAGAAGAGTCTTAGCGATATTTTTGGAAAGTTGACTTCAAAGTTCAAACAATTGATCAGCTCATCTAAATAATATGTTGTGGAAGCTGTTTCTTCTCAGGATCATTTTGAAATACAGTTTTGATAGCGACAATGTAAATCTGCTTCTGTTTTTTTTTATAAGGATGTTGCCAACAGAGACCTTTGTTGACCAGTAATGTCTTAGAGCAGGAACTTATTATAGCTCATCATTACTAAAGAATATCCTAAGAAAATGGCATTTTCGCCAACATCTGTTTAGTAACCTTTCTCTTTTTTTTTCTAGTTGTAGTTTTTGTAATCTTTTATTTATGCATTCAGTAATGCAAATTGTCTATTTTTTTTAAATGGGATACCCTGTATATTGATACATTTTCAGATTGTCTGAGAAAATCCAGTAAGAATGGTTTTCACAGTTGGAGTTTAAACTGAGTAGCTTTTGAGTTATAAACAAGTGAAAATTGCAGTTTTTCATTTTCAAAGCAGCTTGTTTTGAAAACGGCTTCAGATTTCGATACAATTCAAATTTTGATACAGGGTGATAGATATAAAAAAAAGTCACCCCCTTTCAAAGTTAAGATAGGGACATGTAGCCGTTTTCCGATATCTTGAGCGATTTTAACTTGTTTATAACTCATAAGCTATTACTTAGTTTAAGGTCCAACTGTGGAAATGCATTGATATACAGGCTGTCCCACTTAAAAAAAACAATGTCCTCATAACTGAGTCAAGTGAAATATAGTTTTTTTTACGTCAATAAAACATAAATTAAATCATTAAGGGCCGGTTGTTCGTACAGTGGTTAAGCATTTAGCCATATTCAAATTGCCTAATCTGTGATTATCTCACAGTTTGTGTTGTTCAAAAGTCAAAAGTTAAGCGGTTTTAAAATTTGACTAGAGATTAGCAGTTAATCTGTGATTTGGCAGTTAACCACAGATTAAGGGAAAATTTGCGTTGTTCAAAGCCAGTTGAACGTAGTTAAGTATGTAAATCTGTGATTAGATTAACCACAGATTTTTGAGTGGTTAAACTATTTGACCATGTTCAAAGTGACAGTTTGATATGTCAGAATTTTATTATTTTGTCAATTTAAATCAAAATAAAACCAAAATAACGATTATAGAAGTATTTATTGATATGATTACCATGTTTTATAATTAAAAGTAGGTATTAAGTTTGAAAAGTAGGTATATTGCATCAATAAAGTATAAAAAATGTAAAATTTATCATCACCATCATCTGTCATCCAGTCTGTCTCACTTTTCCCACCCAAACGCAAGCAGTCGAATGACCTTGAGTTTATCAAGAAATATGTGGGGATATCTATCGATCGTTTTGAACTTGAAAAAACAAAGTACTGAGTATGTAATAGGTACCTACCTTCAATAATTCTTCCTGTAAATAAACTTTTACCTTTAAAATGACGTTCCTTTCATCATTATTAAAATAATTTCGCCTTTTCATAGAACCTAAACCTACCAAAAAAGACTATTCTTTTCTCGAATTTACTTCCTATTAAGGTTTCTTATAAATAACTTTTACTTTTATTGTAGGTAGGTACGTAGGTAGGTTTGGTATGACTTATATTAGGTATGTAGATTAATAAAAATTAACTATTATAACATTTTACACGGAACACGGTAGATAAGACGTAAAAATTGGGAAAGTTGATTTTGATTCGCCGACTCCGCCGAAACGCCATGCGTATTGCCCGTCGACCGCCGAACGGTGCCGTCGAGTAGTGCCGACAATGCCGATTGGCCGAGAAAACTAAACTCTGCAATGTTGCCAACTCGCGTGTAGCTTTAATCTCAGGTTACCTAACCGCCGATTTCAGATCTTTTGAACAACGCAATTGAAAGTTAACTACATTCAAATTTTAACTATAACTAACTAATCACAGATTAACTTTTCGTACGAACAACCGGCCCTTAATTGACCTGTTTCGGGATTTCTTTGAGAAACATTTTTCAAGGGAGAATTCGTCATGGCAAGTTTTCAAATTGACACCCTGTATAAATAAATCTAATCGTTTATCTGCCTAACTTTACAAACTATTGTCTACTAATAATTATTATTATATTACCTGTTGGAATTGATAATAATAATAATAATAATAATGGAATTGATTTCAAAAAACACACAAAAACCCTCAAAAAACACTTATAACTGAAGAGTGCTCAACCCACTTACCGAAAACACGTGAACTGCGACTTGCAGGGAGTATCCAATGTTGTCAATTCGTTACAATTTCAGAGACTTTGTTCAAATAATCTATGTATTGGTTTATTGATTATGAATAAAACACTAATGTTTTATAAAATTCTACTGTATATTGATCGATGATAGAAACGTTACACGTGTTTCGCTACTTTTCATGTAGCATCTTCAGACGTAAATAAAATTATTGATACAGTAACATAGCAACAGTATTACCTAAGTGATCATGAAACAAGTAACTAGATTTAAATTAATTTTTAAGAGAACTAACTAGATCATAATGTATTTCTTCAGAATCTTCTTAGTTGTTGATATCAAGAAGAAAATCAAGTAGTGGAGAACGATATGTGTCTAGCTGTTCATTTATTACTGTGTATTGTTGATTATGTAAATGTCTGTGGATCTCTAGAGATTCAAGAAAATTTAATTTAAAATAATGATCACAATGATGTAGTAATTCAATTTTGTTGTTTGCTGTTAGAGTGTGATTGTTTTCTATTAAGTGTTTTGCAAAATTTGATCTTTCTGGATGCTTGAGTCTGTAAGAGTTTAGGTGTTCGTTGTATCTAATTTCTAGATTTCTACAAGTATGTCCTATATAAACTGAATTACAATGAGAACAGTAATTCTAATACTAACGTACTTTGGAAACGTTTCAACACAAATATCAAGGATAATTTCTAACACCACTACATTTAATATTTCATTCAAATCTTTTATGAGTAATGGTTCTATATTGCTGAATGCAAAGGAAAAGTTATCTAAATTACAGAAACCTGGAATTTATCGATTAAACTGTTCTCATTGTAATTCAGTTTATATAGGACAGACTTGTAGAAATCTAGAAATTAGATACAACGAACACCTAAACTCTTACAGACTCAAGCATCCAGAAAGATCAAATTTTGCAAAACACTTAATAGAAAACAATCACACTCTAACAGCAAACAACAAAATTGAATTACTACATCATTGTGATCATTATTTTAAATTAAATTTTCTTGAATCTCTAGAGATCCACAGACATTTACATAATCAACAATACACAGTAATAAATGAACAGCTAGACACATATCGTTCTCCACTACTTGATTTTCTTCTTGATATCAACAACTAAGAAGATTCTGAAGAAATACATTATGATCTAGTTAGTTCTCTTAAAAATTCATTTAAATCTAGTTACTTGTTTCATGATCACTTAGGTAATACTGTTGCTATGTTACTGTATCAATAATTTTATTTACGTCTGAAGATGCTACATGAAAAGTAGCGAAACACGTGTAACGTTTCTATCATCGATCAATATATACAGTAGAATTTTATAAAACATTAGTGTTTTATTCATAATCAATAAATATGCAGCGATTCTACGAAGTAAGGGTTGAAAACGTAAATTCTATGTATTGGTATAATATTATGTTGGAATTCGGTCATATTTGTCCTGATGGAATTTTTTGAATACCTTACGGGACATATATGTCTCAATGAGGCCGAAAGGGACAGATATACTCAATTGAAAAAAAAAAACTTTAAGGGACTGTCGAATTCAAAAGCTTTAGAGGTGTTTGAGAGAAAAAAATTAAATTCTTCAGATTGTTATTTTTATACAGGGTGATTGATAACTTCTAACTTTCGCTTATAAGGGGTTATGAAGTCCCCAATAATGGACTTCATTTATCTAAAAGTTATTGGCAAAACTATATCTGTTACGAAACAAATTAGACTATTGGCAAATACATTATTATTCCAAATAATTATATTCCAATTGCTGGATTATTTTTTTCTCCTATTGATGAAACATTAACATAAATGTTAGCAATAAGTTTGAGAACGACAATTATTATAATAGTCAAGGGTAATAATTTTTGTTATTCTTGACAACAATTATTTTACCATTTGGTGATCAAATAAATCAAATTCAATAATTATTATTATACATATTAGGGTTATAATATTTCAGTTTTTTTTTCGCTTTTTCCCTCAGAAAAGATCTTTCTGCCCCTGAGCTTGTCTTCGAAAGGAATATCCCAATTTGTGAATCACCTTGCAAACAATAATTTAAGCAAAACTTAGATCTTCATAAAATGAAAATTCATGAAATAAAGATAATTACGTAGGTATGTGGTATGTACCTATTTTATTATTTGATAATTGTATATCCTTGTTTAAAATTAATATTCAAGTCATCCATAAAGATCTTTTGCTTGTTCGAAACAATCTGTACAAGCTAAAGCATTAATAAAGATGATCAAAAATTATAATACAAGCTACCCATGTAAAAACTGACAGGATATGTTCTTTTAATAACACTTAAAATATAAATTCTTTAGGTATATTCCAACACGAAATACATTAGTAACATACAAAATGATAATATGTACATATTTATTATTCTTTCAGCAGCTACATGAACCAGGTCTGTCAGTGTAAATCTGATAAAGAAGAGTCCATAATATATTTATAATTATTGCGTTTTAATATTCGCTTTTGAGTTTTTAAATTTTAATAGCAACTAAGTACTAAGTTACTGTTTTTTTTTCATCATATATAGACCATTTTGATTCTAAAAGTCCAATGTAATATTCAATTTAATAAAGCATTTATTTGTACCATATAGGTTTCATAAAAATGTAAACCGTCCTTAATATACCTACGAGTAGATCCAAAAAGATCACATCGCTTTAGAACTAACAATTGGTCATGTCTATGCTGTATGAATATTAATGAGATATTTTCATTACATACAAGGTATATTTTCAGCATGTTAAAGAACTTTTTGAGAACATTTACTTGCAATTTATAAATATATTTACTTACCGGAGATTTAAATCAGGGACGTTTCATGACTATCAATTGGCGGTAATTGTTTTATCAGCTCCAACCATATATCCTATTATGAAAAATCTACAAGACTTGCATTGTTAAATATACCATTAAATTACTAATATGATAATTATGCGAACCAAGTTTAGTGACCAGACCACGAGAAGCGAAAACATTCATTTCACGTTCGTTATGACGTTTAGAATTAAAATTTTGTGGGACAATTATTTCATGTTTACTTAGTCGAAAAACTCTTCTTATTTACACAGGAAACTCCCACACTTTCCTCTAAATAGCTTTCATTCCTTGACCATTTTTAGGTAGGTACCATTTGCTCCATTAAATAAACAACTCTTTCATATATTAGGAATTTATTAAAAATATTATTAAACAATAATTACTTTGATTGCATACTCTCATTATATTACTTATACAGGGCTTTCCTAAATAAGTGCAAAAAAACTAGGGAGTAATTCCTTGGCTAATTCTGAGGAAAAATATTTCAATTAACGTGTGATCGATATTGCACCGTTTTCGAGATACAGGATGACACTACCTCTGGTATATTGTCCTTCCACCCCCCCATCCCTACCTGCAGTCTGATATTAAAACACCTAAAACTCAAAGCCTTGATCCATCCTTATCATAGAGATGGAACTATGCCTCGATCGAGAACTGATTTCTTTGGTGTCTCGGCGCGTCTCCATCCTCACTGTTACCGGTGTTATGTTGACATGCTGTGTGTTTTAAATTTTTAATGTTTGTCTTTATGTTTGTTTTTATAATTTCTGTAATGACGCTGTTGTACTGAGCAATGACTGTTGTAATTCAAGTACAATAAAGAAAAGAAATTGCATTTGCATTTGCATTTGGATGTCAAGAAACGATTATTTTTTGCAATATTTTGAAGATATCTCGGAAACCGTTTGGGAAAAGGAACTCAGCTTTTGTACAATGATACCAATTTTTTTTTTTTTTTTAGTTTACCAATTATAGTTTTTGTGCCATTGGGAGACTTTTTATAGCATTGAGCGAAGTTTTTTGCCCTTCCTTGTCTGACACGTTTTGAAACATTCGAAGCAATTGTAAATCGCTGTTTTTCTTGAAAACGGTTCACATCGGCAATTATGATCATAAGGACCTTTTTTGTGTAAAAAATATTGGCAGCTTAAAATGTCAATTCGCCCAATGACTTAGAATTTAGGGTCAAAAAACATAATGCAACCCCAAAATCTCCCTCACTGGCGTATAAAAAAAATAGTCAACAACAAGAAAGTATAGCTAACATCAATGGTCTTGTCCAAAGTTGAGCATTTTAACTCAATCGGTTCCTGAGATATTTATCAATAAACTGGAAAAAAAGTCTTTCTTCGTCACCGTGTATATCTCAAAAACGGTAACATTTGCGAACCCACGTTAATAGGAACTTTTTTACTAATAATGAGCGAAGGAATTACCTCCTTATTTAGGATAGCCCTGAATACTATTACATCTGTTCTTCTTGTTTGCCTAGATTCTAGGCTGACCTATTAGAATCTAGGATGTGGTCATATAGAATATTGTACAGCTGATCGAGGCAGTTGAAATAACATGTCAGTTGATCTGTCACATTGTATCCCAGAATAACTTTAGAAAGAACTGAGACGCTCGTACTCGCCACCTTTACTGTCTAGAATATGACAACTGGCGACAAGTGACATTCGGGAACTTATAATTTATACCTCTATTCTATACGCGATTCTTTACGTGGACCTTTTTTAAGGTAAAGATTGTACCTATCTATATCATTGAATAATAATATATAGGGTGTCCTATTTAAAATAACAAAGTTGTAAGGCGTACAGCGATATTGGGCCATCCTGTGTAGCTGAAAATTATTTTAGGTTGAAGGTCTCTTCAAACCATACAATTTTTCTCCCTCATCTTTTTTCATAGCTTCAAAAGTGAAGCTGCCATAGAGAAGAGTCCCGCACTAATTGGACATATAAAGAATGTAATGAATGTAAACAATGCAAAGTTTTGACTTCTGCCAACCATAATCTATCGGTGTGGGGTGGTCGGATTCCAATTTCGATAAACATTAAATAACATAAACAAGAATAATTATTTATTTAATATTTATATAACCTATTTTAACTAAGTGTTAGGTCGATTTTACGTAAAACGGATGTCGAATTTACCTATTTTGGTAATATTGACTTACTTCATAGTAATAGTTTCCAAATATGTTGACGAATTTACGTAATATCTACTCTCACTTTGGTCTTTCGTTACGTAAATTCAAGGTAAATTTTACGTAATTTAGGTTAGGTGAATTAGATCACTATATCTAAATTACGTCGAATCGACGTAAATTTACCCTAAAATGCTACTTGGGTCGTCTATTTTTTTTTTTTAATAGACACCCTGTCTGCATGATTGCATTTTCAATTGTCTTCAATTTAAAAATGCCTAAAGTGTTCAGGGTTCTTCTACTCATTCAGCTGATACGGCTGATAATATTGAACACATAAATAAAGCAGTCTTCAGATACAAAGCACTGAAAAAATTTCAACTTTTAAAATAGTTTTTCTCATAGATTCATAGATTTTTAAAAACTACTTATAACCTGCTTCATCCTGACTAAATCCACATTGCTCAGAATCTAAAGTCCTCGTAAAAGACCATATCTGCCATTTTATGAGGAGTTTTTAGATGTTTTCAGAAGGAACGAAAATATACAAAATAAGTATAGAATTGATGATTTATGATGCTGAAGAGAAATTTTCACTTAGCAAATAAAAATATAAATAAATAAATATAATTCTGGCTTATGGTTATCACTTATGGCTGATCACTAAGTGAATATCCCAGCGATATTTGTGGTTTTGTCTAAAGCCATTAGAATTATGCTGTACAAAAAACTCTTATCACAACAATTTCAAGATCAGAAAACAGCTGTCTAGTCTTTGAGTTGGATTTTTTGAAGGCATAGATATTTCTTGGCAGATTTATCTCACAGTTGGCTACATCTACCGGATCTTCTCAATAAGCATTTAGATTTGCATGCTTCAATTTTTTCTTGTTTTAATTCTCAAGGCTTACGCAATAATATAATAAGAAATCATGAACAATAATTGAAGATCTTAAATTTTCATGTTTCAGTTTCCTTATTTTTGAGTCACATGCTGGCCTATACCAGATGGTAGCAAGCAATAAGTATATTACCCCATACCTCTGACACCAGTTTGTAACCTATACGAGTTTCCCAAAATGTTAAGTGAGTTGTTATACATGGGAATAACTGAGTTGGGACTAAATATAGAAATTTACTATAGGATACACAATGAGATAAATATTTTGCAAAAATAGTTTAATGGATAACATACCTCTATTTCTGTTTTTTAACTTAAGAAATGCCACATCTCTCCATCTGTATTAAAATCTTACTAGGCGTAGTAAATCTTCCCAAGACCAAAGATTTATCTAGATTTAAATTTAAATACAACTTCAAAGTATAAATTACAAAATTATTTAAGAGACACCAATCAGCTATGCAGATTCTACTGCATTCCTTTAAAAATTAATCGGTCATGAGGGTTCATGAAACGTCTGATCGATTAAATACTTTGCATTGGCATCCCAAAAATGCATATTCAATGATTGTATTCAGAGTTTCTGTTGTTCTTTTTATGACG
The DNA here is from genome assembly GCA_910589415.1 of Malachius bipustulatus. NCBI lineage: Eukaryota > Metazoa > Arthropoda > Insecta > Coleoptera > Melyridae > Malachius > Malachius bipustulatus. The sequence goes on along the minus strand of OU342630.1, from coordinate 82,611,354 downwards.
CCCAAGATCGTTTCTAATAGAATGATTAAACAAAATATAAAAACACAATTAATTATAACTCATAGATGTTATCGAGAGGTGCCCCAGGTGTCCGAGCTGGTTAGAACTGGCGGACCCCTGGCCTGAAACAGACAGAACTCAGACCTGTCAGTCATTCACGTCCTCAGCAAGCTTCAATTCTTGATTTTGCTTTCTTGGCTGTTAGGCCAGTCAGCAGTTGTCTTAACTATTCGTAATTGTTTTCTTAAACTTTCAATCAAGCACAATCTTCGGTTACTATTTACTAACCTCTGGAAATCCTAACCTTTTTAAGTCAAAAAAGCTTGAGAATACAATAAAATCACAAGATAGGTACCTACCATTAAAATTATATTTCGCTAGAATTCCCAAAGATGAAGATAAAGGGCGTTGATTGAACGTTTATAACTTTCTATCTTTGAATTTAGAATATAAATTTTCGTAAGCCTTGGTTTTTCTTTCCTAGCCTTGTTTTCGGTTTACAGGTTTGCCAAAAGATGATCAGTAACTTTATCAAACGAGCTTTATTAATATGTGCTGCCTTTCATCAATCCATCCATCCATGAATAAAATAGAAGGGACACCAAAAGACCCGACTAGATCACCGATTTCCCAGATCATATGGTGAATCGACACCCCGGCTGAACCATACATTCATTTCACTTTATAAAAGCTGATGGGGATGCAGAAAGAACAAGAGAAAAAGCAAAAAATCAAAATATTTCACCTATTTCAACATTTCTCTTCACAGTTGAGAATCAAGGCCTCTAGGAAAGTTTGATTGGTGCAGTTAATATCGGAACGATCCCATAATCAGATCAAAGATTAGGATATAGATTTATTTCTGATATCATGTATGATTTTTTTCCACTTTAACAAACTTTAACAATGTTATTTAATATCATTAAATTCAATATCATTAAAGTATAGAAGCCCATCTTTATATATTATTATTGTTATAAGACGTAAGTAAATTTAATTTTTCACTGTCTCTTTGAAGCTATCCAGGGCCGTGATGGTAGACTGGCCTACATACTTCGATTCTTGATTTGCCTTCTTATCGCTAGCGCAGGTTGGGCTTTATTATACCACTGATTCACCGATACGTCACCTCCGTTATGGACCCACACACGCAGTAATTTGGGAATAAAGAAACACTGATGGAAGGACCACAATCTAGATACACTTCAGGTGTGACCCAAGTCATTTCTCAAATAATATCGCTGTTAATTTAGTTGATTGGACGTTGGCTGGTGCGATTGCCTTGATACTGGACAACGTTTGTAAGAACCTTGACGTAAAAAATGAAATTTTATTATAGGGATCTAAAAAAACATCAAGTTAAAAATAACGGCCAGCTACAGGGTGTTTCAAAAATGTGTCGGTAAATGAAAGATGCAATTCCCTGATTCATTCTGAAAAAGTTCCTATTAACTTGAGTCCGCAAAAGCACCTTTTTCAAGGTACCGCAAAAAAAGTTTTTTGGCGATACCTCAGGAACCGTTTGATCCGCTTTTATTACATTTTTCTTTATTTACTTCTTCTGAGCGTTAAGTAAAGTTTTCATATGGCTTTTCATAATTTCTTTTCATATGGCAGTGGCGGAGGTTTTAGTGTTGCGTGAAATTTTTTTGCCACTACGAAACTCTAAAAATTATAATAATAACTGCAAAACGGCATTTTATGACAAAAAAAGCAATGCAAAAGTTGTGTGCACAATATGGGTCAAAAATATTTATTCAAGGGAACTAAGCATAGGTATAGAATACAAAACAACAAAAATAATAACAATTTTACTGAAAATGGCCTCCTCTTATGGTTGTCAACCTACGACCTAAGTCGTATTGCTACTCTTTTTCATGTTTTCTTTTTTTCATCATAAACTGCCGTTTTTTTTTCTCGAAAACGGTTTACGTTTTAGTGCGCTTTTGGTAAAGAATAATTGCTAAAGAAAAAATTGCTCAAATGCACCATGTTTATTAAACCAACTGTTTCTTCTGAATTCAATGCACATCTTCAATGATGTTAAAAGTTCTTGTTGTGAAAGTATCAGAAAATATCATAATTTAGCCTAGTCTATGGAAAGTTAAATCAAGATTAACTTCTGACATAATCATCAAAAATTTTGATCCATATATTAACAGAAAATTAATTTCGGAGATGACCTTCCACAAAAGCATTTGGGTTTTCATTAGATTAGTGAAACTCGCTTAATTCGTAGACGAATGCTTCCATTCATAAACAACTTAACTTATAAGAAAAAAATACTTAAGTAGGTAGGTAGGTAGGTACTGAGATTTTTGTTCTATAGCTACGAGTACACGGGATGTGTTATACATATATAGAACTATCCAAATTTGAGTAGTTGACATTCTGTATAACTGAACCTATTCTCCCACATTTCTCTGCACATTAACCAAGAGCCGAAACCTCGGTGCAGCCCTCATCCAAATTTAAATTTGTTAATTTCCATTATGTCACTAATAATAGCCTCGACCATTATAATTCATGAGTTATATCCCCCGTTTATCACTACATAATACCAGAGCAGCTATTTAATTTCCGAAATCCATGTTCTATAATAATTAGCAAATACATCACAGATTTAAATTAGCGCAACGGCAGATCCAGTGAGTTTAATCGCAGGCCCATTCTGTAGTTTCCTGTCAGATTCAACTGTTTTAACGCAACTCTGTTAATTTCCGAGAGAGGCGATAGTCCGACCCGTGGCGCTTTGCATAATTGAGTTGTAATTGTTTAATGGAGTGTGCATTTCCAATGTTGTATCATTTACATACAGAACGGGCACTATCTGTTTTGGTTTTGGTGATAATGCGGAACTGCTGGACCCTTTCCCTTCACAGATTATATTCCCGAAATTAACAGCTGGTTAAGTTGTTCCAGTCGGTAAATTATGCCGCACTTAATTTTTTCCACTTATTCAAGAAATAAGTCTTATTTTCTTATCCCTGTCTTAAAATAAGGCTGTTATAATTATTTATAACATTTGTTTTAAATTTCAAATAACTAATTGAAATTAAGCTATAATTTTACATAATTTCTTATTATATCCAATTAGTTAGGCAGTCAGAGTTCCTAGTTTTCTAAGTACCTATAGATACATATTTTCTCACAGCTACATGTTTTTCGTGCGCTTATCCTGCTCATAATTTGGCTAAGATCATACAACCCTTCTTACCATACAGGATCTATCTTTCTATACAACATCAAGAACCTTTTACATCATTGTCACGATGTAAGCTAAATAAGGTGAGCGAATGTGAGCTGTATTTTAACAGTGATGGTCGGACCAAAACTTCATAGTCAGTGTATAAGAGAGTCAGGCCAGATATGCTAACACGTAGAAATTGGCACTTTCAGGATGTCATGCTACTCTATTTTATTTTTTTCTGAATAAGTGATAAGCAAAGATGAATAGAAAGTGTGTTGTGCCTAATTGTTGAAGTTGATGCGATGAAACTACCACGGGTAGGTATTTCATCGATTGGCATACCAACATTTAAATATTAATAAAATTTTAATTTTACCCGGATATCAGCGGGTATGTTGGCAATTTCTGCCCGGATTTTCGCCTTCAGATCTTGTAGAATCCTTGGATGGTTGACATAAGCGCGTGTTTTCAAATAACTCCACGAAAAATCGCAAGGGGTCAAATCGGAGGAGCGGGCTGGCCACTCAAAATCGCCCCTTAACGAGATGAGGCACTCCGGAACGTGTTCCTTCAAAACAATCATAGATGCCCTTGAAGTGAAAGCCTTTACTTCCTCATGTTGGAACTAAATATCAACAAAAGTTCAGTTCATAAAGTCATTGAAAAAAATTGCTCCAAAATGTTCACATACCGGTCTGAATTCACTGTCACTCTGACATCATTGCCAACAATCCCAGCTGAGGAAATTCCACACCATCCTGTGACTTTAGGTGAATGCAAAGACCTTTTGATGTAATTCTCAGGGATGGTGTGAGCCTAGTAGTGCATGTTCTGCTTATTGACACATCCGCGCAGGTGAAAATGGGCTTCATCACTGAAAAAACAATTGCTTCCTCAGGAATTTTTTCAATTTTCTTCAAAAAAAACGCGTTCCGAGAGTCCCTGCACAATCACCAACATGTATCGGTAATGAAGGTCATCGTAAAGAATTTTTCATACTGAACGATCGGAAAATCCAAAAGCGAGCAGAGCATCGTGAGGATCGCAAGATTGAAGCTCTTTACTGCTCAATGTTCTCATTCAAGCTAATCTGGTGGGCCGAGGGACTGCAGTTCTTCGTCTTGTCACAATAGTCATTTGTCTAAATGAAGTGACACATTTCAGGAAACAGCGTCCAAGGGGGCTACATTAAAGCAATTTTGGATGGTACGATGATTTGCGATCACAGATAATTTTTTTCGAAAAGTACGCCTCGACGGCCAACGCACGGTGCTTATTGTTTTGACATATTATGATGCTATTGACGGGAAAGCAAACAAAACTTTAGAACTACTCCTGACCAATGAGACCAGGCCCACCTCCCCACGACCTCTACAGCCAGCAATGGTGGGATTTAAAAAAAAAGAAATTACGCTGCCGCACCGTAGATTACAGGAAGTTCTTTTGTTTTATTTTTTTTCTTTATATTTCCTACTATTACATATTTATCTTCAACAAGTCCTAGCTTATTTAGGTACCTGCCGAGCTTCAAGGTCAATTATTTACCTATAACGGCACGGACACGGACCGGGTCAGGACGTGCATTTTTATTAATAATGCATCAATTCAAAATTCATTTATTATAACAAAAATGCAAGTCCATGTTAAACACCCGGCCCATGTCGGTGCCGTTAGATGTAAATTAACTTTTAAGGCAATAAATATTTCGCTATAAGTCAGCTGATTTGTCGTATGTATCTCAATATAACAGAAAACTATCATAACTCTACAATAGATTAGTAAGTATTATAAAGTTTGCGGTTTCGACTGAATAATTTCATAAGTAATGATTTATTTGCCTACTTACTATGCTATAACATATTGTTATAATAGAACACTGACAAATTATTCTCGATTATTCTCCAGTTAAAAAGAGTTAAAAATGTAAACAATAAATCTGAGATGATGAAAGTCAACTGATGGTCTGTTGATTCTTCTTCGTCTTTTATTCCTGTGAAATCTGGTCGATTGTTTGGACAACTCTGTATTTAGAATGACATGCATGACAAGTGTTAGGTGAGGGTCTTCGGTTATAATTGAAGGGGTAAGAAGCAAAAGGGTATAAGTAACATAATTTAGAAACTGAGAACAGAGCCATCAAAGTCTGCTGGTTTTTAAAAAAATCTGTGATATTTATTTTTTAGTCATATTTTGGGAAGTAATAGGATAGGGGCCAAATATTTTTTTAAATATTACACTCTCATAGTAGTGTTAGGCATTTTTTGAAAAAATGTTACTTATACCCCTTTGCTTGTAGATGTCTCTGAATACCAGAAAATCAGTTGTATCTCTTTACCACCAAATAAATTGTAATATTAACTTTGTAAATTGATACATAAGTCGTTTTAAAGGAAAATGTTACTTATACCCTTTTGCTACTTACCCCTTCAATTACAATTACAATTACAAATTTCTTTATTGTACTTGAATTACAACATTCATTGCTCAGTACAACAGCTTTATTACAGAAATAATAAAAACAAACATAAACACAAACAGTAAAAATTTAAAACGCACAGCAAGTCAACATAACACCGGGAACAGTGAGGGTCGAGGCGCGCAGAGACACTAAAGACGTCAGGTCTCGATCGAGGTATAGTTCCATCTCTATGATGGTGGATCAAGGGTTTGAGTTTTAGGTGTTTTAATATCAGACGGCAGGTAGGGATGGGGGGTGGAAGGACAGAGATGCGTACGTGAATGTCCTTTCTGAAGACGTCAGATGGTGTGTAGGAGGTTTGAACAAATTGAACCTGGTACTGTGGTGAAGTGATGGGTGAATCGGTAAGGTAAGAGTCTATCCTGATTTTTGTGGATCAGTTTGAGCAGAGAGAAGACATACAAAGCAGGCACGGCAAGAAGTCCAAGCCGCCTGAAATGGCCTCTGCATGACTGCTGCACTGACAAGCCAGCCAGGATCCTAATCGCTCTCTTTTAAAGAAGAAAAACCCTTCGGAGAGATCTCTCAGACCCACCCCAGACGGCCAGCCCATAGTTCACGTGGCTGATGAAATGCCCATAATAAGCATAGAGAAGAACCTCAGGGGACACCGTGTGCTGAAGGCGTCTAAGAAGGAGTCTTAGTTCGGTCTCGACTAAGTCTCGAATGATCTAATAAGGCTCTAGATCTAGAGCATGTCAACTAGCGACATGTGACGTTCATAGGAACATAGGAACGTCACTTTCATAATGTCACGACATCACTGTCATCACATTATGTCCAGATGTAAACAATGCGTTGCAGAGAGGAGGGGGTCAGTTTCTAAATACCAATCTTTGAGCAACAATGCCAAGCACCATCTAAAATAATGTTAACCTTCAACTTTCATATTGCTTAATGACTGTTTAGATCAACGGTAACTCAACCAAATGCTTCTTCTTGTTCGTTTCTTTAATGGCCTTCGCACACTTGTGCATTTGGCTAAACCTATACTCTTCTCCCATTTTTTAAACCTTACACTCTAGGTATTAGACTCGACGAAGTCAACGAAGAACACTGGATCAGCTTGTTGAGTACTTTACGACAGATAACAGATCGCTTTAAAATGACCTCATTAACAACTCTACAATCCACTCAATAATCCACTCAACTCAACAATAATTGACAACTAAAACAACTGTTGACTTGTTATCCACGTTGGGTATTTAGAAACTCACCCAAAGAATTGTAAGCATTCGGCAGTTATTAGAGCAAGACCAGAAGGAAAGAAAAGAAGAGACTTATTAGTGAATTTGACGTGTGACAGTTCAGTTAGAGGACTGATATAAGTATACAGTGCTGAGTGAAGGACAATCCGACGGTTGATTAGTTGAATCACTTCTTGTGTTAGTAGTGGTTTGAAAAGGAGAACCAGTACTATAAAATTTTATAAATTATTGCAATTTAATTTGTAATAAATAATGAGATACTACATAATAAATCTCGAATATACTATATCCGATCTCTATAAAAGCAAAACCTAAGACAATCTTTATACTCGCCCAAACTAATAAGCTAACATAATATTTTGAGTGATAGAAAAAATACTACGATCCTAATTCAGATTTACATAATCCCGCGGCGTACAAATGATATTTGATATTGCGGTAATTTATTAACTGACTGCCCAGTGGATGTAGAATCAAATCCAGCGATTGAGCGATTAACAAGAACGATGGTACGTGGTGTATCGGAATGGGACTTGATGGTGGAGCTAATTTGGCCGAATCGGGCAGGAACGAGATCAGATATCGAGAGGAGCAGCGCTGCAGGTCCGGCACGGCCGACTCAGCGCCTCAAGTGTGATGTCGGACCTTGTCCATCAATCATGGCTGTTAGATCAGCTCGAAGGAGGTTTAACTTGGAGAATGAATGAGGAGAAGTAAGAGGAGATGCATCGCCAGCATTAGCAGTTTACTTTGTTTTTATAATACGTTGTCGTTCTAATCAAGAGAGGAAAATTAGAGTCAGATATACGATACGTATACCTATTAGTTATAGAGATAGGACTAAAAAATTAGCGCAATCTAGCTCCTGTAGAACTTCTTCATTAGATCACTAAAACTGCAAAATTTTAGTTTCAATAGTCGTTGCACAAAAGTTAAATCTATTTTCATCCCGAATTTTTGTTCTGATGGCTGGGTATACTCAACATATAAAAATTTATCAACAGTTAAATTTTGAAATAATATGATCTAGAGAAATATGAACAACTAGAGAACTATAATAGACTCCCATACTCTTGGAATTTTTAGTTGAATATATCCACCATTTTTATGAAGTATTGTGGTCGCTGTGTGTCTGAAGCAATGTCCAGTTAATGTATTAACACTAAAAATTATCATAATGTAGAATCTTGATAGATTGATGCTCTTGTGGGCAACAAGTGGATTCGTTGCTTTTTTGAGTCTGATTTGACTTGGTTGATTTTCACTTTCACCGTTTTTTGGACTATACACCGTGTCTCTTGAATTTCTGGACATAGGGAATTCCCATGTTAAAATAAACTATTGTAAATATTGGCTCCCCTAATTATTTTACAGTAAAATGTCAAATATAAAACTTCTTAAGGAAAAAAAGCTGCTTCTAATGCTATAATTGGATTTTTATTTGGTTCATCCGTTTTTGAGAAAATCAGGACAAACTGAACGGTTTTTCGTAGTTTTTCAAGGTTGCTTTGCTTTTGACAGATAATGCCAATAAGATAATAACAAAGCTCTAATATTTCTAATAAGTGAATTGCCAGAGTAATGTCATTCAATAAATTTTACTTTTTCTTCAATGGTGTTATTTCAATTGGTCAATTCATTTTTATAAACAAGTTTTTCTTTAAAAAGAATACTTTATGCCACTTAAAATTTTAATGATGAATGAATTACCTACTTTTGAACAATCAGTTATTGACAATTAGTAACTTTTAGCATTATCTGTCAAAGCAACCTTTAAAAACTACGAAAAACCGTTCAGTTTTTCCTGATTTTGTCGAAAACGGATGAACCAAATGAAAATCCAATTATAGCATAAGAAGCAGCTTTTTTTCCTTAAGAAGTTTTACATTTGACATTTTACTGTAAAATAATTAGGGGAGCCAATATTTCCAATAGTTTATTTTAACATGGGAATTCCCTATGTCCAGAAATTCAAGAGACACAGTGTATACATACTTTAAAATTATAGCGCCATCAAATGACCTTAACCAGCATTACCGGGGAATATTACGTAACCTAAATTCACAACTCAATTCTATATTTAATGAAGATGGCCCTAGAGCTTATATAAAGTCAAATTCTTTGTTCTCTCTACCTTTTGGATAGATTTCTGTGTCCCTGTGTGGTAAAAGGCCAAGTTGAGGTCTAAATGTAATATTTATAGTTTAGATGTGGGTAGATATTGATCTAAGTTTGTAGCGTTGGCTCGAAGAAGAGACTTGAGCTTGGGCCTTCGCGCAACTACTTTCCAGGTCGAAATCTATGCCATAGAGCATATAGAGCTCTGTCCGCAGATGCAGGAAAAAATGAATCACTGACAAAACTTATCAAGATTGAACCATTTGAAGGCCTTAATACAGAGCATGTCGAAAAAGGGACCAAAGAACTATTGAAGCTAACAGGAAAGAACTGAAAGCCTTAATTCAGGCCTAATAGCAAACACACCCTATGTGAGTGTCCCGCTTTGGGACGAATCAGATTACAAACCTTCGGGAGAGACTTTCTCACAACGGAGGACATGGATACATACATTACCAATAGTCAAGATGGTCTTGTCGCAGTGGAGGTGTCACAAAGGCCCACTCACGATAAATCTAATCTACTATAATCTAAATCTTTGTAGGAAAAATATCGACCCCCTCTCGACCCCCCACCCCCAATCTATCTTCTATTACAGTTCTTAAATCCCCATGATCCACTAGCAACTGGTTCAGAAACAAGGCGATTCCATTGGTGGACAAGTCAATTTACGTCTAAGATAGTGGTAACTTACCAACGTGGAATCACTTCTGATTACCAACACCATGTCTAAGAAAACTCTCGCAAAACATGGCACAAAATAACGCCGTTAACCCGCTATTTGGCACAACGACTCCTGAGGCACGTCATCCTGTAATCGGCCTTAGGAATGTAAATGTCATTCAAGTTTCCTTTTGGTTCATATAGGTACAGTTTATATTTTTACGGATAGCTGTACCTACATCTGTAAGAATTATTACAGAAAAGCCACCAGTATTTTTTTATAAAATTTGTAAGGATACAAGGAATAGAGAAAATTCTGCAAAAATTCTCCCATTGTACATTGCAACTCCCTTGATCTTCAAAGTAAGAACAGAGTTGGCTTTATATTTGAATAACCGAATCAAAAGTACAGCTAGCCAATCAAAGAGATTGACTAATGATTTGTAGTTCTTTTAAATAATGAGCGGACCTCCTAAGGAGTGGATTAATTTTATTATTTTAATTCTTTTAATCTCAGTGCCAGTGCTATAAAAAGTCGGCATCGAGAATTTTCTGGTGAAGAATTCTTTGTTTTTTTTTTCATTTGTGTGATTAATGCTTAATCTTACTTAAACGAACAGCTTAGTTTTACGAGTGTCGCTAAATTAAATCCATAAATTATAGATTCCTTTGTAATACAAGAAAAATACTCGCTTCCAAGGTATTCGTAATTAAAATATTCTTTTTAGTCAGCCGCAGTTTCACTGCATGTTGAAAGAATACTAAGATATTTATTCACAATAGCTGATGAACTCTGCAACACTACAACCATCAGTTGATTCCAGTTAATTAAATTATAATTACTATTTATTTATTATATTTATATAATAAATGAAAAAGTCCAGTTAATTGTTATTATATACCTATGGATATTTTCATCTAAGAAACTTGTACCATACATTTTTCTTCAGGAACTGGTAATGGAAGCATTCTACGTCATATAAAACCACAAAAATCTGGAGGAGTGTCACATCTCCCCCTCATATAGGTGCTACCCATCCACCCCCTGCAATGTTTCCCCTTTCCACCTAATTTCTCCTGATCCACCTGCATGTGTGGCATCCTTATGGGAAATCCGCTCATAAATGATACTTGATGGTTGATGGAGAGTCCTTACTGTAACCTAAAGTTCATCACAGGTCATTTATATTTCTCATATAAAAGCAACATATTAAATAATAATCATGTACAGTATGTACATACATACAGTCGTCTCGAAGTCACGACGCTATTAATAATAATTATTATCGAACTACTTTTCGATATCGAAGTAGGCACAAAGCCCATCTCCGGACTCCGGACCCCGGATCACAATGCGTGCAATACTCGTAGGTATGTAATATACGAGTATGGCTATTAGACACAACAGGAAAGGAATAAAAAATAGCGAAATAAATGGCTCGGTAATAATATTCATGGACGTGTAAACACTGAAGCGGGCGATATAAAATGTTGGCTCGCCAAAAAATATCGAACACCTGTACGAAAAGAAAAACGAGAGTAGCTAAACAAAAGCGAAACGGGTCCGGGTGACTGCGATACGGCACGGCACGCGGTTAGTCCGGACTCCGGGCTGCGGGATCCTCTAGATCGGACTGTGTAGCCGAGCCGAGCGATGTCATCGTTTAAAAGCTGGATAAAAAATGTGGCTCGAGTTTTTTTATAAATGGTTTAGTCGCGCGGTAGGCGAATGTCCCACCCTGGATGCTCGCTATTGTGTCCGCTTGCATTGGAATTCCGTAAGGTGTGACAGCCCGATCGGCCGTCTCCCTCCCTCCTCACCCCGCTACACCCCCTCGCGCTTACCTGACTGTAATCAGCTATGCATATTAAATTAGTTAAGCGGGCTTTTATTTAATGTATCAGGCATCCGTGATATTTGTTTTCTTTATTGAATTGATATAATATACTGGATACTTTTAATAAAACATTCACTTTGAAGTCTATACAAATGACATTTCAATTTTGGCTGCTTCCAGTCAATTAAAATATCAAATTGTCAAGAATTTGGAATTGACAGTAATTGCCAGATCACTTACCTATAAGTCGTTCACTTCATTGACGAAGTTGGAGGCTTTAAAATTATGTTTTTGTTGATCAAAATAGAAAGCCCCTAGATCTTTTTAAACCTAATTTTCGCAAAAAATCAGAAATTGATATATTTAAGGTTGAGTAGAAAGTAAACACTGACATTGTAAAATGATTGATCAGAGTGTCTAAATTAAATTTTATAGCTTGTAATGTAAGGATAGTGGTTGTTCATTGTTTCATTCATTGTTGAAAATCATTTGTTCCTTTATGCTATTATCAGAGTAGATAAAGTATTGTACATTATCTCGAGTTGAAAGACAATTTCCCGCTTTCGGAAACTACACTGTAACTTTTTTCGCTTGTGCGAAAAATGTCACTTTCAACTGTCATTATGTAATATAGGTACTATATTACATAATATTATATCAAACAAGTGTAGGTAATCAAATCAAATTCAAGCAAATGAGCCGTTTCTTAAACACATGCATTTAAAAATTTAATTGCTGTTAATAGTCTGGCTAATTTTTGAACCATATTCATTATTTAAATGGCATATATTTTCAGAGCATAGTGGCTTCATTGCAATTAATGTGATATTTATTGTTTTTAACTAGCTTAATTGAGATGTTAAATTATCATTACGTTGACTGGAGTTCAAAGATTTATTTCCATTCAAATTAAATTAAGACTTCCACGCAATACGCAACTGCATGGTGTTTAACTCCGTGTAGATTTAATGAATACTGTTACTCCAAAAACTCATGAAACTTCTCGAATATTCCCTAAATGACGTTAACAAGTTTGTATTTTTTTTATTTTAGGTATTATAGATATATCTTGTATCTTTTTGAAAAATTACCACTCTGAATAAATCCGTTGGTGCTTTTTTGTTTTTGAAAACTCCTGACTCAGGTAAATTTTTGATGACACAACAACTCCCCAGCTCCAACAGCCCACATCAGAAGAACTTTAATGGAAAGGGGGTCAAGTGAACCCTCATTTTTTGATGGTGATTTAATTCTCTATGCCACTAAACAGTCATTTTGATGTTTTTTTTGCAATTGTCGAAAAAAAATCGATTAGTCAGAAGCACCAGAAGTAATTTTTTCTATGGCTGAATCCTTCTTAGTTTGGGGAGGATATTGAGCTGCGTAAATAACTTGGTCTTTTTTGAACCCAAACAACGGAACAGGCCATTTCAATGAAATTAATAAAAATAAAATTGACTCGAAAGTTATCCTCAAAAATTTGTTTTTTTTTTACTTAAAAAAGATTAAAAACGGTTATATGCCAGTCACATAATAGGCCCGTATTCATCAATAAATATAACCCCTGGGGTTATATTTTGGAACATGTCATTGGTTTAAAATTCGTAGCGTTCGTAGGGTTTGACCGTTAGACCAATCAGCTGTCAAAAAATTCGAAATATAACTCCAGAGTTATATTTTGAAGTTTGATGAATACGGACCGAGAAATTAAATTAGCTCTTAAATGATGGACTTGATAGTATTTGACCCCCTTGACAGTTAGCAATCTTATATGACAGGGACTGATGGGACTGGAGGGGGGTGGTTACGTCTAGTGGAAGTTCAACATCAAAAGGTGTTCCCCTAGAAACAAAAATTGTTTAGTCTGAGGATTTTTTCCAAAACCAATCGAGTTATTCAGAATGGGAAGCTTTCAAAAAAGACATCAGATAGGTATCAATATTTTTTTACAGATCTTCAATTCTATTTTATAAAAAAAAATATTATTCTATGTAATTTGTATCCATATTCCATATCCAACAAAAAAAAAAGATTTACGGTAAGGTAAGCGGTATAACTGTCTGTGGCTTGACCAGCTTGACCATAAAGTAAAGCATGGAGACAAAAAATTAATTGAAAACATTCAAGAAAATATAATTACACACACGCCGTGTGGGGTGCATTAAAATTAACAGGACAACGATTTAAACGGAATACTTAAATTCCCGGCTATATGGGCTGAAGCGAAGTAGTTTGTGGCGAGACCTTAAAACATTATAGGCCTTATTAAACCCATGATTATAAAACATTGTAATAAAATTTTACACATTAAAATAAAATTCAAATAAATTACAAATAAACTGGTCGTCATTAAGAGGATGTTTATGACACTTCTGTGGGATTCTCTCATATTTTTGTTAATAAATAACAGAAGAAAATAATAACCATAAAAATATAATGTGACTACTGCACTGCTATGTGTTTTTCTTTACGGGACGGGGAGATGATATTAGTCTGCCTGTCACATCGGGTATTAAATTAACTTTTATGTAAGGAATTAAAGGAATTGATAATAATTATGCATATTTTCATATGTGTAAATGAAAATAAAATGTTCTTAACCTTTCACAAGCTTAATTACTAATTAGATTGTTTTTATAATAAATTTTTTCCATTTTTTTATTCAAATTAGTACAAATTACTAATATACCACAACAAGATAAAATCTTCAATTTCCAGGATCTAACATACAGAACTTGATTGAATAATCTGCTGCATCCCTGACTCAATTTTTGGCTTGTTTAATATCCCCTGTTTTGATGTTTCTCTTTAAGAAAAAAATATTATACCTCATAAAAAATATCATACAGTATGAGTTCTTTTTATATAGGATTTTTCTCCACCTATAATAGGACCAATGCTATGGTCTGTTGGATGACCTTCTTGTCAATACATAAAATAAAAAATAAATTCAGCAATTCAAATCTGAAAATATGATTTCTTTACGGCCATTTGAATGAAAACGTTATTACTTCTGATATCAGTTTTATAAAAAAAATAACATTATTCTTAATGACTTTAATTAGATAATAGACGTCAATTCACGGGTAGGAACTAATCACAGCTAAACATTTGAAAGAATAAACAAAAAAAAATAAAAAATACGAGTAAGCGCCAATCACAACTGGACAGGTTCAGGGAATCACAGCATACTGGTATCAAAATGTTAAAATATCGCGTTCATAGTATGTACTCGAATACCGAACGAAACAACAAATAAGATGATACCGACACGAACACATTCGAACAGCAAACGAGGTAGCACGAAAATCGCTCTTCGATGCGGTTTTGTTTTATTTTTTAATTAACTGCCAGCCTATTTTATTAATAGCGTACGTAAGGGAAAATGCGCCACTGATGCGTGAGCTGTCAATAAGCATAATTAGTCAGACGAATCGTAGCGGCGTTGTATTAGGTATTAAATAATATAATAGCTAAAAATTGTGTGATGATTTTGTCAGAAAGTCGTAGAGAAAATAGCGCCTTCTTCTCGCAGAGAATGGCTTTATTAATTTAGACCTACCATGCGACATTTCGTGTTGAAAGTATCGTCCTCATCGTCAACAGTTATCAATCTCCGCTTCTTGGAGGAATCCTGTTACATGATGACGCTAATTTGCCGTAGTTACAAAATAGACCGATAATGCTAGTTAGAATCTTTAATAAAAAATGGGTTGATAACTTGATACGACTCTTTAAAGAGGGTGTCCAAAAAGTAGTTTTGATTTTTTTCTTAAACAGGGAACAAGTTACAGAAATGAAATCGAGTAAATAATTGAGTAGGCATATTATAGTCTGTAGTAGGCGTAGAGGAAACATTCAGTGGATAATTCAATAATTTTTGACTATAATTTTAAGGGGTAGAAAAGGCCACCATTAGAACGTATTTCGCGCGTAACTTTTCTTTATGCCGCCATTTAAAATATATTTTGAAAATTTATTCCCTACAAAAATGGTACCCTGTAGTTTTTTTAGTTTGATTAATGATCTTCCAAAAAAAGTATTTATTTGAATTTTAATTTCGTAGCGTGATTTGCGTAGGGTAGAAATCTTGGAAAAATGAATTTAATTATTGTTTTCCTTGAAAATGATTAATAAATCAAACTATCCAAAATACATTTCAGGATACTTTTGCTGCTGTAAGATAGATAATAACCCTTTTTTTTACTCTCCCTTTCACAGAGCTATATCTCATAAAAATAAGAAGATGTCCAAATTCAGTATCAACTGTTCCAAAACTAACTTTTGTTTACCTTTTTTAGCTTTTAGTTACTTTAGCCCAGACGGCAGGGGTTTTGATTTGGTTCATTTTATCATCTTTTTAGCCTCTCTTAAATATACTAAGTTTTCCCCCTCCCCCGACCCCCGGATCTGCCGTCATTTTGGGAAAATGTCAACAAAAAATGGTTTTTCACTAATATCAATGTTCTGAGTGGTTTTACGATTACGACAAAAAAGGTTTACATCAAAATTGAAGATGAGCACATTTCCTACTGAAAAGGTTGCTTTAATTTTTTTGTAGGAATAATGTTGTCAGCCTTACAGCCAAAAAAATCACGTATCTTATTGTATCTTGAAACTTACTGACGCTGTCCTGCATTATTGTCTGCTTCGCTCACCACAATGCTTGATTTTCTCATCGAGGACGAAGGAAAAACTTGGTATACCTATTTAAAATTTGGCAAAAGAAGGCATAATCTGTAAATTCTTGTTCCGATTTACTTAAGGCACAAAATTGAAGTTAATTAATTTCAATTTCCCTGACGCCTAGCCTATTTTAAATTGCTCTAAAAGAGGGAATCAACATTTCGATTAGGTTAAATTTGAGCAAACAACTTTTTAAATTGTAAAAATATTAGGCGGATCATTGTCCCTTTCACTCATATCCGTCCCTTGGCTCAGGGGTTGGGGTCTCTCACAATCTCGGTTCATAGTTCTCAAATGTTTTGCAAAACAAACCACTCACTTGTGGTCCTCAATAATATGGATTGCTGTTGCTGTGAGCATGCAGAGGCTGCAAAGATTTCTCAAATAATGGCGGTTGATACTGCGCCTGTGATGTGGAGAATGTTTCTTCATCTCTCCTTACAGTATGAATATTACCTTATACAGGGTCACATTAATCTACCCTCGTTGTATGGCTAACTTTGTTATTTCAAAAGTTCTAGATTAGGTTAAATTAGAAAAGTTGGGCAGATTTTTTTGCTTATTGAAAATTGGAAATTAAATTTTTGAAAAATTCAGTTATTACTGAAATATGCTGAAATAACTGAAAAATCTTTTTTTTTATTTTAGCCATACCTTTTTTATTTTTGGAAATAATTGAATAATTTTTTGTAGGCTAGCATAAGTCGTCAAGAGTCATCAATTCGACAGTTCATAAATTTCCAAAGCCAACAAAATCCCAAAGTTTTCATTGTCAACTTTTGTTTTTCTTATCGCCGCCATATTGGATTTTCATGTGTATTAAGGAAGTAAATTAAGGAAACCAAAAATCTATCACATTCAAAAAAAATTTATTCAAAATTTCCTTCTTTTTTCGAAAAAAAAGCTAATTTTGCCCAACTTTGCTAATTTATCCTAATCTGTAACTCTTGAAATGACAAAGTAGATTGTTGTCACCTTGTTTTTTTTTCTAAAGTGCTCGTGTTCTTGAATGTTTTGCTGGTGTTACCCAATAATGTCTAGCGTAATTGAAATTCTGAAAGGTATATTATTTGCCTACGTTATAAAACGGTCATAAAACTGATGCTAAAACAAGTCAAAGCAGAAAATAATATCATTATCATGCACAAATAAATTATAATTATCAAGAGTGAAAAAAAAAGAAAAAGTAAGGTTTCTTTTATATTTTACAGACTTACATAATGATCACTACAAAAAATAGTAACAAGCACTTTTTCGCTTTAGAATGATGTTGTTACAAGACAATTACGTTTCTATTTTATTTGTTTTTTTTTAATGAATCTACCTATAATACAAAGTATTCTTTATAATATAAACGAAGAAATTTAATAGAGCCTTATAGAAAATTAATAAACAAATTCACATGCAGATGAAAGACCAGGCTAAATTAACAATCCAAAGAAACAAGAACAATGGAGAGAGCCGATCTGTTCAGACACAGGCTTCATAGGCGACCCGCCGTGTTTTGAAGGAGAACGATATTGAATAATTCAATGTAAATTATTTTTCCAATACAATAAATCTTTTGTCATTGAATCGAGTGGAAGGGTGAGAAGGCAAGAAAGGCTGTTCGGGCTCACCATTGGCACTGTACAATAATTAATTGTTAAAAGTTAATGATGGATGATGACTGGGAGATTCTGAAACATTAAGAGAATCTCTAAGGGGTCACGAATTTGTTAATTACCAATGATAATAATCTGAAAGCTGTCCACGAGTTTACAGGTATGTCTTCTGATAGATTAAGCTTACTTGTATAAATTATTAATAGGAGCAAAGAAGGTTCGGTTTCATGTTTCTTCGAATTTTTAAAAGAACAAGTTCGTGTCATTTTTACTTTTACGACAGTTTAAGTATTTACCCACACCTAATTTAAAAAAATACAGTATTTCAACATAGTCTGCTTCATCCTTTTGAATATATTACAATGTTGTCCTAGTAGTACAAAATTTTAGATTCTGTATTTGGAAACATTTAATTTGAGATATTTTTGAGTTGCTATCATTCTGTTTCCAATTAATTTAATATTTTTAGCATATTATGAGTTGTATGATTTATTTATATATAGGAAACTATAGTAATAATTACTCATAGTAAAATAAGGTCAAAGAAGTCACAAAGAAAAGAAATTACTCGGTATGAAATTCTATGTTCTAACAACTTTATCTGAGGCACTAGTTGATCCAAAGGAGTGGCAGATCATTTCACCAGGTGGGCGGCAGGCCTTCTCCTAAAGTCAGGTGTAAATTCCTCAATACCGCACTGAGAACTCGGAATGTACAGTCGCTTCCATGTATAAATAATAAACCATTATTTTTGTATAAATACATTTTTTTATTTATTGAAAAAAGATTATCGCTGCCATATTTATTTTATATATACAGGGTGTCCCAAGATTTCTTTATCAAGGGATATCTGGGTTATTTCAAAAATTAAACAAATGAAATTCAGGAAATTTCAACCATACCCCTAAGGCTTTGCAGTTGCACCCTCAATGCCTCTTTACGCCTTTCCACCCCTAAGTAATCATCCCCTACTTTTTTTTTCAAATAACACCCCCATATTTTTTTGCTCGGCAGGATTGTTGACTTCTTTCTGAATACATTGTCATACGATTTTTTCAAATCGAGACATATCTAGCACGCCGAAAACAATATAATATCAAAACAAACGAGGGTTGTCAAGGAGTTGCAATTTCTTGTTTTTTGTGTTAATGTTTCCTCCAACCACCTTAACTAGTAATACCGGTGTTACTCGATATAGGCGTTAATAATAATAATTGCTTCTGTGATTTTAATGTCATAAGTATTAAATGTTAATTGTTATTCCTTGACAACCCTCGTTTGTTATATTATGTTGTTTTCGGCGTGCTAGATATGTCTCGATTTAAAAAATCGTATGAAATTTGTATTCAGAAAGAAGTCAACAATCCTGCCGAGCAAAAAAAATATGGGGGTGTCATTTGAAAAAAAAAAAGTAGGGGATGATTACTTAGGGGTGGAAAGGCGTAAAGGGGCATTGAGGGTGCAACTGCAAAGCCTTAGGGGTATGGTTGGAATTTCCTGAATTTCATTTCTTTATTTTTTGAAATAACCCAGATATCCCTTGATAAAGAAATCTTGGGACACCCTGTATAGGTTCCACTCTTGTAATAATTTTACTGCTGGTCCTATCCCATTTATTGTCATAATATAGAGTGATGATAACAATACCATTTGCCTCCGTTCGGAATGGGGTTAATTATAAAGAGAACATTTTCGCCCATAGTTTCTACGATTTAAAATATGATTGAATTAAAAATGAGAATGTATTGTTGCATTTGGCTTTAGAAACTTCTTTTAGGGAAACATTGGTTTGAAAATTTTCCCAATTTAAGCGAAAAAGATACGCGAGAGTATGCCAATATCTAATAAGAATTAAGAACTGCATCTGTGAGATTGAAAAAAATATCTGCTTTGTATACACGCATGGTTGAGGAAAACATTCACTATGCTATTGTAATATTCAAGAGTTACTGTAAATTTTATTTGCAGCAATGTCAAAAATTTTTAATTAAGAAACGAAAATGAAGACAATATTGTGTTTTTCTTCATTGTATCAGCGCGCCATGGTAATTTAAACCAAATGACAGATCGAAGGAAACATTAAATAGAAAATAGTATGTAAATTAGCACGTTACGATTCGAACAAAACTGGGGTGAATATTCTGGATATTATTTCGGAATCGATAAATAAAAAACGTCTTATCACCTGAGGAAATTTTACTCCCTCGTTTGACAAGGTAAGTAGGTACAAATATATACTTTAGTAGGTAACATATTAATATGACGTCATTAGTTTTTGCATGGCCAATGACGTTATTATTATCATTTGTGATACATAGTTGCAAGGGTCTTTTCTAGGAGACTATTGCAAATTTACAGAAAAACCGGGAAAAAAAATTAAAAAAAAAATCCTCATAGTTTCCCGTGTATATTCCTCCCGTGTAAATCCTCCCGTGTTAATTCAAAAAGTTAATCGAATACTTGAGAGTAAAACTCTCAATTTCTTGAAGGTTCACTTTAAAAACTCAAAAATTGTTTTATATGGGAAACTTAGTTTAGGAAGTAGGTAATGTTTTTCTTATTAAAAATACCTTAAAAATAGTGTAGGTTATATCAATGCTTTTTCAAAAATGAATTTTACATTTAACTGACAATATTCTCCTTACAAATACCTTTGCAATAAAGTATCACAAGTAGGGGATTACCTTAAAAAAATGATGACTGGCCAAAAACCAATGACGTCATCAAATAAAACGTCACATATACCGAATTATGAATTCTGTTCCAATCTTTCTGCACACAGGATAAAAAAAAAGTTATTTGGGCTCATAGAAAAAATTGCTTACCTCATGACAAAGGCAGATAAAAACACCGTTGAAGACACGAATGGCTATTTCGCTATTTTTATGAGCTCATCAGCATGCCATACGGTTGTACTTGGTGTAATTTTTCACCTCTTGCAAAAAACCGTTTGTGTAGATAAGGATGTTCGAATGAAACTCCGGAATCTATAACCACTAGTGACATCTCTGTTGGGATCTTATAGGGAAGCTTTTATTTCAATCAACGCTTTTACCCTGAAAATCGAAACTCACCATGAAGTTTAAATTTTATGAGGATTTTTGGTACGTTAGGAGGAGTGTGCTATAGTTCATGATGGAAGAGCGCCTAAGCACCGTAACAACCGTACTCCTTGGCATGATAATTGTAATAATATACTGAAAAGGAAATTTCAGGTCAATTTATTAAATAGATAATTTTGTTTATTTAAAATGAGTGTTTTATCATCTCACGCCACAGCAGAAAACTATATATGACTTAGGAAGGATTCACTTTGAAGGAATTTTCTGGTAATTTTATGGGGAAATAACCTTATTCAGAGAGTCAATAATATCTATGTAAAAAAACACACTGTATATACCACCATTCGCGATATATTTTTTTATTATTTCGAATATTTACTATTTATATATATGTAGTAGTTTTTGAAGTCATTTCGGGCTTTATAGAATTTGTAGCCACTAGAGCCCGGGTTGGGCGGTTAATAATTTTTTTTGATGTGATATATTTCTTAAATCGTCATGGGCATCGAAAACCTCTTCCGAAATAACTTATTATTCTCAAATACAAACCTCACATCAAGAGACCGTATCAAACACCTTCGTTAACATTGACACCGAGGTAATATACCTGGCTGGCACATACAAGCTGACTTGATACTATCATCAATAATAACAATATTATCTTCATTAACATATTAAGTGTGGCGTAGCCTCTGCAGCTGTCCAAATATTAATAGATCCACATTTTTAATTTTATTCACAGCTCCGGCCTCAGACCAGCGGATTGCCATGCCGGATATATATTAAACTCAACAGTTTTATGGTCGATTTATGCACCCGATTAACTCTGATGGGTGACAAGATGGAGATACAGACACCTACTGAAAATCAGTATCGTGGATGCTACACTCGGTATAGTAATATGTATTATCTTTCTATAATGAAATCCCGTAGGTGGATTTAAGGAACAGCTGTTGTTTATTTTAATAAAAATTAAATAAAACCCGAAATTTGACATGCGTATTGTATGATTTAACTTTTGATTTGAAAATTATTATAAGGGGGGATTACATTTTCATAATAACAGGGTGATTGAGACTTCTGAAAAAATTGTTTTTAATTCTTACGAATAAGCCTAACAGTCATTCCCATTATTGTAACCAGCGCAGCGAGAAATATTTAAGTTACAAAATTTTAGTTGTACAGGGTGTTAAGAAAATGACGGATAAACTCTTTAGTACATTGGAGAGGACACCCAGTAAAGTACGGGAAAAATAATTTTTAAAAATCCAAAGCTACACTTTAAAAGATATAAGCAAAAGATTGAACAAGATTTTCCTTACGAAAATCTTGGCCTGCCGGCGGCGTCGGGCCTTCGGCCCGTAGTGTCAGTAGATCCCAGTCAAAGTTGAAATTTGTCATCAGTTGTTTTTTTTATTGGAGTTTTTCTATATCAGTACGGCCCTGAAAGCATTAGATTCCCTGTCAAAGTTAACGCCTGTCACCTCCTTTTTTTTACTATTTTTTCTATATTGCTCCTGAAGGACCAATATGTGAACTTACGAAAATTCGCGTGGAAGTTAGATACACGTAAAAGTTACGTTTCTGTTAGTTTGAGTGGAGGGTGAGCGGAGAGACCCTTTTCTTAGTCACATGCGATTACCTCCGAGATCTTATTTGGATCACCGCGAACAGATTTACATCGAAAAATGTGCGAAAAACACTTTTTCCTTTGAGAACATGAATGACCATTGAAAATTTTCGCTTCCAATCGACTAAATCGCACGTCATTTTATTAAAATCGTTCAAACAAAGTCGGCGGTTATATTAAACATAAGGTAATATATTATGCAACTAAAGCAAATTAGTGCACGACATTTGAACTCTCACCGGAAAGTCAATTCTTGCGAACGTAAACTTTGAAATTTCGTCAAAATACTCGGCCATTTTCGATCCGTTGTAGCGTCGCCATTTTTGAAACTTGAGCGAAAAAAATATAAATTGTGACAAAAGAATTCTTCGACTACCAAGCGCACGTCATCCCCGAGTCTCTCTGTACCCGGAAATTTCGAAGAAAAAAGTTTCCGACTTTTGCTAATTTTCTCGCATTTTGCATGAAAATCGGCGAAGTTTTCAAAGAGAAAATGTGCATTTCTGATATTTTTTATTGTAACTTCGGCCTCGATTATCGTAAGAAGATCGCAAAGGTAACGTCGTGTGGGCGAAAAGTGGTGCTAGGCGACTGCAAAGTATCGTCGTAATTGACCTAATAGTTTGTGATTTATAAGCTATCAAAGTTGATTTTGAAAAAAAGAATTGGCCAATTTTCAAAAGCGCCTGTAGCGGCCATTTTGGAAGATTTCGTGATCGCATTTTAACTTTTCTGTTGCAGAGGAGACAACCTATCGACGAAAAACAACCGTCGATTCGACGCACCCACCGTTCCGGAGAAAATGGCCGAGCAAGTTTTTTTCTGAAAATGAAGAAGAGGGGGACCCCTTCTTCAAAAATCAAAAAAAATCAAAACGGTTAAAAATTTTAGAACGGTACGTTTGAATCGTAAAGAGTCTCGAACCGAAGACCGTTTCTCGCTTACTCTCTTAATTCCGGAGAAAATAGCGTTCGAATATCTAATTATGCAGAAAATACGTAAACGCGACCTAGGACCTAGGGATATAATTTTTAATGATTCGAAAAATCAAGATGGCTGTTTTTATTTTGACGTGACGAAGAGACTCTAAGCTACAACACTGACAGCTGTCAAATATCAAATCTGACCGGCATTTATTCAAATTATGAGTTCAGCACAAGCGGAATGTTCGGCTATTATACGCGGTGCGGAAAATTTTGACAGCTGTCAAATGTCAAATCTGGCAGCTGTCAAATATGTCGGTGATAAAATATGTCAAATCTTAAGTTAAGGTCATGCGGAAAGTTCGGCTATACGGAGCGCGAAGCGCGAAAATGTTTGACAGCTGTCAAATGTCAAATCTGACAGCTGTCAAACACGTCAGTTGTCAAATATGTCAAATCTTAAGTTCAGGCTATGCGAAGAGTTCGGCTATACGGATGAGCGCGAAGCGCGAAAAATTTTGACAGCTGTCAAATGTCAAATCTGACAGCTGACAAACACGTCAGTTGTCAAATATGTCAAATCTTAAGTTCAGGTTATGCGAACAGTTCGGCTATACGGTTGAGCGCGAAGCGCGAAAAATTTTGACAGCTGTCAAATGTCAAATCTGACAGCAGTCAAATTTCAAATATGTCGAATATGTCGAGCTGTCAAACATGTCGAATTTCAAGTTGAAGTCACGCTGAAAGTTGGCCTACTTGCGGCGTGAAGCGTGAATTTTTTTTTTACGGCACTCAAAATGGACGGCGCTTTTTTTTTAATTAAATAAAAAACAAAACAAAAATTATCTACATATCTGTCAAAGAAAAAATTTAAAAAAATTAAAAATAAAAAAAAAAAGTGAAAGTAGGTTTTGCTGGGATTCGATCGCGAAATCTGAGCTGAAACTGATGATAAAACTGTGCGGGTACGCGTGCACGATTGCCGCTCACAAACGGAGAATTTTCCGGGAAAATGTTTCAAATAAAAAATATAGCATTTAAGGAACTACTCAAGAAAGCTCTGATTGAATATTTCGCTAGGATGCACCGTTTCTGAGAAGGAAATTTTTTTTGGTGTTTAGAAAAAACAACAGACTTTTTTGTTTTTTGAATAAGTCGCTTTTGTCGACTTTTCACGTGAAATTTCAACATTATCTTTTTTGTAGGCAATGAACGACTCTAACACACTGCTTTGTCGTTTTTCCGATCTATCTGAGAAATTTCGCAAAACAAATCGAAATCATGGGCAGAAAGTGAAGCAACATTCCAATTTTTCACTTATTTTTAATTTTCCGCTCGCTCAATTTTTTTTTCGAAAAACAATCTCTACAATGATTGTACGTCTATGCTTTCCCCAAGTAACCGTGCAAACGGAATCTCCCCGCTATGTACCGTTACCGAGAAACAAATCCTAAAGTCGGGACGTTTTAAAAAAAATACGGCTCTGAACGGGGCCTTAAAATTCTCGGATCCGGCCCATTTTCAATAGGTCGTATTTGGGGGTCCCCAGGTACGTCCCCACCAAGTTTCATCCCGATCGGTACAACTTTCGGACACTTGGAGTGTTTCCTAGCCGATTCCCGAAAAACCCCGAAATTCCCGAAAAAATGACACTTCCCGGGAACGGATCCCGCTCATTTTCAATAGGCATCGCGGGACCGTGCGCCGCTTCAACCGAGCCAAATTTCATCTTTCCCAGATGAAAATTGGCGACTGTAGAGTGTTTCCTAGAAAAGTCACAGACCCACAGACTGACCGACACTCAATTTAGCGGCGATACTTTCCAGATACTTACGAAAAATTTCTAAAATTTATATTTTCAATATAAATTGTAGGAGTTTCGTAAGTTAACAATAAATTTGGCAACGTTTAACACGATAACTGCTGGTATTTGGTAATTTCGTCTAATTTCTAACAATGTAGGTAGTTAAGATATCAAAATCGTTGTTGCCAAATGATTTTTTCAGCATCTTGGAAAAGAAAAGAAAAATCTTATATATTAAATTTTCCAAGCCAGTAATACACCTTAGGCAATTTTTTTAATTGATAATGATTAAAGTACCCTTTTTTATATCTGTAAAATCATCTAGTTTTTGCAAATACCGAAAAACAAAGATATAGTAAAATGTTAATTTTGGCATTTTTTATCTCGCCAAATTGGAGACCAGAATTTTTAAAATTATTTTTCCCGTACTCTACTGAGTGTCCCCTACAATTTACTAAAGAGTTTATCCGTCATTTTATTAACACCATGTATAACAAATAAAAATTACCGACGCTAGTTAATACGGAGAGCACTAATTAACACTCAACTCTAGGGTAGTGGTGTTGTTATGGGTTGGAGACACAAACAAAATTAAACAATGACATTCTTTAAAAAATATATTATGTTTTTTTAATGAATATTTTTGAAAATATTTCTTCAAAAAATGAAGAAAAAAATCACTGAATTCCACTAAGTACTTAGTGAACTAAGTTATAGCTTCGTGCTGCTGATTGATAATTGGTATGAGGTGCTGGTGCTGGTTCTGGTGCTTTCCTTGGAGTAAGGTTCAACAAAACTGATTATTCGCCATGGCTGCATGGTCGAGCTCAGACTTTACTAAAAGTAGTGGAGTAGAACTGACTGATGGACTCCACAAATGGCAACTCAGGAACATGCTTCAGGAACAACGAATCTTGCCTCCAGAAAAAGGCAAATCAGCTCCCAGGAAAAGACTATAAAACGGCTCAATCACTGAATGTTCATAGTAAAGCAGCAGCAACAAATCGGTTTCTGAACGAGTATTTTTTTAAAATCTTACTTGACATAATAATTAAAATGAAGATGTGAAGCTACTTGCAGATCCGAGTAAAATAATCTATGTGGCAATTATTTAATTTAATAGAAAAATACAGTAATTCACATGCTCAACGTTAAAAAAGTATTAATAATTTAATAATAATACTTACCAAAGGATTAAACGGAGAGATGGAAGATATTATTATAAGAAAATTTAAAAAAATAGTTTAAGCAACCTATGGCGAAGCTGTATGGACGCTGGTTCAAAAAGCCAAAAATCATTTTCAATTCCAAAAAAATCTGCGAACGTCAAAGGCATTGTGGTAACCTTGAGATGACAATTGGCAGACTGGTATAAATGACCGTAAGTACTTAATTACGTTGATCCTAAACACAATTTAAGAGAGTAGACGAAAGGCAAGACCTGCAGAGTTGCTTGGAAAGTTGCCTATAACTATTGTTAAAATGAAATAAAATAAAAGCAGTGAGATTGTAATAAATGTAAGAAATGCAAAATTCTGATAAATAAAAAAAATCTGTTACACCGTTAAATTAATAACAACTTTGTTATTTTTCTGCAAAAAAATATTATTTCAATAATAATAATTATAGTCATTATGGGGAACTTTGTCCGTATCCTATTTTTTTGCACAGTTATAGATATTCAAATTTATAAGTCGCTCAGATCTCAATAACATTAGGTAGGTACCAATTCACCATCCTACGCCTTATAATAGAAACCTGAAGTAGGTATCAGGTTTAATTTCTGATATCAGAACTTAAAAATTTAACGTCTTCCAATAAAAAGAGGCTCGTAGCGATAATTAACGAGAAATAAAAACGTATACTTACCTTGGATCATGTGCCACCACTGGGCAATAAAACACAATTTACAAGCTCAACACGTATTAGCAATTAGCCGTTGTGTCAAGGCAAGTTTTTAATTAGATGCAATGTCGTATATATCCCTCTACAAGGTGTATTATCTTAAGTGTATACAGTTTATTTTATTTCTTTCAAATTATACCCGATCACAAGATCGACTGGCGATATCGCCTCCGCATTGACCAGCGTCGATGTTGCCCGGAATTCGGGATCTCAGATCAATTAAATTCATTAGGGAAATTTTAAAGAGCTGAAAAGGAGAATTTACTGAAAGCTCACGATATTTTAAATTAATAGATAGTAAGATACATCATCTAAAAACCTACATCAAGAAAAAACGTAATCATTTAGGCTCCATTAAAAGATTAGGTTGTTAATCCATTAAATTAATTAAAAAATACAATAATTGAGTTGTAAAAAAAAAATCTGCCACAACACATAGTAACACATACTTAATATAATTTTTAAATTTTTTTCTTCTACCTCTAAGATAAATTTGATTTTTAATATAAGTTTTTAGTATTTACATAAGTCAAACGATTCTTTAGTGAAATAGTTTTGAAAAAAAATCTATAGCACAACAAACTTACTTACATTTTTTGTTTGTTAATGTTTCCTTAATCTTAATTAATTGAAAAAGTATTATGTTCTAATTTTGTCTCTAATAATTATTGTTTCACACGTGCGAACCAAAATAACATGTCTTGTGTGCCAGGAATTTAATCTAACAATTATTATTATTATCGAACTATTTTATCTTATTGTTTTTCTGGTGTGTAGGTACCTATGTATTACTGAATAATTACTATTTAAAAATATTTATGATTGTATTCTTTGGATATTTTCCAGGTCAGAAGGAGCGATAAAAATTGAAAGTTTACTGCATGTCTGGTCTGATAATATCAATACAAATACAGGATTGTCTCTAACGCCTCGCAAGATACGATTACAAGAGAAATAAACTATCCACCAACTAACGATAATTTTTTCCTTAATTTTTATTGCCAATAAACACGTTGTTTCTTGTATGACATCGTTTCAGTAAAAATCACAACAAGACCAAACAAGACATCCCCTCGGTGTCAATAAATAAGGATCCCTACCTATGCCCGGCTACAATAATATAAATAATGTAAGTCCAGACGACAATGTGCATAATAAAACATTGATACACACAATCCAGATCAATACCGCGTGTTCCTTTATCAGATCACAGGCTTCAAATAAAATAAATTCGCGGGAGTTTCCGCTCAGCTGCGTCTTGGCCGTCGACGGTCCCTCGTTTTTACTGATTACTCAACTGGACGACACGGACTTTGACTACCATACCAGTAACGCATTTAATAAAATTTATAGTGCAGATTTTGCACATGAGACGAAGAGATCGAGTAGGTAAAGTTAATTTATTTATCACCCGGTCGGAACAATGGCTAATATCAGTTAACACTGTACTCTGGCGTGTCACCCAGTGGACTGTAAAAATATCATTTCTGTGCAATTATACAGTAAACTGGATTATATAAATTGTCCGTTTTATGACTGGTACTGCCAGTAAAATGCTGTACTGCACATTATTTATTCACGTAGTGTCCTATTTATTGCCAGGAATGCATGCAGACAACATTTTGAAAAGAAGAAAAATGCGCCTGCATTATGAGCGTGTACGAGTAGTTCGTTACTGATCACAGATTGACGACTGATATAAATCTTAGGTCTGACCCTGCTAATGAACACACAATATAGGTACGAGTACTTGGAGAAAAAAAATGATATTATTATTAATTGTCTGTTATGTTATATGAACAAACTTAATTATTTTATATACGGGGGGGGGGGGTGATTTTAGATAGATTGGTGATAGTAAAAACTTTATTCCAATTAAATAATATAAGAACGTCTGTAATAGGCTAAAAAATTCTAGGTGCTTAAATTTAGGTAATGGAGAATTGTCTAAGATTTCAAGGAGGTAATTATTACAGTCATGCTTTGGACAAGTCAACCTTTCATGTCTAAGATTATGGGACTGGGCATAACGAACTTTACTTGGTGTGCAACAACTCCATCTACAGATCTACAGATGAAGAAGTACGTTACTTCTTCGATCGGCCTCTGGGTAGCTCTCCCAGAAGGAAAGGGGGAGGAGGTTAATCGCCGACCTCTTGGCTGAGGTATAAAGAAATATTTCCCCGCTTCGACCACGGTATTGATACTTCGGTGAATGCCATGGTCGAGTGGGAGCTCGGCAGCTAGATTCAGAAAACTGGTGATCCCTATTTATGAAGCCCCTGTTTCCAAAGGGGGCAACCTCGCATTAACTCCTTCAGACATTATTATAATTTATGGACTGAAATCAAACAAGTTGTGGAGAAATCTATTGATATTTCTTAATTTGGACTTTGAAAGTTCGCAGATCTTACAGTCTTTTGCTTTTGGTTTTCCTCTTTTGTCAATTGCTTTTCCTTATTTATCAAATGATTTTCTTATTTTTCTATCTATCAATGATTATAGTCATTGATAAATGGGGGACACTCATTTGACAAATAAGGAAAAGCAATTGACAAAAGAGGAAAACCAATAGAAAAAGACTGTATATAGACAAGAAAAGATATAGGGTTTCAACGTTCATTTATGTAGAAAGTGTGACCGAAAGTCGATTATTCTGCATTTTTTGGGACAAAGAAGACATCAATTTAACGTAAAAATATAACAATTTATATGATCCTTAAAAAAGGTAACAGTTATTTTGTTTCATTTATAGTTCGTGCAGTAATAGCAACCAGAAGGTAAGACATTTAATTAATCTAAAAATAGTCTTAACTTAATTCTCATAAAAATACTCTAGTTACGCCACACTCTGGTGCAGTCACACTTCTGCTCAAACAGTTAGACGTTCCCTCTTTGTCCTTGTCTAAATCACCAATGGATATTTAACATTTTGATATACAGTGATATAGTTTATAGGGCTCTTCAAATTCTGAACCTAATGATATAGAACTTTGGTACAAAAAAAGAAGACTAAAGTGTCACTTGTCAAAGATGACGTTGTCTATGTGAATTTTAAATAACATAAAGGGGTCATACCTCATTTTGAAGGTATTTGAATTATCCACACACAAATGAGGTTAATTTTTTTACTTTATACAGGATTAATATCATTTAGGACGTTTATAGTTCCCTCTTTTAAATTCTGAGCCGAATCAGATGGGTATCCCTCAAACTTCTTTCAAGCGAATATTGATCGAAGTTGGATTTACATGGATTTCCTTATACAGTGAGAGTTTTTTAATGCAGAACATAGGAAATGGACTTGGGAAACGTTGCTATGGAAATCGATCCGTTGCCAGGCAAAGTTGTTAATGCTTTGCGATAATACCGCCATTTCAAATTTAATTATTAATTTGACGTTTATGAGTAAAACTTTCACAATTGGTTGTGTTAATTCTGATCACTGTAATCAGCGTAAACGAGCTGCAATAGTTTTAACCAAAGAAACTGAAGAAATCAATATTTTGGCTTCGGTAGAAAATAATCCAGAAATATCTACAAGACAAATTGCAGCTGAACAGGCCATAAGTCAAACGTCTGTTATTCGAAGCTTGAAAAAGCATGGATATAAATCATTTAAATTCCAAAAACATCAAGAACTTAGACAAGGTGATGCCGAAAGTAGAATCGTTTTTTGCGAAAGGATGTTTGAAGACATTAATATGGACCAAAATTAGGTAATCCTCCACTTTACGTCGCCGCCATAATGCGCGTGCGCGAAATATATCAGGTCAGGTGGCAGTTTAGAACAACAAATGCATGCATAGTTGCCATCACCTTTATTTGCAGGATCTATTATCAAATAATGAACTTTTTAATCTTAATAATAATGAATTACCTTGTTGATAATCAACGAATTATGTATTATTAATGCATGATAATAAAAACACATTTTATGTCAGGTCTATTGGTCAGGGTAGGTTTTTTTTCATTTTAAGGAAATTTTGGCCAGTCGAATAAAAAATGCGGATCACTATAAATCAGGTCTTTGGTCAGGGTAGGTTTTTTTTCCTTCAAATGTCCTTAAAATGAAAAAAACGTACCCTGACCAAAGACCTGAATATCAAGATTAAAAAGTTCATTATTTGATAATAGGTAGATCCCTCAAATATAGGTATTGTAAATAAAGCTGGCAACTATGCATGCATTTGGTGTTCTAAACTGCCAGCTGATCTGATATTCCGCGCACACGCATTATGGCGGCGACGTAAAGTGGAGGATTACCCAAAATTATTATTTGAACCAAATAATATTCACAGATGAGTCAACATTTGTTAAACATGGCGAACCAAATTCACAGAACTGCAGATATTGGACTAAGGAAAATTTGCACCGGTACCATGTCACTAGGACACAATATCCACAGAAAGTAAATGTGTGGGCTGGCATTGTCCACAGTCACATTTTAGGGCCCTTTTTCATCGAAGGTAGGTACCTTAACCTCTGAACGGTATATATGCAGCTACTGCAAGAAAAAATCATTCCGGCCATAAATAACTGCCAATTTAATAGACTTTAAAATAAAATTCACGTAATTATTAATGAATAATTTATATTCTAAAACCCGCATTATGTCATCATAGCTTATTATATCGGTTCTGAAGAACGTTTTTATATTTATGAACAAAAAACACCTAAATACATTTGCTGAGTGAAATTACAATTATTATTATTGTAATATTTTCAAAATGAAAAAAAACATCTAATACTATCTTGAAAAGTTCTAAATCTGATATTTAAAAAAAAAAAACACTGCAGGGTGGTATAAGTCATACCCCGTCTCTTAGATTTTCCTGAGGAATTGTTAATTACTGGCAAATAAAACACTTCTGTCTAATATTTAGACACGAATATTTATTGATCTCAAATCATAGTTACATCACCCTTACAGGAGACATCATAAATCATTTTTTTAATTAATGAATTTCTATCAACAATGTAGAATACATCGGTTATTATAGCGATCTGTTTTAATTATCTACCAACTATAAGGGTTGACAAAAAATGCTTGGAATATTGAGACCGGAGAAATCAAAAAAGAAAATTTTGTCAATCTTTCTTTTCAACTAATTTTAACTTCTTCAACACATAATATGTAGTGCATCCTAAGAGAACAGAAACATTTATTTCACAGAATTTATTCAATTAAAAAACGTTCAATTGAAATTTAAAAAAAATAATAATTCAAAAATACCGATTGCAAATGACGATAACCGTAATATTGATGAGTGAGAGTCCTTTTATTCTATTTATTCGAGGCTTTGTTTCATAAGAATAACCCGTTCGATGATAGATTTGCAGGGTTGGTTCGGTCGGCTGGTAATCGCTCCATCGAACAAGGGGAGGTGTTTTTATACGTGGGAGATAATTTATGCGATTTTAACAGACCGAACTGGATGTAACAATGGCACATTATCCGGCCCGGAGTAATTAGCGATCAAGTAGGTGGAAATGTGGGGCACACACACAGCTTTCATACAAGACAAAGGAAATAAAAAAGCATCGCACAATAATGCCCATCTGCCTGTGCTACACACCCTACGTACTCGGCTTCTATAATTAAATACTGCGTGCTTCAAATACTCAATTCGATGATGGTACTAAAAATGCGAGCGCGAAACTTGTATCAAAATTATTGAAGCCCACATTACATTAAATTTTTTGTCTTCGTTTACTATATCCGGTTAAATTTTTAATATAAGAAAAATCGTGAGGCTATAAAATTGTTTAAATTATTTGTAGAACTAGGTATGCTTATTAAGTTCATAACGGTTTCATTGTTTATTCTGCAGGCAACACGTAACCCTTACGTTTTTACTGCATTGCCTGCATTGTGATTACCTACCTAGATTAAATTGCACTTAACTAGGTATAGATATAGATACCAATATCTGTCGAAATGAGAAGAAAGAAGTCAGTTGCTCTGAAACAATAAGGGCCTAGATCTCTTCTAGTTACAAAGGTTTCAACACATCGTATCATTTAATCATCACTAAATTTTTTTATATTTATTGGCAGTTAATTCTATTTAAGGCTCAAATGTTAGTCTCAATTCACTTAACCCCTTACTTTAGCGGGCCTCCAAAATGCCTTTGACCACTTTTACCGAAGAAATACTCTTTCTGCTGACTGGAAAGATTTCTCCGCTTTCTTGCGATTGTCGCCGTAGTTTCCACAAACGCAAGCAACTGGATTGTCGGGAATGAATTTGATGCTCTTTGACTATCTTCCGATTCCCCTCGCTTTTCGATAACTTGAGCATACCTTGGAGAAATCGAGATTCAATCTGTGAAACTGTAAAATGAAAGATTTACAGTTTTACAGATTCAGTCTCACATTTTTTTCAAAGTAAGTATGCCCAAGTTACGTTTTCATCTGCGCACACGATAGATGCATTAACACGCTGTTGTTATAAATACACTCTCAGCTTGGTGAGACAAAGAAAGGCATGCACTGAACTTTTTTTCTCTCATCGGTATGTAGAGTTCGTACTTAGCATGCAAATAACCATCAGAAGTGATATATCCTCTCCGCCACCGGCGTCGAATAAGAAGACAAGTAGGTGATCAACACTAACAGGAAGAGTTGAAGGCTTGCTTGCATTCCGGACTGTCATGAGCCGACCTGACACCTATCTGTCCGGCCTTTAGCAATGCAAATGTCCGCTCTGGAAAACAATTAAGCCCCGCACGGCATCCCTGATTGAATAATACACACGTTGCGAGATCCATCACTTGATATGTAATTAAGTGAGGTGGGTGCGGCCGGCAACCAGGTGGCTACAAGAGGCAATCACGTTATACAGCCTGGTTGTGTTGTGACTATACGCGGCTTCTTATGGCAGGGAATCTCCGCGTTAACGCCGCAGGTTGAAGTTGAACGATCTGGAACATTGGAAAATTTTACTCTAAATTTTGCGCTTAAGTACTACAGCAGGTGCTTTAAAAAGGGCGATCAAACAATATTGAAAATCACAATCCCCCAACAAGTTTTCATTCATTCCTGGCTCAAGTGTCGGGTACATTTTAGAACTTTTTTTAGATCTTTTTTGAAAGAAATTAATGTAGGAGTCAACTACCATGAATGTGCTAGAATTCAAACTTAAAAAATTGATAAATGCTAAAGAAATCATATCCAGCAAAGAGATGTTCAAAGAATTTGTAGGTACCTATACATACAGGTTGGAAACATAAGTGGGTCATATGAATTTAACATGCAAATTCAGGTTTGTGCAAATTATATTTCACCAGCAAAATTTGAAAATGAACAAGAATTTTCTTTTGGATATTTTTGCACTATTAGTGAAGTGTTTTAACTGAAGACAGGCTCGTTAAACAGGAATTGTCATTGTCAAAAATTATTCCCTCTATAATTTTTTTCTAAATCTACACCAGGAGATATTATTTGAACAAAACTGAATTTGCGTGTTAAATTCCTATGCCCCACTTTCAAGTTTCTGGCCTGTATGTCGGTGTTACTATAATAGATATTAATCTGGGTTTTCTTGATTTTTATACAATAACTTTATGACAGCATTTAATTTCAGATTTCAGGTCACCATTTGACATCTTTAACTTCAGTTTTATGAGAGTCTCTATAATATTTCGGTGTTGAAGTTCAGTATCAACAGAATCCGTTCACTCCAGCCTTATATTATTAATGGTTTCTAGGATTTTTCCTATATTTATTACTGATTAAGCCCCTGCAGCTCCTCTATTAAATTAACTAAGACCATAATTTTTTCCATTAGGTAGGCAAGCTATTATAATGTTCTTATACTTAGTTGAATAATCCTTATTAAGTACATCCTTAGGCCTTCAAGCAACCTTTATGAAACTTGCCATATCTTCCGATCTGTCTTATTTAAGTATAATTTTCATAGAGTTTATCACTTGGCGGGATAATCACATAGGTACTACCCGATATTAGCGACTGTCTGCGGAGCAATAATTTGTACACGAATGAACAATTTACATGCGACAGGATGTTATTATTAGTCGCACATGAATGTTTAATAATTGTAAAAGGTTGTAATCATGACAGCCAAGTGAGAATTAGCATTTTATCAAGCCAACAAGTCGCAATTATTATCAATTAAAGCAGGGCACTCGAACAGAGGACTGCTAGATTCTAAATAGCCATCTAATCTAACTTGTAAATTGGCTTGTTAAGTTATTCATACCAAATCCTAGTGAGATATGGGGACAGTACGGGGCAAGACACCCCTGCTGAGATAATTTATTGCTTCTTTATCATCGCGTGACTGGCATTGTTTATTAGGACAATTATAAAGACCTAATCATTTGCATTAATAAGCATCCAAGGCGTCCAGCTCGCTCTCTGTCATTTATAACACTATTAACTTTGCTTTGTGCCGTGTTTAAAAATTTAATTAAATTCATTATTTTGTCTATCTTGCTATCTGTTCATCAAAGGCGAAATGCCATTACGTTAGCATTTTAATTGAATACAGATCAGATCTAGAAAATGTTAATGTGTCAAGTATCGCTTTGATGTGTTGAATCATCTACGCCTTTTGCCGTATTTATTTATTAGACAATGCAACCACACCTCGGCTGTTAATTCAATAAAAACCTTTCCATTTCGATACCATAATTAATTTCAAAGTGAAGAATCTCTATTACAAAGCACGAGAAATTGTTAGCTGATACTATTATTTACCTCGATCTGCTTATTTCCTTAGCCTTTCTTTTAGCCAGGATGCAACTAGAGCAGTAGACTGCATTCCCATTTATAGAAGGTCGAGAAAAGTAACAAAGAAATTTTACACTATTGAT
This sequence comes from Malachius bipustulatus, assembly GCA_910589415.1. NCBI lineage: Eukaryota > Metazoa > Arthropoda > Insecta > Coleoptera > Melyridae > Malachius > Malachius bipustulatus. Next base: position 82,575,404 of record OU342630.1, on the reverse strand, counting down.
ATAACAAAAATTATACATACCTACCTATTCAACAGAGACAAATGACGTATTAAACAGAAAAAGAAATACAAGACTAATTTCTGTCTTTTTAGGACATGTACCTCGATACCGGTTCAACCTTTCGACGTAAATATAAAGAAAATTATCTGTAAAAATATCAAACAAAAAAGTTACAAATTTGTAAAATTGCTATTTTTGTATTTTTTTTTTTAATGAATGATTCAACATATTTAATGGAATAAAATTACACTAACATGCTGAAAGCCACATAGACAACACAACAAAAAAAATTTCACAAATTTTATATGATAAAGTGTATAATGAGAGTTGCATTATTAAGAGTTGTCCTAGTTTTATTTGAATACAACTGTACATAATATGTATTTGAAAAAAAAAAATTTCCTTCCCTTATCTTTAAGAGGGAATCTTTGTAGGGGTGTCTCGGTGGAATAAATTTTATACCTATTTTTGTATTTATTTTCACAAAATCTATCCAAATATTGAAAATTGACCACATATATGAGACATATGTATTCGTGCGTTACTGGTCAGCGCCGTAAAGAAATCAACGGTCCTGTTACCAGTTTGTTGAAATAAAATATATCACATTATTGTGCCTATTTCTCACCCTTTTTTGATATTTTAGAGGATCCTATCGCTATCTTCTATTAATACCCACTTCGCCAGACTAGAAGAATCTAAACTTGAAGTTGTGGCATATCCATATTCCTTCTAATTAGATATGTCACTGTTATTATAAGATCCAGAGAATTTCTTGAAATCCAGTAAGTATTACGAAATTACATCAGTTCCGTCTCTATCCATAGATATAACTCCATAGAGACTCCATAGACTCCAGAGAGACTTGCTAGAAAGTCTGGCAACAGTCAAATAAATCTTTCAGTTTTGAGATTTGAAAAAATGTGTTCCTTGGCTCAGTAATGATGAAATTGTATATTTTTTAAGTAGGACAGCCTATATATTATTACATTTTCAGAGTGTCTGAGAAAATCTAATAGGAAATGGTTTTACAGTTGCAGTTCAAACTTAACAGTAGGCTATGAGTTATAAGCAAATGAAAATCGACTTTTTCCATTTTCAAACGCCATTTCCAACTTCACTGAAAACGGCTCAAGATATCGAAAAACGAGTTTACATGTTCCTATCTTAAATTTTTAACTGTTATGTTGCAATTACTTGAAAGTATACGGTGAAGGAAATAATCGGATTTTTCATCACCCTGTAAAAAATTTTGGTCATTTACATCCGCGGCTCCTAAAGTTTCACTATGGCACCTATATAGGGATGGAGGGAGAACATACCTATAGTAACACCAGGAAGGCATTCATTTGCTTTGCAAATGAAAGGCAAAGAAAAAAAACGGCCTAAAAACTCGGTTTTGAGAGTGCGGTCCTGACAAGAGGCGTTGATTAGATACCGCGAATACGGATGTATACCCACTTCACGACACAATGCCAAGCGCTTGGAAGCTTACAGTACCGGACTGGCGCGTTATCCGCTTTCACATATCGTGTCCAGTCCATAGGGATTGATGCAATGATTTTTGGAATATAAATGAAAAATAAATGCAAAATTCAAAATAAAAACCGTGCTACTGTTAATCTCTAAGATTTTCCTTGCCCTGAAAGTAAAAAAAAAAATAGAAATTCGACCGTAGTGCCAAAGAGGCCTTAGTTGTGACCTTAATATTAGTTTGCAATGGTTGTTTTTAGCTTCTTATCCACCCAGCCTCCCTATTTCGCTCCTCGGTCCCGAAAAAATTGATGAAACTTAGGAGCCGCGGATGTAAATAATTACCAAAATTTCATCTATACATCATAGGATACCACATAAAAAATTAAGATAGGGACAAGTAAGCCGTTTTCCGTTATTAAGAGCCGTTTTCGATGCTTTGAAAATAAAAAATTGCGATTTTCATTTACTTAACTCATTAATAGCCTATTTATTTAATTTAAACTGTAACTGTAAAAACCATTCTAATTGGATTTACTCAGACAATCTGAAATAGTATATTACATCACTAGTATGGAAAATGACCCATCTTATACGAGTGGGAGATTGTTATCTCACTCGTCGAGACAATACCACTGCATTTTTTTGCATTTTTTCCAAACTCACAACTTAAAGATTTATTGGATTGCCATAGCTACACTGTATGGCACATTAGTATTCATTTATTTTTGTCAGGAAAATAAATTCAACTACATCTTCTGTAAAGAATGACCTAAACTAGGTTGACTTTTAACTATTTTTGATCTGAGCTAAGATACTTTTCGATTAGGTACGCATTTCTACTAAATATTTTTTGTTTATTAATTGTGATTGTTTATAGTTAGCACATCTAATTTAAACCCGATTCCGCCATATTTTTAAATTCTGACTTAGCTATAAAGTAAGGCTTAGTTTATATTGAGACGTTTGTTGTAACAATGTTACTATGATGATAAAGTCTTTAGGAAAAAAAAAACAGGCTTTAGAAAATGGTGCAAACAGCGTATATAAGGCCGTTCTTCCACCGAGAAAACCTATACAGGGTTGCTCACGAGTGATGGGAGATATTTATCGAACTGTGCATGATTTAGTTTCCGACATCTACCGATCGCCTGTGATTTGACTGAGAAAATATCGATGACTGAAATTGCTGTTCGATAACATCGCCCATCACTACATTTTTTTCGTTACAATTCACGTTTGCGAGTCTATCATGGCGACTATGAATAATCAAAGTGACAGCCAGTCATACCCGATTGATCTACTGACTGGTTCATCTGCTTACGATCATATTTTTTAAGGAACAAATTTAAAAATTTTGAGATTTCATTTATTTTATCTACGAGTGATTCATAAAATGCACTTTTTTAGACGTTTCTTAGTTCATAAAATGTATGATTATATTGAAGAGTTAAATAAAGTAGTTTGGGTGTAATAAAGTGCCGTAGCGGTTCATTATTTAACGCTAAATCTGTCACGTTAGTGCACGCTCGCCGACTGGCAAGTAGCGAGCGGAGAGCGGAGCGGCTCAGTCGGCAGTCGGGGCGTTCGCAACTAGCAACAACAACTGAACACGACACGCTGAATTACATTGTATCCCGATTTATAATTACCATGCACCTATACTAGAGAAACGTCGCAGTTTATTAGCAGAGCGCCAGATCTATGTACAATTATTAATATTTTGTGTTTTTCGTCGTTTATACCTAAAATGGATAACATTGTAGATGCTTCAATGAATGAAATATCTTCTACCCCAGAAGAAATTATTTTTCTATCAAATCTGGCTATATAATTTATATATTTTATGTTTACATTTAATCATGAATGAAATATCTTCCGCACTAGAAGAAATTCTTATTCCATCATATATGGCTGCACAAAATCTGTTAGGTACCTACCTCAAAAATCTAAAGAAGTGTATATTAACCAATATGTCACCTTTATGAACTGACGTGATGAAAAAAGCGTTAACAGCTTCAAAGAAACGCTTACATATAAGATATGAATGAATGCATTGGAAAGTTTTCTTTTATAATAATAAATTTTCGTTCTAATTTAAGTCACTCGTAGATAAAATTTTGTATGCAACATATGCATAAAGTGCCTTTTTTTCACTTCTGGGATTGCCGCATTCGCCTGCGGCTCATGCGGTCAATCTTCCCAGTCGTGAAAAAAAGTACCACTTTATGCACTTGTTGCATAAATAACTATTATTAAATATCTGATTATTAACTTTTAGTTTATAACTTTTAGTTATCTTTCTAATTATTTATCTTTATCTATATTTTTATTTATTTTTATCTATATCTATGATAAATTATTATTTATCTAAATGATCCACCATTTTGTTTATTCTTGTCAATGGACAAAAATTAGCGAAAAGAAACCCATCATCTTGTCACTCCGCGATTACGATCAGTTGCCTTGTAGAGGTTTTCTCGGTGTTCTCGAATTTAAATCATTATAAATAATCTGGAGAAAATTATTGTCAAGAAAAAAAAATGAAATGCACTTAGTGCTCTTCTGTATATTTACAACAAGATAAGGCCGTAAAGTTCTATAATTTGATTCAAAAGGGCTCAAAACTGTAAAATATGTTTGATCAAAAAGTGCAAAACTTTACATAATTTGCTTCACTTTTTTTTACTCTTACAGCTTTCCCTGAGTAAAATTATAAAATTGTTATCACCGCCTTATCTTTTGTGACATTAGTGTCCGTATTCATCAAACTTCAAAATATAACTCTGGGGTTATATTTTGAATTTTCTGACAGCTAATTGGTCTATTGCTCAAATCCTACGAACGCTACGAATTTTAAACCAATGGCATGTTCTAAAATATAACCCCAGGGGTTATATTTATTGATGAATACGGGCCTAAGTGACTAAATAATTTTGTTTCCTTTATGTCCGTATTCATCAAACTTCAAAATATAACTCTGGGGTTATATTTTGAATTTTCTGACAGCTGATTGGTCTAATGCTCAAACCCTACGAACGCTACGAATTTTAAACCAATGACATGTTCCAAAATATAACCCCAGGGGTTATATTTATTGATGAATACGGGCCTTAAAGATATCAGTTTCAACGATAATAAAAAAAGATCTTCAGAAAAGAAGTCTCAGAATTATGATTACCTTAGACCGTACAAAAAATTTTATAAAAATCGGCAGTCAGCTTTGATTGTCGAAAATTCGTCATAGAGTTTGTTTTTGTTTTTCATCGTGTTTATTATTAAAAAGGCGAATTTTCTTTAGTAGGTAATTAGTCAAATACTTCACTTGTGAAAACCTCATGTACAGAGCAAGCTGTGACAAAATGTAGACGGTGTATAAGTAGGTAGGTACTTATTAAAACACGAAGCGTAAATGGGGATTCTTTTCAAGAGAAGTAGGTATTGAAAGAGAAAAGGTATTTGGCAATTCAATGTTGGCTTTAATATCAAAGGCAAGGGTCACAAAGCAAGTGCCTCTTACCAATGGAGCACTTGTAGGGGATCTCGATTACTAATTACAACCAATTAAAAGAATAACACTCGAGAATGAGACAATGCGACGTAGAGTCAAGGACTCAGTTATTAAGAATAATTAGGACCTACCTCGTTTAGAAACACTGCAATTTGTTATTCAACAAAATCAAGGATATTTGTTTTATTAGGTAGAGTAACTACAACGACTGGCAAACAAATAAAAGAAAACTCGACTTCGAGAAAGTAATTAGTTTTACCCAAACCGATGGCCGTGTTTGCCGAAGCAAACTAATGAGAGAGAACCGAAGAAAAGAAATATGAAAAGTTCACTTATTAAGAACATTTGTAAGTATGAGTTATTAGAGTGGAGGAGTTCTGGCTCGGAGACGAGATGCACTCCCTATACCAGTGATAATAGCTATATATTAAGAAAAACAGGGTTGTTAAGGAAATTGGCAAAGTAGTTATGACTTGAAGTTATTAGATGTGGCGAGATTATCGAGTTTTGGGATTTTTGTATAGCGTCTAACATGCCAACTCGTTGTTTCTTTGCGGACTTAAACTCTACTATGACTTTTTCTTCGGCCGGATTAAATTTATATAGAGAGTGGTTTGGGACTGGTCGGGATTGTCAACTATATTTACAGAAAATTTACCCAATTTTAAAACTAGAGAATTTCAATATGAATTATTGCTCTTTCTTTTATAAATTTAGTTGATCTCTATCCAAATAGCATAAGTTTGGCTCTTAGAATTTATTTTCTGGCTTTTAGTAGTAACAGATATGAAGTCATATTCATAATTTTGTATTTCCTTATATAGGTATACTGAGGAATGTTATTCCTCAGGTTATTTTATGAAGAAGAACATAATAATGTCCTCAACAGCTTAAATTTGTTGCTTCGAGGCTTGAATTTTTGAAGAAAGTTTAGTATGAGATAAAATAAATTAAAATAAAATAAATTAAAAATGAGATAAAAAAAAATAGTGAGATAAAATAAAAAAAAATAAAAAAATGAGATAAAACCACTTATTTTAATAAGTAAGAACAGTTGTTTTTCTATTGCTGCACTAGTGGCGCCGTTTGTCCTCTGACATTTTTTTACAAAAAAAAATCGAAACTACTTTCGTAGATATAACGTAGAATTAACTTTAAAAAAACTCAACACCCTGTAGCAAGAAAAAAAAGTTCATATTATCTTTTTTTTCATAAAATGATCTGAGGAATCACATCCTGAAATATTAGCATGTCATTAAGGAACATAATACAGGGTGCACCATGTATCCTTCTCTATATTGCTATCTCCTGAACGCTAAGAGATACAGGGTCGGTTAAATTAGAGAAAAGATGCGCAGTTTTGTGGCCATCTCGAATTCGTCAAAACATGCAAGATATCTGTGACCGTTCCTGAAATATCCTGAAAAAACTGAAAAATCGAGATTCCTTATTTTCCTCATATCTTTTTTATTATTGGAAATTAATAAATAATTTTTTGTAGGCTTGCATAAGCCGTTAAGAGCTATCCATCTGACAGTTCAAAAATTTTCAAGGCCTACTAGATCCAAGAGTTTTCACAGTCAACTTTCGTTTTTCTTATGGCCGCCATATTATTTTTTTATGTCGCTCGATATGAAAAAAATAATGGAAACCAAAAATTAATAAACTTCAAAAAAAATTTTTTTTAATTTTTATTCTTAATATTTCAAAGAAAAACCTAATAAAAAATCGTCGAAAAACGTCAACATTTGTAAAATACGCCGAAATAGTGCATGCCTTATGGTTTTTCAATTTATCTATGAAATTCGGTCTAAACATGAGTCTTTTTTGTAAAGAAAAAAGAAGAATAAAATTTTTTTTTATTTATTTTTTGAAGTTTAACAATTTTTAGTTTTTATGATTTATTTTTATACCGAACAACATAAAAAAACACTATGGTGGCCATAAGAAAAACGAAAGTTGACTATGAAAATTCTGGGATCTAGTCGGCTTTGAAAATTTTTGAAATGTCAGATGGGTAGCTCTTGCCGACTTATGTAAGCCCACAAAAAATTATTCATTAATCTTCAAAAATAAAAAAGATATGGCAAAAATAAGAAATCTAGATTTTTCAGTTTTTTCAGGATATTTCAGGAACGGTCACAGATATCTTGTATGTCTCGACGGAATCGAATTGGCCACAAAATTGCGCTCCTTTGGATTTGTTTAACCGACCCTGTATCTGTTAGCGTTAGGAGATAGCAATATAGAGAAGGATACATGGTGCACCCTGTATATGAATGTCACAAACATATTTAGGGATTATTTTACTTAATATACGTTTTTAAATTATGTAAAATTTATTTTTTCCCTCTTGATTGTTAAATGAGAACGTCAGGGGTGTCCACGCCGATTTTCATTGAAAGAATGATCCTCCACAGTGCAGCTCAATATCCGGAAAGTGTCGATGAGTATGAATGTGTGATGGAATGTACAGCCCACCCTGTATCCAAACGCGCCTTCAAGGATCGGCAGCCGACGTCACCATTCGACAAAGGACTCATTCGACTGTAAGCAACTTTGATCTTGAACGAAATTGCAATTTTCAGGCGGTCATCGCTGCGGACATCCCCCTTCATCTATTATATATTGAAAACTGTTACAGGCAATCCAATTTTAATTCCAGTCAGTGTTTTTTTATTCGGCCTTTTGTCGAAAGTACATTTGACAGTCTTAATCAATGATTTACTGGGTTCCTGTAGATTCATGGGATAAATGCGTTATATTTTATGTCAGAAGAATTGAAAATGAAACAACGTAACGTTGTTTCAAAGCAAAATTTGATAGGATTCTTGTAGCGATTTTTTTATTATTATAACATTAAAATGTCTGAATATTAGGTATACAGGGTGTCGCTAAAAGGTATCACTAATGCTCTACCACAGATTCCCGAGAAAAATATATGCCCATTTACCTGAAATTATGTGGGTCCAAACAGGCACCCTTTTCAAGCATACAGCCCTTAAAAAGGGGTAATCCAAATACACGTTTTTCAGTATAAGTCAGAAATGGCTTAACTGAGAAACTTCAAAACTTCATCGCTTACTACTATTCTTAAAAGCAGTAGGCTGACATAGTTTTACAAACATTGACATATACAGACGCTTAGACTGTTCCTGTTTTTGATGTCACGTCGTCTCACGTTTTACTCCAGAACTTTTTTATCCGCACGCCACTGATTGATTCTGTATTTCTTATATCCAAAGGCTAAAGTATTCCTAAACTTTTTGCCTTTTTATAGGAGTTTAGTATCTTAGTATCTTACTCTCTTCAGTATCTTGTGCATCGTTTTCCCTTAATTGATTTTATATATACGATGGACCGGAACTACACTACTGAAAACATATTTTTTGTGTAAATCTCTCTTTAAATTTGAATAATAATTATATTATAAATTATTAATTGTAATATTAATATTAGTAATAAATTTATAATAACTATAAATTAAAATTTTTTCTTAAAATGTTAAATCTGAAGTAAATTAATTTTTCCAGTAATGTAACAAAAAATTCTTTACTAATTTATCTGAAACAAAAATTGAAAAAAAAGTAGGCTGATGGTTATGAAATTCGGCAGATATGTCTAATTTTGGATTCTAAGCAAGTTTTTTCCATAAAATTGTCCAATGTTTGGTGCAGAAAAAGTACTTTTACCTACACAGAAAACAAACAGAAATGCTCCTAAGGCATGCTTGATTTATCAAAAATAAAAATATGGTAAAATTTATTATTCAATCAAGGGAGGTCTCTGGACTAGAGTCCTCGATATCGAGGGTGTCTAGCCTGGACGCCAAAAATGGTCAAATGGAAAATTAAGTCGAATATAAAAAAAAATTGAAATTTTTTTGTCATTTATACCGCCCATATATTCGCTTCTCCTGGAACACACTGTTCATTGTTGCGATCAGTAGAACGAATTTTTATAATTCTATAAATATCACAGCAGCTAATATTAAGTTGTCTAAAAATAAATTTTACTTATGTTCCTCCAAGGTCTTAAATTATAGATAAGGCTTCTATAGGAAATGGCTTTTATCGGGAAATCGGGAACATCATCTTTCTTTAACCAGAATTGTACATTATTGTTACACCTACATTTATATTACAATTGAAAATATTAATAATTTCAACCGTACTATGATTTAATACAATGGTTCTAGTGAAGCATTATTGAATGTTAACATGTTAACGTGTTCATAGAACCGAAACTGCTTCACTGGAGAGGGAGAGAGATGGCGAGTGAAATTTAGAGCGAAAGAACAGTCTAATCCAGCGGGTAGCACTAATTGTGGATTGATATGCAAATGAAGTCATCGGCCCGGTAAAGTACTAATCCAGATTCATTATTTCACAGCTTTTAACCCCATCAGGGAGGCTGCGGCACCGCATCTGCTTCGCTAAAGACAATGTTGCCATTTGCGATTCAACGTTGCTTTGAGTACGAGGGTGGGATTTACCCCTTTGACGGATACTCAATGAATGACATTTATGATTACGATTAGGATAATTACCAGTCCGTTTCATGGGGTCACGTATTACCGAGATCGCCAAAACTGATTGGTTGTTTTACGCAGAGCTTTGAATAATAGAAGTTATTAGTGCTTATACAAAACTACTACTGTTAAAGCTGACTTGAAGCATAATATACAGATTGTCCGTCTGATGTAACTCTATATGCTATATGCGACTTTTTTCAGACAATTCTTGTTCGTTTAATATTTTCTTTCATTATTTTGGTTGATTTTTTAATTTATTTCTATTAAAAGCAGTGTTTTTCGTCGATGTAGTTAAAGCATCAAGTTCTTAGTGTAAATTCCTACAGTCATCGAGAATTCTATTGGAAAATTTATCTTAATAAAAAGATGGTCTTCCAATCATCACCATAAGGTACAAGAAAACTGCTGTTCGGCTAAAATGGTGGGTAGGTGGTTAGGTAGGTATGTAGGTGGGTAGGTAGGTGGGTAGGTAGGTGGTTAGAAAGACATTTGGACCTTTTAACACTTTTCATTTGACCCATTCATTCACCAAGTCGTTGGATGCATCAAAGCTATCTGACCGAAAGACTAATAACTCAAGAAATTGACGGTTGACTCAAGAAAGTGAATATTGCATGCAAGCCAAACATCGCAATAAGACCTACTAAACAGCCAAAGTAACGCAATTTGGAAAAAAGTACAATGTCAACTGGATCTGAAACGTGCTCCTAAAAATTTGCGCAAACCTTTCGGTTTAATAAAATGTTTTTTTTAGTTTTTTAACAATGTAAATGCATCATTTTATACCATTTCCATGCAACCAATGTTTCTTTACTTTTCTTGCATGAGAGGTAATAAGAAGAATATAAAGGATATCTAATGAGGGAGGGGGAGGGGGTAAGGCTAGCGCTCAAAGAATAATTACCAGTGACTCCAATGGAACCTAATGTGCCAGTTAAATTTTTTTTTTTTACTTTTAAAAGTCAAAAAAGCAGTGGTAAGAACAATCCCCTACCAGCTGAAGAGATTACAAAGAGATTGGAAACGCTTTGAAAAATCCAAAATTTGTTGACCCTTTAGTGATAAGAGAAATCGATTTGCCACAAACTTCAGCCATCTTTGAACATGTTTTGGACGTTTCTGCAGCATTTTGAACAAGGAACAGAAAATTTGGTACAGAGAGTCTGAAGGGGGAATCAATAAATCTCAAGCATGTTAAAGGGTGATTGAACTTCTAGCAGTTATTATAGGAAAAGCTCAAAAATTTTATTCATTATACAACTCATAATAATGTAACATTACCCTATACTTCCTCGTGACTAGCTATCGATAGTCAAGCACGGTGAATCGAGTACTACGATAATCATGACTCGTGTTTCATTGGTCGAGGAGGCACGTTACCATACAAACTTTTTGCTCGTTTAAACTACAGTCAACTTTTGATGAAGATTTTCTCTATTTTATTATTCGCTGTATAATCTGATAAATACAATACGTGAAATCATGATTATCAAAAATCACATGGGTTTTGATTCAACATGTTGTCAAATAATCACCCTCGTCCTTCGGACTCGGGTAATTAGTGCTTGACAATGTGTTTCATGGAAACCTATGTGATTTTTGATAATCACGATTTCACTTGTATTATAATATGAAAATCGTGCGAAGTCAATTTTGGTACATGGGTGCAATCACAGTCATGTAATGCAGACGTAAACAAAACTGGGATCTGGAAAACTTCAAGAATACCATTGCCGCTTACTTCGTGTAAAATTATGAGAAAATCTACAGTGACTGGTTTGTCGGCGAGCGAACTGCAAAAAATAGTTCCTCTTATACCTTCTTCTTATATCCCCTATAGTACTACTGACATTTTCGTAAAGCTGCATGTTCTAAAAATCGATTTCTCTTGACAATAATTTTATTTGACTTTTTGAAGTAAAAACAGTGAACTTCATAAGAATAACACATACTAGTACATTCGCAACTTTAATAATAAATATCAAATTGACTTCGAAACTTTTTGTAAGAATGCAAAAGTACTCAAATAATAAACTTCATCCAATAAAAATACTGGAATAAATTTTCCATCAATGTTTCAACTTTTCAGTTATGCTCAGATTGTCTACAGTAAATTTGCAGTAGAGCCAGCAGTTGCCTGTATATTATTTACAGCAACTAGATTTATGATTAAGCGATCAACCGAGAATAATACTTTTACTAAAAAGTATAATAAAAGAAAAATCTCTGCTCATATCCCAGAACACTTATGAACACAAATGAAAGATTCATAATAATAGCAGATTCGATAACAAATCTAACAAGAAAATTAGTTGCAATTCTGTCGCTCTACTGTGTAAATCTGATTAAAGTCTAAAACATGTCATACATTGAACGTTTACCCTTCTACGGGTTCTCATTTGACCGAATTTCGTGCGTCTGAATAATTCCTAGTAATTAGACGTCACGCGGTCCCCTACAATGGGGCCCGATACTTTCAATGACAGATGTGACCGTACACACGCCATTATACTGGTTTTTTAGATTACTTTTTTGTTTCAGATAATCCTGTATCCATTGTTCCTTGCGGGTGTTACGGTAAAAAATCGTTTAATACATTAATTTTGTTTTGGAGACACGTTGCAAGGGTTGCTTTGTTTTTTTGTTGAAGCATTAATAAAAAAACCTGCACTGGGATTTTAATGCTTACCCACCGAAAATATTTTTTCCTGTCTTTTTTATTTACAGTATAATACAAAAAATGTATGTAATTATTAGACATATTAACTAGGCACAATCCACGATATTTGAATTAGTTTTTTATACTTGTGCATATTAAATATTTCTCCTGGTTGGTTATTTTATATACTCTCCAGTGCCAGTGGTTAAAGCATGATAATATTATTTCCGCTTCATTTAAGTTAAAATAAATAAATCTTCCTTTTTTTTTAAATTTTGAATTTATATAAAATTTTATTACCATGATAATTTATAATGAACTATATAAAATGATTCAGTTGTAATTACCATAAATTAAAGGCTTTTAGATAAAGCTAAAATATGAAGAAAATTCGAATAGGTACATTTTTTTCCAAAAAACTTTTTTTTCGAAAAGAAATAATTTTTACTAAGATCATGTTATGATACACTGATCGATCATGAGTTGGACTATCAGCCCTTCTATAGGGATGACGTTGTGTATAACTTAATGGGATTGATTTTTTAAAGGACCATTAAAAGTTGAACATTTCTTCTAAATAATAAGCTATAGGAAAATTATTAAATGTGAAATCTGTAAGAAGCATTGTAAAAAATAAAGTTTCCGTGCAAAACCTTGTTTAAGAATCCCAAGTTGGATTATTCATTTATTTATATTTATTTTGCACTTGTCAAATCATCGACGTAATTGACATGACCTTGCAATTATCTTGCTCGCGCAGTCCTGCTCTAAAAATAAAGGAGCAAATGCTACCTGACAGGTACATTTTTACTGTAAATTTTCATAAATTAAAGATCATGTAAATTAAATGCGATTGCTTTAGTTTACATTTCCTTTAAATCCAAATTTCAATAATTATTCGCATCTATCAAGTCTTGTATTGCATCATGTTTTGACAAAACTACAGTCTGCTATATTGATTGCCCGTCATTAGTTTATTGTATTGGTTTGTTTGTTATCTCATAAAAAGTATACTATTTATTTCAAAATTTTACATACCTACATACTTACAAATTATGGATAGCAGAGGATGGACTTGATGACGATTATTTTTCTCCAAACCCGTGTATAAATTGAATTTGTTTGTATTATTATCTATGATGGGTCATGAATTATTTTGTATTCCTATGATTTACGTTTACCTGCTTTTTTTGAGGGACATCGGTCTGAACTATGTATTCAGTATTGGTAAGGTACAGACGCTCCACTCTGGTAATTCGAGTACTAGCTCATTAAACACCAACTGTAAAAACCAATCTCATTTATTTTCTCAGATAATATAAAAACGTTATAAGATAAGAGCATCCCATTAAAAAAAAACATCACTTTGATCTGTCACTCTCATATGGGACATTCTGTATAGTCCAAAATAACTTTAAATTATGGGTATTATTGTAACCCAGTATTTAAAACTGTATAAATTTTCACAAAATCCATCATTTAGACCACATAAACCGACTCGAATGAGTTGGGACAACCTGTATATTAGCCTCAAATTTTAACAATCGGTCTACATGGAATTTACGTTGTTAACGTCACTTTTCTGCGGGCACGTCTCCTATTCATACTTTTTCGTGGACTTGTTACACTAAACTGTGCCTCTAAGTGGAGAGTATACAGGGTTATTCACGGTATACGCCACGGAAGTTTATGGCCGTGTCTCTGGATTTTAGGATCTTTTTATTTTTGGAATGGATAGAGACCCGGCAGAGGTACGTTTTAAAATTATATTCATAATGTACAGGCTGTCCCAAAAGCATGAAACATATCAAAGTTATGTTTTTTTAAATGGAATGCTCCTATGTTATTGCATTTTTATATTGCCTGGGAAGAAAAAAGAAGATTGGCTTTTACAGTTGGTGTTTAAATTCAGAAGTTTTTGAGTTATAAACAAGTGAAAATCGTCCTTTTTCAAGTTCAAGGCCCTGTACAAGGAAAACGGCTTAAGATAGAGAAAAACGGCTTACATGTCCCTATTTTAACTTTTCATGTACTATCCAATGATGTAGATGAAATGTTTATACAGGGTGATAAAAAATTTGAAAAATTCTGAGATTTCCCCTCGCGTCGACAAATAAATAAATCAAAGAAAGTACAAATGTTTCTATACCATAGGATAGTACATGAAAAGTTAAAATAGGGACATGCAAACCGTTTTTCTCTATCTTGAACCGTTTTCGTTGTACAGGGCCTTGAACTTGAAAAATGACGATTTTCTCTTGTTTATAACTCACAAACCTCTGAATTTAAACACCAACTGTAAAAGCCAATCTTCTTTTTTCTTTCCAGGCAATCTAAAAATGCAATAACATAGGAGCATCCCATTTAAAAAAACATAACTTTGATATGTTTCATGCTTTTGGGACACCCTGTACATTATGAATATAATTTTAAAACGTACCTCTGCCGGGTCTCTATCCACTCCAAAAATAAAAAGATCCTAAAATCCAGAGACACGGCCATAAACTTCCGTGGCGTATACCGTGAATAACCCTGTATACAGGGTGTTAACTACTAACTAGTACAAAATAAAGGAGATGATTCTACGACTTATTCTAAGAAAAAAGTTCCTATTAACGTTAAAAAAAAATTGATTTTGTTACTTTTTTTTCGATATCTCAACAACCGTTTGAACTACAGGCTCCAGCTTTTGTACAGATTTTTACATTAACAATAGCTACTTTTAAGGCCCAAACTAATGTTCTAAGCCCTAAGGTATGCCAGTGGTAGAGATTTTATAGGGTTGATTCAGCGGTTCACCACCCTAACGTTTACGGCACTGGAAAAAATGGCATTTTGAGAGCAAATTCCAAAGCGCCAATGTTTGTTACACAAAAAAGTACTCCTTGTCAAAAGCTGAGAAGTCACCGTTATCGAGAAAAATTGCATTTTTTGATCAAAAACGTACAAAATTCAACATGAAAAATTGAAGTTCAATCGCACGTTTCTGGTAGATATGAACGGCCAAATGCTCTTCATGTTCAGGTGGAAGAATCTGTGAAAAATAAAAAATAAAAAAGAAAAATAGTTGCAAATTTGAATTTGTGCCACGTTACAGTATGGAAACTTTTGACAATAAATTTTTGTTATAAATAAAGAAATGTTGAATTTTCTACGTTTTTGATCAAAAAATGACGTTTTTTTTCGAGAACGGTGGTTTCTACAGCTTTTGACCAGGAGTTTTTTGCATAAAAACATTGGCACTTTGAAATTTGCTCTCAAAGTGCCAATTTTTACGCTGCTATAAAAGGTAGGGGGGTGAAACCCTTACGCAACCCTAAAATCTCTATCACTGGCATATCTTAGAACATTCCTTTGGAGCCTTAAAGATTTTTTGAACACCCATCTTGAAAACGGTGCTTTTGCGAACCCCATTTTAATAGGAACTTTTTTCTTAGAATAATTCGTAGAATCGCCTCCTTTATTTTGTACTAGTTGGTAGTTAACACCCTGTAGAGGCTTGTGACTGGATTGGTGTGGATGAATTCACTCACACATCAGCTTCCGCATTGCCTTGGGGTAGTTGCAAGAGCATTTAAGTTTCAAGAGCATTTAAGTTACAAGAGCAAGGGGTAACCTCCAAGAGAATTTTGTGTTGGACATAATCAAATGATTTTTCAAAATTAATTATGCGCAAAAAAGTATAGTAGCTCCAAAAATTAAAAATAACAATCATATAATGTAGTCCAGTAAAAAGTTCCATTGATAGAGCTCCGAATAATTTAAAACTGGGAACGATTAACAATTTATTAGCAATAATTTATGTTGTAAATTGAGAAAAAAATCAGGTTTTCTGACATACTCAAATGTCCTAATTATAACAAAATAAAGCACACCTACTCTGAAAATCTCCACGATAGCATTTTGTAGACAATTATAAGTTTTCCATGTCCTCGAGACCGTACATGCAAAGTTTATAGTTTGTTTACAAATTTTCATGCAAGTTTTTTGTCTGGAGCCATGAAATAATTATTATAAAATGACGTCAATATTATTAGGATTTCATAAAAAAAACTACCTTTTTTGTTATCGAGTGTTGGTAGTTAACACTTTCAAAAAATCATAAAATATGGAATAATTTGACAGCCATAAATAATCGTGAGCCACTGCTCTTCTCTGGAATTTTTTTGTTGCTGGAAACTTTGATGCAAAACTAGCCATAAATTTTCATGTAACCTCTCGAATTTTCCTTGAAGAAATCATCTGCAAATAGATCCGGTGGAAATATTCTGTGGATGGCTTCATTTTACCGCAATTAAGATGTTCAAGCTGGAAAACCTAATGTTTTCGTAATTTTCCAATTGTTGATAAAATGCCGCAAATCTGAACTCCGCAAAACGGAATATTAGCGGAGTTCTTCATTTATCGTTATCGAGTGAAATAAGTTGTTACCGGTTTTAAATTATTTCGATGTTTTGGACTAATTTGACTATACATACTACAAAAGCTGCACGTTCACAATTTCCAAATATAAATATGTTACTAATAAATCTTTTAATCAATAGATCAAATCAAATTGTCCATGAAAATTTTTTAATAACTTTTTTCACGTTTTTGGGGGAAGGGGAAAGTGGAATCATTAAAAAGCTCCATGGAACCTACACTTATAATTGGGAAAGTATAACTTGTAGGCAAGAAATTCTGATTAGCAAATTATAATTCAGAAAGTGCAACACTTAAATTGAGTCTAGTCAGTTTGAATTTAGAAAATGTAACTTGTAGTTCAGAACTTACCTATTAGTTTCAATTTACATTTTATAAATTATAAATTACCGCTGACTATATAAAGGCCTCCTCAAACCGGCGCGGTATGCGGTAGCGGTAGCGGTACAGCGGTACATGTTTCTACAGCGGTAAATATAAGTGTTCAAACCAATGGCGATATACCGTGCACGTGCTGCGGTATTGCAGCGATACAAGTTTGTATCGCTGCAAGCACAGCAGTTGACCGCGCGCTCGTACCGCTCTTGAACGGCGTAAAAATAAAATGTCTGCAACAAGTGGAATTGAACTGTTGATTTAAATGGTAAAACTGCATGTAGTGTTATATGACATGAAGCATCCTGATTACAATTACAATAAATAATAAAATTTAAAATTTCATCGAAGCAAACTTGTCATTTTGAAGTATACAGGGTGTTTTGTAATTGAATATCAATATTTAAGGGAGTGATTTTTTGGTCAATGTTAAGAAGAAAACTTCATAAGAACGTTTGTCCTAAAAGTCTTAAATAGACAGGTATACTCATCAAGAGGCATTTTTTCATGTACCACATTTCGTTTTATCTCCACTAGTCACATCTTGCAGAATTTTACCTGCATGTTTTTATATTTTTTTATTGTCATTTTAACGATAATCTTGTGACCATGTAGGGAACCAGATTTATTTTTTTAGGCGAAAACCGTGCATCGGACTAAAAAAAAAACAAGTAATCTAAGTTGCTTGGAAATGAATGGGGATTCCAAAAATTATTTCTATTTGAACAGAAATCAGTGGCGTACCATCAATGTCTGCTAAAATATGCCGGTAAAATTCTGCACGATCGTGCAAACTGCAAATCGTCACTAATGGAAATAAAATGAAACGTAGTACATGAAAAAATGCCCCTTGATGCGTAATATCTGTATTAGAAATTTCATTAAAATATCCAGAGCGGGATTACAGATATTACGAAAAAATTATTTATTTTAATAAAACTTTACCATCCTGTATCTCAAAAGTTAAGACTCTTAGGACATGTTATTATTAATTTTTTTTCTTCAAATGGGCCCAACAATTCTGCTAAAAGTCGGTAAACCAAGTACAATCTTTTTCTTTTGGTTTTCGTCTTTTGTCAATTGCTTTTCCTGATTTGTCAAATGCTTTTCCCATTTATTAAACGTCAGTGCGTGATTTTTCAATTGAAACTCCTCTTTTGTCAAATGAGATTCCTTTTTTATCAAATGCTTTTCCAATATTATGATACTGTCACTGCAAGTAAATGGGAAAAGCAATTGACATAAAGTGAAACTGATTTGACATAAAAGGAAATTGATTGATAAATCAATGACTACAATTGTTGATAGATAGAGAAATAAGAAAATCATTTGACAAATAAGGAAAAGCAATTGACAAAAGAGGAAAACCAAAAGCAAAAGACTAATATAGAATTGAAGTTTTAGTTTGTTTTTTTCATGTCATCTTCCATTGCTGCTAGCACTAGTAAAAATTCTCCCTCGTCCGAAGAAGTTGTACTTATATGTGGGTATAACGATCCCTTCCAATTTTTGATAGATCTTGTATTTTGCTTTAATTCCAAGTTCATTGGTGCTTAGAACGATGAGAACCAAACTAGTAACACTAAGATTAATATTAAGATTATTACATTAATATTAAATCAAACAGAAACAATAAGTCTCCGCCAAAAATGTTAAATAGCCTGGGATTTACTAAAGAAACAATGGTTGAAATAAAATTTACATTCACCAATACTGAAAACAGAATAACGTTTTGGCCATTTGTATCATAGGATCATCTTGATTCTTGATTAAAATATTATGTTCTTTCTTCATTCTTTATTTATTCTAGTTTCTTCACACATAGGAGACTTCTTGCTTTGAAACCTGATAAATAAAATAGACCATCCAATAGTAAAAAGAAACAATGTCGTTCATGCACATTATCTGACAACGCATATTTAATACCTCCCAAGAGTCAACCACATAGATTTAAAAACAATAAAAGATAAAGAACGGTTTTCGATTCTTCTATTCGATTTCGTCGCCGATATTATCAGCGATCTTCTCCGAGAGTGGTTCTCTGATGAGTAATTCTCCCATAAAAAAGCGAGGTGTGTAGACGGAGCTTTGGAATAATAATTGTATTTGTATAATTTGACAAGAGGTACCCAGATAAGTGACAGGTTCGATTGCTAGTTGGGGGGTCACGATACCATCGTCTGCTATCTTACATCATTGCAGTGTCATCTTCAAAAAAGTAATGCTGGATTATTTTAAAAACTGACTTGAGATTATTTCATATATTGTAATGATCTATATGGAAGTACTTAACTTACTCTACTCGGTTAATTTAAATTAATTTTAATAAGTTATGCAATTAATTTTACATAATAAAAAAGAAAATTTACCAAAACTATATTATTTATGTACATGATACAAGCTGAATGTTAAAGTTATGAAGTTGAGAGCATTAACAACAGTATTACAGGAATCGGTTCGAATTCTTCTCAACTTCAAGACTATTTATTAATGTGAAGTATCTATTATGAAGGCAGTTACGATCCCTTATTTCAATGATTGTCAAGTTCAGCAAGGGTCACGATGAATTCTTCCTACTCGCGGTTCTCCATAATGGCGCTATAAAAAACCAACTGCACTGAAAACGACAAAAACATACTTCTTTTATTTATTGCAATCGGAGTTACATTCTCTTCTGTGTCTCTGTTCGTGGACATGCATTGTCTTTATTAATTAGTTAATTCCTTTTTGTTTGCTTATTCTCTATACCTACTACAGAATTAAATCTGAACGATCTGCGGTATCTCAACGATTTGTTAAGATTCTTATAATATCTTACATATAAGCGCACATTTAAGAATATGAATAAAATAAACTAAACTAAACCAAACAAAAACTAAAACTAAAATACAGTATAAATAAATAAATAAAACAACTACAGTAGAAGCTCGATTATCCGAAGTAATGTGGACCGAACCCATTTCGGATAAGTGAAAGTTCGGATAATACGGAGTTTTTTACGAATATATAAAATAATGTAGGCAGGTAAGTTACATGACTTTTTATTGTTAAAAACAACTCAACATAGTAATAAATCTTCGTAATCAAATAAAAACATACATATTTGTGTACATATCTATATATGTACATATTACATATTCTTATCCTTTATTAGCAACGGCTGCTTTTTGCAAAAAAAGAGGAAACAACAAACAACTCTCTTCCTCGCCTCTAGGGCACCAAGCATATAATAGTTTCTTAAAAGCATGCTAATACTTCAGGATGTGATTCCTCGGGTCATTTTATGAAGAAAAATTATATGAACTTATAATGTCCGAAACGGTTTAATTTTTTTTTCTATAAATTTTTTTTTCGGTCATTATTTACATCCGCGGCTCCTACAGTTTCACTATGGCACCTATATGTATAGGGGTGGAGGACATACCTATAGTAACACCAGGAAGGTATTAATTTGCTTTGCAAATGAAAGATAAGCGAACAAAAGGACATCAAAAGAAGGTCTTCCTGAGTGCGGGCCTGTTTAGAACAGCGAAAATCACAATAAACATGCAAGGTCAGAGTGTCCCGAGTGGACGGAATAAACATTAAAGCGGGCCGGAAACTCGTAATATCAACACCAGGGCCGGTCTGGTAACATACGCAACATACGAACCGCATTCAAACGTAGTCGGACCATAATAGCGAGTGATGTCACGTTTTTTTTGGAATATAAATGCAAAATAAATGCAAAATTAAAAAAAAAAACTGTGCTATTGTTAATCTCGAAGATATTCCTTGTCCTGAAAGTGAAAAAAAAAATAGAAATTCAGCCGTAGTGCCAAAAAGGCCTTAGTGGTGACCTTGATATTAGCTTGCAATGGCTGTTTTTAGCTTCTTACCCACCTAGCACCCCTATTTCGCTCCTCGATCCCGAAAAAATTTATGAAAGTTAGGAGCCGCGGATGTAAACAATTACCTTTTTTTCAATAAACAATAACCTTTCATTGATGGCTCGCCGCGGTTGGTTCGCAGGCAGGTCGGTTCGAAGCTCTAAGCCACGTGAAAACTAGGCGGGTACTTGCTCGCGAGCAGCTCGCAAACCACTCGGTTCTCGTTCGACTCCCATATTTTATGTATACGCGCCTTAACGTTAGCTCTTATAGATTCATTATTATTTTTTAACTTTACCATGTAGAAACTAATTTCTTAACTGGACTCTTTAGTCCAGTCAAGGAAGGAGGTGTATAGTGCGTGAGGAGGTACCCAAGCAATGCCTGCAGAAACTTGTTCAGAGTGTTTAGTGAGTAGACGCATACCAAAAATCCTGACGTCTAGATGATGAGCAGGGGATGGGGCAGGAGGGGGGACACAAGTTCCAATTTTAGTGTTTCGAATTATTTTTCAGTTCTGGCGAAAAATGCCCTGTTAGAACTTCCTGACGTCTTTGAGTTCACCAACGTCCACCAATGTAGATATTTTCTATTAAAATCATTTTACCTCGCATTTTCCATTAAACTTTCCCTCATGCAGGGTGTTTCTCAATAACATGCCAATTTTCGATTTGATTCCTCAGGTCATTGTATGAATAAAAGTAATATGAACAAATGTCAGTAAAGGATTTAATTTTTTACAACAGGGTGTGGAATTTTAAGTTTTTTAAAACTATTTTTATTTTTCTGCAAATAGTTTAGACATTTTTCAATTTTTTAGTGTGACATTATGTTCACATTAACTTTTCTCCAGAAAATCACTCGACGAATCACACCCTGAGTTTTAGCATGTTATTAAGAAACATCCTGTACCTATATCATTTAAAAAAAATGGTTGAGAAAGCAAAAAACTTATGCAATAAAAGCTTTAGATAATTTCATGAGCTTTTATTTATTATGAGAAAGTTTTCCCCTGCGATGCACCGTTTTCGAGACCTAAGCCGAAACCCAAAAATTGGGACCGTTGCCTCCCACCCCCCGCCCATGGCTCGCCTCCTAGACGTCAGATGTTTTGGTATATTCACACCCTAAGCATCATAAACAAATTTCTGACGGAATTGTTTTCGTTGACTGGACTACTTGGTTCTTATTCTTTTATCAAAGTAAATAGAATTACAATAAAAATATTTTCAATGAAATCCTTCGAGATCGTTTGGAACGACAATTTTATTTTTGGGCAGTGAGCTATAAAAATAGGCAAAATATCGTCATTTAGGTTGACTCATTGAAGTTGAAATAGTTGGCAGTTTTGAATCCAAAATTTATGGTCATCGGACCGTTATTATTATAAATTAATGGAAAATTCATCGCTTAAAAAAACGTTCAGTGTGTAATAAGCCAAAAGGAATAAATGTAATGTCTCAATAATTAGGCTTTAGTTATAAAATTTGAATTCGGAAATGACATCCTGCAACGTGCAAATTCAACCCTAAATTCCACCCACGTTGATTCGCATTTTCGCACCCCTAAATTATTAGATACCTCATTTGAACGATATTTTTATTACATATTAGAAAATGATATGCTTTTCATACTAACTGAAAAAATTAAGGGTCTGCTTGTCTAAATTCCCTACAAGAAAACTTGCAGCGTTTATCGTGCTCCAAAATATTATCGTCTCTTTGGCAAACTTATATCCGGCTCAAGCAAACCACAAGTTACAGTTAATACAACATGACTCCAGCAGGATGAGAATAACCACATTATCGAATCAATGTCCAGCAATATCTCAACTTAACATTTCAAAATAAGTGAATATAGACCGTGGTGAATAGAAAAGGGAGGCAAGGATCGCTAGAAGGGCCAGCACGGTCTCCTGAATTTACTCTCTTTCTGTGGGCTTATGTGATCTGTGATACGTACGGTAGGTATGGTATACAAAATTAAGACAAATATGACTGACTCAAAGAAGAAGAATTACGCATGAAGGGAGGTCGGTCACGCCTCAGACGTTGAAAAACCTTAGAAAACATTTTTATTTAAGATTAGGAGGCTACCAACACGTTCAGTGGGAATTTATTTTGAACATTTCCAGCACTGAAATGATTTTCATTCAGTTTTTTGTATACCAAACGACGTCAAAAGCGCCAAATATTTTTTTACTGTTAGTTTTTACAAAAAATATACTTATAAAAAAATATTACATTTTTTTGAACTGAGAATGAAAAAAACTTCAAAATGAGGTATCACAAGTCGATATTCCTCATTTAAAAATGTAGGAGTTGCAGCTGTCACTCAAAGGGAATTTAATTCAAGGATAACGTTTTGGTATGTCTCAAGATGTCATTATACCAAATCCAAATCCAGTTTCGTTAAGGTTCTCGCACCCTGGCATATACGTTTCGACTTATTTTAGATTATTACGTTAACGACTTTTCTATATGGAAAAATATGAACTTGGCAGCAATAAAATAATTACTAAGGATGATTTGAATCATCTTACACAGGGTGTTTCACCAGCAGGCCGACATGCCTTAAGGGTGAGGGTAGTTTTTCATGGCGATCCATTATCTGGTTCTGAAATTTTTTTGAGGGCTTTCCTATCGATTACAGATGGTGATTCAAGTATTTTTAGCCAGAATAAGGAACTGTACTAATTTTTTTCGAGCTAAACGTAAGTGTTAATAAGATAAAAAAACTGAAATATTCCAAGAGACAGCTGCAGAAAATGTGTCGTCATAAAGGTGAACGAACGAGAACAGTATGAATGATCGTTGAGACTATTGAAAAGGAAAGGGAAAGGTTTCCAAATAATTGCAGTAACAACCTTTCAGCGTTGAAGAAAATGCATACACGGTGAAATTTTTGACAAAACCTTTGAAGCAGATCAGAAAAACTAAGTAAGGTCCTGTGGCTTTCGAGTAGGCGGAAAATGCGGGGTATCAAGTAGAGCCTACCTCCCAAATTTCCATTAACTTCATAAATTCGTTCAAGATACTGCTCATCAAAAATTTCGGCAAAATACATTACTCGCCCGAAGAATTGAAACGAAGGACCTGAAACAAATTCCAAAACCAGATCCTGAATCGCCTTAAAAAAAACTACCCCTACCCTTAGGCCATGTCGGTCTACTCGTGAAACACTCTGTATATTATTATATCTCACAATTTACAATAAACTAAGCGATGATAATTCTGTTATTCCTTCGATGTCAGTTTCACTCCAACATCTCGCGATCTGTTAAATCGAACAGTTCAGCACGCGATCGTTGGTCGATTTTTTGGCGAGAGTTATGATCGTGGATTAATTACAACCTGTTAATATCTCTCTTATGCGTGTCAGAGAGGAGTGTGTAAGTGTCAGAGTTAGTTATGGATTGTAATAACAGCGGAACATGCTGATCGCAAGATCTATACACTCTCGGAGAAGAACATCTCTGTAAAACATGCCCGATGAAGTGCTAATACTGGACCATAAAACAGTCACCTGGTGTTGATTTGTGTTAGCTGGATATACCGAGTGTTTCGAGGATATATTTCAGTAGATTGAAATTAAAATATTATCTTTACTTTATAATTATTATTATTAGGAGTTGAGTGTGTGATGAGTAAAAGTAGTACTGAGTTAAGTTGCGAATACAATAAGTCGCTAAGTGAATGCTATTTAAGCACGCAAAGTCGATGTTATCCACGAGTTATTAGACGTTAGACAATATTTCATACAAGATACCACCAAGTTGTCGCTTGGAGGCACGAGTGCAATAATTACTATTAATGTGAATATTACAAAATAACTCCTTTATTTACAAAATGTCACTTCGAATCAATATCATGAAAATATTTTTGTAGACCTTCTTGACCGTAAGTGTGTCTTCTTGACCGTGAGTGTCCAAAAATTATATGGCTAATTAATGGCATTTTGAAACAAAAATCAAGTCAAATAGTGATTTGTTACAAATTAAGGCAAAATCAATTTTTTTGCCAAAATTTTTATATGATAGCAATATAAAAATTATTTATTGATTTTTTTGAGAAGTATGTCGTTGTACTCTTCTAAAGAAGAGGAAACCCCAAAAAAAAATATCTGGAAAGACCTCCCAGAATTAAGGCAGTCAAAATTCCATCATACTCAACAGGAACTGTTTGAGAATGCTTCAAAATGATCAAATCTGTAGATTCTACATGGAGGGGGAAGAAACCCCACACATCTCCTGGTCGAGTGCCATGCAGTACTTACAACAAAGAAGATGTCTTGGTTTACCAACCAACGGAAAAAGACTTGTCATCTTTAGAACCATCGAAAATCCTAAATCTTCCCCAAAAACTAGAATTGGATGGGGTGCTATAATAGAATAAACACCAAGAGGGGAGACACAAAAGATCTTCTAGGACGTAGTGTAGATAAATCCCTATTATTACAATACACAATATAATACAGTTATGTAGAAGCTTAAGAAGCCTCAAAAAGCCTGCTTGATTAATACAGCTACTAAATAAAAAGCCATCAGTGGAAGAAACAAAAGGCCATGAAAATGAAAGATTGCATTATTTCCTCTCTCCCACGTTGAATTGGGCGACCATGATGATAAATTTTTGCTTTAGACACAGCTATACTTCTTTATTTGGCTTTCTTGGTTCTTTGCCAAATGAGCCGGACTCAGAATGTCGAATCAGCGCCTGACAAAAATTCTTACTGGATGGGGTAGAAAAGATACAAGACATAATTATATTGGCAAAGGGGAAGTTTCAATAACCTGCGTTATCTATTTGATGATTCAAAAACGCCAAAGATCATTTTCGTTATTTTTTCGTTAACTTCTTTTCGTTAACTAAACTTTTGTAACTGCAAGAAAAAGGGACTTCAACTGTAGATTTTTAAAACTTGTAAGCGCGAGTAAGTTCCTTTGAGTTCCTAGCATTCCTTTAAGATCCATGCTCAGACATGTAACGGAGCACTACATTCTGTAATGGAGCGTCAGACAACTTATCTCAATGAAATTTAGATTAGAAACGCCCAAGAAAAAGAAAAATTAAATTTTACACATTTTGTAAAAAAATTTTTAAGTAAATCTGCATGAGTAGGTACTTAAAAAACGACCCCTGTATTTCAGTGAAGAGTTGTCAGAACTTTCTGTGTCAGAGCTTATGAAAATATTGTTGGCTTTCGGTTGGAAGTTCCCGTTATAAATTTGAAAATCTCATTACATTATAATATGGTTTTCCTACGATCACTAAACAAAATACCATTTTGCGCATCGTTATTTATACGCAAACTAGAAGATTTTTTACTTTTATAAAAGTGTGCGGGAAAGAGACGTAAGGCATACGCAAAGTTCATTACTGTACAGTTTTTCAGTTATGAGTGTGAGGTTGACGTAGAAAAAGTAGCGATCGGCAAACCATAGAGTATTAGCGCTATGTAGGATCACCTAAATAGACAACATTCGATGACAACAATAGTGATGGGTTAAACGGTCGCTTTTGGAACAATAAGTACCTACATTCTTATGCTGATTTGTGTATAAGTATTATTTACTAGTAGGTACACTCGACACATATGTCTATCTTAATCGAGAGAGCAGGTATTATAAAATTCTAAAATCAGTTCAATTGGGGAAATTGGTACCTCCCAACTCTATTAAATTATAGGTAAACACAAATCTGTCAATTTTCACGTCACTCACTCGCAATCAGCTGGATCACTGACCAGTCAATTATACTGTAATATTCGAGCTGCCGATTATGGATTGTTAGTTATTGTTTATAGAATTATTTAGGATTATTTATAGGTAATAATCATATAATAATTAATACATAATAACGAATATTGTTATTAATTGTAAATATTAATTTTAAATGTACAATTCGTAAGTGAATAATTAATTGATATATTAGTGGCGGAGTTAAAGTGACGTGAATTATTTCGGTTACTTGAAGTGATGGATACTATTGAGACTGAGAGTAATTTCGATTCTGATGTAGAAAATACCTAAATAAAAAATTGTCTTGTTATGCTCGTAGGAAAAGTATAGCGTGTATTATTTCGCGCACTAGAGCGCAAACTATTTCGTTCATTTCGTAAATTACATGATGTAAAAGACATTGATGTTCATTGATGTAATTGATGTTATTGATGTACCTAAGTAAATTTAAAGTTGTTTTACAACATGCCATTCATCTCTTGTCTAACAATTGCCAGTAGTATTAGGTCCTTACCTACTTCTAGTACACTGGGGTGCACTGCACTCAGTTTTGACACGCATTTTGTCTGTCTTTGGTGTATCTTATGGCGCTAGTCGAGCCTACCGTGCTCTTTATTTTGATTGATTATTTTGATTTCCTAGAAAACTTTGCACTAAATAAAAAATTTCCTTGCGTCATTTTTCTGATTACATCATAGGCATTATTGGCCTATTACCTATTTCGATTTTTTTTTTAATATTTCCATAAAGCTGTCTAAAATAATTATTTTTGTATCTAGTGCTCAAAATTGAACTTTAGGCACCATAATTTTGCGCTCGAGATGCATAAACATTTTTTATACAGCCGTAAAAATATTGTGACATTTTTCATCAATGCTGAAGGAAAAAAGACACATTATTATTGTCTACTCGGAAAGGTGTGTATGCGAAGTATTTCGCGCACTAAAGCGAAAAGTATTTTAGGTACCATAATAGGAAGCAAAATCATGTTTTCCTAGGAACAAAGACACAAGCAATTTGGAACTAAATAAAAAATTTCCTTTCGTCATTTTTATGATTATTTTTCTATTTTTTCCGTCTAAAGCGATCTAAAAAAAATTGTATGCATCTCGCGAGCGAAATTATGGTGCTTATTCAAATGATTTTTTGTTTCGGCTCTCGCCTCGACAAAAAGCTCTCATTCTCAAGCGCTAAAGTTCAATTTCGCGGACTATAAATTACTATTATGTATTTTGATAATATTTAATTTTCATAATTATTATTAAATTACCTAGTCCTCTCTATAAAATCTTCAAATTATAGGTAAGTCGCTGACCTATGAAGCACATTTCTCTTATTTTTAAAGAATAAAAATACAAGAATGAACAAAAGTTACACTTAACACCAAGACACTATGATGATAGAAGATCTTGTTAAGGTTATTACAATCGTCTGTACATCAAGTACGCCGTCAAAAAAAAAAATTGCATTGAGATAATATGAGAGTAGTAATATGATGTGATAGGATAGTATTCATGAGTTCATAAATTGTAACCCCAATTTACATGCATTGACTAGTTTCCTGGCGTGAAGATTTTATTCACCCCCTGTTATTTGGATGAGAGGAAGCGAGACTTGGCAATTATAATCCCTCTGAACTTTAATATGAATTGGTATTTTTATGAGGAATTCTTTAAGCGTAGTAAATTTTGCATTCCCTTACTCATGCTGGATATTCCAGTGCCTTAACGCAGTTTAATTACCTATGTAAATCTTTCACGTCGTTTGCTTCGGTTATGAATGCTCGAAAAAATTAAAATGAAGACATTGTTAAATTAACGAAAAAGAACTACTCGTACCTTGAAACAAATCAGATAATTTCTTTTACTGACAGCTATTTAAGTAGTGTGTACGGATCAACAGTAAATAATTGAGAGAGTGTTATTCTTTTAATCCAACAGTGCTTACATGGCACTGAATCCACAAATACCAAACATGCCTTTTTCAGCGTCTACATTACGATATATCTATATGCGTTTCACATCTTGCAAGTAAAGCTCGCTTGTAGATATTGAAGATGTTAAGAAATTTTCCAATCAATTCTCTGTTTTTTACAAATTTGAGAAGACACGATCAAGTTAAAAATGCCACAACAATATATATATGACGTTCTAGGCAAAAGAATTATTACTGAAATGGCACCTGAAACAGATGTTGCATTCAATCAGTTTTCGTTACTGATAGATCAAAGGCTTATAGAGGCTGCTCAAAAATAATCTCAAATATTGTTTTCGAAATAGTCTTTACTTGGGTTTTATCTTTATGGAGAAGATTCTAGTCCACAGTTTTGGAGTCATCATTTTTTATGGATGAACTTAGTTTGCTCAGTGCGGTTCATATTTACCAAGTAGTGCCCTATAGGAAAAATTCACTGGTTTTAGTAAAGCGTCACAAAAACGGGATTTTAGGCAGGTAATTTCTGAACAACTTGAATTTACGCAATGAGAATTTGTAGATATTTTTGTTTATGCTCTTCGGTGTTCATATCCTGCCAAAGACTTTACTTACCTATAAAACAATACCACTGCTACTGGAATGCATATGTATTCCTAGTAGGGGTAGGTATTAGTTTAGACTGGAGTAATTTGTGAATAAGAATAAAAGTAGTTTTAGTTGTGTGAAATTTAAACGGGTCTCGGAAAACTTACTCTACAAGTACGTATAGGTATACAGTGCAAGAAATTGAGATGAAAATAAAGATAATGTAGACGTATCAATCCCGAGATTGCCCCCTTATACTCTCTGTGTTATAGTGGTCCTAAATTTATGCAGAATACTTCCAAGTATGGCCTTCTTACTTAGCCCCATCATTTCTTAGATAAATACGATACGTCTTTAGTGAAAACGCCCCACGTTACCAGTTTATTAATGATGTCTGTTGTAGTGTTAAAATATTCAAAAATATTCAGGTTATTAATTAAACAGAGCCTCTTCTGGAATAGTCATAAGTCATTCTACCAGGCGGTGGAATTAAACAGGTACGGCGTAAGAAGTGGTGCCAATCAAAAGTCATTCGCGATGTTGCCGATGCCGTAGTTTTTATTATAACCCTATGGCTTTGTGTTCTTTGTTCTTCGATAAAGTTTGAATAGAAACCTAGGTTTGTAGGTTTGTATTCAAACTCTAGAATAATAGATAATTCTTTATTTTACAATATACTTGATATTCTCAAATATTGTTTACGTATAATGCCGCGTTTTATACAGTGCAGAAGAGTAGCTGACCTGAATCTGTTTTACAGATATTTTTACGGAAAGTGTTCAAAAGACGTGGCCAGCTTGATCCCACCTAGAACAAGAACGGGCAGAAATACACGTCGAGCCGCAGACGCTCATCCGTATCAGGTTCAGCTCGTTACACCTCGTACCACCCTATTTCAGACTTCTTTTATGTATAGAACCGCATCACTTTGGAATAGCATTCCAAAGGGCGTGTTTCCCGAAGTATACAACCTACAGAGATTCAAAGCTAACGTGAATCGACATCTCCGCTCATGCACCGCTCCCAGAGCGTCATAGGGATTTCCCTGCAGTGCATGTGCATTTTCAATAAAAAAACCAGTGTGTTCAAGATAAGGAAGGGATAACATTGGAATATTGGAAACGGTAAGAGATACGCGATGTTGATTAAACTAGAGAAAAGTTAATAAGAACCTGAAAAAAAATCAGGAAAATTTCAGGCGTTGCTGAAATATGCTGAAAACTGAAAAATCGAGACTTTTAGTTCAGAAATATTTTTTATTTATGAAAATATATTTATGATTTTTTGTAGGTTTACATAAGTCGTTAAAAGCTATCCATCTGCCACTTAAAAAATTCCAAAAGCCGTCTAGATCCCAGATCCAGAGTTTTCATAGTCAACTTTTGTTTAAATTTTCTGTTTAAACTTAAATTTTATTAAAAAAAATTCTGAATGTTAGTAATTTTTAGTTTCTTTGATTTTTTTAATGGCGGATTACATGAGAAAACAATATGGTGATCCTAAGCAAAACAATAATAATTAACAATTTGTCTATGGCTATGTGAGCTAGATCTCTAAGCCAAAAATTACCAGATGGTGTCTTACCAACATAGTTTAAGACCGATGTTTCCTCTTTTGTTAAAAAAAATCTCCGGTATCTAGAGGGCTTAATTTAATTAATTATTTATTAGTGGGCTTATTTATTTAATTAATCTTTATTCTAATTAATTTTTTTTTAATAAATAATCCATTCACTGATTACACAAGAGATTTTTTATTAGAATTATTGATGATGAACGCGTGTACCTATGTAAGAGATAATAAAAAAAAGAAAAAAAATCCCTGTTTGAAAGGAAAAAATTTGAAATTTGACATCAGGGTTTGTTGTTTGTTGCTGGTTTCATGTAGTGTTTGGTGGGGTCCAAGCTGACTCAGCACACAATTAATTACAAAAGTTACCTTAAGACAGCCAGTCACCGATAAACAAGGGTGTGTGTATGGGTAATGATTTCCATTCAAATGCCAGGGAAGGCTCTCGTCTCTTATGATCGCTGTTAAGCTGCTCGATACAGGCGGTCCTTTACAGTCGGTACTGTTTGTTTTTATTAATATCAAAATTCCCATTTACTTTAAGTAAATGTCCAATAAATGCAAATATTTTGGAATTTTTTGGCGTACTTAGGCTCCTGGCATAATGATTTGTTTCTAAGCGATGTTAAACATGTTTTGATCAAATTTTGTTCACTCTTAATTTTAAATTTAAATCTTTAAATTTGGATTTTTGTCTTAAAAAAATTTCTTTTTCGCCAGTTAGTTTTCCAGCCTATTTCAAAATTCTCTTTTTAATGGTACGATTACCCATGATAAGTATACCACTACACCACTGAAACAGTAAAATTACTGAACTCGATTGCACAGAAAATTAGTTTCATCAAAATCTGTTTGACGTCTGAGCAATATTAGTGATGATATTTGCATTCAAGAACAGTTATAGTTACATTTCAACGAAGATAATATCAAGTAATGTGCTTACATGATTAAGTATAAAACCAACCGCATTAACGAGTATAAAATAAGCAAATCAGGAAAGGAGTACATAGCTATAATGACCATTATTTTACATAACAATGAGCAATACATAAAACCACCTAGCCATGTCTCATACAGAAAGTTGTTTACAGTCATTAAGTTTAATTATTTATACTGTCTTTTCTGAGGAGAATAATTGCTTATAATAATAATAAATTGAATGTCAATTTGTATTATAATTATAATCTCAGTCAATTTTGTAACATAATGGACTATACTAGTTCATATAAACTTCTTCTCGTACGTTAACTAGCGTATTAAACACGCACAGGTAAAATGTGAAATTAAAAATATACAAAAGTTTTACGTAGGGAACTGAGGCAGCCGTTTGTTCTTTCAAAATAACATCATGGAAATACCGACAAATATCGAGCTTCCAAAAATAAGAATCTTAGTGGAATCTTAGTGATACCTAATGATGAACCCTTTACCTATAGGTACATGAATAAGATGCAAGATCTGGGTAGAATGTTTGTATTCTGAATATGGCAGTATAAGGCTCACGCAGTAAAAAGGGAAAATGGAATGCGGTAGCCAGACAAAGTGTTACAAATGAAAATATCGCACCCCAAAATTTTGCCTCAGTTTGATTGGGGATAACAAGGTATTCCAGGTTTGTTTTCGCATGTCAGCATCCCTATTCTTAATTTTTCTAATTTATTTTATCTAAGCTCAAAAAACTGTCAACATAAATCTCTACAGGATGATATGTGAAGGCGTGCAGAATCACTCCTCGGTTTTCGTACCTCCGTTTTACAAATAAAAGTTTCCTGTAAGTTTTGATGAGTAAATTTCGAAGGTTGATGTCTTACCTCCAGACGGTTTTAAATTTTCGATTTAACATCAGTTTTTACCGTTAAAGGCTGTTTGAGGTGAGACATCTACCTTCAAAATTTGCTCATAAAAACTTACAAGAAAATTTTTATTTGGAAAAAGGGGGTATTTGGAAAAAAACAGGGTTGCTGACATGCGAAAACAATACCGAAAAATATTGAGAATTTCGAAAGTAATTCTCAATCAAAGTCAGGCAAAATTTTGGGGTGCGACACTTTCATTTATGCGTAGTTTAGACTATATAGATTGTTCAAGCAACTTTAAAATGAGTAAATGGGGTGCCAAAAAGTTAAAGAAGTTGCGGATAATGCGTAAGTGTTTTATAATTTTATTGACCCCTTTTCTGTTTATTATATAACTTTTTGCGTAATTACTATTTTTGGAAAGTAACGCTTTATCTCAAGGTGATATGATATAGCAATAGAATGATAAAAGATTATAAAAAGTATGGCGAGGGCATTGTCTCCTTACCATGGTTCTAGATTTGTTGGGATTTACTGTAGCTTTTTAGGGGTGTTACCGAACAATATTTCAGGGGTGGTGAATATACTGTAGACTCGATTATTTTAGTTTAACTAAGTTAGCAGATATTGGGCTGAATAGAATAGGAAGTTGCTTTGGACGAAGCGAAAGTTAGCAATTCGTGTGCTTCCAGGTAGAGACTCGATGTGGTTGGATCTGAAGACGCCAAGGAAAATTCGGTGTGGATTATTTTGTGTTTAGTCTTTTCAGATCCAGTCTTGCTTGAAGAATAATAAATTTTTGCCATAAAGACTGCCATAGACCCACTTTAAACGTACCGGGGCTCTAAACATACTCTTGAGAAGAACTTGTTCTTCGACTCCCCACTTGAACCTAATAAACGTTCACACGAACTAATCACTGGAGATTTAATCTGTGTTGCCTCTGTCGAACTTAACCTACTATCGCAGCTTAAACCAAGTTTTTAGTTTGAATGTGGTCCGACACTTGCAGAGGGACTTCTTCAACTGAAAGTGATGGGAGTGTCAGCCTTACCTCTTATTTCACTAAATTATGAATTAATATTTCGCCGATGAAAATCTTAAACCTGTCATTGGTAATAAGTGGGCTTATAGAGAGTTGGAGTAAATGGCGTATGGTATGAGCAGCCTTTCTTGCTTAGATAAACAAGGTAGTGTCTTGAGGGACCCGGTTTTGGAGCATATAAAAGAATGAAACTATTTCTCATTCTCAGCTAATTTGGATGATCCTTTCATCAGGACGTTTGTCATAAGATTCTTTATTTGTTTGTCATTCTGATAAGTTGATTTCTTCTGTTTTATTTTACAGTTTGTGATTCTCCAGATAGTATCAAGTTTCATTTTCTTTATCAAAAATTGCAGTAGTGACATCTTGTTTTTCAGCGAAAGCATCAATTATATCAGTCTGAAGTACTATGAGGTCATCTGTCGTGCTAAATCCAGGTTGAGCCTGCTTGATTCGGAGGCTTATGTCTTTGAAGATACGCAAAGTAAGCGTTTCTGTATATTTTTCTTTAAGAGCTTACTCATCGTGCAAGTCAAAAATTATTTCGGTATGATTTTGGGATATACAGCCTGCTTCGTAGAAGAACCGAGACAGAGCAGGGGCGTGTAAAGGACCCCAAAATATGGTGATTTAACGCAACTTACCTCAATACTAAGTTGCACCCCTGAGAAGTTAAAGGGTTTGTAGTTTAAAATTTCGAATAAAATTATTATCTCAGTTATACTTGAGGTTGGAAAAACCAAATTTGGTATACGTTGTTTGTGTAACAAAAGCCTTCATTGCCAGTAGTAAGTAGAGTTAAATTGTAGTATTGTAAAGGGTAAATAGGGGATCATGCACCCTTGTTTTGTATTTCTTATTATGGAGGGTGATTAAGTCGCTGCGACCTAGTGCGTCCTCTACTATGCTTGGTATGGAATCCCATGAATAAAGGCCCCTCTCCAAGTCTGTGTCATTAAGAAACTTGAGGGTTTTGAGAGTTTCAAGCTCGAGTAGATCCCCAGACTCCATGAAGTGTGGACCCAGAGCGTTTTTTTTTCTTGAGTGCAGTTTAGCAGCAGATGACGAGGTGTATCGTCTCTTTTTTTCAAAATCTGCAGACGCTGTTCTCTTCTATGCCTAACTTCCTGAGGTGTTCCTTGAGCTTAAAATGTTCCGTCAGTGTTTTGTGACGTTCCTTACTGAGGTTTTGAATGAAACCCTTAAATTTTGCAGAACGATTTAAGAAATTATTACCGTATTTTATGGTGAATTTAAATTTCCGATTTTTTTTTTGCTATTTTCAAGAAAACTTTGTGATTTGCAGCAAATATCCGAAAATCTAAAAAAGCCAGTTGTGTTATTCAAAATAATCGAAAATTCAAAAACTGGTTTAAATTAAATAGCAATTTCTTAGGTACGTTTCAAGCTTTTTTCTCTTCTTATTTTCAAAAAACTTTGTCATTTTCAACTTTTATTCCTGTTTGTCAAGTTTGACATTTAATTCAAGAGCCAACTTTTGAATTTTCGATGATTTTAAAGAACACATCTATAATAAATGTTCTTAATTGATTGGTTTTTGTTGAAAAAATATTTTTTTTCCAAAAATAACAAGAAAAGAAACAGTTAAAGTACAAATTCCATTTGAAGGGTGTTCATATTTTATCTGAAGACATTCAAATATATCAAAAACTACGCATCGTATCAAGAAAAGTGGGCAATGAAAGGTGCTCATCTGGAAGGGAGATATCCAATGATACCAAACTTGATACCCTAGTAGTGGGGGGCAGCAACTTTGCAATCTTAAATGAGAACTCACTAATAACTTTTATTGCAAATTCGGGTTTTACGGCTGAAAATTGGTAGGAACTTGCTCCCCCCTGTAGGTGGTAGAAGACTCTTGAGAAAGTTGAAGAGGATATCGTCCAGGTACTCAAGAAAATTTTTACAGAGGGAGAGTGTGATAGTTAGCTCTTTAAATAACAAAGGGAGGTTCAATGAATCAAAATCTTTAGTACAATAATAATTATTATTAGTGCAATTCGGCGAGCAGACTGTGTCGTTTCAGGAATATTTCTTATATTTTTGTTGTTCCCTTGATAATAATTCATATTTGCCAGGGGTATTAATTTCAATAATAATTTCAAGCGAGGAAGGTCTCCACAGAGACGCTACGAATTCTGTCATCTAAGTTGTTTTTCTTTGGTTATTTCAGGATTTACAAAAATATGATTATATATAGCCCTAGGGTTGATAACCCATCTATTGATAATCGTACAAAAATCCAGTAAAGTTGATAGGAAAAATTCCATTATATTTGGAGATACTGTAGATGATTGAAAATAGCGTCTCAATTGAGACGTTCCTCGCTTAAAGGGTTAACAACTTCTCTGTCATCAAATTACTCGATTTAGAAAGAGATTTCACAGAAATGTCAATAGTTATGAATGATCATTAATGATAATGATATTTCCAAAATGTCATTTTATTCAAATCAAGAGTTATTGTTCAATGAACTTTTTTGATTTTTTTAAGAATTTTTGGATTTTAAGAATTAGGTACTACTTGATTTTTATCAAGAGTTTTATTTCAAAAAATCACATTCACGAATTTATAGGCCTACTCAAAGTCGTTTTGAGTTACATATTATAATTATAAATTTAGTCACATCTTCTTCTTGAATGAAGTCCATTTAACTTTATAACATTGTTATATAATATCACGTTGCACGAGTTTACTCGTTTACGAGACACGTTTTTATTTCTGGGAAGGTTTTTTTTATCTCTTGTATCTATAGTTTTGAGGATAATTGTCGGCATGAGGGGCTTCTGCTTCATTGTCTAAATTATGCTTGTGTATTCATTATAATACAAATCAAGATAACAAAGTAGGTACATATAGTTATGAATGAATATGAAATTTTACAAGAAATCCTACCTAAATATGTAGACATTATCATTGAATAATGCCTACTAATAATAAGAATATTCGTTCTTATTTTTGAAATGCAAAGTTACTGTTATGTGAAGATTCATCTATGAGTGTTACGATTATTTTATATTCACGTAATATGCCTCTATAGTCGCGTGAGTCAAATGTGAATTGATATAAACAAAATCATATTGCAGAGAGATCAACCCCGTTGGCTAAAGGGTATCATGGTCAAATAAATATTTTAATATTCGCATATCTGCTTCCTATACGAAATATATTAAGCGGAACTTGCCGTTTTATATTTTCCGTTGTAGACATACGCAGTGTAATATTTTGAATGACCCAGAATATCACGGTATTAAATTGCAAGATAAAAATGTAAATTTTATGGCCAAATGTCTTAGAGCATTCTTTATGTTTACCGTTGCGAATCTGTTGAAGTTTGTTTGATGACGACGAAATGTTATTTACGGATGAACGTTACAGAGATGCGCTCTGGAAGGGTAAAGGCCAAAGACGGCCAGAGTAGTTGCACCTCCATATTCATACTGCAACATACTTGCAGACTGTAAACTCTCCTCATAATACTGCAGGTACTCATCATTCTGGTTGATTCATATAAAAAAGAAAACAAATTCGCCCCGTTTTTATACCCCATATAATATTAAAAGTAAAACGTATACAATATTACCTAATCTTTCCTTGTATTTTTATGTCCCCCTTCTATTGTCCTTGCTTCTAGATATAATCAACTGAGGAACTGACACTGATATTTCGTATATAGTTTCTTCAATTATTATTAAGGGCAAGGTTCTCATCATGTTATTTATCAAAAGGAAATTAAATTTAAACAAAAATGTACATGGTGTCAAGCCAAAATGTAAATCAATTATCCAGTGTCGTATAGAACTACTAAATGTTTGAAACTTGTAAGAACCTATACCAAAAGTTCACTCTCGAAATAATAACAATGTTTAGAAAATCGAAAGGACTTTCTAATGATGTAGGTCCCGATTCACTTTCTCATTAAAATTTTAACAGGTAGAAAACTTCCCCCCTTGAAATTTCACAGGACGTGTGAGAGTTTCGTTATACATCTGCGCTATTATTATAGAAAAACGTTTATCGCGAGATTTTATTGTGCCTCGTTGTTATATTCATACTTTTATTCCCAAGCATAGTATTTAAAGTATAGGAAGGTAGTTCTTAACGTTAATTACCGACACCACCTCACAAGTAGGTACATTTATTATACGATTTTTGCTCAGAAATACGAGAAGACGTTTTAAGATAAACGGGAAATGGGCTATAGCAAATCCAGGACATCTTAATGTGTGTATTAGTTAGTTATAAATAGCGTGAAATAAATGAGCGTTCTCCACTAAACACCAAATATACTACAACTTATTATCCAATCGTTTAAATAGCAATCACATCCAAGCGAGTGAAAGGTCACTAACACTAGCACAATGCTATTAGCAATTATCATTTGACGTCAACTGTCAATTGTGTAAATTGCAAATTAATGTCTCTGTGCTAGCCATCCGCGGTGGCCTCCATTGCCCGCTTATCTTTTGCATATGGAGCTTAATTAATTATCATCTAGGAATGCAAATGAAAACGGAGGTGTAAGTAGCCAGCAGCAAATACTTAATGTAAGAAATCTTACGCCCAGTGGCGTAGCTAAATCAATGCTAATAAAACTTTGGGTGCAATTATATTTATATTCGGCACTGTTAGATCTTGATTTGTTACCTCTATCACTTGTCAAATTTATACTACCTCATGTGCGGTGGGGAAATCGAGCACCTATAATTACAGTGTGGCAGAGCCAGGATAGTCGCGGTATTTTTTGGCATAGTTACTTAGTTTTAAAAAGAAAATAAATTATAATTAAATTACATATTTTACTTAATCAGGAGTCAATGAAATTGCACAATTTCGAAATACTGCATATTTAATTTTTAAGCAATATTAGGCGTCGTGAACGAAAAGCAAAAACAATTTAACTAGGCCAAGAAACAACCACCGCGGCAAAATTTTAATGACGCTAGCTGAATTTTTTAATGTAACGCTGACTGCAGAACGCATGGTAAACTGGAACAACTTGCATGGTTGTCATTTCCCTATCAGAATGCACCTAGCTTTCATTTTACCTACGTCAAGTAACTGGACGACCGGTAAATAAAAGTCAAAGTGGCAACACTCCAGTGAAAATCACATTTCGAAACCCGAGAAAGAGTAACTGATTTGGAAAGGGGTTTAGAAACCAAAAAGTCAGTGGTGATTCGGGGACCGAAGAGGACGGTCAGGGCGTTTGCGCGAGAATTTAAAGTAAACGCGAGTGAGTGAGTTTGTTCCTTTGACGGGGAGATACTCAGCAGAGCTGCAGTCAGAGCTACAGAAAGGGCAATCCAAGGGCTGCGTCTAAGTAGTAAGTCGATGAGACTAACACTAGAACTTTACTGTTTTTCCGTTAGAAAGATTTTTATTAAATTTTATATTGTTTTATTTTTTTTTAAAGAAATTTTATTTTTGATTTTTTTTATTAACGTCACCTGTGAAACTAAATTAAATTAATCAGATCAGGTACCGCCACAGCACTATTCCCACAAATAAAAGGGTAGTTGAGTAGAGTCAGATTGTACGTAAGAGAGTTTTTTTTTTCTTTCCTAAGGTTTGTTTTTTGTTTTTTTTTTCTAAAATTATTTTTTTCTTTTAAACTTTGCATATCAGTTTTTATAATCGAATTTAGTATAGTAGATAATGAAATAATTAAGTGATATGTCAGTAGTGTAATTTTATTTTATTTTATTTTTAGTAAATAAGTTTAATCATAACTTTGGTGTTCATATTCATCACCCTTGACCACCCTAACGCTGAATTTCACATAAAGAGGGCTCTACTCTTAGCAGCCCCCGAATCTGCGTGCCTCACACCTCTCTGACCACTATCATTGGCAAACCGCTCGGCCCACTTGATAGCGGTCCAACCCCTTGACAGCCAGAAAGAAGGTGAGTCTACAAAAACTGGTGTCAAGAGGGTAGGCACCCGCCTCAACAGAAGGTAAATGACAATCACAAATGGTAAATGAGGTCTTTTGTAGTGGAGTATTTTGGAAATTGGGTTTTTGAAACTATGTATGCGGTCATATCATTTTAGTTTAGTGAATTAAATGAAAATTTCTGCTTAATTCCTCCTTGAAAAAGGCGCCTTAATATGGATATTAATATATTAGCAATTTTGAACAATTTTCTACCTACGCCACTGGTAAACTAATTTTTTTGGCATAAGTGAATAATTTAGCATACGTTCTTTTTATTCTATTAATTTGGTTGAAAAAAAAAACGGTAAATTTTGCATATTAAATACAGGTTTAGGTGTTCAAAAAGTAGCAGTTTTTACAAAAGTTCAAATGACCGTCATTTATAAAACCACTTGACCGATATTGCTCAAATGCAATACAAGGCAACTTCCTCCAGACATCTGACTATTACAAAAATTTTAGTTCCATAGATTGAAAACTACGATTCTCCATATTATTATGTTTAAAATAGTTTAAAATTTTGTGCCTAACGTTTGAAGGGTAAAGCTACAGGGACTATTTTAACTAGAATCGAAATTTGAAATTTTTGAGAAATAAATGTGACATTTTTTTAGTATCTGTACCTTTTCAATTCTTTGCTTCTGAAATTTTTCATATGTTTAAATTTTTCAATGAATGATCATTGGCATAGTAGTCGACCCAAAAAATTTCAGTTTAATTTCTCAAAAAATTAAATTTAGCAATTTTTTGTATTTTCTTATACCTACCTACTATTATTAGAAAAAAATTTAATTTTTTTACGCGTAAAGTTAGGAAAACGTTCTTCCCATCCTGTTAACTTAAGTCCTATATAGAACTTCTTTATACCATATAAGAAAAGAAAATTTGAGTACTTTGGGCATATCATGCGCGGAGACAAGTACTAATTATAACAGCTGATAATTCAGGGTAAACTTAACAGCAGGAGGTGCCCTGGATGTAGACGAGATTACTTGCTGAGGAACTTAAGAACATGGTCTGTAAAAACAACAGCTGAACTATATTCAGAACAGCTTCTTCGAAAGTTAAAATTGCCTTATCACTCGCCAGCCTTCGTAGAGGAGACGGCAGTAAAGAAGAAGATAGATCGAAAACTGCGACTTGAAATGGTGTTATAAGAACGAGCGGTTTCGAACTTCGCAGGAACACCCTGTAGAAGCAACTTTAGAAAATTTCTTTAAACGGAAATCAAAAGTCCTCCATAAGTTCTACAAGAATGTAGAATTTCGCGGACTGATCTTGAAACGTGTAGCTACAGGTGTGTTTTGAAAAACGTTGAAAAAAGAAAAACGTTGTTCCCATCTCTCTTTGTTCCCAAATTCTCTTATAGATCGAAAAATGCGTGTAAAATGGTGTGACATGAACGAGTTGTTTTGAACTTTACGGGACATCCTGCAGAAGCAACAGAAGAAAACTTCTTTTATAAACTTCCAAACATCTCCATGAACTCTACAAGATTAAAAGTTTGGCGGACGGATCTTTAAAGGTGTGAAGCTACATTGAAATTGAAAAATTGAGAGGCCAAATCGAAAAAACGCGATATTATTATTGATTGTTGTACCTAATATGAATCAGAAATGATAAATTATTTTTTCCTTAATTAATTGACAAGCTGTTGCTACATGCAAAAATTACGTTAATGACGAAAATTACTTTTTAACAAAATGGAAACAATGAAAATGACGTCACATATTGCAAAAGTTTACCATAATTTTCTCGAAAATAGCTCAACCGAATTAAAATGTTACTCAGTATGTAACAAAATATAACAAATAATTCCAACCTTTTTTATAATTATTGCAAAAAAGTTTTGCTATTGAAATCCTTATGTTGCGTCAGCCAACGAAACACCCCATTATGTCGGCAGGTGAATATTGGCAACCACTTTTTCGTAATCTGCGACTCCTGATCGGTGGATATTTGATTATTTTGATGGTCTCGCATCTCTCTATCTCTCTGTACTCTTTTATAACGTTCAATAATTCTTTTACAGCAGAGATACCGCTAAATAGTGAACTATATCAAGATCAAGATTGGTTATAAAAGTATGGGCTTCATAGTTAAAGAGTGTTCTTGTATAACAGAGGGGACAACGCCAGGTAACTACAGTGGGTTTTAATGATTACATAACAGGTAACAGTTAAAGTTGAATCGAATACATTCCCTGAATTCTATTAATCCATTAGGAGTAGGTACATCTTTTTGGGAAAATCTATGTGCTTCTTATGCTATTTAAAAGTTAAGGTTCTTGTCAATTTAGAAGACAAAGGCTGGCCTGACTAATCCCTGTTTCCACAATTTGAACAAAACAAGTTTTTCTGTATGCATGGTGACCTTTAACTGTGTCTATCATGTATATGAGTATGAACATATCCAGTACTACTTTTTTTTTGTTGTAGTTCCTTCCGACCAAGATAGTGTCGGACTTCTATCTACCAAAACCCTGTCTTTTTTGTACGATGATTACTAGAATTATCCTATTCCAACATCTACATCGGTACTTATTATTATTTTCTTGTCTTGCTTCTTTGTCTCTTCTTTTTCCTTCCTTCTCATCACCTCCCGACCGATCCTCGTACCAGCTTCCACCACTCCTTTGGCACAACCAGTTCTCTCCAGTTTTTCTCTAGCATCCGCCGTCTTCCCTAATCTATCCATATAAATATGTTCTCCGACGCAGCTAAGCAAAAACCAAAACATTGTCAAACTAAAATTGATGTGTGCTTTCAAGGCTGGCTGCAATTGAAATCATAATCAATTCCGGGCTGTTTTTGCCGTCGTGAACATACACAGAAGGTCATGAACCTAAATGTGAGTTTTTGGCAACGAAAAAACTTATTTCTACAAAATACCCAACCGTATGTATTGAAGTTAGGCGTGGCGTGTCAACAAGGATGTGTAAAAAGAAACTGTAAAAAGTACAACA
The DNA here is from genome assembly GCA_910589415.1 of Malachius bipustulatus. Classification (NCBI taxonomy): domain Eukaryota; kingdom Metazoa; phylum Arthropoda; class Insecta; order Coleoptera; family Melyridae; genus Malachius; species Malachius bipustulatus. The sequence continues at coordinate 82,532,967 of OU342630.1, read as the reverse complement.
TTGAACAGGTGACGTTGAGTTAGATTTTCTTCTCGTGTCAGAATATCTTCTTAGTTCAAGACTGTTAAATTAGTGCTAGTACCAAGTATACTTTTATTATGTTCAGCAATACATAATATGAATAAAATTTTGACTTGGAAAGAGTAGTATTGTGTGAGATCTGTAATCCTTACCATTAGAAAGCCGATTACGTTTTCTGCATGATCGGCACAATTATTATAAACTTTTGGATGGTAAATAAATACTCAATTTGAGAATTTTGAATTTTTTAAGTCCTTTTATTTACCATTTATAAGTCAGCAACTGCAATCCACCGTCATGGAGACAGACGTGTAAACAGTCAAAAATGACCGATCCTGCACAAAAGTTTTTAGTTGGAGTCCAACAATCACGCTCATTTTCGAGCTGATGTGGAGTTTTGAAATCAAAATTCGCATATTGAAAACGACGTGCCGCCCCTTGTATGTTTTTTAGATCAGCTAGAATGAATTAATAGTAAATAATAAATGAGGCTGCATCTATACATCAGATGGCAGCGATTAAATGGTAAATGATATAGTTGCTGTCATTAATTTTCCATTTTTATTCTAATTACAATCAGAATGAGAGAGTATGATAGAACCAAAAGCTACTTCCACTGCTATTAGAATGAATTTGTTAAGAGCAAAGAACATCCGTGTTGCTCTTTCATTCTGTGCAACGTATCAGAGACTATTTTGAGTTTTAGTGCGCCCCTGATTACGGAAAGATTATTATACAGCTGTGCCCTGATAAATGATACCGGAGAGGCTTAATGAGGCCTCATTCGCATTTAAATGATACAAAGGCGCTGTTAATCTTCGCAGTAAAAAGGATGATAAATAAGCGCGTTCAACGACAAGCATTAATACTTACTGCTTGCTTGTGATTCATAAATTTGAACAATGCATGACTATCTAGTTGAGCTAATCTGACAAGAGATTCGTTTTTGCCTACTGCGAAAGTAGAGAGTTATTAAATTAGGGGATGCTATCCTATGGAATCATGTTGAATGCTCCCACTTAAAATTTTATGAATGATATTGTGTTAGTGGTTCATCTTTTTTCTAAACAAAGTTCTAGTACTTTCGGTAGCAGGTATCTACATAATAACAAATTGACATTGTAATTAGAAATTTTTAGGTCGAAAAATTTGTAATCTCTAAAATATATCTCCTAATCATATAGTCGTAAACATCTCTATTCAGTGACAACATAGATAGACTTACAGTCTCCAAGTCAATTTTTCAACATTTTATATAACACTAGGCTTATATAGGTAGTGAAGAATCTCTTGAGATTGTTGCTGAAAGTAATAAAGAGTAAATTTTCATGTTTTTAATGATAAAATTGAAACGCCATTTTAAATTTTAAATTTTGTTGAAGAATTTCACAACGTATAGTATCTAGTGCCCATTAAGGACATAAGTAAGTCGATGGAATTCAGCAGCAAACTCATGCTTAAATCTAGTCATGAGCGTGTGACTATCATTGGCATTACTTCGAATATTTGACTTATCATAACAAACCTAATGATAAATATACAATGAAGGTAAAGTCATAATGCTCAGCTCAATGAAAGATATTCTGCAGTCCTCCTCATAAGAAGCCCATCAATCACTCTCACTTCCCTCCTTTGTAATGCAAACAACCTGTGCCTGATATAGGAGTGACCCCAAATGATGTGTGCATCAGCTAAAAGGGAGCGAAAAAGGGCATAACATGCCTAAACTAAAACGGATGAAGTCAAAAAATGATCTTGGCATTAACAACAACTTCCGGAAGATCATTATGAAAATTAAAAATAGGAGAGGCCCAAGAACTTATCTCTGTGGAGCCCCCAGTTCAAGAAGTAAGAACTGGACAAGAGGCGGAACTACCATTGCGAAAACCAAACTGGATATCAGTCAGGGAACCAAATTCCTCAATAAATATCGTCAGATATTTATGGCGTTTTTTGATTTCAAGTTATCAATTGCCGGACAGTGCAGCAAGAAACCTGATTGAAATAAAAATTACTAGTGGAAATATATACTAAAAGGGTGTACTAAATGGAATCAGTTTGGAGTAGTCCCTGACAGCAAAAAGCTTGTCTTAATCTAAGCTACATCCATTATTTAAAACTGACACAGCTCTGGTGTTAGTTAAGTTAAGTTAGGTCTATAATGTTAGTTTGGTAACATTCAAAAACGTCAATAAAATAGGTACGCACTTTATCGACAACTTTAAAAAACAGATAAATTAAATCTATTATTAATTAATTTGAGAACGAAATGAAGACCCCTCCACCCTCCTAGACACATTTTAATATGCGGTTTCTCGCTCCACCAAGAGCACTCTGTAAGAGTTCGGATGTATTTCGATGAACTTCTCCTCGATTCTGTGTCGTAATTCTGCTAAATAAAATGGTTTCAACAATATTGAATTTTTGACATAAGGTCATAAAAAGAATTCACATCAGTATGAGATCGGTTAGATCGGAAGACATCGGTGTGAGGTCTCATCAGGATTTAACTGACCATGTTACGGTTGTATTATGACTGATAAATCGATCATCAAAATGCTTCCTTAGTAAATCGAGCGTTTCCTCCGGCCAGTTCGTCGTCTTGAAGTTGGTCCACAAACGGCTGACGAATTTTGTCCCTCCACACCGCAACATTTATGTTCCTTTCAATAAATATTGCCCCCTCCCCCAAAAAAAAGAGAATAATCGTCTCGCAGTAATCGCTACCCAAACACTAACTTTCATAGGATGAAGTGGCTTTTCACAGACACATTTCAAGAAAATCATGATCTGTAATTTTGGGAATTGATATATCTCGATCTTTGAAACCACGAATCAACGAACAAAGTTTTTCTGAAAACTTCTTCATTATGTTGTAAATTTTGGGAAAACCTCTCAGGAATATCTCGAAGCATCTATTGCACCAACGTTACTCAATAAGGATGAAAGTGAGCATCTTTCCTGCGGGTAGCCTAAGACAGTTCCTACAGTAACATCAATTTGCTGAGCTAGATGACGAACTGACGTGTGAGGATCATTTTACATAATATTACGAGCAGATTCCACTGTTTTTTTTTTCATTTTTTTTCTGTTTTTTTTCAGCAACACCATTTTTTCATTACGTCTCTTTAGCATTCCACTTACTGTGTTGACAACATTTCTGTCGAAAATTTGCAATATGTCGCTTAATGGCTTCTCCAAAATTCTGAAGAATCACTGCAACACCAGGATACTTCTCTTGGGACTCCATTAGGCAATTATCCATACCGTGTTGGCTGAAATATTGTGGACATAGGATTCATTAAGTGGAAAGGGATAAAAGATTAGAAAATATTTAAATGCAACAAAAGAGAAGGCGATAGATATATCCTAGACGAACTACCTGCCGGATGTTGTGGAATTGTGGATGCTTCGCTGATTCCCGTATCAACATGACAACGACAACATACAGATTTATCGGTTTTCAGATTTCAGACGGTTTAGGCAGATTTTCCATTTATCGGTCACAATAGCCAAACTGTTGGAGTTTCGGTCAAACGATCTCTAAAGTGCAGCATGGCTTTGTTTGGTCAGTACTTGGATGGGTGACCAAAATTATAGTGGTAAATAAAAAAAAATTAAAAAGTTCCGTGACCGATCGTGCTCCGGGAGGTACGTTAAAAAGGGGGTCCCGGCTGCTTCACAGCAGTCGTTAAGTTACGTCAGAGGCCCTTGAGGCTACTTGAAAACTTCTGACACTTGGGCTTTACCACAGCCATACGATATTTATTTATTTTACTTTTCCATTTTTGGATATCGTTCGAATCCTGGTGATGACATCTATAAAAGAACGGTGTCTGTCAACTCTGATACGATCATATCGAACATGCAGCGCGCAATAGAATTAATAATACTTGTCAGATTGACTTATGCAAAAACGTTTTTACATTCATTTCGGAGTATGATGATTAGTAAACATTGAGTGAACATTGAACTTTTTCAATTTCGAAAATATAAATACAGAATATCATTCCTCGGCTCAAATTGTCCACCTTGTATGAGATCTTAAGTTGTTTGTTTTAGTTGTAAAGGTATCTCTACGATCAAAAATTAAAATGCCTCCAACGTTATAGCAAACCTATAAAAAAAGTAGTTACCTAGAAACTCCTTTGATGTACGTTTGAAACGTGGCACACTTAATGAAAATTAGTCATATAATAATAATACCCGTGCACCTAAACACAACTACTAGTATTCTAAACATTATATCCACAAAGATAATTTCAACAAATCTCCAGGTCTCAGTCGTAATAATAATAATAAAGAGCTGGTCGAAGCTGAGTCGTACGTGTTTTACATACGCACGCGGTTTTAATTGCGCCTTGTAGAGGATTTTTATGGAGGAGAGGTTGGTAGTCAACGGTAGCAGACCCGGGCCAGGTTGGACATGTTAATGTAATTTATAGATCCGAGACAGAGGAGCGGTGCTTTGACGTGACGTTTGCCTTAGAGAAGCTACCATAACTCTTAATTGCAGCGACTTATACGAGGATCACCATTCTCTCTAGTACGGTCTAGGATGTCATGAAACGTGTCCAATCTTAAGATCATGCACTGATAAAACTACAATGAGAACTTAATGTAAATTGTCTTTGAAACAGTTAAGTTCCGAAAGTAACTTATGTATGAGTATGACGTGTATATGTCTTAATTTCGTTTCGTGAAAGAGGTCGATGGGTCTCGGAATTAAAATACGAATGATTTTTTAAGACGTGTGGAAAGTTTTCTTGAAAAATTTATTTTATCGGTTTCACAGAAAAGTGTGTCAATAATAAAATGAGAGTCTTCAAAATTTAATTTTCGTGATAATTGATATTATTCATTAACCCCCCCCCCTCCCCCCTAACAGCATGACAGGATCAAACTCATTTATAGTTGGACCAGAGATATAACGAAACGACTTCTGTCATTTTATCAATTTTTTGATTATTGAAATATTGTTGAGTCATAAAATATGACAGTTTAACCATTAGTTCTTTTCGTTATATCTCTTTTGGTCGACTATACGGATTTTGAGAAGTATCGTTATTATTGTCGTGGATCCTGATCCTGATAAATTGATTTATTACTAGATTTAATACTGTTTGTGTTATTTTTTAGGTCCTTCGTTGCTGATGCAATAAATTTCCAATCCATGTCCCATTTCTGTGATATTTCAAATGAGTTTTGGTAAATATGTTAATTATAAATCATATACCTACATTTTTATGAGACAAGGAAATACAAACGTAATGGTAAAATAAGTATCCGACCATCCTTGAAAAAAGCTGTGTGTCCTGTAGGTGTACTAAATAATTGCTGCATGAATTCAGATCGAGTTTACTTTTTATTCTTGTTGATTTTCATTGTGTGAGGACATTAGCTCTAGATGGTATCGGACAAGAGCTGTGGGTTTGATATAAATTTAACTCTTAGTTTTGTAACCTCGCCACTCCAATGCAAGCCGATATTCTTGATCTCATCTCTATAGAGAAATTAGTATTTTTTGCACATCTGATTCTTTCATGTTTTTTTTTTAATACTGCAAGAGTTGGTGGAGAAAATAAGGACCTGGAACTATGAGTTTTTATACGCCCTGTTTACCTCACAGTAGTCAGTGGAATAACATATAGGCTGTCCCTGATATAGGTCTTTACAGCCTACTAACAAATGTTTAGTCAACTTATCTGAGTACAAAGTGAGCCAAACTGTCAATCCTGAATAGGTTTCACACCCTTTGAACTTCTACGCCAATGAGATTAAAATTGTTTAAACCTTTGGCGTAGATTATTCGACTCATTTTCTACAAAAAATGTACTCTTTATAAAAGTCGCTTAATCTTATCATTTAGAAAAAAATTGTATTTGAAATGATTAAATGTAAATTAATTTTATTATTCTGTGTAAATCAAGAAAATCGCATGAAAAAAAATCAAATGCAATTTTCTTCTAAACGATACTCGTAAGATTAGGCGACCTTTATCAAGACTAGTTTGTTGTGGAACATGAGTCCACTAATCTACTCCCGATACTTTTTTTTAATACCATTGGCTTAGGTTGACCGGGTGTCAAACCTAAAAAACCTATGATCTATGCCAATGAATTAACGTCATGACTAATTTTTAGTATTACCATTTTTGTCGCATAAAACCATAACATATTACCAAATTTCATCAAAATCGCTTCAGCGGTTCAAGTGTTTGTAATCAAACCAGTAGTAATTTTTGAAATGACATTTTGATATCTTATAGTAAAGATTAAACTGACAAGCTTTGTACCAAGAAAGCTTAGACTATTATTAGTCTAAGCAAGAAACCAAGATGAGTTGAAGCGACTTTGTTTCATCCAAGGAACATTTCAGTAAGTTGTAAAGACCTTTTACGGACAGCTTATAACAACAACGCTTCGCAAATTTTGTTATTGTAAAAAATGTAATACGTTTTGAATGCAGCGCATTAACCAGGTAAAATTTTGTTACTATCAGTTTTTGTGCAAAAATCTGTAGAAAATCAAAGTAATAGCATATACCCTGAACACATTCAACAGCTGATGCATGCAATAACTTCATAAGACTTCAAAATGCATGCCTACTAATTTTTTTTACCTCATCAAAGAGAATCATCCAACAAGATGCCCAGAAGCTTCATACTACAGCCATGATCAGTTCGTTGAGAGCATCAGTTAGTTGACTTGAAACAGAACCAGTCATTTATGATCTGTATATTTTGGAAGTCTTGTAAAGCTGACAACTGTCCTGATGATGTTACCTTGAGCCCGAAACCGGTAGACGGACTATTAAAAAAACATGTATATCCATTGACCTACAGTATCGTTTTTATTTATTCATCGTTGGGTATACCATGGCATCTAATTGTCATTATTTATGAACTCACCAGCAGAGCAAACCCGAAGATCCAGCTCTTGTATATTAACTGCCGATACCAAAAAATGGAGTCAGCAGCAAAAAGAATCAATTATCGACCATGATGGGATAGGGAGGAGGGGGGGTCATAGATAAAACTGAGAAAAGAATTGTACCCAGGATAGAATCTCTGCAATATTAAACATTATTAAACCTGTAAAAGGATGCATATTTGGAACATCATTATGAACATAAACACAAAATTTAGTATAGAAGATCGCTGCAAGAATTAATAGTAGAGAGGGTCTAACTTTCGAACCGCCTTGGACTCGAGAATTTTCTTTGATTTTTTTTTCATAAAGTTGGACCCCCTCTTCATTTTGGTGGCATTTTCAAAAATTTAATCGACGCCCTGGCGGAGAAATGTACATGCGAAGACATCGGCAATGGGTTTTTTGCACATAACTCGCTTAATTCAACTCCATTTTAGTAAAAATACCATTTTAAAGTAGGCATTCCAAAGTGTCATCTCCCATTGGTTGGGCCCGACGCCCCAATATTAGCGAAAGTTATAGCAATTTGAATTTTAGTTATGATTTCCCCTCCTCCTCTAATAGAGATAGCGACTTCAAAATTTCAGGCATCATTGAGGACACTGCTGTCTGTCGATGAAAAAAAAAATTAAGTCCCTAAGTCGATTTTTTCCATGCAAAACACGCGAACACATACGGCGGTGTATTCGCACCGCGGCAGAACCCTGAAGAAGGGCCTTAAAATTTAAAATGCGATATCTCGAGAACCGTTTGACCGATTTGGACCAGTCGAAGTTCAAATTAAGCGTCTTCGAGAGCTCTTCATTTTTTGACAGGATATTTACTATGCTCAGAGTTGAATTAAGCGAGTTATCTGCAAAAAAATCATTGCCGATGTCTTCGCATGCACATTTCTTCGCCAGGGCGTCGATTAAATTTTTGAAATTGCCACCAAAATGAAGAGGGGGTCCAACTTTATGAAAAAAAAAATCAAAAAAAATTCTCGAGTCCAAGGCGGATGGAGCCTTTTTTTGACAGATCCTCTCCACTATAAGTCGTGTGTACTATAACGTCCTATTTCTTATAAGAAGACCATGTAAGATACAATTAAAGGGTTTTCTTGAATCAAAAAAAAATTGGTTAAGACTAAGGTCAACAAATTTTCAATTCAATTTTCAAAGTTACCAACAACTTCACCAACTACACCCCTCAGACCTCAGGGCTGCCCAAGTGAAGCGAGCAGAATGTGCAGGAGGGAAATACTCCTTATTCGGACCCTCCTGTAAGCGCACTGACCACAATTAAGCAGAAAATGCTGCAAAATTAGACATAGCCGTTCCACTCTGATATAGTTTTAAGCTTGATAATAAGCCTACTAGTTAGGTATACCAAATTTTTATGTTTATGAGTAGATACTAGATATAATATTAGATAAACACAAATTTATGTGCATGGGGCGATTGTATTCTTGTATTCTAGCCGAAAAAGCAACAGCTGCTCTGATCCATATACCTAAAAAAATATCCTAAAAAAATATTTTTCTCTACTGATGGATAACTGACTTATTGCCCTAAATCATTATCAAATGCTAGTACCTTTTATCATTTTGCAAAATCTCTTCTTATCGTCAGAGCGTAAAAAAGATTTTTTTCCAATTGATCCAAAGAGGTCATACACCTACATCTAGGAGACCCGGGGAAGAAATTGCGGGATCGAAGGTAAATCAAAAGCGACAAATTTTAACTTACGACACCATTTTCAAAATATGCCATCTAGGAATTTCTTAAAATGTTTTCCCGAAAAATAACCTGTGGAAATAATGTTGTATTATTGTGTTTAGTTTAGATACATTTAACTGAATTAATATCAAAATAAAAATATTAAATGCAAAACAAATGTTAAAATTTGACAAATTCGACATTTTTAACGAATAACTAGCGCGATAGTATAATATAACGAGGAGGAATACGAATAATAAACAAAAGTAATTCTTCGTGGACACGTGTTCTGCAATAAAGCGGTCTTATTCTAATTTCATATTTTGTAGCCCACACCTGTCTTCATTACCTAAAAAACATGCATTCAGTATTTAGATTAGATATGTTTATATTTTTAGTTCGTAAAAATTTCTATTATTACCTAGTGTACAAGTATGTAAAGGCAAACTAACAGGTTTGGAGTTTAGTAGGTTCAAGTACTATTTTAAATTTTATATTGTACTCGTTAGAATAAGGCAGCAATAAGTCTAGAAATATTGTCATAATAAAAGATTTTATTTACTTCTTATGAAAAGAAAAGAATGGAAAATTACCTGACTTCAAATATGTATAATTTATAAACAGTGGTTGTACGTATTTAAGATCAGTGGACTCGGAATGTGAAAAATATTTAATTAAATTGTTAGATGTCATTTTTTAATTTCTTGTAGATAATTCATACTTATATTATCTAAGGTCTAAAAATACTGACCAAAGTTAAAAAATTAAAATTTTTACCACCTGAACCGACAAAGTTGTTTTTTTTATTTTTTTCTAATCTATACCAAGTCCTGTTTCAAAAACCAACGCCCGTAAAAAAGTGAGAAAAATGAAAATTGTCTCATTCAAATGTACATCCCCTGCAGAACCAATGGTACCTATTAAAAGAATTTTCTGTTTGGAAAATGCTATTTTGATTCGCGCTTCACAGTAAAATACTTGAGGGGGATAATTCAGGAGGATAATTGATTGGTTAATGAGGGAGGCTTTTACTTAGTAAAATTTTGCCAGCTTTAGAGATGTCAGAAATTTTGATCAAAGTGAAAAATTGTCAAGCATAGCTTTATACATTTTAGGGATTTTTTCAATGACCTATATGACCCATTTTGATCTTAAAAAAATGCTAACGTATTTAAGTAATAATATACTTTTATGTAAATTCCAAAGTTTTACTTTTCACAGTTTCCATTAGCTTTAGAAAGTCATCTTCACTTCTCCTGCACTAGATTGGACCAAGGCTGCGTAGCAAAGTAGTTGTCACTCCTAATAGCTCTTCCAGTTTATATGTTCGTTCATTGCGAGATACAGGTCCTGATCAAGTTAGAATTGTTGTTCAATAATTTTTTGCAGGTGGAGAAAACTATTCATGATTTTATCGAACTTAACGCCAAGAGAATGCGTAGGAAAGTATTTGTCACTCTTAACAGCTCCTCCATTTCTTATCGTCGTTCATTGCGAGATACAGGTCCTGGTCACCTTAGAATTGTTGTTTAATAATTTTTTGCTGGTGGAGAAAGCAATTGATGATTTCATCGAGTATAACGCCAAGAGCTTGCGTTGCAAAATAGTTGCCACTCCCAATAGCTCCTCTAGTTCCTATCGTCGTTCATTGCGAGATACAGGTCCTGGTCCGGTTAAAATTGTTGTTAAATAATTTTTTACAGGTAGAGAAACAATTGAATATTTTATCGAGCGTAACGTAAAGAAGTTTTGCAACTTTTGAGTTTACCAAGCCCATCAAGAGCCTGGGCTCTTCCTTGTCTGAAGTCAACCCTCCATGATGCATAATTATGCATATCTTGTCGTCTCTGAGTCACATCGGACGTTTCCCATCATTTATCATGTAATTGTAGATAGTTCGCATCCAGAAATTCTATCGCGGGTACCTGTCGAAGCACCTATCGGATCATTTATGGTCTTCTCTTCTGTCATTAAGTACTTGTTCAAGCCAGCTCTTCCTAGAATTCAGCTACTTTAAAGACCCCTCGGATGTAATCGTTTTGGATTTTATCAAGTCCGCAACACTACCTGCCCACCGCAGCATATTCATCTTGTGACAAGAAATTTTTTGTTTCCATATTCCCCAGAAGTCGGATTCATATATAATTTTTGGTCTAACGGCTCGATTATTATACACGGTGCCTTTATTTGCAATAATAGGTATAGAAATGGATATGCTAGTCGTCGAAGAAGTAGGGCCAGTTATTTAGGTTCAGGTATTTTTGAGTAAAAGTAGAGAACCCCAGAGAGCTATCTACACTTCTTGGGTCTACCTGTTTTGATTAGCTTTTCCAAGAATCTTTCCGATTTGATTTGGTGTTGACTATGGATCGAAAGAAATTATTGATATTCATCAGCCTGGTGTAATAGACTCCCTTCAATGTAGGTACTGCCTGGGTGCTACACTGTTGTCACATTTTTCAAGCCGGCTGCTTTCCAAAGCCTTTAGGTTTTGTTTCGATTTTCGGCAATCATTCCTTTAATGAAGCCACATCGTATTCATACACGCATGTTCAGCAAACAGTTCGTTTCTCTAAATCCGTTGTAACGAACTTTACCCATGACCATGTTGAAAAGTAAGGGGCTATTGGTGAACCCCGACTCCGACCTCAAGACTTTCACGTGTACCAGCTGGCGACAACACTCGTGTTATTAAGCTACTACACATGTCCCCTATGATACTAAACTATTGCCCTGGTTTCAGTTGGGCTCTGAGTACTTGGCATATGATACTGTTGGACTTAGTAAACTAAACGTGGCTTTGTTTGAGATATTTTGGGAATATTTTCAATTCATTACTGTATATGTACTTGAATCTTCAATAAGATAGTTTACCCATAGACAAACTAGAATCGGTTGTCGTTGTGACATTTGTTTAATATTGCAACACGAACTTGAGAATCTCCTACAGTTGCAAAAAAAAATTCTTGAAAAAGCTTTGTAAGCGATCGTCTTGCAGGAGGATGAGCTAGAAGGGTTTTGGCTTCTCTCGTTTATCTATTTGACCAAAAATTAAGCACTGAAGAAAGTGTTTAATTTTACTCCCCCCCTCACAACAAGGGAATTATTAGGTGTGCATGTTTGGCAGCTACCAATGAATGGTGATGCTCCCAAACTCATATGAATATAGTAAGCTCAGACAAAAACTGCCAGTCTGTGATGAATTCAGACAACTGTCGTTTAGTAGTGGGGTTTCTTTAATTCAATCAATTATAGGGTCTTCTCTTATCTTTGAAAGGTTCTCTTTCATTCTGAAGGCACGCTCCTCCAATAAACATTCCATTGACTTTTTTTAACGATGAGATAATAATAATTATTTCATCAAAGATATTTCTTGCAGATTCTAACCTCATTCTAACTTCATTCTTACGCAAGTATGGCAAGAAAAAATCAAAAAGTTTTACAGACAAGCTAAGTAGCTATATGACAAAAAAGTGAATAGGTATTAGGATAAATAAGATAAGTCTCCTTGTGCCGTAAAGTTTCGGTTTCAATATAAATACCTAGGAGTTAAGAAAAAAAATTTACATATGGTTATCCCTAGAGGATTGTGTGTACGTGTGCCGTCCATAATGATGGTAGCCAAGCGGTCTCGCCGGGCGACTTCTTGCACCTGAGAAGCATCCTCGGCCAGGATACCCTGGCGGACGGATTGTTAATTCGTTAGGCGCTCACTGTATATTTCAGTCTCGGTGATGCTTATCTGTCCCGCGCACTCGAGAAGAATATAAATGCAAATGGTCGACACAATTGTGCCTTTGTGTGGGTATTGTGTTATGCGAGACTCCGGTCGTCGTTAAAATAATCAACAATTATAAGCAAAAGCACTCTTTGTGGTTCTGTCTGTGAATGGCCGTCGCTGCACTCGTTATTATTATCTGATGGTTCTTGCACCAAAGACTAAAGGCGGTGCCACTTTATATATCTGGATACATTTAGGGAAACTAGACTTAATGCAGAAACGGCCAGTTGTTCGTCGTAAGTTACGACTCGTGGATCTTATTTAAAATGGAGACGATTCTATGAGAAGAAGAGAGCTTTCGTTTGTAGTCGATTCGAAAGATCAGCTGGTTAGTGATGCAGATACTGAAAACTCCAAATATAGTCGTAATCTTAATGTTTATTATAGTGAGGAATTTTATAAAATTGCATTAAATCTCACGAGTCATGATGACGTACTTGGGAGTTATTTAACTTAATGTCCTAATTTAAATAAAAGTTTTGTATAAATTTTAATCTTAATAATCATTCTTACCTACATTATAATATCTACACTTTTTATACCCAATACATTTTTTGTATTACAGTTCTTGCAGTTTTTTCCTTGGTTTGTTTTTTTTTTGTATCTTGTAATGACTACAAACAAATACGCTAGACTATAATACGTCCAACTTCGACTGAAAACCGACAGCGAGGCGACACTAGCGAACCTGGCGGCTCGAGGACGGCTACAGTTGTTCTACTGGGCCCGGAATAGAGATGGGAAATACTGTTACCGAAGAGTACGACCGTTCCAATCCAACTGGTACCGCGACAGAAAAATACCGCGACAAAATACCGGTATTTTGGAACTGTTTAGCCATAGCCACATCGCCGACTGGAGCGGAGCCGTAATCGCGACACGCATACCCTGACCCTCGGAACGGTATCTCTACTATAAACTCCTGCTCCTGGAGTGCTGGAACTGAATTATGTATAATCATAGTTCCTTGTTCCACGTGATGTTTTAGCCCATATGGCCTTGTATCTTGTATTGCATCTCTGTCCGTACTTCGGTTCGGTACGTATACCTATGTAGGTATCTTCATTTTTTTTTTCTTACAAGACTGAAGTAAATGAAAAAAATTTTTTTTGCTTATTTCACATTCCATCTCAAGTATTTTTTCATTATATGTAATACAGTTACATATTTACATTTTTATTTGATAATTATTATGTTATTACTTATAATTTTTAAAGAGTCAAGTATACCTATAATTATTCCTTTTTTGTTTTCTGGCTTAAGAAATTTTTACTTTTTTTAATTTTCTTAGAGGACCGAAGTAGCCTTGCATAACTAGTCAGTAGGTACTCAACGATCCCATAGAGAAATATCGGGTCCGGGGTCTGGGTATAATGATTAAGTAGTATCAAGCAAGCAAAAGTAATCAAGTAAACTCAACGTATCAGATACTTGTGACTAATGTATCAATATCTACTCGATACTGTTATCTGTTGCACATCACTATGGTGCAGTGTGTTAGTTACAACTCGCGACACTAGATGGCGCTGCCACAGCGGCTGCCTTCGAAGTGCATGTAAAATTGCCGGAGTTGGACGTATTATAGTCTAGTGTATTTGCTACAAATAAATAAATAAGAAGATTTTTTAGGAAGGTAAGACACTCTTAACAGTTAGAGAGAGACGTAGTCGTTAGGTACACTTTGAAAGTTGTGGCTGATTACTAAATTTAATCTCGAACTTTCAGATAATTTCTATACAAGTGATCTTTACTTTTATAAAACTCTCTTTTCAGCATTTTTTCTGAATTATTATCAAACAATTCGTCAGGCTCCTTTATTAATTTGAGGGAAATTAATTTGGAAAAAGTACTTGAATATACGGAATCATTTACTGATAAATCTTCAGCATCAAGAATCTGTTCAAATATCACCGTTTATCATTCCGAGGAGGTACATGAGTATTTCTTAAATTTTTATTATACAATATCATAAAACTGATAAACATTACTAAGAACAGAGTATAATCCGATCGAAGCGAAGGCCCAATATGGGGAATCTTGATATGTAGGTATTTCTATATCCCCGTATCCCCGCACTTTATTACTTACACCACTGAGTTATGGCTTATGGCCTATAACACACAACACTACTCTGCCTTCGCAATTTACATGATCTTGTATTTCAGGCGTGACCAGAACACTGTGGAAAATGTTATGACTCCCCTCTGTAAACCTCTTCGCTTACAATATGTACTTACAGGTATGGTATTATGTATCATATGTATTACTTCTTGCAGCAGACAATATCGCGCATTCTGCTTAGGTTCAATATTATCACTGGGTAAAAAACTTAATTTTTGACATTAAAAAAATCATAAATTGTGTAAACGTAAATAATAAGAAATTAATAATGAGACAAAAATAATCGTCAGATGCTTCTATACTCCAACAAATTCGGGAATAGCTGAACAACCATGAACCATTTGGAGTCGAACGTGAATGGACTAGGACTAGGGTATACTGAAGTATCGCCAAGATTTTAAAAGTTGATTTGTCTTATTGATGAAACCTATTTTACCAAGGAAGTTGAAGATTTATATGATTTATCAAACCAACGTTTTACCTACTCAGATAATGCAGATGAAGACGAAAGTGTAAGAGACGTAATAATAAAGGAGTCCATATTGCCAAAAACATCAAATAAATGGGTTACCAATCTGCAGACAGGTCACATCTCTTACTCTACAAACCAAAACTTGTGGAATCAACATCATAGCAATTTAGTAACCAACGAAAGTATTTCAATTCAAGAAGGTTATAGGTAGGTACTTCGACGCGAAGCACTTATTGGAGATCTCAGCTAACAATGAACAAAGATAGGGAACGTTTTGCTTCATGCAATCAACTTATATGAGAAACAATATCTGCCATGAAAGCTCAAAGACCATCCACCGCAATGCAGTAGGGGATTATCAAATTTCTTAAAAAATCAGAAGAACAGTTATCAAACAAGATCTCCTACAGAGAAAACTGCCTGGAATAATTCCATCTAAAGCATGAAATAACTATACAACGTATTAGAAGAGTGGAATGGGTGAAGTGGCTACCAAGTGCAATTGATTATTATCTTTAAAACCCAGAATTAAAATGGTTGAGATCATAACAAGTAAATAAAAAAAATTGTCTACCTGACAAACATATTGTTTTATTCTATTACTTTTTCATATTAATTAATGTTTCCAAGAGTATACTTTGTTCAATGGATTTTTGCAAGTGTTCGAATTTACTGCGACAAACGAATATGAAGCTCATTCTTTTCATGGTAACGCAAAGATGCTTATAAAACGTGACCATATATCTCGATTCTTGGACATCTCATGATGATAAGAGAGTGAGGGAAACAATGATAGAACTTAGAACATGTCAACATCAGCGTAGCTGTGCTATCGAGGATCCTTGACTTGCGGGCGTCTCCGTACTCATAGACGTTCAAAAAAATTTAAGTTTCATGCTAAATTTCTACTCATAATTTTCTCAGCCAGAAAGTCGTACATTTGAATCACTTGGACATAAATATATAAAGGTGGCTACATATTACGCGACCAACAATACACAAAAGGCAGCAAATGTAAAAACGTGTACATACTTTTATTTTACCTGTTCAGTTGTAAAAACGCGATACACCTAAATACAACGACATTACAGAACGCCACTGTCTTATCACAGCGGAAATTCTGAATTGATTTGGTTCGTACCTACTAGTTCGTACGATTGACAGAGGAATGACTGTATGCAAAGATCTATTGAATAAAGTATACCTTAACAACTTAAATAAAAAAGACATCACTGAAAAATCGGCCAATCAAAAATGCAGATCGATCATGGACATGGCATAATTTTCAATAACGCTTGCGCAATATTAAAAACTATATCATTTAAACCAAATGAAAGTGAGATAATCACAATAATTGGAAGAGTAATTTGTCCTTGTAAATCAAAAGCAGTTACAAGACGAAATATTCAACTAAAATCTGTTCTAAAGATGCTGTACCTATAGGATCCAGGAATTACCTACTTTCAAATCCCATATCCCATTATTGACTGCAGAAACTAAAACTGGAAAAAAAATTGAAGCGGCTATCTCAATTAAATATTCTCTATATTGAAAGGAAGATATTTCCGAAAAGGATTGGACACATTTTGGAAATTTTGTAAGGATCGAGAGGTTATTCTTTTAGATATATGATTTAGAAGATGATATTGGATGGAGTGGAAAAATGAACTCACTTGGGCCAGGTCAAGTTTCGAGAATATAATAGTCAGAATTCCATACAAAAAATTACAATTAGAGGTTATGATTCAAAGTGCACCAATGGCAACAATGTTTGATTAAGATTGCCTTAGTTATACCCATTGTCCCATTATGGATTTTTTTTTTTTTTGGAGGCTCAAGTTTTTGTTTGAGATATTCTTATTTAAACCAAGGCCTGTTACTTTTATTTATGCTCAGTTTGTTTGAGCTTCTCAAACGATTGAAAATACGAGTAATAACTAAAGAAAAAGGTGACACCCGGAGATATATGATATCTTACATCTTATTATAGAAGGAAAAATTATCAGCAAACGTGGTCAAGGGAGAAGGAGAACATCGTGGTTGAAGAATTTGAGACAGTCGTACGGGAAGTCTACGGCTCAACTAGTCCGAGCAGCTTTCAACAAAACAATAATAATTGTCAACATGATAGCTTGATAGCTTGATAGCCAACATGATAACCAACGATCGTTGAACGGTCACGGTACCAGAAGAAGTTGCTTCATCATAAACTGTACAAATATTTTTATTAGCAAACATTCTCAATTTTTAACATTTTTTTAAGAAGCATATCAGAATCAAAACATGATTGTATGTATCATTTTTCTTCTTTTTTCCTAGAGAAATACCCTCCCGAATTCATGTCAGGTTCTTTTGAAAAAGTGTCCATATTTAGATAGCATGAAGATTTGCTCCTACGGCAAAACAGCCCCGATTGAATTATAATTTCAATAATTGAAAATGTTTGAAGTTCTTTACAAAGTATTTACAGTGAATAAAAATAACTTTAATAGGTTTTACCTACCTATAATACTACTAGGTATATACCTACCTATAGTAGATGGAATAAGTTTTTAATTATCTGCATAAGCATAGCCTAAAGAAGAGAAGATATTAAAAAACTGAAATGTTTCAGAAATTACAACTCAAGCGAAGTCAATAAAAATATTTTCTTTATGGAGTAAAACTTTTATGTTCTTCGGTTTGGGCAACTCGGCAACAATCTTTGCCTTAGTACCTATTATAGTGGATTGATTATTACATGAACATATCAAATCAAAAATTCTTGCAATCAATTCTTGCAATAATTATTATTATTATTTATTTAAAATAGAAAAATGAAAGGGTAAGTTACGAAGATTTGCAATGAGAAGAACTTTTGAATTGCAAAGGAGTTCGTCAACAGTCTGTTTTGAAGCGATTCCATTCATAGTCTAGATTTTTTCCTAGACTGTACAAATCTAGTCAGCCGTGTCTCTTCAAGACATGTGGAGCCATCTATCAGGGCAGTGCTGAACTCAGTATAGGTGAATGAAATAGCTCGCATTTTTGTGCCGTTAGTCGCTATTGTTAGCTTTGAATAGCGCTTGGAGCGTCTACATATGAGAAAAATGCTGTTTGTGATCGCTTAAATTCATTACTGCATCGTAAGATTTGTCATTTCACGTTTCATTCTATGTAAATAAATACAATGTATCTGGATAGTTAACCTTGTTAAAGTCATAATATACACACATACTTACAGTGAATAAGTATTTCTCCCATAAAAATACCTAGCATCAACAAGTTTTTACCCAAGAATAATTATTGATAATCTAGGCTAATTATTAGTCATGCTGTGGGTGTTTTACTCATATTAAATTAAAAATCGGATAAACTGATATTATACCTAACGTATGCAAACATGTACTTAAAGATGAGGAAAGTTGGGAAATTTATTAGTCTTCTTCATCCCAGCCAGAAATTTAATTGAACACCCTGCCAGCTCGACTTCTTTCACGTTCATAGGTAACTTTGGAATTATTCACTTCGAGCAGAAATTTATCTTGCGCATCTTGGATAACAGATTTTCCCATTTCCCACTTAAAAATAAAAATTGGTCCGGAAGTATGACCTAATCAGAAGAATATACATATACAGTGTGATTTAGTTGGATTTAGTTGAATTTTAATATACAGGGTGAGTCATGTTAATGAACGCAAGAGAATATTTTTGTTGGTAAGCCAGATACAAAAAAAATGCGCAATTGAAAGTTTTTTATGACAATAATGGTGGTCGTCCGACTGTACTAATGACTTTGACTTTGGGGGACGTTATTGCGAGGGCCGTTTGAAGGGCAAGGTTATTTTTAAAATAGGACACACGGTATATATATTTTTTCTATAATCCAATAATCCGATAAGAATAGTTTTAAATTGAGAAGTTTATGAGTTATAAACAAGTGAAAATCGGAATTTTCCATTTTAAAACCAGTGTACGTACATCGGCAACGGCTTACCTACTGTACATGCATGTCTCTATATTAACGTTTCAAAAGTTATCTTACAATGTACTGGAAATTTTTGTACAGGGTGATGAAAATTACCTGATTTTTTAATCACTGTGTATAGAAATTTCATCTACATCATAGTACATGAGAAAGATATATTTGGTGCAATTTCCGATGTACGCTGCTTTCAAAAAATTAAAAATTGCGATTTTCACTTGTTTATAACTCCTAACCTATTCAATTTAAAACGCAGCCGTAGAAACCATTCTTATAAGATTTTGTCAGAAAATATTTAAAAAATAATAATAAATAGGGTGTACTATTTAAAAAATAACCTTGACCTTCAAACGGCCCTGAAATATATCCCGCAAAGTCAAAGACCTTAGTACAGTCCGATAGCCCCCGCATTGTAAAGAACAAATTTTGCTTGCACATTTTTTTTTTGTATCTGGCGTAGCAACAAAAATATTCGCGTGCGAGGATTAAAATGACAGCCTGTATATACAACTACTTACTTGAAGTTGTATAATAGGTAGGTATTTAATATAATTATCCATCTCTCTGCGCAGGAATAAATTGGGTATGATTAGTTTTGGGTGGAAGGTGGAACTAAATCACCTGTAATCTGGAATGCATACTCACCATCTCGGGAGGTAACTGAAACCTCTAATTTTTTCTGTAATTAATACGATATTCTGTCGTTAGGGGTACGGTAAGAGAAGGATTTTATATTCGCTAGTGAAATTTTGCAAAATTTAATTTAAATTTCGTCTGAATGTATAATTTCAGTTTATACATAATTAATTTAAGTATGTGGATCAATCACGTTGTAGGTACCTACTGCACTTTTGAGGCAGGTATCCCAGAAAAATATTCAAATGATAGGGTCACATCTGGCGAGTATCTGCCTACGCACTTTTTCCAGTAAGTGTTATAATGTTATAATGTTTTACTTCAGAAAGTATAATTACTTAATTATTAGAAAAACGACAAAAAATATCATGAAATTTTTTTCAAGCATTAAGAGTTTATAAAAAATATTTTTTTTAGTAGGTTTAATTTCAAAACGGCTTAAATTTTAAGAATATTTACACCCTGTAACTTCGTTAATACTCAGTTTAGATTGGGTTCATTAGGACATTCTGTCTTAGAAGATCTTTGACATTATATTATAATTATTAATTTGATTCTGCTTCCCATATGTTTCATGTTTCAGTTAATGGGTTAATTCATTATGTGTCATTAGACCCCTTGTACCTATATGTGTGCGCATCCTGTTTAGAACATCAATAATGCAAAAAAATCAATCCTTGATCGTTCGATTAATTTGTATTTTTTTTTTCAAATCACAAAAAGTAAAATTAAAAAAAAAGTGAATTAAATGATTTATTTACAGTTGAAAAGACGTCCTGTCTCTTACTTAAAATTTTTTAACAAAAAAGAATTAGTTCTCGGAAAAAAATAATTATTTGTTCGCCGAGTATTCAAACTGGTTTGCTAGTAGTTTTGCCCAGCACTATCTAAGATGCTGTTTAAAAAAATTAGGTATTAGTTTTTAACGAATAATTTTACAATTTTATGAATTTCGAAATTTTATAAAATACGAAGACGTTTTTTCTTGAAATTTTTATAATTTTACCTATAAATAAATTTACCCCATCGTTTAAAGAAAAATGATAATTGAAAAAGTGTAATGAAAACAATAATAAAAACCCCTATCTGCTGATAATTTTTTTCTCCACACCGGCTACCTTTCGTTGTGTCCGCCATAAATTATAATAAAGCACCATTTGTCCCTTTGATTTAAAATTAAAATATTGAGAAATGCCCAAGTTGTAAGCTGAAAACGAAAAAAAATAAATAAAAAATTCAACACACTATGAATTTTTCTCTAGGCCAGTTCGGACACATTATTATGGGTCCTTTTATTCCTCAAGAAAGATCTTCTATCGACTGATAAAGTTCTGCTAAAAAAAAAAAAAAAAAAAACTGACCCACCCTCTAGAAACCTTATAGTATTGTGACAATTACCAAATAGTAGCGTGTGTGAGTCGGAAAAAAACCCGAAAATTGTAAATATTTTGAGCCGGAACAAGATTACTTCCCCCCCCCCCCCGTTTTCGAGGGAATTTCTCTTTGGGGTTGCGCAACCCCTCAAAACGGCCGAAAACCACCCCCTAGAGAGATAAACCGCGCTTCAATCCATTTCCCTGCAAAAAAAACCTTACCCCCGTTTTCGAGGATGCTGAGCACAATGGAGGTGCTGGACATCGCGTGCGACCCCGACCAACCCCTCCACCGGTCAATACTCACCCCCGAAATGGGTGATTGATTTTTTTTATGTATATGTAGGCCAAACGATGGACTTTTTCGAAAAACTTTTTGAAAATTCAAGTACAGAATCACAATGGCCATAATTTACTATGGTATGATAAATTATGGCCATTGTAATTCTGTACTTGAATTTTCAAAAAGTTTTTCGAAAAAGTCCATCGTTTGGCCTACATATACATAAAAAAAAATCACCCATTTCGGGGGTGAGTATTGGCCGGTGGATAGAGGTTGGTCGGGGTCGCACGCGATGTCCAGCACCTCCATTGTGCTTAGCATCCTCGAAAACGGAGGGAAGGTTTTTTTTGCAGGGAAATGGATTGAAGCGCGGTTTATCTCTCTAGGGGGTGGTTTTTGGCCGTTTTGAGGGGTTGCGCAACCCCAAAGAGAAATTCTGACAACGGCATCGTGTTCAGCATCCTCGAAAACGGGGGGGGAAGTAATCTTGTTCCGGCTCAAAATATTTACATGTTCGTCCGACTCACGCCACTAAAAATGAAACCGATAAGTAGACTCGTATTAATGTAAGTTATGTAAATAACTAAACCTGAATAATTTTACAAATTACTTATAGCTTCATTTAGGTAGATAACAGTAAATGTATTTTTTTCAGAAATGTTTTAATACAGAGCAGAATCATTACAGATCTAAATTACTCGAAATGGTAGTAATTTCAGCGCGAAGATTATCCAATGCATACCAATTAACTCTCAATAGGGTAGGAGTTGATTAGTGCGGATCGGATCTGACAAAGCTTTCGGTTAGTTAGTTGGATAATTTCCCTAGTGATGAATATTATCAACGATAATTCAGGACGTCCCCGAATTTAATTGACTCAATCACATTTATATGCTGAATATTTTCTTGTCAAGCGGAAGAAATCACATTCGTGATGTAAATGAAATAGAGGCCTGAACTTTAAATTTTGAAATTGTTAATGAACGTATGTTAAATTATTAAGTACCATATTTCAGGAACCAAAAAAATTATACTATGTACATATCTTTGGAATAATTTATTTTGAGTTATAAAAATTTTTAAATCAGACCTTTATTCACCATTTTGGATTCATTAAAATGTATGTTAGGCATGTCAAAGTTAAGTTAACAGTAAAATAGGGGTAAGTAGCGTAATAAGACCAGATAATTTAGTGAATTTTTCACCTTGCTGCCTCTTTCTGGAAAGAATCACAAACATACACCAGGGACTAGAAACTATAACACCCATAAGAGCGACCTAAATCATACAATGTATTGCTCAAAAGTTATTCAACAGTATAGGAATAGTTAAATAATAATTTATTGTCAGTTGAAGTTTCAGAAATATCTCCCACTGTGAATTAGCATCTGACATGAAAGATAACGTTAGTAATGAAGTTAGCAACCACCATGATCAGAACCAGCCTTCACAGAGCCCGAAGTTCGTTCATCAAGGATTAAGTTATTATTATTCATACGTGTCGAGCTTATGGAGAAGGTACACACGAGTAGCTTGATTAGTGCAGCTAACAATATGAGCTTTGGTGCGGCATAATTAACAAAGAGACACCGACTCTGTCAGCTCAATCCAATCATATTTCGCTTGGAACATTGTTCAAAGTTCAATGCAAATCGCCATTTACATACATAATTACACCGACAGAACAAAGCATCGAGAACACCCCGCTTGTTCCGGAAGTAGGCTTTGCGTATCCAGGAGTTTCTAGTTTCCGAAGTGCCTTCATTTATATAGAAGTTGTGATAATAATATTCAAAGTTAAAGTAGGGAATTTAATATGTGTAAGGTCATAGAGGAGGTAAAGAATTCCGGAAATGTTTTGTTTTTATATTTACAGAATCAAATTGATTATGAAATAAAAATTGATCGTAGAAAGTTCCCAGTTAAGAAAATTCACAATGCCGTAAGACAATATAGACGCACATCCACGCATAGCAGTCGATCATAGCTCAGCCTGTGAAATAATGAAAGGAAAATCACCAGTTAGAGCCAATCAAAGCTGATCAGGTTTATACTAAACGAATAACATACAAAAGATGATAATAGCACCAGCACGATCACTTTCGAACATCAATCGAAGAAGCGCGATTGCACTTCATTGAAGTCTTGTGGGTACAGCCTCGTGGCGATTGGGAATCGAACCCAAGAGGATAGCAGGGCAGAGCAGGCCGGCAGTGCCGGCACACAGAGTCACATACTAATACTGTGCTGAAATCGCAGAGAAAATACCGTCTTCTTCTCGTGGCGGATTGTTAATTTTGTTCTGCCTCTTGAACAATACCTACAATTTTCCGTTCGTTGAACAATATAATAAGCATAACCAAATTTGACGTAAATCCAATAGTTTACGAAATATTGGAGCAAAACTGATTTTGACGATCTTTATACCCTCAAATATTTTTTTACTGTTAAACAAAGTCTATTTCACAATAGCCTTTTGAGAAAATATTTCTGAATTCAAAATACAGATAATTCCCGTGAAAAATCTTCACCGGGTTTTATTCGCAGAAAATTCTTATTTTCCCGTGCTATATGCAAGAAAGTAAAAGACATACCAGGAGCACAGATTTTAATAGATCCCTCTACACTGATAAAAATGAAACGATAGATAAAGAACACCTCCTCTCAGGAACATCAGCTCCCACGAATTCATTCTCGTAAGCAGATCAAATACCTGATCATCGGATGCCTTGAGGAGTTCGTCAACGACCAGGATAGCATTCCTCCTTGTGGACATCCTTTACTTGTATTTATCTGGATGGTGTTCTTCTTGCCCACATTGGTTTCAACTATTCTCGTAGACTCTTGACTTAAGAATCTTGGTACTATTCTGGTTGTATTAAATACGACAGACTTCTGCATCAACATTAATGTATTGGTCCGTACTCCTACTAAGTCCAAGTTCTCAGCACAACCCCTTTGGCCGAGATGACAACCGGTTCAACAGTGACTCTTTAGGTCCCACATCTTTTCCAATTCATCCGCCAGCTCTGTGTATTTCAGATTCTTCTCTGCGTTGATGACCGGGATGTTGTGGGTGTTTGGTATGGAGACGTCTGCTATGATGGCGTCCTTCTTGTGTCTGTCTCTCAAAACAATGTCCGCTTTGTTGAATGGTATGCATGCAGCGATCAGTGATAATGGATCTGTCATTGTAAATGGTGTACCGTCCGGTCTCGCTGATATGTTTGATTGTCTCAAGCTTTTCTAAATCGTTCATCAACTATATATTAGGGTCTTTGACTGTATGTCTCAGGTAGTTCTTCGTATTCACCACTTGGTCCTGAATCGCCAACATAAAGCCCTCAGTCTCAGGGTACAGGTCCCCAGCCTTTAACCACGCGTTTGATGCTTGTTTGAAAAAAAAGTTTTTCCAGGTCATGGGGGTGTTTTCCGTGGAGGTCCCTACTTCGCCATTCGCGATTTTTCTCTTCATCGATGCTTATTTCCTTACCTCGCTGTGTTTCTTCACTCTCCAGATTGAACGGCGAGTATTCATTGGCTATTTTGTATACACATTGATGTAGAAGCGATGTAGATCTTGTCTGAAGGAAATATGTTCTGGAGTCTAATTTGATGGTTTTGCAGATTTTTTATATCAATTGAGCCTGCTCGATTTTTGATGGTGCTTCCTGTGTTTCGTTAATTCGGTTCTTGTCATCCTCATGGTATTTTCTAGGTCCTTGTCCATGTTATGACACCGAATGAGTATGTTAGGACTGATGGTACCGCTCAGGTGTTAAAGGCTTTGAATAAATTTAGCTCCTTCAGGCAAATCTTTCTGACTCTTAGTAGGTATTCTGCAAGCAGCTTTTCTTTGATTTTATGTGCTGTGTTAGTTTAACATGTTAATAACCTAGGTACTTGTAAACATCCTCTTCTGGCATTGAACCAATCCTTTCGCCGGTTCCCAGTTCAATTACCTAGGCTCTAATCTTTCCTTTCTCTATGTATATAATCCTGCACATTTCTAGGCCGAATTTCATACTGATGTCCTTTGAGAATATTCCTATCAACATGGTGAGTAGATACGTTTATTACTGATACGATTAGGACTTCATGCGTACAATTCTAGATCACCTATATATTTGGTGTGATATAGTGTCACTCTTCGTTGCTCTTCAGGATGAATTCGACCTTTGTTCTCTTAATTAACCTTGATAATGGGTTTAAGGCAAGGCAAAACCATAACGGGCTTAAAGAGTCTCCTTGATAAATTCCCCGGTTAATTTTAATTTCCGGGGTGGTGATTTGTCGTAAGTTGGATCACTGTTCTCCAGGTCTTCATCAGGTGTTCCAGCAGCTGTTTTATGTATGGTTAGTTCTAGGACTTTTAATAACCACGAGTGCGGAACGTTATCGTAAGCTTTCTGATAGTCAACAGGAGATATACTTTTTTTATTTTTTGCGTCATTAAGAATAGTGGAGTCAATGAAGTTGTTCTTTACATCCTTTGAATCCTTTTCGGCAGCCCTTATTATTTTATAGATGGTCTGTAGGCTGGTCTGTGATAGATCTATATTTATTTATTATTATTATAATTACTATTATTATTATTATCAGAATTATTATTATTTATTGTTATTAGATACCGTTCTTACACATGAAAATAAATAATTAGGTAGATGATATTATGATATCGGAAATAAATTTGACTAACTCCCCGGTAAATCAAATAAAGTTCTATTCCAATAATATGCGTTGCAAGAAATTGGAAATATCGAATATACGGAGCTCCGATCGTTATAAATTAAAGGAAATAAGGAACTGCTTTATTTTTATCCGAGTTTATTTAATAAGGATCAAAAATCGATTTTTAGGGCACATCATAAACGAAGTCGTGTCTGGCAGAAGTTAGATTTAAGTCTAACTCGAGGCGTCGAAGGACATCACTAACAACAGTCGTTAGCTAACAATCGCACGACCAAAAAATCCAGAGCCTCCCTTGTGAATTAAAGTAATTTCAAATTCGATTCCGTCGCTAGAGGGACAGATAGATGAGTGGTCCATTGGAACAATTCGTTTTCAGATTGATCAGTCGTCGGAAGGCGCCAGGATTTATCTGTCCCACCACACAACAACCTTAGCTTGGCTTAGCTATTCAAATCGCGCTTCGATTCCAGTCGCCCCGTCCGTTCGTCCCGCCCGGGAGGATTTGAGAGCGCGTCGCAGGATCCGGCAGGATCAGCTGGACTACCAGCTCATATATATATAGACGTATAGCTATTCCAATTGTAAAATCTAAATTCTACTTTGCATCCCTTCCATGCTGCCGCCACTTCTCTAGGATCTCCTACAGCCGCATTCGCTGATTGTAGGCAACAAAAAATACTACGACCAAATTTCGTGCTCGTTATTAGAACGGTTTTTGGATAAATGATGATGCTTTTTTAGGTAGGTATAGGATAGGTTGGAATTATCCATGAAGGAATATTTTTCGTGAAAATTAACTAAAACCAAGACCAACTTAAACTATTATGAATATCAAAGTAAAAAAATAAAATTTAAAAATGTT
Organism: Malachius bipustulatus; assembly: GCA_910589415.1. NCBI lineage: Eukaryota > Metazoa > Arthropoda > Insecta > Coleoptera > Melyridae > Malachius > Malachius bipustulatus. The sequence continues at coordinate 82,506,133 of OU342630.1, read as the reverse complement.
GAGAGCTTCGAGCTTCAAGACAGGCAACGAAAGAGCAGCTTTACACATGTAGTCACCATTATCTAAGTAATTGTTTCGAGAAGGTTTGAGTTTTTATGTCGTTGCATCTTAGGTGTAAGTTTTTACATATGCGATAGGGATGTTCCTATATCTAGTGAATAGATCCCTATTAATAGATCGTTAGCTAATGATCCATTTAAATTATTTGTAAGGTCAGCTTATAACCGAATTTTTTCTGAAACTAGGATATACCTAAGTAAATTTATACATCACTAAGGAAAACATTTACAAGTTTCTTTAAAGATGGCTGATTTTTTCTGAATTTTCTGTAGATAAGTACCTACTTCTTGGTACTTTGACCAGCGAATGATATAGTTGGTGCATTCAAGAACATCTTGTATAGCTGCAGAGGCTGCAAATTTTCATTACTATGTACCAAGCCTGGTTAACCACAGTGAACTGTAATTTGATAATAATTGAGGGGAAATGATGCAAATATTCGAAGTGCGCCGGGCTGCAAACTCGCCGGCCCCTGGGGTGACAATTAACGACATTCCCGGCACTGGCCTCTCGATTGCGCCGGCATGAGACTATTTTAATTGCCATCAGTTGTCCATATCAATGTCACATTTGATTTATTTATCATGCCGCCAACGCTAGTTATGTAAAGTGTGGCAGACGGAGATGCTGACGTATACCCTCGTGGCATATCATTTTTTTGGTAACTAGGCAGGAATCTTCTTGGAATTTTTAACCGCGTCTTGATCAGGAGTCTTGTTTAGGAATTGATCCTGCAAAATTTAAACTCCAACTTTACCACTTCAAGGAACAATGCTCAGATCTAATCAAAGTCTAATTCAAGCCTAATAAAGATTACATAATTATGCAGCATAAAACAAATTTTTTTTAAGTAAAATTTACACACACCATCAGACTCGAACCATCTACCTCTTGGCAAGGGAAAATGCACAATCTCATAAAATCAGTAAACACTGTCATTTTTTAAAAAAATATGAATATTTTTGACAGGCTTCAAATAGAACTGCGGTGTTATGACGGTCAGAACGCCATTTTTTATGAGATTAAACACAACTAGCATCACTCCTGGTAAGTTCTTGATTATCATGCATCTTAGAGTTTGAAGTTTGCTAATCAGTACTCCACCCTGGCAGTCCTTGGAGCTTGCTCGAGCTTCCCGGATTCTCTCGGTACGGCTTGAGGGAAGAGGGCAAGTATAATCCGTTCCCGGCTGACACATATCTCATCCCTTGGATATGCATATCCATTATCCGCCACTGTCCCGGCCGGGGTGGCCGCCCGCTGCCTACCGCCACGGCAATGAGCGGCCGCGCAGTTGTCAAGTCCTCGAATGGGGACAAGATTCCTCAAGGCTGATTGAGGGAGGGTTTGGGAGTGGAGGCATTGAATCTAGGCTCATATTTTTCATAAAGAATATCCTTAATCTAATACCTAAATAATATGAGCGCTAATTATCGGTAATGGTCAGAGTCAGAAGAGCAAACGAGCAGCTCTGATCATGTACATTTAAAAGTAAGTAGTATCTATCTAGTAGTATATAATTATGTAGTACAAGTATGTAGTATTTAAATTTTTTTAATATATCCAGATATTTCAGACAAAAAGAGTAACTGAAAAGTATGCTATGAGTAAAAGACGTTAGGCGTTACTCTTCACTTTACTTAAAGATACCTATACGATCTGGAAGATTTCCATAGTAATTATTATTACCTATGTTAGTTAAATTGAAATTATAATTGCGTTTAATGAATTAATTTTTAATAAACGATAAAATGAGGAAAATTTAAATGTTAATTATTCTCAGATATTTATACATAGGTAAGTATATACCTACCTACGTAACATTTTTCTCGGTTTGTAATACAATGCAGGTCCTTTATAACACAAACCCTGTATAATGACCGGTCATGACAACAGCGCTAGCCTTAGGGGCCTGTGGTTGTGTCGCGGTTTGCATACGGAAGCCGCCCCGGCCGCCCCCCCGTCGGCGGTGGACACACGGAGGAGGTTAAAAGGAAGAAGTCGTCTCATCACATCTCCATGGTAACGAGCTGGCCCACGGTAAGGGCTTCCTTCGCTCCTGCTTTGCATCGATCTTTAAAACTGTGTGTTCCACACATCGCGCCAGCCGCCCCCTCCACACCGCCTCCCGGGGACGGCGCGGGCACTAATCAGCGCCCAACGCCCTATACTGGTCTCATTGTGTAAATGTAGAAGGTTTTAAGGACGAAGATGAAATTAAATTTGGATAATTAATAGAATTAATTACTATACTTATTATCGGTTATGAGTTTATATGGTAATCGTAGGTTATAACGACATAATGCAATCATAATTTTAACTGGTTGGAAACTGGGACTCCAGAATTTTTCTTAGGAAATATTGGAGTCCATAATTATTTGATAAATGCAAATATTAAGTTTACTATTCTAGAATTATTACTACTCAACACTGACGTACTTCGTTCTGGGTAAGGTAATTCAGAAAATATTCTTTGTCACGTACCATATTCTTCATTAAAGGGTGTCTGATGGCTATAACTGAAAATCGAAAGATCCTTCAAAATTTTCCAAAATCAGCGACTTTTTTCCAAGATATCCACATGAAAGTCAAGTCCAAATTTTGCGGTAGACCACTTAAAATTTTCCTCGTTATAGTAGCAAAAAAATAATTCATAAATTTAAACTTTCTCAATTTTTTTTTAATAGGTATGTGCTTAAATTTCATCGTCTTCGCAAGCAATAATGTGTCATGTGGGTATGTCTATATGTATCTACATTTTTCATTTTTTCGTCTTCCTATTTCGGCAAAATGCTTTTCATATTATTTTTGCACTTCAATTGAGAATAGGTACTTATTAAAATACAGTCACTGATAAGAAGTATGGAACTGGTCGATTATTTTTCAAAATAGGTAAGTATACTTAAGACACCTAGTGAAAAAATTTTAAGCACAAAGCTTAGAATTTTCGGAAATTTATTACAAGAACTAAAAGCTAAGTGTACATGCAGGATCGACCAAAAGACAAAAAACTATCATTTCATTTTGAAATTGTCTGAGAAAGTTCAACAAGAACAATTTTTTTTTTACAATTAGTAGTTTTTAGAATAATCACAGTTTGCACAATGAGCAATTTGGAATTAAGAATAATGAAAAGCGGCGTTTTCCTTTTTTTAATTTCCATACCAATAAATGAAAAGTTAAAAATAGTGACATGAAAACCAGTTTGCGTTATTTTTAATCGTTTTCGATCTAGGGTGCTTTGAAAATTAAAAATAGCGATTTTCATTTGTTTATAACTCAACAACTTCACATTTCACTTCAACCGTGAAAATCATTCCTATTCAATTTTTTTAGGCAATAATATAATGCAAAGACCTGGTAGTCAAGGCCCAGAGATCCAAAGATAGGTATACCTGCTCTTTTTAAGAAAATGAACTTTGTCTTACTATGCCTTTTTAACCGATGATGTAATTTTTATTTACTTTATTGTAAAAAAATAAATATAAAAAAAAATTAATTATAAAAATAATGCGTTGTTACATTTTTGAAATCTTGCTGGACTAATGCACTAATTCTACGAATACTACGAAGTTTTAACCAATAATATGTTCTAACATACAGAATGTCCCAAATCTTCTTTATCAAGGGATATCCGCGTTATTTCAAAATAGAAACAAATTAAATTTGGGAAAGTGCAAACATACCCCTAAGGCTTTGCAGCTTCGTCCTCAATACAGCATTTTTCTTGCTCGGCAGGATTACTGGCTTTGTTCTGAATGGGTAGATGACCCTGTTATAGCCGTTTAAGACAAAATGTAACTTTAGACACGTTTTAGGTTAGTTTGAAATAATTTCATCAACACAATGTTTGCACCAGCAAAAATGCTGTTTGTTTCTCTTTCTATAATCATCTGTTGCATTTCAGATGATTTCAGTGATTTCGCCAGTTTTAGCCATCTACATACTAGTGTTTTAGTCATACTTTATGTACCAGATATAGCCACCATTTTTATAAGAATAACTTACCTTAGTCTTTATTACTGGGTAGGTGTAGGTATTATTATACGTTGTGATAAACTTGCAGGATCGTTATGTGGTAAACAAGACTTGTGATAATCTGGGATGATGGGTTGTTATTGGGTGTTAGGATAATTAAAGGAGATTGGGTTTGTCATTGGTTTATTGGTTAATACTTAAACACTACATAACGACGGTTGTCTATGGCTAGTAATACTTTCCCTAATAATACTTACATAATAATTATAACTTATAACTAATACTATAACTGTGATTAATCTGTCTCTAAAAATTGTCTCTCTGATAGAATGTCCATCTATTACCTATATATCATTAGTTCAATACCAAGCATTGCTTACTCTTAGTCAGCCTTATTGCAAGGTCGGTATACCGGACAGGGTTACCGTCTTGTTATTAAACATTGTTGATGTGTTTCAGTATAATATTACAAATACTACTTGTTTTCATAAGAAGATAGTTAATTAATTTACTTTAAAATATTCACTTTCCTTGCTAATAATTTTAACTGGTCCATCACAAGGTAGGTAGTACCATTAAAATAGAATGAAATAAAAATCTTTATTAACAAAACAAAATCTATCACACATAAAATACAAAATAGTTCAAAAATATATACAAATACTTATGAATTAAATTTTTATTCGGAATTTTCCTTCCTGACATGATGAAGAGTCGCTGGAGTTCCCTGAATGTATTTACTGTCAAAATTGTTGAAAAAAAATGAATGAGAAATCCTTCCTACTACGTAGGGATCAAGTATGATTTATTTATTTGGCCAACTAGCACAACAAGTGCCCTAGTTTTAGCCAGTGATATGGCTATAACTGGAAAAATCTCTAATCTGGTGTTTCAGTTATAGCCACCCTTATTTTCAAAGAAAGGATGCTATAAAATGCAAAAAAGTTTGAAAATTATTAAATTAAATAATGAACTAGTTACTTCACAAAATCAATTTCAAATCCATAACATTGTGTTGAAAAAAAAATCATTCTTTTAGTATACTTACTTTCCTTTAGCAAACACACAACAAACCGCGTGCCGATGACACGCGACTTTTCAGACAGAAATATAACGGAATAGTAGGGTTAGAAGTTTGCGTAGAACATCTAGTTGGTTGTGAATATCACGAGCGGGAAATTTAAATCATGAGTTTAATTTTCGTTATGCTGCAAGCTTAATTACAATCATAATGCCTATATCCCAAGTGGCTATACTCGGCGCAGTGGTTTAAACAGGGTCGCCCACCTACCATGACCTACGACTTTTGAAAATCTAAGATTTTCAAAAACAAATAATTATCTTAATAAACAAATCATTTTACCTAGGAGTAAAAAAATACCCTTTGAAGTCGTTACAGAATGAAATTTTGCTCTCTCCAAAATTTTATTTTTATGGTTACACTTGACAATAATACAACGTAACTATGACAACGAAAAATAATAATACCCAAGTTGAAATGTCACGCTTCGGGTTGAAAAGAATAGTCTACTCTCTGTACACTGAGAGTTGTCCGTTGTCATGCCACACTGATTCTGACTAAACAATTTCATTTAATTCGATTTGAATCGTACACTTATTTCTAAGTCGAACCAGATGTGGTATCGCAGTTCGTGTCAGTGGCGTGTGTTGAGGAATAATGAATATCCTACAAATATATTATTTCGACAAGTTATTGACGAAGTAGAGCCTTGCAACTTTTTGATAACAAATATAATATGTAATGCAAGTAAATAAGAATGATAATAATTATTGTTATCATCATGATAGAAATATCATGTCACCTACCTGCTGGTTGCCGTTTAAAAGAAAGAATAACACCTCCGTTTTCTTATTTGCAAGTAAAATATTCCAGCAATTTAACCACAAGTCCACGTACTAGGGAGTTCAATCGTTTCCCAGGCAAAACAAGGAAATAGATTTTTAGGCATTCGCGAAATTAAGTTACTCATAGTTTATCACACCGTACAATATAACACAGGAATTCTGCTAATTTCGTATTAAAAACGTTTCAAATAACAAATCTCATCAGTATATTTAGCGCTGTCACTGTCAACTGACAGTAGCCGATGAGCTGGACGACAATCTTATCGTATCAATCTAAGCGTATCAAGACGCGAGTCGATACTTCCGTCTCACTCTCGCTCATCTTTTTAGAGTTGCTGACGATTCAAACGTATTTCTGACAATACGTCCCATTTTAACTCGATTGACTATGCAATGCACTAGAAGGAGTAAGAAACATAACGAGATGATGTATCCTTAGTTATAACAACAGACAACTCTCAGTGTACAGACTTTAGGTATAATTTGACAGTTACCTATAGCTTGGTCAAGATTAATCCAGCTTAGCGTGCTTCGATTTAAAAAAACCTCATTTCACTGATTTCAGAACGGAAGTCAGTACTTATTCCGGCTGAGCAAAAAAAATAGGAGTTTAATTTGAATTTAAATAAAGGTAAGGGATGATTATTTGGGGGTTGAAAGGCATAAAGTTGTATTGCGGGTGCAGCTGCAAAGCCTTGGGGGTATATAATTTGAAATTTCCCAAACTTCATTCCCTTCTGTTTTGAAATAACGCGTATATCCCTTGATAAAGAAAATTTGGGACACCCTCTATAGTTGCAACGGTTATCTTTCTTATGCACCATTGATCTTCTCGTAATAGAAGTCGGAATAAGTGGATGCGTGATGCGGCAGTTTTAGACGGTGTCCAGTACTACATTTGGCTACTAAACCACCAGACTGGCTGATGCCCAAAACTTGGTTGAAAATTAACAGAGTCTATAATTACCAGAATAAACTTGAAAAATTCCTACCAACAAGAGTTTATTTCCTCATAGGTATATTATGGCTAAAAGCTAAAACATGTAGGTAGTTAGGTAAAATATTATAATCATAGTCAAGATGAATGACATATTGCAAAACAACATGCCATTCATTGATGTCGCGTTGTGAGTTAGGGGCGGAAATTGTAGACACACGTGTTTCATCCTAATTGGGACTCTTCAGTACAATGCATCTTTTAGCACACAACAGAACCTCGATCACTTAACCTTAGGGAGAGAATTGTTGAAAATAAATAAAATAAAAGATAAAAATTGACTGCACCCCTGGCAGTCAAAACGCATGCCAATAACTGTGTGCAGTGCCTCCCGGTATGCGTGGAGGTATAGGTTATCATCAAAGTAAGTTATAATCATAGTCCTAGTGCAAAATAAAAAGAAAACTCTGATTCAGGTAAGTTTTTTGACTTACTTTCGTCCATACTAACCTACTCCAAATATTCGAACTTTTTTCTTAACACCCTGATGTATATGTATGGGAGCAGGAAATTTATACTTTATAAATTATTGTAATTAACTGTATTATAGACTATTTTTAAAGTGAAATTAGACGAAACCAAAATAATAATACAAGACCGGACTAAAACACTATTTCTTCTTGCGTTCTTTGTAAATTTGACGTATCCCAGAGTCATAAAAATGTCAGGAAAATCATGACACCAAAGACCGTTACATTTCAGAGATTTAGCGATAAAGAGTCTCGGATTGATGTTTTATACGTCATAAAATCACTTGTGACAAAACAGTTTGTAGAGAACGTCGTATAAATCAACTCTAGTTGCAAGAAGTACAAACGCTCTGCATTTTTTACCGGAATAAAAATCCCTCTGCTGCACCCGCACATATGATGAGAGCTTATAAGGGATGGCGCTCGCGACACTGATACGCTTCAAGGAAGGGCGCGAAGGGTCCGGGGGGGAGGTGAAACATAAAACGAGCTCTAGATTGAAACAAGTGATATATAGTCAGTGACGTGGGCCATTAGTGTGTCCAAAAATATTAATCTCTCGGAAAACGAAAAAACAGAGCGCGTATACGTGTTGTTTACGTTGGGGGCTTCGTTCCGCGATCTTTCTTTGACTCAGTCGAAACTGGCAGGAGCGTACCGCAGCTACAGACATTTTTATTCGCCCTAAAACGTGTGATACACCACTCCTCACTTTTCGTCGTCAAAAGTTGTTAGGTATTTCCGTTAAATGTTTAACGAGCTTGAGTCATTTGTCTTACGCAGTTGTTTTAATGTACCTACCTACAGAAAATGTTTAATCCAACGTGTTAAAATTACTTTTTTACATTTTTTTTTCACTACGTATATTTTTTTCTAGTTCAGCTACGCAATTTCTTGACAAAAACAAAAAATATATGTTATTTGACGTTTGTTTATACAGTTTTCAAGCCTTCCTAGCCTAACTCACAGAAAAAGAAAGACTGCTTTTACGGGTTATAGTATACTCAGTTTTTAAAAATTTTCTTTAAGTCACTGACTGTTCAGCCGTTGACGCTATCACCGTCTGGGTTCGAATCCAAGCCCGGCAAGGCTAATAAAACTATTTATACAGGGTGTTAACTACCAAGCATGACCCAAATAAAGGAAGTGATTTAACGACTTATATTTGACTTATATTTGAAGAAAAAAGTTCCTAATTAACATAGGTCCGCAAACGCACCGTTTTCGAGCGAGTTAAAATTAAAAAAAAATATTACAGTTTTTGGTTATAACTCCTGTAAATTTTAACCGATTTTGATGAAACTTGACACTAATGATGAACAAACAAAGGTCTTTAATTTTGTTATCTCATTTCAGTTTTTCTGGTTTTGTAGATTTATTCCAGTGGCGTAGATATTCAAGGTTTTTTTTATTTTTTTCTCTTTCCGAATTAGAGGCGATATTGGAAAGTTAAAATATCTCAAAAACCATCAAAAAAACTAATTTGCAATAAAGCCAGTGGCGTAAAAAATAGGGAGGGAAAAGTGTGAAAAAATAGCAGAAAACCCAGATATACTCCAGGGTTTTTTCTTATTTTGTTTAATTATTTATACTTATACTATTATATATTTTTAATTTATATTTATAAGCCATGTTAATTGGGAGCTTTTTTCTTGAAAGTCGTTGAATCACCTCCTTTGTTTTCTACATGTCTGTGGCTATATGAGCTCGATCTCGAAGCCAAATTACCAGAGTGGAGCGACTTTGCCTTATTTACACAGCTAAGACCGATGTTCCCTCTTAAAAAAAAACATTCTTTTAGTAAGAACTTATACTTGTACCTATTTCTTGCCGTTTGTTTAGGAAAATTATCTGCTTGTCAGTTTTGTTTTTACACTTTTTGAATGAAAATATACAGCGTGTCCACTATTAAGGTGACCTTCATTTTGTTATATACATAATTCAAATTTCTTAGATCTCACCCCAGAAATTGGTTCAAAATATTGAAAAAATAACGCCAGAATTTTTTCAGATTGTTTTCATTGTAATTTAACGTCCCGGTACGACACTGATGGACTTCCATAGTGATTTAACGGAGTTTTTGAACTATTAACGATTTTCAAGTGTATTTTCAAGTGTTTTAGATTAGACCTTAAAGTCTTAAAAATGGCATTATTTATGTTTTTGTATTTTTTAATTAATACTTTTTCTTTTTGACATTTTTGTCATTTAACTGATATTTTCATTTTTCTATAATTATAGACAGTTATTGACAGTTGTCAAAATTCAACGGCCCTAATTTTTCAGATTTTTAGGTCTAAAACACTTAGGTATGTGTAAGTGTTTTAGTCGTAAGTTTGGGGAATACACATTAGTGCGAATTCTTATCCTCTATCATATAAATAAAGAGGTGCTTTATTTTCAATTATTTTATGGTAGGTATAAGCATGGGTAAGCGTCGCCTACCCCGCATATCCAACCAATTGACTTTCTTTAAGATACGTGACTAATAAGCTGGAATTTTCGTATGCCAAAAATATACCTCAAACATGAGTTCGGAACTCTCGATAAATTACAATGGAAACAATCTGAGAAAATTCAGGTATTATTTCTTCAATATTCTGAACCAATTTCTGGGGGTAATATCTGAGAAATTCGAACAAAAAAAACGGCATATTTTATAGAAAAACTTCTCACTAAAAACTTTCATTTAAACTTACTATTTTTTAAATGTCTTAACCTTTTGTAGCTATTTTCAAACTTTAACAAAGCAGAAAAATAATTTCAGCTTACAGGTACTGCTTTCAAAATGAGCAATTGCGATTTTCACTTGTTTATATTTATAACTCACAACCTACTCATTTTAAACCGCAGCTGTAAAAACCATTTTTATTGGATTTTCTCAGGAAATATGAAAATACGGTAACACACAGAGTTCCATTTAAAAATTAAGCAAGCAATTTACTGAGCCATGCAACACATAAATAAATTTAATTAAAAAAATTTACCTGTTTGTGCATTTTTTCAATACTAAAAATTGAAGGATATAATTATTTTTTCCGGACTTTTTGCCCACCCTGTATATAAAATCAAACGGCACTAATATAGCCAGGTAATTATTATAAAACAGGCACATTTCCCGGTTGTATTTCGAAACTAGTATTATTCAAGATATTTAATGATCAAAATTTATTATTCAGAATAATTATAATTGATCGCTTGCTTTTGTGACTGGATCAGAGAGCATATCCATTTTAATTCTTCAGTTTCTTTGTCACCAAGATAAATTACCTGACAGCTATTTATAATCGTTATCCTTAATTGCAGGAGCAGACCCTTGATTATTGGAAATTCATTAGGAAATGAAATGTCAACCGAATTCTTGAAGTGAGTTCTGATTTCATATCTATTCATTATTTAGGCAAACGTTCAGGTTGATTCTTCATTCTAGAAAATCATTTGTAAAATGTCTACGAGAGAGTTGAGTTAATTAACTATTTTTAATTTTAATAGTGACTATATGGACATTTAAATCATTCATACAATGTACACAATTAATTAAGAAAGAGAAGTGTATATAGGTATACACTCCAAGAAGCCAGGTGTTGATGTAAAATATTATAATCTGCAAGCATGTTTTTGACACTGGACGACCGGTATTAAAAATAAAAAGCGGTTCGTTGGAATTTTATAAAATATTCCTCCTACATTATTTTAATTTCATCTGCGGCCGTAAATTGTTGGCTCGGAATACCGTGACAGATGTCACCACTCACCGCTGTCCTTCCTTACTGCTAGAACGCACTCCAACTGCTTAACCAGCTGTAATTTTTATAACACAAAAGCCAATAAATAATTGTTTCCTCTACCATACCACAAATTCCTTGATACCTGCTTTAGTAGCAGCAAAGGTTTATTATTTTTAATTCTTGTTAATATTAAGCATGCCAAATGAATAAGATGTACCTATTCAAAATGAATATTCGAGGGAATTTATCTTAGAGCAAGTCTGTAGAACGAAGGAATGCCTAATTTTTTAAGGATTTTTAAGAAAGATGGGTATGGTGTACCCTTTAATAGTGGGATTTATTTTATTTTTTTAATAAATATAAAGTCTATTAAAATTGATTAACAATATTAATATATTCATATTATTGATTGATCAATGTACTCACGGGTGTATCAGAGGGATTTTGACACAAAATTATTCATTAAATCAAACAAATTTGGAAATTTGCTATAGAATTTTTATTCTGACAACCCTCTAACACCCACTTAACTGACAACCCCAACGACATCATAGAAGATCCTTCCCTTTTTGTATAATGTTTGGTAGACCGGACGCGGAATATGTATAGAAACATGTTTCACAGTTTTCACAGTTTCACAACAAGTTTCTCACAAACGCTTATCTCTAGTAGAAAGTCCTAAACCAATCGAAAGACTTCCAGATTGAAGTTAATTATATTTCATTGGCCTCAGTTATCGTAATTGAACAATTTGATTTATTATAGGTTTATTTATTTTTTTATTATAGATTTATTATAAAACTATACCTCAGTCGGTCAAAAGATATAGTAATAAAAGTGCGCGGTAAGTTTACAATCCAGGTAAGCAGACCTTATACACAAGAATTATATACACAAACCTTAGAATGCCCTTCTCATTGGTTTACCGGAACCAGGTTACCAATACATAAGGCACTATCTGCCTACAGATGTGACTACTTGGGCCTTAAAAGTTTGTGCGCAGTTTTATTACTATATCTGTTGGTCGACTGAGGTATAGTTGATGACATACATTCATGTTGTTTTCATTCCGCATGCGATTTACCTTTTAAATTTCCTTCGAGCAACTACGAGTATGTCCCTTTTTATCTCGTTAGGGTCGCTCAGGATCCACTATGACACAGCACTATGACTTTAGCACTTAATTGACAAATAACAATTTTATAAATTCGAATCACTTACTTAACGGACTTAAACAATATCTCTGCGTATCACGTTTTATAGAGTTGCTTTCGGATTCACTATAGAATTCTAACGTCACAACTGCCGCGGTTGTTCAATGTTCATAGCAATAGATGCTGGATGTTTAAAAGAAACACACTGTGCGGTGCAAAACTAAAAAATTATACTAAGTACTAAGTACCTACAGGGCGCGTGTAGACTGTTTGCTATACTGACATGACGTCAGCAACGATATTTTGCAGGGCTATAGCTCGAGATAGAAAGCAGATATCGAAGTTCCGTTTTTAGCATTGTCATCATCAAGAAACTCAGGAAAATTGAATTTTTTTTCATGTTTGCGCCTTTAGCAATCCTAGAATTTGGAGTACTACTGTTAACATAATATCGCTCATCTGTCACAACTGAAAAAACGTCAATTTTCATAAGAAAGCTTAAGAAAGCTTGAATAAATCATAATTTTTCGATTAGAAAATAAATAGACCCCGCAGTTTTTAAAGCCAAACTAGGTTTCACTCAATTTAGTTTCAAACTAGTGAAAAATGTCATGCGACTCATCCTGATAAAATGTCTCCATGAGCGCAAAAAAAAACTAATGAAAAAAGGGATTTAGAGATATACAGGATGTCAAGTGGCATCCTGTAATTATCACACAGTTCAAGTGGCAATACATCGGGATTTTGGAAATGGTGGAGATGGGTATGTTAAATTGGAGAAAAGTTGCACAATTTGATACTTATTAATAAGAATCTGAAAAAAATTAGGTTATTTTCAGTCAATGCTGAAATATTCTGAAAATTTCCTGAAAAAACGAGATTTCTTGTTTAATTAGCCATATCTGTTTTATTGTTGCATGAAAATTAAGTATATCTCTATAATAAAGTAATCTTTTATAGGTTTACGTAAGTCATCAAAAGCTATCAATTTTACATTACAAAAATTTCCCAAGCCAACACAGAGCTTGCATAGCGAACTTTTGTTTTTCTTATGGCCATCATAGTTTTTTTATGTCGTTTGGTATAAAAAAAATCATGAAAACCAAAAATTCTAGGTATCATATTAAAAAAAAAGTTTCTCTGAAATAGGTATTATTTGTCTTAAAAAAAACTTTTTTTTACGGAATATCGTATAAAAATTGAAAAACCATAAGGTAAGTAATATGACTTCATATTGACGTATAATTGGGTGAGAAAATTTTTGTAATGTCAAATTAAATAAATAAATATATATAAATATCTTATGGCTGTGGTAAAGCCCAAGTGTCAGAAGTTTTTAAGTAGCCTCAAGGGCCTCTGACGTAACTTAACGACTGCTGTAAAGCAGCCGGGACCCCCTTTTTAACGTACCTCCCGGAGCACGATCGGTCACGGAACTTTTTTATTTACCACTATAATTGGTCACCTATCTAAGTACTGACCAAGAAAAGTCATGCTGCACTTTAGAGATCGTTTGACCGAAACTCTAGCAGCTTGGCTATTGTGACCGACTAAAAAAAAATGTCAAATTGATGGCTTTTGACGACCTATGTGAACCTACCAAAAATTATATATTAATAGAAAAGATATACTTAGCTGAAATATGAAATCCCAATTTTTTCGTTTTTCAGGATATTTCAGCAACGATTGAAAATATCCTAAATTTTTTTCAGATTCTTATTAAGCATCAAATTGTGCAGCTTTTCTCTCATCTAATCGACCCTGTATCTCTTACCGTTACCAAGATCACCGTGTACTGCCACTTAAACTGGACACCCTGTATATCTCGAACTCCCTTTATTTTTAGTTTTTTAGAACGCCCTTTAACATTTTAGTGGAGTCGCTTGACAATTTTCACTAGTTAAACTAAATTTAGTGAAACCCAATTTGTCTTTAAAAACTGCAGGGTCCTTTGCATTGTTATTCTTTGTATTCTTTTAACATATGCCAGAGGTTTGCTATTTTATCTAATTGGGATATTTTGTTTTGCTTTGGCAAAAAACACAAAGGAATGTCACTTGTTTATCGAATAATATAAATTATACGTATAGGTACATATATTTTAGAAATAATACAAAACAGAAATGTAGTAAAATTATACAGGGTGTCACAAATTACTGAGTCAAGCTCTTACCCACAGAATACCTCGCCAAAAATAATGGGACTTTCCTAATGCAATTTTTTATTTAGCGTCCCTCTTTCAAGATAAAAGGTGTGAAGTTAAGTTATATTTTAAAAGAAGTTTTTCGTTAATATCTTCGACCTTCTTCAGAAGAAACATAAGGCAATCTTGTATGGTTGCCGAATCATTACCGAGATTGTTTTACCGAGTTTTGTCCGTTAAGGGAAGTACAGTTTTACCCATAGATTTATTTCAAAATGACATAAGTGCCATCTATCAGTTATTTTTGAAAGCTGAGATATGTCACTTTTCTTAAATAATGCTATTTTTTAGTTCTTTTGACTAATAACCCATGATAGTTTGTGCAAATAACGTCTATTTTAGTATTTTTGAGTTGTGATGGTTTTCTTCAGAATCAGGAGTTGGATTGACCTGATTCTGAACTGAATTTTTATTATTCAAAATCGAACTTCATTTGAATCCGGGTTATGATAATGAGCCGGAGCCAAACGCCAGCGATTCCAAAAATATAAATAGTCTTAACTATTTAGGTAAGACCTTCGATACTTTAAAAGGGCTAAATCATGATACGAATAAACATGGTATGTCAGCGCGCAGCCTGTGACGTCAGTGTGGTGATAGCTACATGAGACTCGGCAGTAATAATGACGTAAAGTCGCGATTAGTAGCTTATTTCGACGATTGAAGATGTTCCAGTAATTTTAGTAAGTTTGACTTCAGTACCTGACAGTCTGATAGCAAAAATGGTTTATTGTGCGTTAAGTGGGGGTGTGAGAATCACGCAAGAAAAACCACAAGCAAAGAGATATATTTTTTTAGTTTGCTACTATAGGAAATGCAATTATGTATAAATGATTTGTATCGTATCGTATCAGAGTAAGCACCAGCACTTACCTTAAAATATTTACAATTCTTCCGTTAGAGCTTGGATTACAATCACCACAGTGACGTCATGCGCAGCGCCGACGAAAACTCGTCTCAAACTGACTTACCTTGTGTAGTTGTATCTATGGCTAATATATGTATCGTCAGCTTCTTTGATAATTTTTTTTTTGTAGCTACATTCAGTTGACTGACGGTGATATGGGCTAGATACTGGTAATTTATACAAAATCTTAAGCCTTTGCAAAAATGTTAAACGTCTTTCTGAAATTGAAGACCGTTATTAGACGTAACGACTTCACGAATTCTCAGCCTGGAAAATAGCTATTCAACCTGTTGATAATTGAATCCGAATTCTCAAACCTTTCAATTTGAGAAACGAGTTTGAAAATTTAGAAAAACCTCTAAACAAAATCCTTAAGTATTACCTAAGTACCACGAATCGAATGAATAAAAAAAAACTTGATTGTTAATATTATAAGGAGATTTTTTGACATGCTGTATCCGGAAATGTTTCTTCCATGAATGGCTCTTTGTAGATCGTTTTATACTCAACACACATTCAACAATAATAATGAACTATAAGTTTACAATTTCAGAAGATAACCCAAGTCACCAGGCAGATATTTTTGCTCTGGTTTTACGCTTTACTTTTCCTTGATGATCTGGTGAAATCAATGGTGAAACATTTATCGTGTAATGTTTTAGGAATAATTATTCGTGTTCCTCGTAATAAATAACCATAACAATTAATTGGATATTTTAAACTTCTATTGATAATACGGTAATTCTTCTAGATAAATACCATTTCTATCTGACCACCCTAAGAAAGAATACTTTAGAATTATATTAGGTATAACTTTAATATTATTGTTATGTGACCTTGATCTTACAGAGATTACCTATGACATATTACTGTAACTTTTTTGAAAATCAGGTACAAATTTATGGTAGGTCTAGGTACACGATTCAGTTTGGCTTCACAATCAAATGGAGAGATAAATAAATCTTCCTCACATCACCTTTTATATTCAATTCCTCATTTACATACATATAGCAGTCGCAGCGCAGTGAGACGCATTCGCACAGTTCAATTCTTTTCATCATATTTTTCAGACTATATTAGAAAGACATCCATGTCTATGAAAAGATATATCTTCATATTTCTTTTATGTAATAAAAGTTGGTAAATTTTAGAAAAAAACATGCGGGACTGAAAAATAATAATAAAAAAAATCAATAAGATTCTAATTTGTACAAAGAATTGTTGTACATGATTTTATGTGGTGACCTGGTGAACAGTAACGCCTGTTATGAAGATGCAATGTTAACAAAATGCTTGCGCATTTCCATCCCTGAAAAGTAAATGAAAGGATAACACTCATCGTAGACAGGAAATTAAAAACGATAAAAATTCTGTACATATTTTATTTGGCATACTCTAATAAAAAGTCATAAAAACATAATAAGTTAGATCTATTTAAATGAAAATGCAGGAAAATCTTTATAATAAAATAAAATCGTGCAATAGAGATGCACTTGGAAAAAGTTCACAAAAATAAAGTAAAAACTACTTGCACTGGTTTGGTGTTATATATGAGCGTCTCTCTTGAGCCTTCAAGTCGACCCCATCCATTGAATCAATAAAGAACATAATTTGCAAAATTCCCAAATGCTGCTGAACTTGGTGACTTCTAATTTCCTTTGTACCACAAATAAATAAAAATAGAAATAAATAAATACGTTCGAAAGTTCGTAACGATAATTACTGCTTCCTAAGTCATGCAGAAGTTTGCTTCCCTTATAAATTTGGATAACGGCGAGTTATAAGACCATTCTTCTTTCGTTCTATAAGAAGGAACTTCAAAAGTTTTTCTGTAGGTACTGATGTTAATTAGTTCAATAGTTCCCATGCTTCTCTTTTGGACTTCAAAGAAGTCCAATTTTTTATTATTTACTTATACAGGCTGCACCATATATCCTTCTCTATATGTATATTGCTATCTCCTGAACGCTAAGAGATACAGGGTCGGTTAAATTAGAGAAAAGATGCGCATTTTTGTGGCCATCTCGAATTCGTCAAAACATGCAAGATATCTGTGACCGTTCCTGAAATATCCTGAAAAAACTGAAAAATCGAGATTTCTTATTTTCCTCATATCTTTTTTATTATTGGAAATTAATAAATAATTTTTTGTAGGCTTACATAAGCCGTTAAGAGCTATCCACTTGACATTTCAAAAATTTTCAAGGCCTACTAGATCCAAGAGTTTTCACAGTCAACTTTCGTTTTTCTTATGACCGCCGTATTAGTTTTTTATGTCGTTCAATATAAAAAAAATAATGGAAACCAAAAATTTATAAACTTCAAAAAAATAATTTTTTAATTTTTATTCTTGATTTTTCAAAGAAAAACCTAATAAAAAATCGTCGAAAAACGTCAACATTTGTAAAATACGCCGAAATAGTGCTTGCCTTATGGTTTTTTAATTTATCTATGAAATTCGGTCTAAAAATGTGTCTTTTTTGTAAAGAAAAAAGAAGAATAAATTTTTTTTTTTTGAAGTTTTACAATTTTTTGTTTTTATGATTTTTTTTATACCGAACAACATAAAAAAACACTATGGTGGCCATAAGAAAAACGAAAGTTGACTATGAAAATTCTGGGATCTAGTCGGCTTTGAAAATTTTTGAAATGTCAGATGGGTAGCTCTTGACGACTTATGTAAGCCCACAAAAAATTATTTATTAATCTCCAATAATAAAAAAATATGGAAAAAATAAGAAATCTCGATTTTTCAGTTTTTTCAGGATATTTCAGGAACGGTCACAGATATCTTGTATGTCTCGACGGAATCGAGATGGCCACAAAATTGCGCTCCTTTGGACTTGTTTAACCGACCCTGTATCCGTTAGCGGTAGGAGATAGCAATATAGAGAAGGATACATGGTGCACCCTGTATAACTATTTTTTAAATAATGTAGGTATTTTACATTATTTATTTACAAAATCATGAAATGGCGTTCAAGTGAGAGAAAAAAACTTTTATAGATGAAACCTGATTGAATTTGGATGTTGTTCTCTTCAGGTAAGTGTCTCTAAATGTTGGGGTGTGGTGGAATAAAACAAATTAAAGGATATGTAGCAAATCTTCGAACAACAGAGGAAATATCGGAATAGTATATTGTGAAACAAGTGCGGAAAAGAGAAAATTTCTCACGAGTGTGAAACAATTGTGACACGAGACGAAGTCGAGTGTCACAATTCACACGAGTGTGAAATTTCTTTTCCGCACGTGCTTCACACAGTACTTTTCCTACGACCACAATTTAACAGATTAATTATTTAACAAATTTAACACATAAATTATTCTTTCTGACAATGCTCTGCTTTTATGACCTTTTCTCCAATTTATGAAATGTTTATAAGCAGATTCGTATTTTTCTCTCGAAACTACAGGTAGCAAATTCAAAGAACACAAACCTGCTTGTTTTCTGACTTCAGGTGGTGTATTTTCTGTTTCACATTCAGAGAAATTACAATCCATTATAATGATAGGTACCTAACTAAAGTTTATTTTTTCAGACTACCTACCTAGGTAGGTACATATTATTTTCAATTCTACCAATGACTTTTTATTATTACTATTATATACTGTAAAATCATTGAATTCTACCGACAATATTATTATTATTTATTATTAGACTCCGTATAAACTAAAAATAAGTGACGTGAGCGGAGAGACGTGGTAGATAATAACAATGATTTAACAGAGGTTATACAGGGTGATTCATGAGTGACCTTACATAGACCAATGGTGATAAGCGGACTTCAAGGCGGGTCGAAAACCACAAAAGAAATTTTTTTTGTGTGATTGGTTAAGAAGTTACATGGTGTTTTATGTCTCAGGTACAAAACTTTGATAGGCGATATTTCTGAAACGGCTGGAGATATTTTGTAGAAATTTAATAGGAATGGTGCATTCCGGAAACTCATCAGAACCGCATTCTGAGTTAATTAAAAATCCAGGACCGGACTTGAAAATTTTTGCCCCCATGGTCTTTGTTGAAAAAGTTTATTTTCTGACCGTGCTACTGAAAAACTGTCATCGAATTTGAAAAGATAAGAAAAAACTCTATAGAAATCATTCCTCAATTTGAACGGCACACCCAAACCGTCTCGAAAAAAAAAGTCAAAGTAAAACTTCTCAGTAAATTATCGTTTTCGAGCAGACATATTTTACTTAATGTTCGTCTGAATTCCTTCAAATTTATTTTTTGACTTGTTTCTGTGGGAAAAATGTTGGACAGAATGCCAAGCTTTATTACTGGGAAATCAGGAGTCAACTACAAAATTTTCAGATTTCACTAATAATCACAAATCATTTCACTAATAACGAATACCAGACATTATGTTTGTGTATAGTTTCTGCAATGGAAATTCAAGAGCAGCTGCGAGAGAATACCATAGAAGATCACAATCGAAGAACACCGGCCCATGTAACGTTTCGCGTCTGTTTTCCAATTTTCTCGAAACCACGGCATATTTCTCTGAGTTCAAAGGAATGCTGAACCTCAATTGGAAAATCTGAGCCATAAAACATCGTGGAGATGGTGGCAGTAAATCCAAGTACAAGTACGCGAAGAATTGGGCAAGCACTGAGCATTTCTCAATCAAGAGTATGGCGAACTTTGACAAAAAGAAGAGCGTATGCCATACCTGTCACGTACAAAGCGTACAGAGGCTTCAACCATTCAATGAAGTTCCATTGAATGGACTGCGTAGAATTTTGTGTACTGATCGAAGCTCAGTTCACGCGGGATGGTGTAACGAATAAAAAAAACTCCCACCTATGGGCATATGAAAATCCGCGCTCTGTTGTTCAGAAGAACTCGCAACAGATTTTCTATAAATGTGCAGTGTGGCATAGAAGATAATGATCACCCCCATGTCAGGTCAGGTCAAGCCAATCAGAATACCAGTGACAGCGACAGCGATTGAATTCTATCAAGTATCCGAGGCGACAATATGGACCTCTTCTGTTAATGCGTGCATGAAGACTGTTATTAAATGAGCAATTATTGTTAATTAATTTATATATCAATACTATGAATAGCACTGTAAATAAGTGTTGAACTGGTATAGTAATTTAATAAAAAAAAAAAAAAAAAAAAAGTGTGGCATTGCAAATGATACCCTAATAGGACCCTATTTTTTGCTGGGCGGCTCACGGGGGAAATTTATTTACTTTTCCTTCAAGTCATTTTGCCCGGCTTGCTTGCAGAGGCGAACGTGAACAGGCGTGCTCTTTCCTTCCAGCAAGATGGGGCACCACCGCATTTTTCTCGACAAGTCAGAGAGCATCTCCACAATGAGTACCCCAATGATTGGTTCGGGCGCGGCGGCCCTCATTCCTGACCACCTAGGTCCCCCAACCTCACTGTTTTAGACTATTACCCATGGGGCCATATGAAGCAGGAAGTCTAAAAAACGGAAGTAAGTACCAGAGAGGAGCTCAGGACGCGAATACTGGTAGTTGCTGATGAAATTAGAAACAACAGGCAAATCATTCAAAAAACAAATCAAAATTTATGGAAACGCTGCAGGAAATGTATTGAAGTTGGTAAAGGACATTTTGAGAACCGTTTATAGCATTAATATTGATAACATTTAATTTACACTGACATTTTTCCCACAGAAACAAGTCAAAAAATTAATTTGAAGGAATTCAGACGAACATTAAGTAAAATAATGTCTGCTCGAAAACGATAATTTACTGAGAAGTTTTACTTTGACATTTTTTTTTCGAGACGGTTTGGGTGTGCCGTTCAAATTGAGGAATGATTTCTATAGAGTTTTTTCTTATCTTTTCAAATTCGATGACAGTTTTTCAGTAGCACGGTCAGAAAATAAACTTTTTCAACAAAGACCATGGGGGCAAAAATTTTCAAGTCCGGTCCTGGATTTTTAATTAACTCAGAATGCGGTTTTGATGAGTTTCCGGAATGCACCATTCCTAGTAAATTTCTACAAAATATCTCCAGCCGTTTCAGAAATATCGCCTATCAAAGTTTTGTACCTGAGACATAAAACACCCTGTAACTTCTTAACCAATCACACAAAAAAAATTTCTTTTGTGGTTTTCGACCCGCCTTGAAGTCCGCTTATCACCATTGGTCTATGTAAGGTCACTCATGAATCACCCTGTATATCATTGATATGCAACTTCTACACAATAACGCAAGCGCTGCGCGTCGTAGATTGAAGTTAGTAGAGGTGTGCGAGTTATTTTCACGATCACGTTCGTGAATTTGATTTGGCTGTTATTAGCGATCAACTCGTAAATTTTAATAATTACTGCCACAAGAGAATAATGAGTATATTTTATAGTCTTGTCGGGTTCTATCTTATCCCATTTGTGTTTATTTTATTACCTTGAAGCTTTAAATGAATAGTTATTCCATTAACAATAAGTAACAGTTGAGTTCTCAGTTACCGCCCATCACTATTGTTTACATACATTAAAACAGTACGGAAACGGTTTTTGGCTATGCCTTATGTCACTTTGTCGCACAGTTTTGGATACGTGAGAAATCTGCTAGTTTGCGAACAAAAAACGATGCGCAAAGTAGTGTTTTGTATAGTGGTCGTAGGAAAAGTCAGTTAACGGACAGTTATTGTTGAATCTACTTACAAGCAGCTTAGGAAAGGTGCTCACTTTTGTCCTTATCGCGAGTGATATATTTCATAGTAGTAAAAGTATGCCCATTCCAAGATATTCCTGCCAGGTAAATTATTTGTCGATGGTTTTCCTGAAACATCGAGTTTCGGGAATTCCAGTAATTACATACAAGGATGTAATTACATACAAGGATCGGAAAACCTTTGAAGCGCCCGATTTAGTGAAGGCGGGGCATTGTGACGATCGACTTATCAGTCGTAAGATACAGAAAATGTGTCTAGCCAGATTTTGCAAGCTTATTAAATGTCATTCTTTTATACATATACATCAAGGATCCTACATTATAGTTTCTCTTACAGAATTAAATATTTCAATAAAATATTCATTGTAGTTTTGATTTTATAATTAATTTATTACTCAAATTGCCATGCACATTATCAACTTATTAGGCAATAAGAGGTAGCTGATTCAAACGGTTTTATCTACTTAATCTAAATCCGATTCTATATTTGTCAAAAGTACAGTAATTAGGGATGCATCCCCTCTGAAAGCGTAAACACAGACAAGGAGAAAAACTACAATTTAAAATTTCAGAAAGGCAGTAGGTCTCAACAGAATGAAGTTCTATTTTCGATAAGTATATGAGAGTGCTAAGATAAAACGAATCTCATCAGGCTCGCCGGATATTTCGGTTGAGAGGCAAATATTCGGATGGTCAACTTGAAGCATCTATATGCATATAGACAGGACGGACAGGGAAAATGGAAAATGGCTTTTCTTTGACACCTTGAAATTAGATTTTTTCAAGAAAAAGAATAAAACGCTAAGACGGCCATATACCCAGGGGCTTCGGCAGTTATATCTACATAAACCTATATAGGGAAACGTCTCCAATATAGTTCAGAAACCCTGCAACCCGTTGTAATGAACTTTCTTATATTCGTGGGCTATCTTTTCAGGCGATATGGCTGTTTTATTGTTTACCTACATATGAAATTCCCTTCTCTATATACTTATATATTCCTCCTACTAATATAACTTCTTTATGGCAACATATTAAATTTTAAATTAAAGCACTTTTTGCTGGATTTTATAAAATATTGATGCTAAAAACAGTGTGACTTTTTCCAACGTCTCTACTTGTCTCAAGGTCCAAATATTCTTATCAAAACCTGTAGAAATAAAATTGAATAAAATAAATAAATAGAATTTATTGCATATACCTACCTAAATCTGATGTTTATAAATTCTTAGCGTTAACGGTAAAAAAGTTTTTTTTTTTTGTAGCTGGAGTAAGAAATTAGTAACCTGCCTCATATTTAGACTCAAAAACTATAACAAATTCATTCTATAATTCATATTCATGAAAATAAAGTTTCCATGCGTTATTTTTGACTAGCCCCGTAGGGAATGTTGGAGCTAGAACAGAAATTTGTTTGATGGGATAGCTTTCGACTAAGATATACGTACTTCAGTATGCAGATAGGTGGGCAATCTATAGACGATTTCAAAGAGAAACGCCCGTTATCACATACACTAACCCGAGCAGAATGTGAAAAACGATCGAATTTCACGAGAGTCTTCCTTGCTTACGACGGCGAAGGGGCACAGTCTAACTTCAAACAGATTGAGCTGCGAATTGTTATAGGAGTTCATGCTTCTTCAATCACTTTTTAGAATAAATAAAATTTACCTCGAAGTGTGAGAAAATTCCGGTAATGGATTATAAAATAGGATGAACAGAATGTGGTTCCTACATTGATTTTCTTATAGACAAGCGGAAAGAAATTGTGCCAGATAAATGTCTCAAAAAGATAACAAAGAAAAATGTTGTCTCAGTGGTTGAATTTTTTTAATAGAAAACTTTGTTTATACTTTTCTTTTTTCTACTTTTTCTACTTTCGTAGATATTAAAATATGTGTAGAAAATGAATTTAGTTGAGTCAAGTTGAAGCATTAAGAACAAAATATTGGTTTTATACTCTTAACTAATGATACTACTTTAACATTTGTCTGGTGATACAAGTTTCTTGCATTGATGAGTACTGTTAATGACGTCGATTAATTCTTCATCGACATTCTACTTGCCACCTGCTGTCAATCTACCCGAGAACCGCGAGCTAAAATAACTAAAACAGCGTGAGCTGCAATTAATTTCCAAATAATTTCTTTTTGTTTTGTTTCTAATAACAAATTCCTTGTTAATGGTTTTGCTTTGTTATTTTGACTTATTTTTTTGAGAGGTTATTTTTTACGTTACTTCAGATGTTACCTTCCATGATTAATTAGTAAATTCCGTTCTTGATTTCATATGATGCGATAGTGATTCTTAAATGCTCGTTTACTTTTATTGGCTTATCTGCGGGGAAAGAACATTATGGAAATTAATTAGAACATAAGATTGGGACCTGGCAGACAAAATAATTTTGTAAACATAAGAATTTCCCTGACAATTAGAAATATTATAGTCATTAAGTCCGGATTGCTGATGCTTCTGAAACGCATTTTGAGACAAATTACTCCCACATGGTGACAAAACAAAGTAAGGTAAGGGGTACCTGTAATTGGACATCCAAAATCGAACGTCATATATAAAATCGTATTTCAAACATAAAAGAGAGTATAACTTTTTACTAGATCTACGCAGGCCTCGTTTAGCTCGTTTACGAAATATCTCCAGAAATACAAGGTGTTTCTAAATGGAGTACCATAAATTGGAGGACTTGTAGATAAAGTTAAAAAAATACGAAAATGTAGGAAATTTTTTTTCGACAAGGGTTTATTGATGAGATACAGGGTGTTAAAGAGTCGACCGACAGACCACTCTTTTGTTAATATTTGTTGAAACAATAACCCAACTGCGAGACAATTTTTTGTATGTAACAACAAGTTATAAAGAGCAATAATCAGACAAATTTTCGGTTTATTTCAATAAGCCAGTGGCGTAGAAACAGGGGTCGTTTGACACTTTTCACTCTTTAAAAAAGTAAGGGCTAGGTTTTTTGATGTCTTATTACTTTTTTCTGAATCAACGGTCTTTTTACAATAAAAAAGCCATACTTGTTTAATTTGCCCAGAGGCGTCCGTTTTTGAGATATTTGCAATTTTGTGTCAAAAAAAAAAAAAAATACATTTGAACGATTATTAAATCAACCAAAAATAATGTTTTCGTTGGAGCAGCGTTTAAATGCATGTGTACGTGCAAACGGAGGACACTTCGAGCAATATTAGATAATCATTAGGTAATTTTATGTTAGGTATGTTTTGTTCAATTACTTATGTTTTGTTATGTGTTGAATAGTTTTCTTCACAATAAATATTATTTAATTTTCACTTCGGATATGAAATGTCAAACTGACAAGTAAGTCCAACAATTAGTTTATTTAAATTTCAAAGCTACCTTCACAATTTTAATAAATGAAATTTTTTAATTGCAAAAAACAATTGCAAATATCTCAAAAACGGACGCCTCTGAGAAAATTAAACAAGTATGGCTTTTTTATTGTAAAAAGACCGTTGATTCAGAAAAAAGTAATAAGACATCAAAAACTCTAGCCCTTACTTTTTTAAAGAGTGAAAAGTGTCAAACGACCCCTGTTTCTACGCCACTGGCTTATTGAAATAAACCGAAAATTTGTCTGATTATTGCTCTTTATAACTTGTTGTTACACACAAAAAATTGTCTCAGTTGGGTTATTGTTTCAACAAATATTAACAAAAGAGTGGTCTGTCGGTCGACTCTTTAACACCCTGTATCTCATCAATATAGCCTTTTCGAAAAAAAAATTTCCTACATTATTTTCGTATTTTTTTAACTTTATCTACAAGTCCTCCAATTTATGGTACTCCATTTAGAAACACCTTGTATAAAACTAAGGTGGCAATAAAAAAATGTTTATTCGGTAAATATTGAACAATAATTTTGGAAATAGTTCCTAAACGATGTTTGTCTTGTGATTTTGATGTTTAAAATATGATTTTATAGGTGGATGTCCATTTTGGATGTCCACTTGCTAAAAAAAAACATTTTGGCTTCATTTTGGTTTCATTTTGGCTCTCCAGTTAGCAAACACCCTGTTTGCAGGCTGTCCCAGCTGATTCGAGTCGGTCTTTGTAAGTCAAACGGTGGATTTTTTCATTTTCATTTTTCTTAAAGTCACCTGTATAGGAATAAAAAAAAAGATTCTTAATTCAGCGGGATCTTTCGGATCTAAACCCAATTCAGAGAACCAGAATCTTATCAGAAGAAAACTTTCAACAGCTATCGTGATAGTAAGTGCATGAGACAAGTACATAAAAGAAAGATAATTTCGCCATTTCTATTCTATTTATTCATATTTTATATTTTTTATGCGAATTCTACCTGATGTAAATCACTGAACCTGTATCTTATTCAAATTATCAATTATCAGTATAATGTAGCTAAAGCAAACGAAAGAAACTGGCAGATAATATACTTTCTAGTAATGATACACTGCAATAAACTTGATTTTATTTCCCTCTGAAATTTAAATAATAATATGTCTTCTGCAGTAACGCGAAGCTATAAAAATTTTAGGCTGACACGAGCAGGTTTTTCTTCCTTGATGAATTTAATTGTGGCGACTCGTGCTAAGTTCAGCAGGTCAAAAGCTGAAATGAAATAATAAAATTTATCAGATGCTTCGTCAGGTGAAATGTGGAACGAAGTTGTCGTGCGACGTACCACCTTTAGTTTTAATTTAGTAATGCAGAATGTTTATCTTAATTCCTCTTCGTTTTAAATTCTGGTATTATCTACACACACCTTTAAAATTTTATTGCATTGTAGTGTTAAATTTCAATTTTGTAATAAACTTTAGTGCCTACAATTTGATAGAACTATTATTTATAATAAATATTCATCAATGGGCTCTCAATACCCCATTTATTCCATTTATTTATCACATAATGTTTGACCTCATTTAGGACAAAATTTCTTGCAGTTATTATCCTCACTATATCCTTATAATTAATTCAATCGGATATACTTATATTGTGTTGAAAGATACACTTACTATTTTAGCTCAGCAAATTTTAAGTAAAATGCTTTGTTATACAAGAAAGAAACCATCACACTTTCAAATTAAAATTAAAATAAAATGCGATTGATCTCACATTCAAAAAGCATTTATTTTATGAGCCGAGAAGATACCTTTACCTTAACTTTTGATTGAAGTTCTGATGAGCCCCAAAAACTATTAAACCAACTCGATAAATCTTTAATTTTTGAGTTTTCAAAACAAATAAACGCTCAACCAAAAAAACCATACATCTGAGCCATAGGCGTACGCAGAAAAATGTTGGGGGGGGGAAGGTCTGCCCATAAACCCCGCTTCGTGCGCTCGCGCTTGGATTCTCTTTGAATTTTTTTTTTCAAAACAAGTGATAATCTTGAAAAACAACGGAATTATTGATTTTTTTTTTTTAATTTAAAGTTTGACCAAATAATCTGTGACCAAGAGCTTGACCTCCTTTTTTTAACACCTTGTATCCAAAGCGGTGTATAAAAGTTAGTCGTCAGAAAGGTATACATGAAGAATGTAAAGGATGAGCTTTTCACTTGAAAAGCTCATCCTTTAGAGGTCAGCTTGGTATATCCGTCAGAGCTTCAATGTTTCACGACTTTTTTCTGGAAAGCTGATGTACATTTAACAGTCTTCCAGGGATTATATTTTCTGATTTAATTCAACTTGCAATAATGGTTCAGGACTAACCTATACACTGCTTTCTTCGCTCTCTTTATCTCTTAGAGCTCATGTAGCGTTTTGGAGTATAGCTATTTTATCCAGCTAGGTATACTGCAGCTTTATCACAAAGAAAGCTGTTGTATGTACAAAACACTGTATTCTTAGTACTTACGTTCGTTTTTCATGATATTAAAAAAAAAACAAGCTGAACGATCTCATTAATCTTGGTTACATACATAGCGTGGCCTAAAACTTAATTTTTTCCAGGAGTAGATTCAGATAATAGTGCAATACGACTGTAAACAGGTCTGAAAAAAATTGTCTGAAAAAATTTACCTATCTCTAAAATTTATTAAAATTGATTAGATTTTAAAAATTGATGACAAATTTCTCAAATCATGGCTTTAGATTTTTTGCAATACTACAGTCCATTATTACCTATACAGGCTGGGCCATCGAAAAGGTAACAAGCATAATAATTTAGAAAGTGAAGATCTATGCAAAAAACGCCGAAACAGGTTGATTTTGTTATCGAGGGGGACATATTTGCGTGACAAATTTAACTACCCAGGTTCACCCCCTTTGCTTATCATCATAGAGAACAGATATCGAGTGAAATCTCTTCACAACGATATCAGACATTTTGGGTTTCGCTTGCATACAGGGTGTCCCAACGAAAAGGTAACTCGCCTTAATAACTTGGAAACTGAAGAAACAGGTCGATTTTGTTATAAAAGTAAGCATATTTTCGTGACAAATTTAACTACCCAATTTGACCCCCTTGGCAGGGGTAGCTACCCTATTGCTTATCATCATAGGGAACAGATATCGAGTGATACATCATTTGAAAGCTACTTGATATCTCTTTTGTTTTTCGCGAACATCTTCAGTTTCCTAGTTATTAAGGCGAGTTACGTCTTCGTTGGGCCACCCTGTATGTAAGCGAAACCCAAAATGTTGGATATCGTTGTACAGAGAATTCAAGTAGCTTTCAAATTATGTACCTATCACTCGATAGCTGTTCCCTATGATGTTTTCTCAAATTTTCATCAAAACACCTGCCAAATTCCTGGTTGGGATGGTGAGCTGTGAGAAGAATCTTAAACCCTATGGGAAAACGATAGCGATTCCATTTCTTTTCATAAAAACAATTTATTTTTATAAAAACTGACAATACCAAAAACTGACCTTTACAAAACAAACGATTCCATATGCCATTATTGTGCGACATGGACGTTCATTTTAGCAACACCATAAATCGCTCGAGGAGAAACTAAGTTTACTTGAATTTTATATCAGCTTTCTCATATCGCCCTATATTATTATCAATTAGGATTAGTTTATATTAGCTGTAACTCAAATTGGATGTTGTTATACTTGGATTGCTTTTGCTACTACATTCCCTACTTTCAATAAAATTCATTAACAAATGAAAAGTGTATTATGCAAATAAGATGGCCCATTTATACCTACATAGTTGTTCAGAAATTAAAATCCCGTGTTGACAAACGTACTGCCGGAAGTAGGCCTATAGATAGCACTGTCATGCTGGTAGCGTGTCCTGTCTGGTAGCCTGATTAGGAATGCTAAACGGTTACCATCAAAAGTGGCGTTGACTAAACGGCGATTAGCACTCACCATTTATCTGCTCGTGTACCTTGATGTGGTCAACGAGCATGGCCTTCTTCACCGTTTGTTCTGCTTTTTAACCAAGTTTGTTTAATTGATGTAGCATGTCGTCGCTCTCAGTATACAAAGAAAAATTAACATATGTTAAGAAATTAGCATACAGGTAATTGCGCTCTGATTCCCCTATTCGAAGGAACTTCTTCCACGGAACAGTGAGGTAACATTGAATAGGTTTTTCTGCATTACTGCATTACTTAGCGCGCAATTAATTTACATTTACACACTAGTATTACTTATTTGTAAAATTATCAGTACTTAACAATAAATATATTGACGCCAAAATTTAATTTAAGAAAAATTGTTTTAAAGCCAACATTACATACCTATATTATCTAAGCCGTGATTCAATCATTTAAATTTAATTAAAAAGAATGTGATGGTTCCTAACTGAACAGTTTTCTACTCGAGTTTATCATTTTCTTTTTTTTTTCCCTTACCACTTTGGTACAAGAAATCGCTGCTGGGAAAATCTACGTGATAGTCTCAATGGACGGATTGTAGAGAACAGGAAGAAAATGAGAGCTAAAAGAACCTGATCGGTTCACTATTAGGAGAAAAAAAACAAAAAAATAACGAAAAATTTTTAATTTAAATAAAAATCGTAACGTTTTTATTTTTTGAGGTATCGTGAAAGCTTTTTGCGAGTCGATATTGATAGAATACTGTCTATGTACAAAACCCATACGTTGTCGGATGATTAGTTTTCGCGTAATGTCAATCAGAAGTTCTTCATACCATATTTAGCAGCGAGGCTAGATGATCTAGAGGTGATGCTCTAGATGATGGTGCTCTAGATTCTAGAGATTCAAATTTATCAAACGGACGGATTTGGAAAGCAGGAGTGTTCAACTATAAAACTTTAACCTTCGTTTTCCATTTAAATGCTGAAAATGGGTCAAAATTGTGCACAAACATTAGCGAAAACGTGTGAGCGCTCAATAGTCGAAGTAGAACAGCAGTTGAGGAGAAGGCATAATACAAGCGCTGTTGTACCCCTCATCTGCTGTTCTATCCCCCTTTGACGCGCTCGCCAGTTTTCGCTCTTGTCTCTGGGGTATTTAAGCCGTTTTCTGATATTTGGAGCCGTTTTCTATGTACACTGCTTTCAAAATTAAAAATTGCGATTTTCATTTGCTTATAACTCATAAACTACTCAATTTATGCTGCAACTGTGAAAACCATTCTTACTGGATTTTCTCAAGAAATATGAAAATACAAGAATATTCGGGGTGTTCTATTTACAAAAAAATATGACCACAATGATGGCAGTTGATGGTGGTGGTGGTGGTGGTAACAATTCAAATTGATGCTTCAAAAATGCCAAATAAAAATTTGAAGTTGAAGTTTGAAGCGTGTGAGCTTTTTTTTCAAAAACGGTATTTCTCTGAATAGTTAATTTTATTCCATAAGTGCGTTCCACACTTTATAAAAGTCTTGCAGTCATGAAAGCATTTTAAGAAAAAATGTTGTACTAACAATAATAGGTAGTTGGTATTTTAAGATTTTGAAGGAAAGACTTCTCGAGTATTCATTTTATCCTGTGGACGGAACCACGAAAATTTAATATAAAAGTTGAGTCGACAAATTCATCATTACTTTAATACTTCAAAGCAAGCTTTATGCAAGCTTTAACAAAAAATTAAACAGAACTTAATGCATGATTGGTCATCTGGAGAATTTAAGTACTGATGACTTTTACTAAGGACTGTGAAAATCTCTTTATAGGTACCTGTGAGTGTATGTACAGTATACATCATAGCTCTGCTCTATAACCTTGATAATATAATACATCCATGTATTATGCTCACCATTTATAAGTTCAGAGGATTATTTATTCCAATCGTTAACATGACTAAAGAGAAAAACTGTTCTGGCAATTGTTAGGCGGACTGTGAGCTCTCCAGAACAAACGGGTGTTCATCATTTGAATACATAAATATGTAAACGGCGCAATAAAAACTATTATAATAAAACAAAAGTTTAGGGAATAAAACTTAAGAATGTAGAACAGAGAAGATCTCGCCGGATAAAAAATATCCATCGAGTAAAGCAGTTTTTCTGACACAAATGAGCGCCTTTGTTCGGTTAATGTTTATTCCGGTCACATTTAAGAATATAATACATGCAAGAGGGCCGGAGCACAGGAATGCTATATCGACGCGCTTCTAAGCGCTTGCGTTGGCCAGATGCCGTATACAGTAACAATACTTTTATCCTGGACGTCTTGAGCTACTATGTAATTAAATAATTTTAGGTAACTAGAATTAATTAAGAACGGGAGTAGGTATAATAATTCTATTATCGGATATTTTGGCAGTGTTAAAAAATGTTTATTCCTTCAATTATCTTTACCAAAACTGAGAGTTATTAAGCTCGGCTATCATGTCAAAAAAATTCTGGTATCAATTAGCCTATGGACCCAAAAAAAATATTTCTCCAGGGATTGACTTTACACCACAATCATTATTGGTTTCGAATATCAGAGATATGGGACACGTTTGGTGGTATCGTTAGCTTCCTACAAGTTTATTTGCCTTTTGGTGTGCCACATTAAAAAAGTGGTGAAAATTTTTGCTGGAGCTACAGGTTATGAACGATTCAAACAAAATTTCCTTCGGCAATGAGGCCATTTTCTCCCAAATTACGTAAACAAGCAAATTGTTGCATTTGGGGCTCTGAGAATCACCAAATAGTGAAAGAGGTGCCACTATATTCACAGAATGTTCATGAAGGAGTGAGTGATTATTACCATCAATGCGGAGCGCTATATGTATAACAGAGGTTTTTTTTAGCATGCGCTTGAGGATTTTCAGTTGGAAGATATATGGTTCCAACAAGACGGCGGTTCCACAAGCCATACACAACACAACCGATTCAAGTTTTATTGCTCAGAAGTTTCAAGGAAGCGAATTTTACAGTTCGGCGACGTCAACTGACCATCGAGATTATGCCATTTGATGCCATTGGATTTTGCCTTGTGGAGCTATGCAAAATATCATGATTGTTTTGTATGGATAAATTAAAATCCTCAAACTTCAGGGCACTTAAAATTCGCAAAATAATGACCCAGATGCTGCCGGAAAAATGTCAGAAAGGTTCATCCTTTAAAATATCATAAACAGTTGGTAGTGGGATGGTTTGACAATAACTGATGCAGGAAGCTGTAGAACAGAATGTAGCCTGTTGTACCTGGCACAGTGAACGGAATCAAGCTCAGTTTACTTAAACAAATTCATAGTCGTCAAGGCCAAATGTATAATTACTATTAAAAAAAAATTAGAAAACTCGTCTTTACCTAACCTCCACCTGCAGTAGGGCTTTGGCAAAAGCAGTTGGACGTTGGAGCAGACGTTTCTTAAACTCCTGTCCTCTACACTTTGTGCAGATCGTTCAGTCAAACAATCTCAAAAGAATAGGAGAACGAATCTATTTTCTTTACTGGTAGTTTTACCCTTAATATTCAAGGGATACATCCTATACTGTAACATTACATCGGTACTATTTATTTTCTACAATATCTGTTGATACGTTTTCTTGGGGGTTCCATTTAAATGTTAGGTATTCTGAATGAAAATGATTTTTTCCGCCACCATTTGAAGGCATCAAAAACTCAGACTCTTCAAGCTAGGGTTCAAGCTAGTTTCAAGTGCTTAGGGAGAAACAGTTATGGTGAACTGTTTCTCCTAACGTGTAGACACACGTTTTCAAATTTTGTCAAAAACGAAACAGTGTTAATCAACTCTTTGCTCTACCTATTGCCAAGTTTTGTCTCAAAATAAACGATGATCACGCGACCCACTTTTTTATCCATTACGATGCAGTCACCCCTGCCCAAAGTCATTACCGATTTCCTTTTATCCGGTTAGATATACAGGGTGGACCAACCAAAACATACCAGGCCTTGCAAATTTAAAACTGAAGATGTACGCGAAAAACGCCGAAACTAACCAATTTTGTTATCGAAGGGGACATATCTTTAGGTAACAAACTTAATCATTCAAAATCATCCCCTTGGCAGGAGTGGCTACCCCTTCGCTTATCCACTTTTTGTTAGGTACACTTAATGTTACAGGGCAAATCGATAAAAAAGGTCTACTTCATAATTACCTACTTCCTTTTTTTTAAATAAGTAAATAGATTTTTTTATTATAATGTCGCACTTCTTGATTTACCTGATAGTAACTAGAGTCCCTCGATAGTAACCAGTGAAGAGCGATATCTTATTAAAAATTATTCTCTCCGCACATTGCCGAAGAAAATGAAGCAATTGTTAAGAAAACCTGTTTTATCGATTCGCCCTGTAAGAAGTCAAAACTCAAAAATTGAGATATCGTTGTATAGAGAATTCATGTAGCTTTAAATGATGCATCAATGGATATCTGTTCCTTACGATAATAAGCAAAGGGGTAGCCTGCCAAGGGGATGACTTTGGATGGTTAAATATATGTCACCTAAACATGTCCCCCTCAATAAGAAAATTGACCTGTTTGGGCGTTTTTCGCGTACATCTTCAGTTCAAAAGTTATTACATTAAGGGTAACACCCAAAATGTTGGATACCGTTGTAAAGAGAATTTAAGAAGCTTTCAAATGATGTGTATCACTATATATACCATATCTGTCCCCTATGATGTTTAGCAAAGGGGTATCCTGCCAAGGGAATTCTTCCAAGGGGATGAACTAAGGTAGTGGAATTTGTCACATTGAAATATATGTCCCCCTATAACAAAAGTGACCTGTTTCGTCGGTTTTCGCACACATCTTCAGTTTTTAAGTTATTAGGCCTGGTACGTTTTCGTTGTGTCACCCTGTAAAGTTTTTTTACAACTTTTACAACTTTTACAGGTTTGATAAACACCAAAATTTGATACAAGGAATCGGTATAAATATTTGAGGTCACCATGATTCCTATGATAAAATTTCCGCAAGATTGGTAAATGCATAATGAAAAAAATATCAAAATGCTTTTGAGAAAATTTCTGTTCTACTAAAATAAAAATGCTCTCAACGCTAATTTGACACGCTAATCATTACATGATTTTACTGTTAAATATGCGACAGATCCTGCTGGTATTCATAGACTAAGCAGGAATTATACGCAGTTCTCCTTACAAGAAAAAAGGGTAAATCATTTCAACCCTATCTTGAAAACGGGGATAAAATTAGAAGAATTGGGTAGATTTTCACGACTGGATTGGTTCAACTGAAATCAAACAATGATTCCAGGCTTGGAGGTTTACGCCAAACGTTTCGTTTACAGCAGATGCTGTAGCTCACGTTAGAGGATAGTTAACAACAAAAAAAATTGTTTGAAGTCAATAAAAAATGCTTAAGCGCATTCCACGCTCCACTGGCGTCGTTACACATGCAGCTTCCTTACTTTTCTCAGTACGGAACATCTTAAACAGGTAACTACTCGTACTTACTATATGTCAGGGTGTAACATAAATGGTTACTTTAATTTTGAGGGGTAATTTTTTATTTTTTTAGGAAAAATGTTCATTCGGGCGAATATTTTTAAATAATAAAAAAAAAACAATTCTTAATTAAGACTTTGACACCCTGTATCTTGAAAATCATACAAGTGACGACACGTGCTTATATTTATGAACAAATTACCTTAACGAATGTTACACCACTTATGTTACAACAACCTGTGTAGTTTTTATTTGTTTTAATTTCCTTTTTCCAGAAAATTTTATATAGGTAAGCTTATCCTGTTGTAGGAATAGGCAAATACAGTATGAGTCAGTCTTTTGTAGCAGGACTTTTACGACGTAAAGATGACAATTTTTAAGATGAAAATCTAATACCTACACAGATCATAATACAGTGTGTCACAGGCATGGTACACCCCTTTTTTTTCTTTTTTTTTTGAGATAGTTTTTTGAAATTTGGTACGTCGCATACTCTCGATAAAGCGCACTTTTTAGCAGAAAATTGAATTTTTTCCTACATCCGGTTTTTCCGTAAATGTTACCAACTTTTTCTTTTTAAATGGGACACCCTATATATTATTATATTTTTGGATTGTATACATTTGTGCGAATCCAACAATACCACATAAGTACCATTTTAAATGTCAAATTTGTTTTTATTTATTTTTTTATTCCTCAATTATAGTGTGCCAGAACTATTTCGTTTTACTCCAATTGGATCATATAATGCTAGAAAAATCGAATTTTTGTTCAAAGTACTAAATTAAGAGATTTATGGATAAATAATGCGCACCGGAATGATTTTTTGAGCTGAATTCATTTTTTTCAAATGGTACCGAATATTGGTACCGAGGTACCATCTACTACTACTTCCAATAAGGGACATTTTGGTGTACCCATTTTGCATCTGTGACGAACACAACTGAAGTCATGGCCATGGCACACTATAATTGAGAAATAAAAAATTAAATAAAAACAAATTTGACATTTAAAATGGTACTTATGTGGTACCAGAAACTTAGAAAAAGGGGAAATCTTAGAAATATTTTAATATCTTCCTGACACGTTCTTCTACTTATGGTGAAAGTCATAATGTCATCACCTAAATTAACCTATACTATTCGAGGATAAGAAAATTATTATAAGAAAGTTAGATTACCACGTCAATACTAATAATTGTAGTGGGTACAACAAAATTATCTACACAAAAAAATGTATTTTCTTTTCTTTGATTCGGTTGATCACTATTATTTCTTGATATGCGTAGAATATATAATAATATGAGTTAGGAATAGAAATATCTGAATTACCACTAGTCTAAATAAACAATCCACATTCTCGTAACGACATCTTGCAGAATACCAGAAAAATTTGATTAAAGATCTGTACACCAGCAAAAATAAAATAAAACAAGCTCTGTCTGTAGTATGTCTAACCAGAGTGGACCAGAGCTGCTGAGGATGGTAGGTCCCAGCAAGCGGTCCACCAAGCCCCACCTGAGCTACTGTCCAAAGGTTAGCTATAACTTGCGAGGTTACCTCTCAGTATATCGGGACTTATCTCGCCTTTGTTTTCTTGTCAACATAATTTTTGCCGTGAATGCATAAACAAAATATTTATATTGTCCCCCGGATTGGTTTTTTCACGAGTGCAGACTTCATGGCCTTTTTTTGTTCCGAGAATTAAATTTTTGCCCGTTTAGCAGCTGTGTAGAGGAATAAAACTTGAATCGTGATTGAGTTATTGTGACCATAACTCACTTTTCTGACAGTCTGTACTGCGATCAATGATTAAAACGGCATTATTTCCGAACAGCGCGGAGCTCGCACGTTTATTTATATCCGATCGAAATGCCTCCGGATATTTTCACATGAACGACTTTAATTCCAGTTCCATTCGTTAGACGACAGCGGAAAATGAAAAAGCAATTAAAATAAAATGCGACAAAGTGAACATTCAATGGCTAACTTGTCTGTTTCCCATTTTTATTCTCATCCTATAATTTTATAATATACCTACTAATTATTCTCCTTCAATCAAGAGCTCTTTTTATATGACTGATATCGTTATAAAATTATATAGAATTATAGAACTAGAAATTATAATAATTGATCCCCGACTCTTTTGCGGTTGTCCATATAGATTTGATCCGAAGGTTTCGTGCTCAACTGCGAGAGACATCATCAACGGTTACGCTTGCAGGCTGTGCTTGGTAGATATAATAAAGGCTGTTCGAATTTCAGTAGGCCCTAACTCTTTACAACTGACAGCTCTTGATTTGTTAGGTTAGGACAGTTGTCAAAATATTCAAGAACGTTATTAAAATAGGCACTCACTTTATCGACATTTTTATAAAACACATAAATAAAATCAACAATTAATTCATTTAAAGATTCTGCTAGACACATTTTAATACACGGTTCTCACTCCACTAAAGGCACTCTGTAACTGTTCGTCGGATGTATTGTATATCTCGATGAACTTCGCCTCTCAGTTACTTGTTTTCGTTAATCAGTGTAACAAATAACCAGTCCTTGATGTATAAAATGAAACAACAATTAAGCTTACAGAATCTGGCTAGCCACGTTATGAATGTCTATGACTGATAATTCGATCGTCACAAGGCTCCCTGTGACTACTTTGTTCTGTGATTCTGGGAGTTGACGTACAGGATATTTGAAACCATGATGACAAACAAGTATGTACTACTAAAAACTGCTTCGGTATTCTTATCGTTTTTCTTAAATTTCTGGAAAATCAAGAATTTTACCTGCAAGGAATGTCTCGAATACTTCCACTACTATATCACTTGATTAGAACAGGAGTGAGCACTTTTCCTAAGCAGCTTGTAGAAGCAGGTTCAACAATAAATATCAACCCACTCAGTTTGATGACGAACAAAACAAACTATGGAGAATTTCCGTAACATTTGGAGCAATTTAAAGTTTGTCTTCAGGATACTCTTTTTCCTGATAGTCAACTAACTTCTCGATCTTCCCTATGTTGTTCGAAGATTTGCATCATATCCTTTAAATTTTTCAATTACGGGAAGGGGGACACCACACCACAATATTTGGAGACAGTTATCTAAAAAGAACAATAACCAAACTCAATCAAGCTTAATGCCATTACGAAAATATATAACGTTCAACTATAAGAGAAGTTTGTTGCTCTAACGGAAACGTCCTTTTATGATTTTGTAAATCAACGCAAATAATAATTTAGACATTGATAATAAATAACCAAACTTGACTTTGATAATTATTTTCTTCGTCTAATAAAATATCCTTTAATAATAATTGAACAGTCGTTATGCCAAAGACATCCGTTTGCGAGAAACACTGTTCACTTGTTCAGTCTATTTCCAGCATTATCTAGTGAGAGATTGAGACTAGTTGATAAAATAATAACTGGTAGTGAAACTGGTAGTAGTTATTTTTAAATAACCTATTAAAAAGTAACAGTTACAGAAAGTAACAGTTAGAGTAAATAACCATGCATGACTACGTATCATTAATAGAAAGCCGAATAAACTAGTTTACTATTATACTCATTGAATATCTCGTAAATTCGACGTACCGAAATTAAGTTTCGACATGACCCACAATTTCCACAGCCAACTAAGGAAATGATACTAAATGAACCCAAAAATTTATGAAAACGTTTGTAAGTCTAATAAAAAATTAGTTAAATCAAATAAAGCTTAAGCAATAATAATAATTGAAGAACAATCATTTAAGGCCAAAGTAACCACATCAGCAGCTATAATTGGGTTTTATTTTATTTACTGGATACTATTGCGCAATATATTTTTTTAAATTGTCCGTTATAAAAAATGTAAATTCTGGGCATCAGAAAATTGGTCGTTATAAATTTACGACTAAGAGGAACTCAGCAATTTGTGTAGTTAATCTCAATATATAAAAGGATAATTTTATACACCACAATTGAACTTATTTCGATCATTCCTATTGAGTCTAATCGTATTAGGATAAGCCGTCCTGCGGGAACGATTCCAGGATCCCATTTGCATTGAAGTAATAAAATCCAGGAGACGGGAAGGCGTCCGTTCGCCACTATGACTCGTCAAATTTCCATCCCGGCTATAATAAGTACGGGTACAAATATTGACAAGTAGATAAGGAATTTGGTTCCATTTCATCATAGCCGAGGTCAATATATCTTCTAAATTACAAATATTGATACAAGATAAGCGGTTTATGAAATTTCGGACAAAATGTTTGAGATATTCCTTAGCACGCTCAGAAAATAATATTGGAAGATCCTCGCAGTGTTGGCTTCAACATAGACCACATTCGACTATCTAAAGCGTCTTCCAAAATATATTTATACACCACATATAATTTATATTCCGGCACCCTATCCTCGAGATTACACATATTGGTATTCATATTAGGGAAGGAAAATTCTAAGTCATCTAAGCTTCTCAGAGATGCCTTCACAATTGACCTGCCGGGATTTTATAAGCTGTAGAATGTTCCTTCATAGCTATTATAATACTTACCTACAAATTTCTCTTTAATGGTAAGTATTTTAATACATATAATTATTAATAGTCATCTAATTAACTTTAATTTACTTTCTTATAATTAATTATTGTTATAGGATTTAAAATTTTTATGAAACCACCATTTCTTATTGTGTCAAGAATTTTTAGGTGTAAGTAGGCTATGAAATGGAAATAATATTCTCAATATAATTCGTTGTTCAATATGTTCAAATATAATAATTTAGAACAAAAGTCAGGTACCTAGGTACTTTTTTTGAACGGGCGTTTTACCGCTGTACATTCTACATTCATTATAAGTTTCGCCCCCCCCATCCCCCACATTTTTGTCACCCCTCTTTGAACTGTGATATTTGTTACAATTAAGTAGGTATATTAATCAGGTGTATGTATTTCATTGTCAGTGTCAATATTACTAAATTTTTTTTAGTTAAATTTTTGTCTTCTAATTTATTTGGGTTTAGGTTCTTCGATAAAAAAATTATTTTTTCAAAAGATTTTTATAAAAAATGAAATGTTTTGTAGCCGATTGGTCCCTTGTTCACTCATAAAATGTATAAACATGTGAAAACTTTTAAATACTTTAAAAAACTATAATAAATACAATAAAATTAATCGTAAAATGGCGTTTATAACATTTTTAAATATTAATTTTCGAAAAAATAAAATGACTTTGATTCTGTGAATTATTATTCAATATTCAACATTAAAGAAGGTTCAATAAAAATTATCAAACCTATCTACAAGCTTAATTTTTTTACAATTTTTACATTACTCCCTGAAGACTTTCCAACAATTATCTCAGTAGAGGCACTCCCAGTTAGTGAAGTGCATGTAAATTCTACACAGGACAAGGTCCGGTTAGCTGAATTAGTTTTGACGCTTTTTGACGAGTATTTTTTTTAGATATTTTTTGATGAAAATTTCGGTTTGACAAGGTTCGCTCAGCTTGAAAATTCTATTTATTTGCATAGTCCAGTTTGACAACGTCTGGTCAACTCGAAAATTTGATTTCTGCAAATTCCGGTGAGCTTAAAAATTGAAGCTTGTTGAACCCTATTAAACAAACCTTGCAAAAAACCAATTCGATTTGAGATGACCGGAAGTTGGCAAACTGGATCTTGCCAAAAAAAAACTGATCTGATCGGATATATTTTCAAACCTGACAATTTATTATTAAAACAAGATAACAATAGTTTTTCCGATTAAAAAAAAAAACAATATTTATTCAGAAATACGTGAAGTGGCACTTTACTCACTTCGTCTTAAAATCGCCACTGAATTCTCTGCAGCATTTGTTGGATTGCTTTATTGAGTAAATAAATATCAACGTTCTCTGTCTTATGTAAATAATGGGAGGAAAATAAACATAAAACTAGTTTAGCTTACATATTTTTATTTTATTATATAAAACGCTTAAAATATTCTACATTGATTATACCTATACCAACTGAGTTCACTTGAAGTGTTCACAAATACTCACTTAGGTAAGTACTGCTGGAGGTAGTTGAAAATATTCTGCTACAATTTCATGCCTTTCAGTAATTTTCAAATACGCATGCACCTGTCCTCTCACTTTTGAGTACTGATGTTTTTGGTTTACCTATATGTACGTAACGTCGCAGTTTTTTTGTAACGAAAATCCAAACCTATTAATAGGTTCTACAAGAATTCAAACTTTTGCGAAACAATCTGAAATGTTAAGGTCTATAGTGACGTTTTGAAAATTGAAAATCTAAAATGTGGAACAAAAATCATGCATAATAAGACAAGCTGCTTTTCGCCTGTTGTATCTACCCATCTTCAGTTTTACCTTTATGTGATGCTTTAAAACTCTACATTGTATAGGTGATTGATCCAATGCACTTCTGTATGGAGTTAAATTGATGATCTGAGACCTGCATTCTGCATTTACGATTTTCTTTCCCT
Source organism: Malachius bipustulatus (assembly GCA_910589415.1). Lineage (NCBI taxonomy): Eukaryota > Metazoa > Arthropoda > Insecta > Coleoptera > Melyridae > Malachius > Malachius bipustulatus. The sequence continues at coordinate 82,464,842 of OU342630.1, read as the reverse complement.
CTCTACCTTCCTCCTGAAAGCGGAGAAATATGGAAAGATGATATTAGGTACGGAATTTCTAAGAGCCACCTCAGGTGTGTGTCAGAAAGCTACGCTGATAGAGACAACGATTTCTTACTAAATTTTTTGGAGACTGAAAAATTAAACCATGAATCGGTGACATTTTGGGATGTTGCATGTTGTTTAAATCAATGCATGCGTCATTTTTATTGGACTGGAGATTCTTGAACGTTGAAATCCTTTGATTATGTCCGTGAGGACTCTTTTGTAAATCAGGCGTTTCTTAAAACGCAAATGAACCTAAACATGGATAAATAAAATTTATAAGGATTTTTTACACATGTAGGTAGCGAAATATGTTTCTTAATCTTAACAGTGTGTCTGAGCAACAATTCAAATTGACTAAAATCTTAGTAAAAATATTCTATGCTGAGTTTAATCCATGGTTCAAACTAAATTTAACTAAAACCGACAATAACAAAATAATTGTTTCTCAACAGTATGGAATTCAGTTTTTTTTTCTGTCGAGTTCGGGGCCAATTACAAGAAAATCGTATTCTAAATCTGGTTAGTCTTTTTTAGCCCGATCACTGACACTGCCAGTACCTATTTACTTCTAATCTTATTTTCCCCTTAATGACTGGTCAAAAAATATAGCTGTACTTTCAGCCCTACCTTTAGGTAATTTAAATGATTATTTACTTCATTTACTCCATCTTGCAACTTCATGTTTTAACTTTGGTAGGTATAAGGGATAGTTTGAAATTCTTGAAATACAAAAATGTTATAAAGTGGAAAAACTTTAATTAAGTATACCTATTGATAATGTCATGGAAAAGATGAAGACTTTTATAGGTACCTACACTTTTTACTGCGAGTTGACTTCCCAAACTCAAACTTTGAGGAGGACCCTCCAGAACTATTCAATGCATTAATTCCCTAGATCGGAGGTGTCAAAGCAGTCAATCTCTGAAACAGAGAATTAGTAATTAAAGGAAAAGCAAACCGGATACGATAGAGGAAGCCACCAATGGGATAAAACTGTCAGAATGAAGTAAACCAGTAGCAGCGGATGGCTGGTCGTAGCTGGATTGGTTTGAACGGCATGAGCCTTGTTCTAATTACGCAATCAAGGTCTGCCATTGGTGTCTTCGGTCGTAGGGGCGTAGCTGTACTGCTTTAATTACTGCCCGGCTTGATTTACTCTCATAGCCGCATTGCGCTGCGCTAAACAATCTCTCTCGGCGTTGCCGCTGATTACCGCTCGCAATCTCCACCTCGACTCCTTTTCCTCCTTCTCCCCCGAGTCCCGCGATGACAGCCCTGTGACCAGATCAAGCAGACTTTCCCTAGAAAACCACCAAAAAACTTTTAATTATAAAAATTATAGAAACAACTATAACTTCATCTCAAATTATAGCTCTAACTGAAAATAATTTTATAGGATAACTCATCCTTATATCTAAAACTTTTTAGCATTAGAACATCTAAAAGCATAATTTTGAAATTGTTGTACTAATTTCACCAATATGCGGATCGTATCTAGTTGAACATTTATTCAATGAAAATGGTTAGAGCTTTGGTAAAAATTTATTGAAAGTAGGTAAGGTGTTACACGTGAGAACTATATCCTAACACTTAAGAATGCCTATTCACGCTGAACAATGTTACATTTAAGGGTTTAACATGTTATGAGGTGCATGGAGAAAACGATCTTCAAACAGAACATCAATCGTAAGTCAGTGGTATGCCTATACATTTTGTTAGGCTAACCTGCTGTCATGCAGCAACAAGAGTACGTGCATCTCGTTTTGTCTTCATGTGGCTTTTAAATGCTTTTGGTCATTTACTGAGATATCATTTTTTGATCACACTACCATGCATGCTCTTCGACGAATCCTTGTGTTATCTAAGAAGCCGTTGCTGCTTGAGAAGTAGTAACATTTGCATACAACTGACACACAGACACACCAAAATCACATTGGTTGCGTTCATTACCGTCAGCTGATCAGTTGACAGCAAAGTGGCTGTATTGACAGCCGATATATGTTTACTGAACGACCAAAAACTATCTGTGCCGCTGATACTGGTCAAACAGTAACAATTCTTGTATTACTTACCAACCAGGATGAATAGGTAATTTTTGAACATCCTATATTTATGGTTATAGAAAAAGTATAGTCTTCAACTCGTTTGAATAGATATTTCGACCCTCGACCCCTCCTATATCTTTTATCCATCTAGTGTTAAACTCTTACAATACGATAATACCTCCTACGTCAACAAATTAATTAGCGACAGAATGAATTTTCCGATCAATTTTTTAACGACCTAATTTAATCATCAAGTGTAATAGGTATAAGTCGAGCTTGTAGGTTCTGGAAAATCTTATTTCGATATAGACTTAAATTGACAACACTGTTTGCGATGAGTTTCAGTATCGGCACTGAAGAAGAGAAGCCTCACCTCATCATCGCACGCTTGTATCAAGATAACTCATCACTTATTCCGGTCACGACAGTGCGCTTAAATCGCCTTGCCTTGCAGGACAGCAGGGCTTAATATAAACTTGCCATATTATAATGCCTTCTGGAGATTACTGAGCTAAGCTTTGTTCAGCGGATATCTCACTGGAGAGTTGTGTAACAATACAAGTAAAATGTGAAGATTACCTCCGTCAGTCTTTATGAAATTTTGCTAAATTACTGACCCAATTGTTTTCACTTATGGGCTACTTGTAAGTGAAACGTATAGAGATATAAATTTAAAACCTATCATTACTCGTATTTAATAACATTTCCACTAATGACGCTTTCTCAACATAATTTCCGGATCCTTTGGCTGTAATATTTTTTCTTTTAAAGTAATCTTTCTATATCTAAGGGTATGTATCCTAATTCAGAATTTGTGTCTTTATGTCAGAAAAAAAAAATTTTGAAGCAAATTTACTTTGATGCTTATTAATAGTTCTCAGCTTTCTTATTCCCTGATATTGAACTAGTCTTCAGTGATAATCATCGATGCATTGTGACTTGCAATGCAAAGTAATTTTTTTTTATTTGGCTTACTCTTTCTTTCTGAATAAAAGGCTTCTAAAGTGAAGTTGCCCCTTGACCTGTAAAATACCTACTGTACCGGACTGATGTAGGCAGAGATAAATTTGAGCTTTACAGAAATGCTAAACGAATGTTAGTCAATTTCAGCAGAAGATACAACAGTGAAACGGGCACGAACACGTCCATGTGTGGGTGTGAGATTCCTTTTAGAATTTTATGCAAATGGTTATATGATCGGACCGAGGCCCAAGACAGGGCTAGCCTGCTAGATAGCAATTGGCTTATTCCTCGGGAGATCGCAGGACGTGTCTAGCTAAGGCCGCCTAATGCCCACGTCGGCCGACAGATGGCTTCGTCGGCTAAGCTTAGGTAAACGAGCCCGTACCGGCCAGGCCAGTCAGGAGCTTTGATTTCCGCGGATTTATGTTTTGTAAACGATTGCTTTATGCGATATGAGACACCATTTACATGAAAAATGTATCTGGGAAAACGTCCTTACGCCGGCTTTTGTTTTCGATACCAGGAAATATTGCCACGCTGCTGAACGTGACTGCCTTCCATGTAATTGATGACGCTCCTGCTGCCTTTCCACGTACATATATGACCTGTATCCTTAGAAATTGACATTCTACTGATCAATTTTCTTTAAACAATTTGGTAATAAGAACTGTATTGCAATTTTAAATACATAGGTACATCAAGATAATTATTGAATCGGTAAACCAGATTTTTATCTTACGAAAAAAAAAACGGTAAGCAGTTATAAATTTCTAACCCAATTGCAAGACAAAACTATTCATTTAAGTAAGATTGAAAGTATGAAGAAAATAGTGAGCAACGTAATTTATTGCCTTCCACGATCGAATGACGAATGTAACAGATCAAAGACGTCATTTATTCACGTAAAAGTCACGTCAAAAAATGACGCAAGAACTACCCAATTAAAGACGTCAAATTCACCTATGAAATACATATAATTAGTAACGTGAAAAATAGTCACTTTTGGCCGTCAAATTAGCGATCGATATACCTACATCAAAATTTCAACACCTGCAAGGTTTTAGGAAAACTACAAAATATGTTTTAAGTATAACCTATGTCTTGGATGTGTTAGGTCCCCTAATATGTATGCATCCTTTGAAACATCGACCTTAAGCGCGTTGTATAGGTATAGCCTACAAAAATAAATAAGCCCAATTTCTGGGCTTGAGTAGCAAGTATTTCATATTAGGCACCAGGAAAATGGTACCTATCTGGAAATACCCACAGGAAACGATCCAGGAAAAATTTAGAAAAATCCGACAACTGGACAAAGATATATTGGATTATACGTATTTGATTAAGACGCAGGAGATCAGAGTTGTGATTTATCGTAGATTAGGATATTCTCACCTAAGAGTCATGTGTCTATGAATGTCGTACCTCACACAAATGTAAGGGCCTAGATGAATCTAACTAACATTTTTTCGTCCTTGCCATGGGGGCTAATTAAACAGTCAACGGGTAGTATTGGTATCCTGTATAGGATCTCGGAAATATGGCCCCCACACCTCTAGGCTGGCAGCATCCCATGTGGGAACCAGTTACCTTCCGTGCAAACGGCTTAACTAACAAACCAATTCACACTGTTATCTTATAGACCTAGATTTCAACATGGTAACGTCCTTCAGTTTAAAATGGCTTATGCAATTTAAAAAATAAAAAAAGAAACCTTAAAACGCCCTGCACAATAAAAGTATGCAGGTGTGAAAGTTCTGGCAAAAAATTACTAATCTAAATGCAAATATCTTGTTTTAGTAACTAGATTTTTGATCTAGGTAATCCCTAACAGTATATCCTATCTAAAAATCACAGCTTATATGAAAACATATCGACGAGTTCAAGCGCATCTTTTCAACCCGTCACGACCTAAATTTAAAACATACTGTATACTATAATATAAGACATCACCCCATATATTTCCCCGCGTTGTCCATCCCAGACATATCCCGGCATATTCCATCCACCCCCTTGGAGGCAAGCGAGCGCGACGTTCGGTAATGAGGCGTGTGTTTAGATAGCCCCGCACCCGCCGGACATTGCCATACATCAGGGGATTCCCGGCCCCGGGAGGCCAAGCCCGCATTTGCATGTAATCCCATGTTGTGGCCGCCACAGGACCTCGCCAGCTCGCTTAGGTCATTAGAGGTGGTCGAGGCGCAAGGAGGTGGGTAAATAGAGATTACATGTGTGGTAAGGTATATGTTTATATGTGAGATTGAGTGAGTAAGGATGCGGGGAGACTTGACACTCTTGATGAGGGTTTGTCAATCTTGAAATATGGGAAAACAACGGGAGTTGTGATGAGTTTATCGCGATCGCAATCTTATAAAACATAAAAGTATCATACGTAGATTTTTTATAAAATATTTACGCTACTCAAAATAATTATCGCGTATTCTTAAAAAATTTATTAAGTCGGCAAAATTTTAACAAAAGCTATTTGTTATCGGGCAAAAGGATAAGGACTCTGTTAAGCTTGTCGAGCTTTCGAGAAAATTTATTACCTTTTTCAAGATCTATTAATAATAATATAAAAAAACTAAACAAATTAAAATATTTATAGTCCTGACTATAGGCAGGCGAATAAATTCTTACTGCGCAGAAAGGGTGGGTACCGTCTCCGATTCCATAAATATTTTTCGTCCAATAACAACAATGTTAGTCGGTGTCCACGTTAAAAAAACAACCAACCAGATAGGGCTGATAAGAGTATTTTCGCGGTTCATCGAACGTGTAAATTCTTAGTGGCGGTGAGCAAAACTCGTAAATGCGTAGTTCACGCCCAGCCTTCGCCTTCTTATAAAAATCAGACAGTACCTACTATAAAAGTAAGTAGGTACTGTTCAATTTTTATAAGAAGGCGAAGCCTAGGCGTGAACCGCACATCTAGCGAGCTTTGTTCATCTCCACTCAGCTGCAATTGAGTACCAGACGACCACAGCCAAGATGCATTGCCAACGCAGATCAATAGAGATATTTTCAGACAGACGAGCAGCTCTAAAAGCTCTTAGCTTCAGCCACTGCAAGTCCAAGTTAGTCTGGAACTTTCAATTAACTCTGAATGCCCTACCAAGCAGCAACGAAGTAACTCTTATCTGGATTCCGGGCAAGGTGGATATGGAAAGAACTAAATTCCCGACTCTCTGGCCAGGAAAGGTGACTAACCCGAATTTATCGGACCAGAACCAGCATTTGTCATTTCAGCGAATATTGCAAAAACAACAATACGCAACTGGGCTGAGAGAAGTCCTCCAGCACTGCCAAAACTTACTAAGTTGGGGCCATTCGAAGGCTTTATACAGGTCACGTCAAAAAAAGGACCAAAAAACTATTGGAGCTTAACAGTAAAGAACTCTCACCGGGATGACATGAATACATTACCAATAGTCAAGATGGTCAGCTTCCTTAAAGAGGCTGACCTGATGGGGTTAATGTAACACGCCAAGATGTGAACCACAATAGATCTTCGATCGCAGTGGAGGTGTCACAATGGCCCACTCACGATAGATCTAATCCAATCCAACCAGACTACGGGCCAGTTGCACAAACGTTAATTAAAGATTTGTCAGATAATTATTGATTTTAAATTGCAAATTTTGAAAATAGGGTGAATCTTTTTAATGATCTTTTATTTTTTATCAGTAGTTAATTCTTCTAGAAGGGAGTAGAATTTATTTTCAGCAATATCAGACCAACATTTTGATAATACAGGGCATTTTAAAATCAGTAATTATCTGACAGATCTCTAATTAACGTTTGTGCAACCCGACCTACGAGCAACATGCCCAATATTGACCAGGGAACATCGGGTAAGAAGACTTACGTTTGCGACCATGTTAATTTGGCAGTTGACCAGTGGGTCAACGTTTTGTTGTTGACAACTATACCTCAGTCGACCAACAGATATAGTAATAAAACTGCGCACAAACTTTTAAGGTCCAAGTAGTCACATCTGTAGGCAGATAGTGCCTTATTTATTGGTTACCTGGTTCCGGTAAACCAATGAGAAGGGCATTCTAAGGTTTGTGTATATAATTCTTGTGTATAAGGTCTGCCTACCTGGATTGTAAACTTACCGTGCACTTTTATTACTATATCTTTTGGCCGACTGAGGTATAGTCAAGATATTTACTCATTTAACAAATGACCGACGCCAAAGAGAGTGAAGGACCAGGTACTTGTTCAGTACCTTATTAGAGAATTGGATGCCCTTGGCATTGCAGGTCTGATGGTGTGTGGTGGAATAACATGTCATGTCTTTTGTTCTGTTTTTTGGACAGGATTTTTATTGGATGATAACCCCTCGCATGGCAAGGATCGTCCTGCAGTACCTACAGACCGTTGAAAAACTGACACATTGGACTGGGCAGCTAAGTTACCCGATAGAAACTCTCCCGAATACATGGACGTGGAATTCTCTTGAAAGATGCGTAAAGAATATGAAAAATGTACCTAAAACTCTAGCCGAGCAGCTATCAGAAGCTTGCGTTGAAGAGTGAGATAGCATTTCAAATGATTCGATCCTAAATTTAATACATTAATCAATAATGCACAACTGTTGTAGAACAGTTACAGGGACCAGAGGATAAAATACAAAATGTTAAATGTGAATTTTTGGATTGAGTAGATGAGAATACGAATAAATGGAAAACAAATAAACGAACACATTGTAAAGAATATGATTTTTTATTGGTTCTTCTGATGGGTCGGTAGGTATATTTGGAATTCTGTTTGTTGTAAATACCGTTTGTTAAAAAATAATAATTTGGGGAAAACGAGGTAATTCTTTTCAATATGTTAAGATAATTTAGAATCTCGAAAAAGTTCCCTTTCTTCTTGTTAATTAATAATGTTAAATTTTCCTAATAACGAATGAATGGTAATTAAAATTAGATGGCATTGATTCCTCATTGTCCTGCTGCGTGTTGCATTTTTTGGTTCTATCGGGGGACAAAATTTGTAACATACAGAAGACAGGAATCGATTTGTAAAGTCCAAGGGAATGCCTTCTGTGACCCACCCCAGTCAGTATAAGGTGTTCCCTGCATTAGTAAATAGCTATTTCAGAATAGCATGGAACTTTGTCTGCCTTCGGAGACTTTCATCTATTCTGTTTCAACAGTGCCGTGAATGAGATCCCGGCCTGGGCTCTTGTCGCATTCCTTCGGCCTGGCCGCTCCGAATGTTAATATATTCAGAGGAGAGGAGTTTAATTTAGCACATAGCTTTCACGGGCGGCGTCCGGCGTGCCGGAGGCCGAGGCCGCCCCCGATCCGATATTCCGATCTCGTCCTTTCGCATTGTGGACACAGGAATATATTAAAACTGGATTCGGATTGTTGACGTTTGCATAGTCAGATTGCCGGGACACTCTAATCTCTGCGGAGACCTCGCGTTTGCTTCGAATTATTAGGATTTTCATACATGCGGAAGAGAAGATTTAGCGATCAAAGGTTTTCAGTTCTTTTTGCAAATTGTTCTTACAGCGACAAATTGGAAATGGTATTTTGAAAATTACTTACAGTCGCCTGGCAGATTATATAAGGACTTTCTTATATAAGGATATATATAGGTCTCAACTTGGAAAACTTGAGTCCTCATTTACTTCCTAATAATTTTTACTTATTCTGCCCGCAAGCTTGAATAATTCTGAATTCTTGTATTGTTCATAGATAAAATAACACCTCTCAGTGACAACAGTCGTTACTGATTGGGGAATAAGGATAAATATATGTCTTAGGCTATGCATGCACAGCTATATTATATAGTTCTTCTGTTTTTGTATATTTTCTAGAGGGTGCAGGCAACTGTTAAATAATTAAAAGCCCATCAGAATAAAAATAAAGTGGAGTAGGTACCTAAAGCTGGTTTACTAACTCTTGGAGAATAAATCACACAATTATTACGATTTATTGCTCAAAAAAATAAATTACAGTAATTACAGGTGCCGTAATCGAAATATGGAATTGTGGACCAAGTTTCTTCTCAAGCTAACCCCCATTCTATAGCAAAAAGGGGAAATCAGGTGAAAATGCGTACCGAATCCTGGAGGATTTTTTACCTATACATATTTTCGGCTCAAGTCAAGAGCTTGCACTAGTACATCAAGAGATATGGAGGGGATGAAATTTAGTCCATGTTTTGAAGAATATCATGAAAATTTAATTATTTCTGGTCATTTTTATAGTTTGGCGTGGCATTAGTGCGCGATTAGATGCTGGCTGAAATTCATTGCTCGCGGAAAACAATCTAAAGCTTCTCAGACAGTTAATCCGCTATCAAAGCCCTTTGCTCCATCCGTTGCAACTCGAATTTGGTATGAAACAGTCAAACAGCACTCAATGCAGTATAGCTAAAAACAATAACTTGTCTCTGGTCTGGATTCCTGATCCTGCCGGCTCTGTAGAGAACGAAATCAATCGCCGAGTCTCTGACCAGTAGGGGAACTGAATTGAAAACAGGATCATAACGGGTTGTCGACATATCTTCAAATATCGTCAAAACAACAAAAAAAAACGCCTTGGCAGAGAATAAAGTACTGAAGTACTGGCAAAGTCTACTAGGATTGGCTCATTCTAAGACCTTCATTGGAGGACCATCGAAGACCAGAGCCAAGAAACTACTGAAGCTCAAAAGGACAGACCTTAGTACCCTGTTGGGCTTGCAAATAGGATACTGTAAAGTGAACCACCACTTACGCAGGATGGGTCTAGCCGATAACGCAAAATGTCACCTGTGTTTGGGAGATGAAGCAGAACTATGTAACAGCCCCGCTTTGGGAAGAAGTAACACTCGACATTCGGAACGGAATATCTCTCTACAAGAGTCTTAAACTAATCTATCTAGGTCAAAGGGTGTTCATTTGAAAACGAGCCACCCCAATAACTATAAGCAAATTTTAATTTCAAAAATCAGTAGAACACGTCAGCTTTGTTTGCGAGCTGGACATTATTTGAAATTCATCACTAAATCACTTCATCCCTGTGAATGGCTTCCGAGATAAGTAATCGAAGAAAAAATTCTTTTCAAACCACCCATCCTTCTCCTAAACTTTACGCGGAAATCTACAGGACTTATCACCTTATCTTAAGTTAACGGCTCTGTACAATTTGTTATTATTTCAAACAATTTTTTTTTATTGTTGATTTTGAGGCTATGCTAATTTTTGGCCTAATTTTACTATACACTATCTTTATATCCTATTTTGTAGGTTGGTATTACCTACTTTTCTCAACATTTTGGATGAAATTTCATTTTACCGATTGTGATGGATGTGTCATGAACCAGTTAAGAATATTGTTGATTCTTTTGAACTCGGGATGGAAATATAAATGGACTGTATTTTTTGATAGGCTGGTATTGGCAGTTTCTAATTATTACTATTGTCACTTATTAGATTAATGATCAATCACTCACCACAGAGTTCACTCGTACTGGCGTAGAATTAAGCAATTCTTCCGAATAATTATTATTGTCTTGTTTTCTGCATTCTGGCACTAGCACCAACAGCGTGTCTTCAAGGAAACGATCCAAACACGTCTCCCGCTACCAACGTACTCTCTCGTACTATAGGTACTATTCCTGCGCGTCTTGTCCTTTTCTTGCAGGAATTCTTTCACTCACTATCCAAGTGTTCACTAATTTTTTGAAGTTCCGACTGCCAGATTTAAGGACAGGAAGGATATGGAGATTATATGGCGGGAGAACTTTCGATTTGAATTTGAATGAATCTTAATGATATAACTAATTATTTCCCGAACAAATATTAAGCAATGAAATCTTACTTGCAATAAGTGAATATTTTAAAGTAAATTAATTAACTATCTTCTTATGAAAACAAGTAGTATTTGTAATATTATACTGACACACATAAATAATATGTTTAATAACAAGACGGTAACTCAACCTTGCAGAAATGCTGAATAAGGAAGGGTAAACAATGCCGTTGGCATTGACCCAGTCATATATAATGGACAGACACTCCATCCGATTAATTATTATAGATATTATAATCAATCATGTTTATTAAGTAGATTAATTTAGTCATAGACAACCGTCTCGTTATGTAGTGTGTAAGTGTTAAACAATAAACCGATCAAAATCCAATCAACTTTAATAATTATCCTGCATTACTCCTTATTTATCAAAATGGCGATCCTGCAAACTCACTCATAGATTACCACATGGCTATCCTGCAACATTACTCCTATTAGTTAACCACACGGCGATCCTGCAACTTTACTATTAGTTTATCACATGGCGACCTTGCCAGCCTAGTTTATCACACGATTCAACCCTTTGATTCAAGATGGCGCCGAAAGTAAGGAGGTAAGAAGCATGCAGATTCAATGTTAAGATTGTTAAGCTTCCCTAAGCTTAATTGGTAGGTACACCTTATACCCATGAAAAATTCCAGCTTTCTTGTTTTCAGTTCCCCATAACAGCATTGTAAAAACACAGTTTTCTCGCACTAATCAGACGAGAGATAAGAACACAGCAAATACTTTTTAAAGGGTGTACCAGAATAAGGGAGATAAATTTCTAAGGTAGAATATTGACTTGATTTTTTAAATCTTAATGAACCTATACCCTCTTAATTGAGTATTAACGAAGTTAATAACAAGTAAACTGTTAACTGTTGAGAATTTACCTACCAAACCTTATGCCTTCTTTGTACCAGAGATGTCTAGATTTTTGAAAAATATTTCAAAATCAATATTTATCCAGTGGCGTAAAAATTAGGGGGAGGGGGTAAAAAAGTTGTAGATAAAAATCTACCGTACTTCCCTGGTTTAAATTACACATACGTAATCGCTGTTATCTTAGACTAATTATAGAGAAGCAACACAAAAAAAAATCATTAAAAAATTTTCAGCCATTTTGGAGTTACAAAAAAAATGTATTTTTTTTAACATTAAACACCAATGTTTAATTAATTCTTAAATATTCTGGAACAGCCTGTATATGATTTTTTCAATAGGTACCATATATAGATACCATCATTCCGAAAAACCTTCAGTTAGTCAATTATTAGTATTTCTAAGGTAAAAGTTCCCTGAATTTTAGGGATCCACCACGAAAATGACGTCCTGTAACAGATGCTCATACTTCTTCGAGTATTGTGTTGTCCTCATACGTACGGGAAGTCAAACTATGGCTTCTATGATGCAAGTGTTTCTCAAACAATATACAGGATGCTCCTAAACACGAGGTACACACGAAAGGAGGTAATTCTTTGACTTATTTGATGTCTGAAAATTCATACAAGTATAGGTCTGAATTTACAGCAACCGATTAACAAGGTGTTGAAATAAATTAAAAAATAGTTTTTTTCTTTATAGCTCCCATAGTTTTTGACTATTTAGCTCAAATTTGGAATATGGGTTACGCTTTACGGGTTACATGATAGGACATGACAATCAGCTGTGAGAGTCTACAGGGAGATTTTTTCGCTGAATTTCTCACATTTTGCCACCATTTCTCTGAACTTTTTTGCGATGCGCCGCTGGTAGATTCTGAAATACAATATGAATTTTTTTGGGATTTTTTTTATATATTTTAGAAATTTTTGCCTTTCTATAGTTTAAAAAAACAAAAAAACAATTTCCTCTAATTCGTTAAACGAAATTCAAATTTAAAAGTGGTAAAACTGGCTTTTTGGGTAATTTTATCGTTTGTGTGAACTGTGTGACTAACTCTTTGACTATAATGTGATGTGACTAACCTCAAGGAGCCATAAAGAAGAAAAAGAAAAAATCTTACAATTTCAACACCCTGCACGCATATCGGTAATGAAGCGGTTGCGGACTTATGTTTATAGGAACTTTTAGTCATAGAATCAGCCAACGAATTACCTCCTTTCGTATGTAGGTACCTGGTATTTAGGAACACCCTGTATAATTAAGAATTTTTATAACAACACTCTATATACAAACCTACTCTGTTACAAGATTTGAAGCTGGTGATTCAATCGACGAGAGTGTCCTGAAACAAAGATGAGTAATGTTAGATAAGAATAAGAATTATTCTATAGGACATGCAACTGTTCTATAGAAGGTGCATGTCCTATCAACAATTTTATTTATTGTTGTTTATTATTCAACATTTTTATTTATGACATCAATATCCTGATGACAAATGTCAGATTATTGTTGCCTACTTGGAGCGTGCGCGAAGTATTTCGCAACCTAGAGCGACAGATATTTTGCACTGTATAGAAATCTTGTATTTATTTCCCTAGCACTCGCCGGACTAAGTTCGATTCCCAGTCTCGCTCTGGTTGTCTGTGTCGTCTATTCTACTATTTAATTGGCATACTTGTGGCTGGGTATTGAGCAAGTTCTCGAACCCATAATTACTGGAGTGGACCGACTTTGTCTTATCTACATAGCTAAGACCGATGCTCTCTCCTTTTATTAAAAAGAAAAATAGGTACCTGTAATAGCCGGTATAAGGACGAGTCTGGTTTGATGTACTCATATAGGTTTCTAAATGTTATCCCAAAAACAGAGTTTGCCAACATAGAATGATAAAGTTTAAACAAATTATTTCTTTTCGAAGTTACAATGGTTACCTTGCCTGCATTTAATTGTGATTGAGTAAATTCACTGAACACACTTCTTATAATTTTTGCATTTCAGCGAAATGCATGCAGCAGAGAAATGGGTCATAATCAACTCTTCATGGTCGTTAGATTGTTCATACATTTGATTATCACAAGGCATTACGTCTATTAGTACCTATTATTTGTGAATTAAATTATGTAAAACTAAATGCAATTAACTGTAATCTAGAAAATATGAGCTAAGTAGAGTAAGTAAATTATAGTCGTCTCTTTTATAGCTTAATGACATCCATATATTTCTATTCAGTAATGGTAGTTAATTGCTTGTGACGAAAGTCTTACATATAATTAAACCAGAGAGAAGGCACTGAATTAAATAGAGGAGAATGTAGTCAGTGGAAACTTTAATTGCTTCCTTCCTGTGTGATCACTCGCTCGATACTGTCATATTAAGGATGAGCTACGCCATCGCAATTAAGAACGTTGTACTTGTGTGTATCAAAGGAATTAGACATAAAAAGATTTAGCTGTAAAACACGCCAAAAACTAAATGTAAATTACAGGTTGCTAACACTTTGTTTCGCTTTTCTAGCTCAGCTGAATAAGTTGTTACTAAAATCAACAAACCAATAAAACACTCACGGTGACAATGAATGGAAAGAACTTTTAGTGAGTGGCTTCTTATTGAGGAAGTATTTGCCAAATCATTCAGCTACTCATATGTGTAATATATTTTCTCTATAGGTATCAAAATAGTACATGCATGCAAGAGAGAATCATGAATTCAAAACAAGACGGTTTATGCCCCCCTCCTTAAAATTGGAACCGAATCAGATAGAACTTTGATAGAAGAACTAAATTCAATGCATGAAACAAGTTTTACTATCGTGTGATCCACAAAATTTTTCATCAACTAGTGCCTTGGAAGAGAGAGATAGCTATTGCAGTCATATCTGGGCTCATCATCACACCTCCCAATAGTTTGCATTTTATCTGACAGACTGGCAGACATGCTTCATTTTTTCCAAGGCACTAGCTGATGAAAAATTTTGTGGATCACCCTATACTTCTTGACGTAAAACTAATGTATCAAGCGTCAAAGGTGACGTTTCACCCACAGTCAACTTGAAAATTTTGAATGGACTTCATTTTCAAAGTATTTTAAATAAATCGACACTTCTTGTTAACCCAAATGTAGTGTGACAAGTGTCAAAGAGGACGTTACAGACTTTACTAAAAGCTACAAACATCCTCATTGACATACAGAGTGTCAAAATTGAAAACTAACATAATTTTTTTGTAGATAATTAAAATATCTTAAAAATGAGGTCTCGCACACCTGCACAGAGAAAACAGTTTATTTGAAATCAGTATTTTCATTTATTTGAATACAATTTATTTGATTAAAACATTTTCCTTTTGATTGAAAATTAATTTATTTGCCCTAAATAATACCATTTATTTCAGTTTTTTCAATCATTTGTTTGAATTGGTTCAGGTACACTTTTTTCAAATCAAACAAATAAATTTGCTAATTATTAAGAATTTATTTAATTTGAATAAATTACAGCTAGAAAGAAACACATCAGATTTATTTGATTTTATATATGCATCGTTTATTTCGTTCAAACAAATCTTATTTTGTTCTAAATAATTTCACTATTGCAATAAGAACTTATGCTTTTCATTGAAATAAAAATAATTTTGACTGAAATAAGAATATTTTACCGTAAATTTGTTTGAAAGAAAGAAGTATTTTATCGATCCAAATAAACTAACAATCAAAATAAAAATAAGGAATTGTTTGCTTTTAATTAACGCTACCCATTGACAGAGAAATAAATAAATCTTTGAATCAAGCATTAACTTTTTTGATTTGTCATAGATTTGTTGTTGTACATCACGTGATGTAGCGTCTGTTTCCTCTGGTGGCGACTGGAAGGACTACACTACCCCAGCAGGGTTGGTGACTGACTGATGGTGTTGGTGTAAAATCATGGCGTGGTATGGAGTTAGTTCATCAATTCCGCATTGTTTTCAGTAATACTAATTAGTGAATAATAATTTATTGGAATAGGCGAATAGGGGAATAGGTATAAATATTAGTTGCTGTTTTGTGTGTTCAGTGTGTTGTATTGTAACAGCGGAACAGTAATACCTAATAGATGGATATACCTACCTACCTAATGGATATTGGAGAATCTCTGTCCGCAAATACAATCTGATGCACACGGCACTTGTTAAAATTTGAAGGTAAGTACTCTACCTCGTAGCTTATTTGTGTGATATCTCTTCCATTATATTGCAAACTTGCTACAAGAATTAAGGAATTTAAAATATCGTTCTGTTTTAGACGAAAATACGAGATTTCTCCTCTATGAATTATTAGAAGAAGCCAAATCATTTGCAGATGTGTCCGATGGTCCTGACCAGCTGAAACTTGAAATCCGTCACCAATGAAAATGAAAATTATTGTTCTCGTGGGAAGAAAACGTATACCTACTTATTACTTAAGGTACAAATGTTGCAATATTAATATTTTATGATTACGAATGATTAGGTTGGCTCTGTTGTTTTGTAGTTAACTTATTACTGTTTTTTGACAATAAAAAGTATAAGTAATGCCTTATTATTATAAATCTATTTTTATATACCTAACCTAACCTTTTACCCACGGGGATATTGACAAAACCAAACAAATATTTCTTTAAATTTTTTAATGTAAAATTATTTGGTTCAATAAATTATAGTTTAAAATCAAATAATATTTTATTTCAAATAAACAAGCGAAAAGTTAAGTTAAAGAATGCTTCCTGTTATTGAAAACAATATATGTTTGATTGAATAACGGAATTTGTTTGATTCAAATAAATTTTATTGAATATTGCAACATTAATATTGTTTGATTCAACAAAGTCTACCCTCTGAAATTTCAAACAAATAATTGAAAAAATTCAAATAAACTTTTATTTCTCTCTATTGAAACAACAAATTTGTTTAAGTTGAATAATTTTTCTTTCAACCAAACAATTTCTTTTCTCTGTGTGACCGTCCAAACTCCTCAAACTTTTGAATTTGACAGGACCTGCAACGTAATTTTAAAAATGTAACAAACACTTCAGCTATGTGTTAAAAAGTAGGTAAAGGAAACTCGTAGGCACCATTGAATTTAGTGTTTGCATCAAAGTTCTATCTTAATCGGCACAAAATATGAAGAGGGGGAAATATAAACGCCCTCACTGCATAAATTGGATCCTTAAATCCTTGACAGATAATAAGGCAACAATAACAAGCAAAGATCGACAAAGCATGGATTGAGAATTAAAAAATTTAAATATACCATTTACAACTTAATTTCGCATTCCTGCAATGTGATTTCCAACTGCCGAAAATTGACTTCGCATAAGCGAAAGAATCACACACGAAGAAGTGTTAACACGCATTAGACAGTAGACACGGCAGAAAACTAATGAAAATTATTAAAATAAGAAAAACAGCGCATCTGTGCCACATACTCCGTAATGACAAATACTCCTTCTTGCACGTAATCATGCAGGGAAGAATAGAAAGGAGAAAGGGCGTAGGAAGAAAAAAAACTATTGCTCAGGAATATCAGAGATTGGACTAACCTCAGTGTGGAACAAATATTTCACGTTGCAAGGGATAGGGAAGCATTTAAAGAAGTGATCGCCAACCTTCGATAAAGAAGACGGCACTATGAAGAAGAAGATAAGCAAAATCCAAGTTCACAGTCCAGAAAAGACAATAAATAAATAAATAAATAAATTTTTTTCCAGAAAAGATAATTCAACAAGATGATGAAAATATATTTCAAACAGATTTGAATTGTTGTTTTTCTGAGCCAATCAAACACGCCTTTCTCTGTCTTTCAACTAAATCTTTCAACTAAAAAAACAACTTCATTAAAATAGGCTTCATTAAAAAAAAAACTGCCTTAAAAATCAAGGAAACCATAAATCTCTTACATTTTGATAATAAAAATAAAAAATTCTTATTTTTCCGCAAAAAAGTTTCATTTCGCAGAATATTTTTGCGTAAAAAGAAGAATAAATTATTTTATTTTTATGAAACCCTTCCACAATGAAAACTGTTGGTGTTTGCTTTTGGAAAAAATCCTGAGACAGGTCAATTTTTGTTTCTCAGGCGACACTTTGTTGATGTCGAAATTGAAAAAAAAAAACAATTCCCCACCCCACCATTGTTCCACCACAGCTGCAAAACAGTCGACCTTGCAGCCAGTTGTTAACACTGTTGTATGTGTTGTATGGAGTTGTATGCGTTGTATCTTCACTACGACCTAGAAGATCTTTTATGTCTCCTGATACTGTGGGTCCATCTTGGGACTCTGCATATATTGGGGATGCGATCGAGCAAGTCTCTTAGCTTCAGGGACCTATCTTCCTCCAGTTGTCTCACCAATTCCGCATCAATTTCTGTTTCTTCTTATTTGATTCAAAGTCCAGTTTTGCTGTAGAAAGGGAAATATCCGCCTTCAGCCATTAGTATGCTGTTAGAATGATTGCTTAGTGTGCCCCCCTTATCATTCTATCGC
This sequence comes from Malachius bipustulatus, assembly GCA_910589415.1. Taxonomy (NCBI): domain Eukaryota; kingdom Metazoa; phylum Arthropoda; class Insecta; order Coleoptera; family Melyridae; genus Malachius; species Malachius bipustulatus. The sequence continues at coordinate 82,446,607 of OU342630.1, read as the reverse complement.
GATTCTGTTGTTGACCAACCCAAAAAAGTAATACCTACGTCAGACTCCGAGCGACATATTTTCATCTTCAGAGGGACAGAGTACTCTGCAATGTATAGCTTGCATTATCCGCAAAATTTCGTCATTTTAATTACAAATCTTAATTATCTCAGCAAGCATATTGCCTACTAATTCGACTGCAAACTACTAGAATGAATCAATTAGGTACTCACTCTGGTCTGGATTCATCACAACTTTTTAGTCTGCTGCGAATAAATTCGCCTGATCTTTGACCATAATGCATGGACCATCGATGTTAATGAAACCAATGCTATTATATAAAACGATTTCCTGGATGAATCTACTACAAATCGTAAAGCTGCAGGGTGCATATTGAGACTGGGTAAAAAGTAAAAAAGATGACAGCTCTAGCTTTAAACCTGTAGGTATAAGAAGTCGAATGGGATCACACTAAAATTTTAACCGGACGTATAGGCCCCTCCCAATCCTACTGGTTCTCCTAGGAACCTCCAAAAGTGAGTAGGTATCAATAGTTGACTAACAGTCATTTTAAATAGCCTTCATGAGACATAATTAAGCAGGCTCACATTTTAGCCCATCCATCAGTGACGTTGTTTCATGTTTTGATCATTGCGCTATTGTTGGAAGTGTCAGAACAAGGATAGGCCTCATTTCTAACAGTTCAAGATGAAAGAAGATTATGGGAATCATACATCTACCTGCATGAGATAGACCGAAACTTATGGATTTGAGGAAAATCTGGTCACATAAAAAATCGATGTAGGTAGGTACAGAGAGCAAATAATCATCGACTTTTGCACTAAGATATAGGTAAAATTCACTAACAAGAATGACAAGGCTAATTGAGACTCAATAGTGGTTGTACTGCCATTGAGTCAAATAAAAAAAAAAACTAGCTGACAATTATTTTATCAGCTATGGCCCAGATTTAAAAACACCTATCGATAAGACGATGCTGTCCTGGGTCTGGCAGTAAGCTGGAAGAAGGCACACGCCACAGATCAATTTCCGGCAGGATGCACGTCATTCTGAACTGTAAAATGGTAGGTATTTGATGCAGGGAACTCAATAGTTCTCCACAATAATGGGATACTAAAACGCTTTTTTGTGAAAACCCAGGTGGTAGAGAAAAACGTAGCAGACCTTTGATCCCAGTTGTTGATCCTGCGTAGTTTGAACATGGAAATGTACCTACTTAAGTACACAATAAACCACCAAAAATATTAGGTATAGGTATACAGAGTATTAGGTGTGTACCTATACAGGGAAAGAATAGGATAAAAATTTCTAGTAGACATGGGTCGTTGGAGCTCTAGTTTTCGAGATACAGGGTGTTTAATTTCTTCGGAAATTATTTTTTTTTTTATCAAAAAATCGATTGATCAGAATAACTAGAAATGCGAAATTCTTCAATCCGGTGGCGGAGGTCTCGGTGTGTTCTTACCTTTTTTATTAAATAATTTCTACTGCACTGACTCTAATGCGAATTTGTAATTTTTAGTATATACCTCATGCTGTTAAGAGAAAAAAAGTCGTCGTACGTTTTTGTCGTAGGACGCACTGTTCCCGAGATACTTCACAATGTAGGAACCCGTACGAGGTAAAATATCATAAAAATCAATGGCTACTGAGTATTTCCGGAAATTAATCATTTTGGTGATCGTTATTGATGCGTGTTGCAAAAAAGCCCGCATGGGCATCCTACAGCAAAAACATAAGATGACTTTTCTCCTCTAAACAAAACGAGTATCTACCAAAAATAACAAATTTGCATTAAATTCAGTGGCGTAGAAATTATTTAATAAAAAAGGTAACAATACACCCAGATCTCTGCCACTCCACTTGATCGAATAATTTTTCATTGTGAGAGTATCAAATCGTGGTACTTCAATAATTGGTACAACAACTGATAAAAATTTCGAGTTATTCTGATCAGCCAATTTTTAGATATTCAAAAAATGTTTTCGAAGAACTTTAATCTCCAGAACTAAAGCTCCTACCATGTCAACAGGAAAATTTTTGCCTATTTTTGCATTTCCTATACATGCCCTTTAAGTTTGTAACACCTATTCATTAACTCCCTGTAGACAGACTGTCCGTTTTTCGCATGCCACTATGGGGATCTCGCTTATCTTAAGAGATATTGAGTTGATTAAATTAGAGCAAAGTAGCGTATTTTTGCGCTGATTGATAATCTGAAAAGAAATTTGAGCTGTCATTATTAGTTGTCAAAATATTTCAAAAAAACTGAAATTTTCAATTTTTGTTTTTATTTTTTTATTCAAAAACCAATCAAGCAAGTCATTTTTAACTGAAACATTGTTAAGACACTTTTCAACAAGGAATCCAAAAATAATTTTACAATAGCTCTAGCACTTGAGATAGAAGAAAATCGATGATCAGCTTTGTTTTTTCTTATGGGCGCCATATTGGATTTTTCCATTTTCAGATTACTTTAATTTTTCTCTTTACAATGATGTATCACACATGTTATTTCATTATTGAATGTTTGGCGAAAATAAAATTTCTTATCTAGTGTCCAGAGTGCTTTGAAGAAATGTCAAGGGTCTTTTGTTTTCAACAAAACTTTGACGATTCGACCAGTCGTCTGCGTCGACATTGAATTATTAATCGAGGAAAAAGCCACTTTTCAAATAAAATTATTAATTAAACAATGGTTAACAAAGACGAATAAATTAACAACTGGTAATGTGTTCACAGCATATGTGTGTTCAAAAATCTCCCCTTAACTAATTGCAAGCACAATTGCACCCTTTTCCTAAGATTCAATACGTATCTCTCAACACGTCTCTCCTTCTAATGCCGTGCCTGAGTGTGGTAATAATTCGTTGTCGAAGTTCATCGACGTCGGCTGGCAATGTTTTATAAATCTTATTTTTCATTGACCCCCACAAAAAATAGTCCAATGGGAACAAGTCAGGTGACCGTGCTGGCCAGCGTTCGTCGCCATTATTTGCAATTACTTGGTTGGGAAACATTTCTGACAAGAATTCTCTCACCCTACCAGCATTATGAGGCGGCGCCCCATCCTGCTTTATTTGAAAAGTGGCTTTTTCCTCGATTAATAATTCAATGTCGACGCAGACGACTGGTCGAATCGTCAAAGTTTTGTTGAAAACAAAAGACCCTTGACATTTCTTCAAAGCACTCTGGACACAAGATAAGAAATTTTATTTTCGCCAAACATTCAATAATGAAATAACATGTGTGATATACATCGTTGTAAAGAGAAAAATTAAAGTAATCTAAAAATGGAAAAATCCAATATGGCGCCCATAAGAAAAAACAAAGCTGACCATCGTTTTTCTTCTATCTCAAGTGCTAGAGCTATTGTAAAATTATTTTTGGCTTCCTTGTTGAAAAGTGTCTTAATGTTTCAGTTAAAAATGGCTTGCTTGATTGGTTTTTGAATAAAAAAATAAAAACAAAAATTGAAAATTTCAGTTTTTTTGAAATATTTTGACAACTAATAATGACAGCTCAAATTTCTTTTCAGATTATCAATCAGCGCAAAAATGCGCTACTTTGCCCTAATTTAACCAACTTCGTATCTCTTAAGATAAGCGAGATCCCCGTAGTGGCACGCGAAAAACGGACAGTCTGTATACATCTTCATATATCGAATAAATAATACACATCAAAAATCCATCAAGTACTCATCCATAATAATAATCATTGTAGTAAGGTGTAAGAAAAGTACAGTCCAATTCTGGAATGACTTTATTACTTAACGAACTTTAACTACCCTCCCGGTTTCGAACTAATGAACCATATTCAGGGATGCATCAGAGGACGGCATAAAGTGAGCGATGTTTAAACGTCCAAAAGGTTGGTAAAATTGATCGTGACCATAATGTTAACCAGACAGAGGGCTCAAACTACCAAACGGTAGTCATTAAAATTGAACAATAAAGTTAATGTGTCTGAAAATTAGCCGGCAAAACAATTAAAAAAATTGTTGTAGTTCAGCATATTGATTTTTTGTTTATTTCGTACATACCTAGGTACAATTTATTGTTCCTGTATAGAATGAGATGAGTTGCAGGAATTTAGAGAAACGATTTCCACAACTAAAATAAAATGTTCGAATTGGCAACTTTTGTCATTAAATATTTTCATGGGATTGTTAATCTGAGAATTGAAGTTTAGATTTCGTCGAAACGAGACGTTACCCTGAAGGTCATACCTACTTTGTAAATTTAATTAAATTCATCAATATGAATAACCAATGGAAATCAATACTTAAACGAATTTTCTCTTTAGTTGAAGTTGAATCCGATAAATATTCAGCAAAACTCCGTAATTGCTTCCTTCCGTTCGCTTTGAGCGTGTTTTCAGTGGGCGCGTTCTGATGCTATCAACTGAGATAATTTAGGGCCCGTGGACAAAGGAGCTTTTAGGAGTCTTCAGGACAATAAATAAACTATAATTAGATGATAATTAATACAATAACATGGGTTTCAGTGAAAGCATCCTGAAAAGGCCTGAAAGATGTCGCAGATCCAGTGAATTATAGCCTGAGCCAGAGTTAGAGGTCCTTTACTCTCTTTCCTTTTTAGCAATACAGCACTCACAAAAAGTGTGTGGAATCCTAAATACTCTCATATTACAGGGATTTTGTTCTCTGACAGGTATTGAAGTATCATCTAACAGAACTATATATTTAAAGATTTTGTGGGAAATATATTATTAAAGATTATAAAAAATATCTATACCTACCTACGGACTGCTTCGATAACAATTCAATATTGGAGATAAGTAATAAAGAAAAAAACAGAGAGGTAGGTAGGTACAGTTATTACTTATTTTATTTATTGATATTTTCATTTATTTTTAGGTATTTTTAGGTATTTTTTTTTTATTTAGAAATTATAGGAATAAGTAGATTCCAAAGTTGTTCAAATTTATCCCCCTTCATAATATTCGTTAGAATCAGTCGTTAAAATGTAAAAAATAAACCAGAAGTTCATAAAAATTTAGATCTAAGATTTTTTCAGAAAATGTCAGTGGAGACACTTGTCATAGATAATAAAACAACTAAAATCAGCACAGAGGGGATTTTGGTTCCCTCTGTATTCCAAAAAGAATACTTCTTTGGTTATAAAAGCCTTATTTCGCTGATAACTCGTTACCCGTTGAAGATTTAAAATATTTGCTAACCTGTTATAAGAAAGAATGCCTAACTGCTTTCCTAAAAAGCTATTTAAAATTTCAAAGTATTGAAATGTTTAACCCATATGCTTCTCGAAAAAGTTGTGAAAAGTTGCTTGCTCAAAAACCAAGCAGGCTGAGGAAGAAAAATCAAAATGTGTTTTCAAGAGGACATAAAACAAGTACCTATTTCCATGCATTTATTGCCATTTTTACTATTTATAATATTTATAAATGTATACAGAATAACAATATAAGTATACAGGATGCGTCAAATTCTAGGGCACTAGCTCTTCCAAAATCAAGAAAAAAATCCAGGTCCGTATTTAAAAAAAAAACTCAATCTTCAACTTTTAAATGATTAGAAACAATAATTGAGTTTTCATAGGTCGAAAACGTCATCGAAAAAAATGTCACCATTTTCTAATATGTTTGTGGTTTTACCGATTTTACATTTTAGGAAAAACACAAAAAATAACTACCATTTCAATTTAAATTTCAGTTTCATTTTATTGTTCAACAGATGACTAACTCCATTAACAGCACAAAATATGTACAATAAAAAATGTACAACAATAAAATATACAACATTTATACCCTGTATAAAATGTGGCCCAGCGAAAAGGTACCGAGCCTATTAATAACTTGAAAACTGAAGATGTACGCGAAAAATGCCGAAACAGGTCGATTTTGTTAGCGAGGGGGACATATTTTCGTGACAAATTTAACTACCCAAGTTCACCCCCTTGGTAGGGGTAGCTACCCCTTTGCTTATCATCATAGGGAACAGCTATCGAGTGATACATCATTTGAAAGCCACTCGAATTCTCTTTACAACGAATTCCAAAATTTTGGGTTTCGCTCACATACAGGGTGGCCCAACGAAAACGCAACTCGCCTTAATAACTTGGAAACTGAAGATGTACGCGAAAAACGCCAAAGTAGGTCGATTTTGTTATCAAAGTAGGCATATTTTCGTGACAAATTTAACCACCCAAATTCATCCCCTTGGCAGGGGTAGCTATCATCATAGGGAACAGCTATTGAGTGATACATCATTTGAAAGCTACTTGAATTCTCTTTACAACGATATCTAACATTTTGGGTTTCACTTACATACAGGTTTTTGAGTAATCAATTTTTTCGATTGACTGGATGCGCAAAAATTTAAATAACCGCAAGGTCGCGAAAGTTCACGCATTAAAAATTAAAACTTTGCATTTTTTATATCAATTTTCTCTTAAAAATGACATATTATAATACTTACTTATACTTACAAAAAAAAACTACAAATTGTGTTTACTTATAGACTTATCAGTCACGTTTTTGACTTAAATTAAAATAGGCAATTTTTTGATATCTCTTTAAGGATAGGTATATTATAATAGGTACTTAGTATATCTGTCATAGCGAAATAAGGATTTTGCCATCATATAATGAGAGGGGGTGGGACGCGACACCCCCGTCCCTCAGAATGATTTATTTTTTGGTTTCATGATGTATAAATAAAGTAGAACCATTTTAAGAATACGGAAAGCCATAAAAGTAGAAAGAAAAAGAAAAATGCATATTATGCTTGTTTCAGGCTGACCAGTGGCTCTCAAACATTTTCAGATAGTAGTTAATGCTGGATTTACGTACAAGCTAAATAAGCTAAAGCTTTAGGCCGCAAAATTATTTAGGCCGCAAAATTGGTAGTCGTATGCCATAATATTTTTGTTACTTAATATCCGAGTAAATCTTCAACTACTGGAAAATTGCGTGACCTTGAAAATCCAAAAAAATTTGCTAGCGGCGCTACACGCCCCTTCCTTTCAGCTACTATAGGAAATTAGATTTGTAGTTTGTAGTTTTTTTTATAATAATAAAAATAAAAACATTCAATAGGCCGCATTTATATTTTAGCTTAGAGCCGCCACTACTCTAAATCCGACCCTAGCCACACCTGCATTTCATAGTCTACACATTGTTGGGAGCTATCAGTTTAGGTCTAAGTACCGGTTTTTTCTCACAATAAATCATTGGAACAATTGAACTCAGAATTAGATTTAAAAAATATCTTCTATATAGTTCTACTATATATAGCTCCATATAGCAGTTCCTGATGAAGAAAAATTTAAGATGCAAAAAGTTTTTCAAATAAAAATTTCGACTATAACTATCATCGTCCGTCATCTTGTTCAGTAGGGACAATCTTTATTTTTTAATTAAGTTGTACTTAATAAATTCAGTAATGCGAATAGGCAATGTTAAGGTGTATGTTAATAGAAGTGATCCATTCGATTCCATAGGTAAATTAAGGGTGTCACAATATGTGTGTGTGCTTATAACGATTCTCTTTGCAGATTTGAGTAGTTTGTTTAGGGGACGCTTACTAAAAAAAAAACTACACCTGATAAGGGACACATTTACCAACCTGTTTTCTATAGACAGTTTGGCACACCACCCCTATAACAAATGTAACTAGATACCTACCTAGTTTAATTCTGTAAAGAATTATTTTTAATATAACATAGATGATCTGATGATCATGATCCAAATGAGTAGGTATAATAAGTACTAGGGCTAGGGCTTTTTACAAGTAGGTAGGTAGTGTGAATTTATATTTAGGAATACTTTATTATTAAGCGTTGCATATTAGGTACCTACCTACCGTAAAATTAATTATTATTTTTTCTCGGCAAGCTAGATCATACAGCCAGAGGTACCTACCTATATCTACATCTACATCTAAACACATGTGGAGGTGAGTTCTGTCGCTCTCCATCAGAGTGCACCGGCTCCGCATCGCTGACCATACGGCTGAGGGAGAGAGAGCGTGGCGTGGTTCGTACTCGTATACGTAGTCGTATAGCCAGCGACGAGCATCGGTTGCATAAGATCGCAGAGCATATACACATTCATCCATATTAGATGTAATTATAATTCTCAATGCATGTGAGGAATGAGGAGAAGCGGCTCTAGTGGGGATGCTATCCGCCATATTGTACCGCCCCCGCCTCTTAGGCCCCGCCCGCTCGCCGTCTCTCTCTTGCCCCCGGGGGGCAGATAAGGCCGCTCCGCTCCCCCATATATGTATATCATATACGGCATAGTGTGTGCCGGAATAATTTTAATGGATCGCGGGAAAGAATCAGTTCCCTGCGACGACGGTGGGAAAGAAATTTGCCCGAATATAGGATGGAATAGCGGGTTTTTCTCGGATTCGACGCTCTCCGCTTTTATTTCATTTCTTTCGCGGAATCTTTTGTGTTTTATCGTCTGCCGTAAAGGCTTCCCCTGGGAATTTTCTTCTGCAGGTTAATTACATCTGACCCGGTCGATAACGCTCATATCTCGACTATGTGGATGTTACCTCATACATGCATTAGATATATATTTGTATTAAATACCTAGGAATATATTATGTATATTCTATATTCAAGTCGTCTATATAAAAATTAAACATAATAATATCGTTCAAGTAGTTAAATCTATACATACCTAAATAATAAGTATAGGGTATTATAGGGTATACTAAAGTAGGTATAATAAGTTATTAGAATTATTTCATGCACGAATATACCTAAGTATGTAGATTTAGGTATGTATGTATAGGACCAAAAATTTCAAAATTAAGAAATCATAAATATTAATAATTAATGTGCGGATTAGCCTTTACAAAATTTTCTGCTCGCAAACATTAAGCATAGGAATGACTATAGGTTAATTTTATACGAAATGCTTCATCTATAATTATTATATAATCGAATTTGGTTAAAACTTCTAACTAATTATTTATCAAGACGATTCCTACAGGTATCTTAACAAAAAAATTTACCGAAGGAATTCGGGGAATTACTTATTATATAGTAAGATTCTTGCAGACTATATGCATGCCTTCTAATCACAAATAATACGATGAAGATCATACTAGTCCACTAATCTGAAGAAGATCACCGGAAAAACATCAAGCTCAAGAGAAAATCAAGTGCCATTGTCTACATGGCGCTTCAGGAGAATACATCAATTGATGATGCCTTTGAGATGGATTTCTTTGATGACACGCCATCAGCCACGATGCGCTTGCCAGAATCCAATCAGATCCCTCTACTACCTACCTACTAACATCAAATGCAGATCAGGATGTCAGGAAACGATGAGGAAAACAATCACCCGACAAAGCTGAAAAATGAATGGTGTCCAAGAAAGGAAACGTATGAGCTAAGAAAAACAGAAATCAACGAGAGCCGAGCAAATGTGTCAAAACTGCTTAACTTCAGTAGATGTTCGCGCAGTCCCAAAACTCAAAAAGTTATGCGGATCATGTTATGCAGAACATCTTCTCTAATGAAGATGTTCTGATTTTCCTTCTCAGAAGTCTTACAAATAAAAAGTCTTTGCGTGGACGATGACGTAATGTTGAATGCGTATATGAGGTGCTGGAGAGCAGATAGGTAAGTACCTATAAGTACCTACCTGTTGAATATAACAACCTAATATAGGTAAAAAGTGCGTTCCAAGAATAAGGATGTTCAAAATTTATTAAATTTTGTAATCATTGCGGAAAAATGTTAATACCTACAAACAAATAAATGATTAGATATGCGTTTTGAATGTTACTAATGGATGAAGGTCACATGTGTCCAAAAAATTGCTTTAAAACTTCATTGATTAACTTCATTCTTCATAGATTCTGCTGCGTGTCTTTTAGGTCAGTGTACCGCTTCCTAATCTAGTAGTTCATCAATTTTTCGTGTTATAATCTAGTGCTTAATCGGACTTTTAACTAACATTTTCGAGCTACGAATTGAAGTAAGTGTTGGTTAGTTGTTTCATTCATTGGATTTCGGGCCTATTTTGCGTCATTTTGGTCATTATGAACTACTCGCAACGGGAATATGCATAAATGCATTGCTTCTATGGTTATGCAAGAGGAACGGCTCAACTTGCTGCCAGATTGTAACAAATCCAAGTGATGCATTGAGGTGGGCTGCAGCCTGAAACTTACCCGGATCACCGTTTTTTTTTACGCGTGCATAACGCATACATGGAAGGCCTCTTTTACCTGGAGCAACTGATCGATAAGTAAGAATTAACGAAATCCAGAGCGCGTTGAAACTGTCCTGTATAAGAAAATCATAGGAGATCCTTCCGCCAGTACCAGAGCAATTAGTCATTGAACGAAAATCTCTCAGCGAACGACATCCTACGACAATAGAATTTACCATCCATAACATATTATAGGAAGGTAGGTAGGTGTAGATACAGGATTTGCTGCCATCTATGCTGCACCATAGAAAAATAGTAAATTTCTGTGAAGAAGTGGCTATGGAGTGCTATAGAGTTGATAATCGTGACATTTTTTATCGTATTTTTGGACTAACGAATCCAACTTCTGTAGACGTGGCATCTTCAATGTTCTTAACAATCATTGTTGGTTAATGGACATTTGATCACAACTTTCAGCACAAATTTAGTGTTAATTTACCTTATAGGATAGGTCGAAATTTTGAGCATATCTGAACTTTCTGCAAAATGAGCTGCCTGTTCTGGATAGACCACATAAATTTACAAAGAAGACATCGGATGTCCTCCAAAATGATGAACCCCGCAAGCCACTATGCAATAAATGTAAGAAATCATCGAAACCACAGTTTTCCTTTCAGGTGGATTGGGCATGAAGGAATGATAGCAGGGCCTGCAAGGTCCCCGAACTTGAATCCGCTCGACTTCTTTCTCTGGGGTCCTTACAAGGAGTTGGTGTATCTATTATAAAGAATATTCCTGAGTGCAAGAATTGAGAAGGAAGTTGGTGGAAATAATAGAAATAATAGAAAGAGGTTCAGAAGATTGAAACGAATTTTTTTAATAAAATGTCATATGTGTACCTACCTAGCGAATGGTGTTAATGTCCATTTTATCTTTTGTGTTATCGATATCTCACTTTTAAAAACCGTTAACAATGATGCGACATGTAATTTAAATAATAGGAAGTATCGCCTTTTTTATTCCGCGTAATTTCTTTGACAGGGAGCTATGAGACTAGCTGAATGAAATTTGTATGCTACATTGCTATAGTTGAACAGAGAAGTTTATGAAATAGGTATGTGCCAAAAATAAATTCCGTCTAAGAATTTTCAACAACAGCGTTATTTTGTCAAGTAAACGATCAATTTTCTGCTTCAATGAAATTCTCATGAAAACTTTTTTATCCAATTATTGTGTCACTTGCATTGAGGAATCTTACACAATGTCTATAGGCTCATTATTTTTTTTACTACGATGCATATTGAGGTCCTCTATCACCCTGTTTCGTTTAGTCCATCCTTAATGATGTAATGAATCATCATGTATATCAATTGATTGATGGAAGTTTAATGCATATTTATACCTAAAAAGTTGAAATTATAATCATATAGAAGTCAAAATGTAATTAACATTCAGTGCCCCAGGTAACATACATGGTAATTACATACCTATCTACCTATCAATCAGAAATTACCTATATGAAGAATCGCTATTATTATCATCTAAGATGTCATCCAAATGAAAGGATAATTCAAAGGACTACACAGTATCTTTGAGAAAGTCTAAAGTCTGTTATAACGTCGGAAGTTCAAGAACACCGTAGAAGCAAACCCTGATGATATCAGTACACGTGGTCTTCCCAGGTAATTTGAGACATGCAGATGTTAGAATTATCGACAATACTACTTTTAAACATGTACGATGCTAACACAAGCACTTATGGTGACTTGTGCCAGGAGGTGAAATCGACGATTTTTAAGTATACACAGGGTGGGCCATCGAAAAGGTAGCAAGCCTAATAATTTGGAAAGTGAAGATATATGCAAAAAACGCCGAAACAGGTTATTTTGTTATCGAGGGGGACATATTTTCGTGACAAATTTAACTACCCAAGTTCACCCCCTTGGCAGGGGTAACTACCCCTTTGCTTATCATCATAGGGAACAGCTATCGAGTGATACATCATTTGAAAGCTACGTGGATTCTCTTTGCAACGATATCCAACATTTTGGGTTTCGCTTACATACAGGGTGGCCCAACGAAAACGTGGCTTTCAAATGATGTATCACTCGATATATGTTCCTTATGATGATAAGCAATGGGGTAGCTACCCCTGCCAAGGGAGTGAACTTGGGTAGTTAAATTTGTCACGAAAATATGTTTACTTTGATAACAAAATCCACCTGTTTCGACGTTTTTCGCGTACATCTTCAGTTTCCAAGTTATTAAGGCGAGTTAGGTTTTCGTTTAACCACCCTGTATGTAAGCGAAACCAAAAATTTTTAATATCGTTGTAAAGAGAATTCAAGTAGCTTTCAAATGATGTATCACTCGATATCTGTTCCCTATGATGATAAGCAAAGGGGTAGCTACCCCTGCCAAGGGGGTGAACTTGGGTAGTTAAATTTGTCACGAAAATATGTCCCCCTCGATAACAAAATCGACCTGTTTCGGCGTTTTTCGCATACTATTCACTTTCCAAATTATTAGGTTTGTTACCTTTTCGATGGCCCACCCTGTATAATTGTCACTTCATGCCCACAGCTAAGTGTGTTTAGTTACAAAACAAGAAACATCACATCAGTTTCAAAGGACCCCGCATACGAATCATATAGAATAGAAATCAAAATGGATCGGTTAAAATTGCTGAAATTTATGTAAGTAGGTATGCTATTCAACTATTTAAGGTGATCAAAAGTCTCCATGGGCGTGAAATTTGTCTTAAAATTTCACCCATCATTTTGTTTGTTTATTCTATACAGGGTGTTTCAAAACATGTGTCGGAATATAAAAGATGTGATTCCCTGTCTCGTTCTTAAGAAAAAAGTTCCTTTTAACATGTGTTCGCAAACGTACCTACCATTTACGAGGTACAGGGTCTCAAAAAAATGTTTTTTTTCAGTTTTTTAACGATATCTCAGGAACTGTTTGGAAATTAATTTTCTTGTGGCAGTGAAACAAATAAAAAAAAATCAAAAACAACTTTATCCACAGTATACCAAGTTGCTACTTTCATGTTTTTCTCATCATAAAATGATGTTTTTCTCGAAAACAATTCACATTAAAGCTTTTGATCAAGATAGCTTTTTGTGTAGAAAACATCGACAGGTTCAAATTTGCCTCCACAATGCCAATTTTACCAGTGTCGTAGAAATTCGGGTCAAAAAATTTTCAAGCAACCACTGCCATATGAAATAAAGTCAATTAAAGCTCAAAAAGTAAATAATATTAATGATAAGATGTATACAAAAATTCAGTTTGATATAATATCTGAAACGATTTCTGAGATATAGTCAAAAAACTATAAAAAAGTTTCTTGACACCCTTGAAAATGGTGGGTTTGAGGACCCATGTTAATAGGAACTTTTTTTCACAAAACGCGCAAAGTAGCCACATGCAAATTTCGTTTTGTGAAAAACACCCTGTATACAAAAGGGTGTGAGGCTTAATGAAAATAATCATTGTTCGATATCGATATAATATAAATTATCATCATCTAGAATTGCGTTAAGGGAAGAGTGGCAGTCAACTTTTATGTAAATTTTAATATAAATTTCCCTTGTCGGCGCACATCCTGTATATCATCTCCCACTATTTGAATGACACTGTATATAATCTTGTTCTCATGCATGATTGAAGGTAAGGCTTAACCCCCGTCTTTCGAACTCAGCCCAGCCGTAGTGCACGGGAATGAGAAAGAGGCTGTGCGGGAGATATTACATTCCTTTGTCTATATCATCATATATGCACGGCTTGTCCAGGCGCAGTTGCTCCCTTTCTCTCCTTCCCGCTGGCAATTAGGCGCTCCGTCCTTCGCCGCCGGCCTCCCGGGACCTAGCCCCATGCGCGCCGCTTCCACTACGGAATTATAAATATACCTTCTCCTTTCCCGGCACGAGTAAAAATTAGTTCTCTTTATTCACGGTTCTGGGATTCGCCGCCTCGAGTGGCGGCGCTACGTTACGGTGACTGAAGGATTTCAAGCCTCCAAGATTTCCCTACATACATCATGCATGATGATGTTGTAGTTGTAAAGAAAATGTTCAATTATTCATGGATCTTATAATAATTATTTATAACGCCATATTATGCTAGCCTTGTTTTCTTAGTTTTTAGGGTCCATAGAGCCATTCAAAGGTCTGCCAAATTTGAATATCATTTTTCTAGAAATATGTTCACAAATATCAATGTATAGGATAATCAGCTACACTAGACATCGTGCCATGGCTAATTTGGAATACTTGAATTTGTTTCATTCAGAGATCTTCAAAAAGCACTACTTGATGTGGCAAAAATTGAGGCTATCACGGAATGAACCTAATAACAGGGCCGTTCCGGACGGAAACAGACTAGCCAATTTTATCCCGGGGGGGGGGGGGGGGGGTTCGGTGAGCTTAAACTATTTTGTACTGCTCATCGGCCACAGCAGTCTTAATATGAACTCATAAAATATAGGGAAAGGCTAACCTAAACGAGGACCAGACGAGAGGACTCCAGACCTAGACAGTGAAATATAAACTGAGGAAGCAATGGAGATCCTTTCATGGAAAGACTTAATAAAAAGGTCGAGGAGGTTTGAGCAGGAGTTTCGATCTTGTATGGGTATGGGATGACGAACAGGGCTCTTGATGCTCTGCAAGTCGCTATAGGGGTCCATGAACCTCCTGAAGAAAACATATAGTCTTTCTCGTTTTACAAGTTTTCTTGTTCTCCATGCACAACCTAACATAAGTGTGGCTATCTTTTAAACCAAAAAACCAAACTTGATAAAGTATACCTTAGTGGGTATACCTACCAAGGAACGATGCCTCCATTGTTGGGTTTAGTACAGACCTCATATTTTTCGGGTCGAATTGTCCAAACAGCTACTGGATCTGTCTTAAACTGGATGAACGAGGTCTTCGCGGGTCGTTTATTTTTTGACTTCTTCTTCTTTCGGCGTTTTATTTTGAAAAACGGTTTCTCCCAAAACACAAAAAGAGTTGTCCCCATGTTGCTGCTCGCTCAAGCTTTGCTAGTTTATTGTTTTTTAATGTTCTCTAGAACTGAAGGTTTCCTGGAACCAAAAGAACGGCCTATACCTTAAGCAAACACGCCCTATTAAGACAAGAATTTGAGATAATTGATAGATTCATAGACGTTACAAGAACTGGAGATTCTAAATGATTACTTTCAAGGATATTCAAGGACCGACAAAACCTTCCGAACGTCAATAATTTTTGTGTTCTTTCTAATTTAAACCCATCTTTTTGAAAAAAACACTTCTCCTACGATTGTTGTAACTATTTGTCCCGTTTTTGTATGTGTTTAAAAAATTTTTGCTCTTAAGGAAAAGTAACTTTAATGCACTTGTTTTCTTTCGTTCCGAAAATGGCACCTCGGTCTGTATTTCTTTTCATCGAGAAGTCAAAATATTGCTAAAGTCGCAAGGAATGTTAAGATTGTTAGCCTGAATAAATGATATTTTGAATTAGGATATTGCTCATAAGCAGGTGTGTTTGCTCATAACCGTAGATTTTCAAAATCTTGGACGTATTCTAGCAGCTTATTACACAAAAACTGTGAAAAATATAATACTTATCTGTTTCATGATTTTAAATGAACTTACATTTTTTCTAAATATCCAATTATGTAATTCTTATCAGAAGAAATATTCCAATTAAATGTAGTTATTTAACTACAGCTATTTAGCTGGATTATGACTAAAGAGAGCTGGACAAAGGCAAATTCACGAGGTAAGATTGGTGCTATTTTTATTTTATGCCTTTTCCTCAAATGTTTCTGTAAAACTGTTTTCCCAGCTGTTTGTTGGAATCGTTTTTATTTCCAAAGTGAATGCCCAAAAAGGACCAAAGAACTATTGGAGTTTAACAGGAATGAACTCAAGGCCTTAATAGACCTCTATCCTGCACAGAGAAAACAGTTTATTTGAAATTAGTATTTTCATTTATTTGAATACAATTTATTTGATTAATACATTTTTCTTTTGATTGAAAATTAATTTATTTGCCCTAAATAATACCATTTATTTCAGTTTTTCCAATCATTTGTTTGAATTGGTTCAGGTACACTTTTTTCAAATCAAACAAATAAATTTGCGAATTATTAAGTATTTATTTAATTTGAATAAATTATAGCTAGAAAGAAACACATCAGATTTATTTGATTTTATGCATCGTTTATTTCGTTCAAACAAATCTTATTTTGTTCTAAATAATTTCACTATTGCAATAAGAACTTATGCTTTTCATTGAAATAAAAATAATTTTGATTGAAATAAGAATATTTTACCGTAAATTTGCTTGAAAGAAATAAATATTTTATCGATCCAAATAAACTAACAATCAAAATAAAAATAAGGAATTGTTTGCTTTTCATTAACGCTACCCATTGACAGAGAAATAAATAAATCTTTGAATCAAGCATTAACTTTTTTGATTTGTCATAGATTTGTTGTTGTACATCACGTGATGTAGCGTCTGTTTCCTCTGGTGGTGACTGGTAGGACTACACTATCCCAGCAGCAGGGTTGGTGACTGATGATGGTGTTGGTGTAAAATCATGGCGTGGTATGGAGTTAGTTCATCAATCCCGCATTGTTTTCAGTAATAATAATTAGTGAATAATAATTTATTGGAATAGGCGAATAGGTATAAATATTAGCTGCTGTTTTGTGTGTTCAGTGTGTTGTATTTTAACAACGGAACAGTAATACCTAATAGATGGATATACCTACCTAATGGATATTGGAGAATCTCTGTCCAAATACAATCTGATGCACACGGCACTTGTTATTAAAGCTTGAAGGTAAGTACCTACCTACCTCGTAGCTTATCTGTATGATATCTCTTCCATTAGGTATATTGCAAACTTGCTACCAAGAATTAAGGAATTTAAAATATCGTTCTGTTTTAGATGAAAATACGAGATTTCTCCTCTATGAATTATTATTAGAAGCCAAATAATTTGCAGAGATGTCTGATGGTCCTGACCAGCCGAAACTTGAAATCCGTCACCAATGAAAATGAAAATAATTATTGTTCTCGTGAGAAGAAAAAGTATATTACTTAAGGTACAAATGTTGCAATATTAATATTTTATATGATTACAAATGAATAGGTTGGCTCTGTTGTTTTGTAGTTAGCTTATTACTGTTTTTTTACAATAAAAAGTATAATGCCTTATCATAATCTATTTTTATATACCTAACCTAACCTTTTACTCACGGGGATATTGACAAAACCAAACAAATATTTCTTTAAATTTTTTAATGTAAAATTATTTGGTTCAATAAATTATAGTTTAAAATCAAATAATAATTTATTTCAAACAAACAAGCGAAAAATTAAATCAAAGAATTCTTCCTGTTATTGAAAGCAATATATGTTTGATCGAATAACGGAATTTGTTTGATTCAAATAAATTTTATTGAATATTGCAAGATTAATATTGTTTGATTCGACAAAGTCTATCCTCTGAAATTTCAAACAAATAATTGAAAAAATTCAAATAAACTTTTATTTCTCTCTATTGAAACAACAAATTTGTTTAAGTTGAATAATTTTTCTTTCAGCCAAACAATTTCTTTTCTCTGTGTGGGCACTATAAGTTGAACTATCACCTGCACTACATTGAAACACATCCTATGCGAGACACATCCTATGCGAGTGTCCCGCTTTGGGAAGAACCAGACTACAAACCTTTGGGAGAGACATGCTTACACCGGAGGACCTGGATACATTAACAATAGTCAAGCTTCCTGAAAGAGGCTCACCTAATTGGGGTGAGCGTCTTGCCATGTAGCATGTAGCACGACTAGATGTGAGCCACATTAGACGTTCGGTCGCAGTGGAAGTGTCACAATGGCCCACTCACAGTAAATCTAAATCTATCTATACATATAATCTATCTATAATATAGATAGATATATACATATTATGTATATTGTAGAGCAAGGGTTATGATGCGAAGTTACTTTTTTCAATAGAATGGCTTATACTGACAAATTTTGAATTTGATACTGAGATATACATTAATTCATGTCATGGGTCTGCCATCATCTGTTTCGAATTTATTGGTCCTCATCAGCAAAAGTTAAGCTCAACTTTGAAGCACTATGTACCTATAGTTACTTGCTATTTGACATTTTCGACCGCCGTTTTCACCAAAAGATTTTCAAATTAGTCTTCTTCATTTTTTTGTAACTAAAAGCGTAAAAGTTTCAATCACAAAGCAGTGCTGTCACGTTTTCAAAGTACTGTTTTTCTTGTTTATTTTTTTTAAATGAAGGTGTTTTAAGAGACATGTTATACAACAAAGGATTTCTATGTATATCAGAAAATATGAAAATTCAATAATTTACAGGGTGTCATGTTCTCTTTAAAAAACAATGTCGTCGTTACTTAGCTATATACAGGGTGATTCTTGTAACCTGAAATATCCAAATATCTCGAAAAGGGCGCACTCTGCGGAAAAATGTTCACAAAAGTGGTTTTATATAATAACGGACCTCTGTTGAACATAAAAACCGCCCTGCACCCATCACCCCTTGCGAAGGAGTGGTGGTAACTTTGAAATTTGAAATAGCAATCCATATTTTTTATTGCGAAATCATATTCAGCGACAAAAATGCCTAAGGTTTATCAAAAATGATTACTTATTACGATTAATCGAAGAATTTTTATTTTGTTCATTTCTTCCAGTATCTCTAAAAGTAAGCATGCAGTCTGCGGAAAAATGTTTCGAAGAAAAGTAGTTTTGTTCGATGGGGGACATCGTTTAAACACAAAAACGCATCTCGCGAGAAACTTTGAACTTTTAAATAAAAACCCCTATTTTTCGACAAAAATGGGGTTTCGACAAAAAAAGTATTCATAGACCAAAATGCATAAAACTTACCTGAAACATTTTTTGTGCATGTTTGTTCACTGAATACGAATTCCAAATAAAAAATAGGGGTTGTTATTTACAATTTCACAGTTTCATAGCCCCACTCTTTCGCAAAGGGTTTTGTGTTTATTAAACGATGTCCCCCACCGAACTAAACCACTTTAGTAACAAAAATTTTTCCGCAGAGTGCCTACTTTTCAAGATATGAGGAGAAATTAACAAAGTCAAATTTCATCTTTTTTTTGTCGCCGAATACTAATTTGTAATAAGAATTTGGGTTGCTATTTAAAATTGAAAAGTTAACCCCACTTCCTCGCAAGGAGTGAGGGGTGCAGGATGGTTTTTGTGCTAAGCAATGTTCCCCATTGAACAAAACCACTTTTGTAAAAGATATTTTTCCTCTATAAGAACATATAAAATCAAATCATAAGAATCATAGGAATGATAAGAATCATAAGAATCAAATACAGGGTGTATATCATAAATACACCAATAAACTTTTAGTGGTAGTGGAGGGCGACTAAACAAACATTTTTTTCCTCATTAACATTTGTTCAGAAACGCTTAGTTTTCGTGATACAGGGTGTTTAAAAACCGCCTCAGCAAATTTTAAAGAAATTTTTGAGTTTGTTACTAAGTTTATAAATTTATATAAGCTTTGTTTGAATTTATCACAGTTTCAGAGAGTATTTCAGGGGCGTGCTAACGGGGCGACATTTTGAGTTCTTTGTCTAGAAAAGTTTTTTTTTTAAGTTAAAATTTTTTTTTCGAAAAAACAATTAAGAACATAGCTTTTCTTGTGCTCAATGTTTTTGCGTATCTTGGGCTTGGTTTTCGAGAAAAAAAATATAAACTGCTTATATCAAAAACTATGCAGTGTGGATCAAAAAAAGTACCTAATAAAAGTTGTTTTTCTGGAAGGAGGACATCAAACGGATACCTATATTGATAACTGTCATGATACCAAACTCGACAAACCTACCCCCACCCCCTAGGGGTAAGTGGCAGCGACTGAAATGGGAACCTACGTTTTTTATTGCAGATTCGAATTTGGCGGGTGAAAACACGTAAGTAATTGCTGCCTCCTCCTTCCCCCTCCATGCAGGTGTGGCGGGGGATCAATTTGAAATAATAAATTTGAATTAGTCTTGAAAATTTTTTCGGTTTGTTGATTTTTTTTGTTCCATTTCAATATGAAGACAAATCGGAAAAAATAGGTAATTTCGTCGATCACATCTATCAGGAATCCAAAAAAAATATTTCAGACAACCCATCATATTTTTGGTCGCAAAACCCGAATATGCAATGCAAAATGAGGGTTCCTTACCAAAATCTCAAATTTACCCCCGCCCAACCTGCATGGCGGGGAATGAGGGTATAGTAATTTTTTGCTGCTACCAACCCCTAGGGAGTGGGGGTAGATTGGTCGAGTTTTTATTACTCATTTTTTTTTTATCCGAGATCAAATGTTTTTGATATATTTAAATGACTTCAGATAAAATTAGTCCCCTGTACATGGCGTTACCGGGTGACTGAACATATATCTCTGTACATAATGAGACATTTCCTAATAATACAAAATAGTTTCCATGTTAATATTAATTGTAGCATTAGGCAATGTCCTATGTACCTATAGAGGTATTGTCAGCCACCCTATAGAGGTATATGTCACTTGGCGTATAAAAATTGTTCTGTTAATAGAAAATAAATTAAATTAAAAAAATTACCTGTTTTTGCATTTTTTCAAAACTCAAATTTTAAAGATTTATTGGATCGTTTTCGGACTTTTCTTCCACAGTGTATACACTTAACTGTCTCTTATTGGATATACATCAATTAAGCTATTCGACTTTAAATCTATTTGAATGCATTTTTGCCATTAAATATTTACAATTTTCTGATTCTTATGATGTAAAGAGCAACTCTGTCATAATAAGTAAAACTATTAAAAATGAATACCTACATACTTGAGAAAAGTTCATCATAAAATGGTGACGAAAGAGCGAGAGAGAGAGAGAACGAGAGACGGAGGGAGTAAGCGCTTTCAAAGAAGGAGAGAAACATAACTCCAGAAGAAAAGCTGCTTGTATAGCATCAATTGGTATTCACCACTCCATCTCTTCAAATTCGATTCCCACACACACACGAAAATGAGATGCAGAGGAAATCATCAAAGGCACAAAGCTTAGTACTACAAACCGTCGACATTCGCGAGCGGCACAGGGTGCTCCGGGTTATAATTGAGCTGCTTTGGGCCCGAAGGCCCCGCTGCACCGCTCCATACTGACATGGACTAAAATAAATACGGAGTATAGGGTGTACAAGACGATATTCGCGACGCTGGAGTTTTAAAATCAATTTCGCTGTATAATTTTACTCTTGCTTACTTCTAGAGTGAAAGCTGTTGAAACGTTTTACGCTTACTTTTCCTCTTACTTTTCGGTCGTATCACTAAATTAATGCTCTTATGCGACACTTTAACAAAAAATCCGGTCAAGTGCTAGTTACAAAAGCGCGGCATCGTTTCATTTCTTCAGAATTTCCATGAAGCGGGCTGTATACTGCTGCATAAAGCTACGGTTAATAAAGTACGTTTATTTTTGACACAATCTAAAATTGTTCTGGGAAAAAGTGGAAACCATATTTAAATTTGCAATCACACCCATCTTAATTCAAGGTTTGCTATTTTATACAAATTTTTCTACATTATAAAGTACTTTTAATTAGTGGAATCAAATGATCCACTGACGGGATTATGTGATCAAAACTGTGGTAAGTGTTGGTAGATACATTATACTGATGAGTCCCAAACAGAACGAAACACTTGTCTAGAATTTCCAACAATTTCCAACAACATCAATGAATATCATGTTGTTTTACAACATGTTTTTCAATTAAGTTAGCTTCAATAATGAACATTAAGCTCTTTAATTAACTATCTTTCCTTTTCTTAATTTTTTTTTATTTTCAGTATTTTTGTTAATGATAAAGGTTTATTCTTGAACTGATATAATATTTTTTGACAAACTCTTATATGACATCCAAAAATTACTGAAAGCAATGAAAAAACTTACTAATAAGAAGCACCTGAGGCAGACTTGTCTTGTAGACATGACACAATACATGTGAATGAGCTCTACATAAATTTTTAGTGATAAGAATAGAAAAATCACTGGATAACAAAGAAATTGCCCTCGGGGGTTTTCTTCCTATTGAGGGGGAATTTGGTGATACCTTCTTAAGCTATAGACATGGTATCTGTTGTCAAAAAGGCATATGCTAGGTGATTGACTAGGCATATGCACAACTAGGTGATTGACTATGCAGGAACGCATAGTAGGAACGCATTAAGAGTCACCATTGCCAAAAGACTATTATCGGAGCTTACCGACACCTTCTCTACTGCTGTGGGAGATGGGAGTGGTTGACCTATCCAACTGAGTATACTTAACATCCTAGCAACAAAAATTATTATACTTCGAGCGCTATGCGGACGATAAAGTCACTTTAGTCATTTAGGAAGCCATCGAACTCATGCCATGGACACTGAACCTTGTGGGAAATGGTAATGCGGAGCTGCCCGGAAATCCTGCAAAAATAGAACTGTTGATCCCCTACGCAAAGCGAAGAAAGATGGTAGGGAGTTCTGAATCTGATGGTTACCTATTATCCTAGAACCAAAACAGAGCTAGAATCTAAACCTGGCGTAGACAAGAGTAATATTCTTTGTTTTTTCAAGCATATATTTAGCCTGTGAGTCTGAATCCTACCGAAAGCCGGGTATAAACTAGCCAGTGGGAAGCAATGTCTGCGTTAAAATGGGGCGAAATAAACTCTTAGGGGTATATTTGAAATTTCACAAATTTCATTTGTTTTTGTTTTGAAATAACGGAGGTAACCATTGATAAAGATATTTTGGGATATCCTGTATACTACACAAGATTCAAGAGACCACCTTCATGACTGGAATGCATTGAAAACCACAAACTTTCAGATCGCCGCTACCCGCTGCGCCCTAGGAGAGTAAAAGTGGTACCAAATGGAAGAAGAAGAAATTTTGCATTATATTGTGCACAGCCAACTCCCTCAGAATCTTCCCTAAATTAAAAAAAAATAGGAATAAATTTGGTTTGAAATTACAAATTGCAGGCTTACGATTAACATGTTGTTTATTTTATTAAATTACATATCATTGGTTTAGGCGATCAATAAATAATTAAAACAATTCGATAACAGCAGCAACATTTATTTAGAATCCGAATTTATTGGACCACGCAACTGGACTGAGAGCGAAGTCCTCCAGCACTGACAAAACTTACCAAAATTAGACCATTCGGAGACCTTTATACAGGTAACGTCGAAAAAAGGATCAAAGAACTTTTGGAGCTTAACAGAAAAGAACTGAGAGCCCTAATAAGCCTATACAGGGTGGGCCATCGAAAAGGTAACAAGCCTAATAGTTGGGAAAGTGAAGATGTATGCGAAATAAGCCGAAACAGGTCGATTTTGTTATCAATGGGGACATATTTTCGTGACAAATTTAACTACCCAAGTTCACCCCCTTGGCAGGGGTAGCTACCCCTTTGCTTATCATCATAGGGAACAGCTATCGAGTGATACATCATTTGAAAGATTTACCTTTACAACGATATCCAACATTTTGGGTTTCGTTTACATACAGGCTGACCCAACGAAAACGTAACTCGCCTTAATCACTTGTATGTAGGCCACCCTATATGTAAGCGAAACCCAAATTGGACATCGTTGTAATGAGAATTCAAGTAGCTTTCAAATGATGTATCACTCGATAGCTGTTCCCTATGATAATGAACAAAGGGGTAGCTACCTCTGCCAAGGGGGTGAACTTGGGTAGTTAAATTTGTCACGAAAATATGTCCCCCTCGAGAACAAAATCGACCTGTTTCGGCGTTTTTCGTATACATCTTTACTTTCCAAATTATTAGGCTTGTTACCTTTTCGATGCCCACCCTGTATATTAGGCATTGAAAGCTGAAACATCATTTGCACAGGATGGGTTTAGCGATTAGCTCTGAATGCCGCCTTTGCTTGAAGGATGACGAAACAGCAAAACACACAGTCAATCCTTGAATGTCCCGCTTTGGGACGGACCCAGACTACAAACCTTTGGGAGAGATTTTCTCACACCGCGAAGGACCTGGATACATTACCAATAGAAATAGATAAGATGGTCAGGTTTATCAGAGTTTTTGCCAAGGCTGGACCAGAGACAAAAAATCATTGGAAAGCACCATAATTTCGCGCTCGAGATGCATACAACATTTCTTAGATGGCCTTATTGGATGAATATATAAATCAAAATGACGCAAGGAAACTTTTAATTTGGTGCAAAGTTGTTTGTTTCTTATTTGTTGCTAGGAAAATAAATAAGTATAAGATTTCATACAGTGCACGAAATAGTTTTCGCTCTAGTGCGCGAAATATTTCGCTCATGCTGCTGAGTAGATAACAATGGTAGATAACAAAGATGTGCCATTTTTCAGTCGGATATTGATGAAAAACTGTCAACATTAGTTGACGGCTCTCTAAAAATGTATTTTGTAACTACTAACTAGCGATTATTACATGTAAATGTTAATGTAAAGTGCACAGCAATACTTCAGTCTACTGCATAAAGAGTTTTGAACAATAATTAACTTATTCAAATGTATTTTTTTAGGAACTGCCAAATTCGAAGTCAAGGATTTTAATGAAGCGATTTTGATCTAATTGTTGAAATTGTAGTGACTTTTCTTTAGTTTTTTTTTTAAGAATTTAGTGAGGATTCTGAAGGT
Organism: Malachius bipustulatus; assembly: GCA_910589415.1. Taxonomy (NCBI): domain Eukaryota; kingdom Metazoa; phylum Arthropoda; class Insecta; order Coleoptera; family Melyridae; genus Malachius; species Malachius bipustulatus. Next base: position 82,421,702 of record OU342630.1, on the reverse strand, counting down.
GGTTTGCACACATGCTGTGAAAAATTCCATTTGCTTCCATTTGGTACCATTTTCGTCCTCCCAGGGCCTATTGTGAAGCGGCAATCTCCCAGTTTCTTGTTTTCAGCAAATTTTCCCTATGGCCAGTCTTGAAGGTGGTGAGCCTGGTAGATAATCGAATATTGGACATTATAGCAATATCCATTATTATTGTGGTAAAATAGAGCCGCCCAGTTTGTAACACATTGTCGCTTCCCTCCCACTTGCTATATCCCTGATTCCCGCTTTATTGCTTTTGGCGAAATTGCAATCCGTAGGCAACCGTCATCAAACTAGATCGGCATTAATATAAATATTTCACGTATATGAAATATGAGTAGGCACGCCTGGAGTTGTGACAGGTGCCGAGAGGAGGCGACACCGGAGCTGATAAATTGAACCGGACCGGCCACTGGAAAGGATCCGCTTGAATTCAATCCACGTCTTGCGAAATATACCCGCTCTGACAATAAGCTAGGAGCTGGAGCGTACTGCTGATCCTGATATCCACCAAATATCAGGCAAGATATATTCAAGTAAACTGATTAGGGAAAAATTAATAGGGAAGGTACGCGAAGTAATTATTAATTAGTTAAGACACAAAAATTGAAAATGGTGCGAGATAAAATGTGAATAGGTACTTTTAAGGGTTTTAAAGGTTTTTTAGTCTCACAAATACGCAAATGGGTAAAATTTATTGAACTTGCATTGTAATTATCTTGCAATGCAAATATAATTTGTTCAGCATCTAACAGCGGTATTAAGAGCACTTACATGTGGTCCTTTCTTTAGGTATTAAATTGTAGAGGGCCCTTCAATCCTACAACAAAGTTGGAAAGTAAAAAAATTTACAGTTCACCAGATAGAGGGGCAAAATGACCAACATTTATTTTATAGCAACTCGTTCCGATTAATTGGTGAGTATTTCTGGAGTATACAAATTCAAGTTACTCCAAACTTTTACAGATATTTTTCAAGTAAGTACCTGTTCTATATTAGCTAGCTACTTGTTTACGACCTGCGAATCAATTTCGACAATAATAATAGAACGCTAACAAGAAGAAAACTTCTAAATTTTGATAGGATTTGAGAGGTCTTCAGTTATAATGAAACACAAAGTGGCCGTGTCGCGAGGAATAGGAATAAGGAGGAAGTGAAGGGAAAAGATATAAAAAGAAATGTGTAATTTAGTAAAGCTGTAAACAAAACTACCACGTTCCCCGTATTCAATAAATGGAGAAAATCACAAGCTAGATCAGCAGTTTGCCAAATAGCTTTTATTAATCTCCACAATGTACTAAAAACCTCCCTTGTTATTGGGCACACATTTTGTTTTACAACAGTTTAATTATTAATTAAATTGTAATATAAGGGTTCGTGTTCTCTTTTCAGGCAGTAACTTCAGCTTCAATACTTACCTTAAATATGAATGAAAATAGTCCGCTGTTTTTTTGTTTAACAAAAAAAACCTTTTTTTTCGCTTTTATTGGATAATAGCGGATAAAATTAATTGGATTTGATTCAAGTGATCTTTGGCGCATTTACTTATTAAACAAAGTACTTTAATTTATGGTTACTGGATACATTTATCTAAGGAAAATCAATTGATCTCTCCACAATTCATTTTATCGTTATCTAGCAAATTTTATTTCTTTGAGTTCTTAGAACAAATTCAAAAATTGGAAGAAAGCAATACGCGATCATTAAGCTGCGTCCACATTAAGTTACCTGAAGCAACATTGAGGAACATGCAGTTTGTTATGATAGCGAAAATCAAAAAAAGCAAATAGGTTCACATAAATCAAGACATGTGAAGGTACTTCGTACATAACTGGGAATAAATCGAGACCGATTACTCCCATACATAGTTGGTTATGTTATGTTAGTTTTGGACTTCTGGAGAAACCTGGAATTTAAAGAGTCAGCAGATCAAGGCTTAGCATGTACGCAGAGCTAGTACCCAGGACCTGATGAAAAAACAGTGTTTTGAGGAAGGTTAGTTGGAAAAAAATGGAGCAACCTGGTCTGAATGTGACACTGTGTGTAATAAAACGTATGCGTCACGAGCAATGTCGGTCATGAGTAATAAGTAATTTTGAAAAAACATTGCCCAAAAAGCGAATCCCACTCGTTCAGATCCGCAACTGCGTCGTAGGTTTGTCCCGCGGCATATTGGGAAGAATTGTGTGATCGAATTTGCAACTACATCTATACTCAAAATTAAAAAAAATGGTGAATTATTACTATTATTATTCTTTCTAAGTATAATTAACTAACCTAAGGTAGTTAGTTATATAATGAGTGGGTCGATTACTGACACCTCCACTGCGACCAAGCGGTCTATTGTGGCTCACACCTAAGTACTTTACATCAACTCTAGCAGGCCACTGCTTTTTAAAAAGCTAATGACCTTAGATGGTGTGAATGTATCCAGGTCTCTTGGAGAGAGGAATACTCTTCCGAACGTTGAGTGCCTGGTTCTTCCCAAGGCGGGACAGTTGCATAGAACATGCTCTGCTGTTTCTACATCTTCCAAACACAGGCGACATTCTGCGTTATCGGCTAGATTCATCCTGTGTAAGTGGTGGTTCACTTTGCAGTGTCCTGTGTATAGACCTATTAGGGCCCTTAGGTCAGTCCTTTTCAGTTCCAGTAGCTTTTTAGCTCTGTTTCTCGAGGATCCCTCAATGAAGGTCTTATAGAGTGAATTAATCCTGGTAGAGTTTGCCAGTACCGAAGTACCTTATTTTCCGCCCAGGTGTCTATTGTTGTTTTGGCAGTATTTGAGGATATGCCAACAGCAGGTTCTGGTCCTGTAAATTTGGATTCAGTTGCTCTTCTAGCCAGAGAGTCGGCTATTTCGTTCTCTCCAAGGCCGGAGTGACCTGGAATCCATACCAGACTCAAGTTATTGTTTTTAGCTACCTCGCATTGAGTGCTGCTTGACAGTTCCATACTAGTTTGGAGTTGCAACGAATGGAGCAAAGGGCTTTCAGGGCCGCTTGGCTATCTGAGAAGATTTTAATTGTTTTCCGCGTGCAGTGCGTTTCATCCAGCATCTGCGCGCTGAGTACAATGGCATAAATTTCTGCCTGAAATATTGTTGCGTACTGACCCAGGTCTTGCAAACTTTCTAAGGTAGGTTCAAGGCCATCGTACTGAAACTTAAGTTACCCCTATATGCTATAGCCCTGTTTCCCGAAAGTAGTCCAGTATGAGTCCTAATGGATGCTTGTGCTATTTCTTTTGATTATGCTGTTTAGGTCCCTAATATAAAAAGTCTAGCTCCTTCCAGGACTGGGCATTCACATATTAAGCGGTATGGGGGTTCCTCCCCCTCTTCACATCTTCTACATTCGGGATTGTTTTTAACCCCCATTTTTGTGAGAGAAGTTTCATTAGCGGACAGCACCACTGCCCATATTAGCTGGTGTTCAATCAGCTTTTTCAATTAACACAATCGTGAATAAATAAATTAAAACTCGTGAATTTTTGAAGCATAGACATTTTTTTTAAGAAAGGCAATTTTAATTTTGAATAGTTCTTCACAGTAGATGCAACCGATGCAAGTTTTATTGAAAATGTTTTAGCACATTGCAGTTATCTGTCCATGCCAGTAACTGCATGTCACTTCTGCGCCTTACGTAAATACGACTTTCCCTGCTATACACTAATATCAATTGGAGTCATTCGACAGCTGTTTCAAAATCGCGGTCATCTCCAAAAATAGCAATGTTCAGGATCCTGCGGGATCACCAGGTCTTTCCGTTAATGATTGCACTATCTCAAATTAACTTAAGTAATCAATCAACTACCCACTAAAAATTATGTTTTCAACCAATTATTCCCAAATTTAAATTAGCAGCTGATCGAAAGTTTTCTATATACCTCAACAGACCTATCATGAAAATGTGAAGAAAAATAAATAATATCACGATCCAAATGCTTATGAATTACTACTATTCTTGAACAAATAATAATGAAAAAGAAAACGGTTAAAATAATTTGAGTATAAATCCGCAAGCAATGAAGAAAATTACGAGGGAACGTGCAGTGAGATCGCCGATCAAGTCCAAGTCCGCCAGTAAACATCCACTCACCGGAACGTAGTCACAGTTCCCCCCTTACCCCGTCCCTTCGCTTCGGAACGGGGCCGAATGATTTAGCTTTTGTTATTGGAGATCGCAGGGCTTTTTAACGGCGGCATTTAAAGGGGCCCGGCCGGACGGGGGCGGCGTGGTGGCGGGGATTAATTTAGATTGATCAGAGTCAGCTTGGACACAAGGAATTGATTAGGCAATCTGTTTTAGCGTGTCCACTCGAGTAGCCCATGTCCGGTACATTTCCTCCCTTTCCTCCCGTCTGATCGGCTCCCTCCCGGAGAATGGCACTGTGTTGCCAGTCAGAGGCAGTCGGGTGAGTTAAGAATCGAGCCAGGTGGATCGGATGAGGATGGAACGATAGAAATACGTGAAACTATAATAAGAGGAATCTTCATTGTTCATCTTCGAGTTAATTTTTACTGAAAGCTCAAACGAAATCATCGACAAGATTTAAAACAATTTTTTTTATAAATTAGATCACTGTTTTGATAGATTTCCTATAATCTAATAAAATATTTCTATGTTTCTTAAAATGATAAATGTTTTTGATGTTATCACAATATATTTCGCTACAGGGTGAAATTAATAAGATCGATTTTTTTTTAATTTAAGTATGATTCCTTATGGAAATTATGGCCGGTTTTTCTAATGAAAATTAATCATTCGACCCTCTATTATTGTTAAAATTCGACCCTTTGCATGGGGTTCAAAACAAAATTCTACTTCTTTTCTTAGAGTCGTACCGGCATTCTGAAATGTTTTTTGGATAGTCTGATATTGTTTATAGCCTGAAAACATTTAAATGAAATTATTTTCTTCAAAATTTCTACCTTTTTTAGACAAGCAAAAAATCATGCTACGTACTTACATTATTTAAATGTATTTTTTTCCTTAAGATCATAAATTTCCGGAAAAAAATACAAGAAGCTTTTCGATTTAAAATAAATCAGGTTAACTATTCAAAATGCATAAATGGCATATTGAAATATTTTTTGTAGCATGTTCCGTATTTAATAAAAGCAATACAAAACTACATTTTATACACCCCCTTCAAGGGCTCATCATACTCGTAATTCCTCAACAGGAGAGTGCGTGCGATTTATTTTCATTTGAAAAATGTTCTTACTTTTCAACAACGAATCATCCCTTAAGTTTTTTTGCACCTATTCATTTACACCCTGCATACTCTTATCAGAAAAGTTGACTCAAGGTCTTGCCATCGTGCCAGTCTAGTATTGTATCATTTGCCCATACCATGCAAACCGTTTTACTTCCCATTCCCCCGAATTGATATTAAATGAGTCGTCAGTCTTCACTGATGCCACATGAAAGCTGTGAGGATACAGAAACTTAAATGAGAAACAAAAAATTATCCTGAAAATGTTTTTACCACTGGATGATAGTTATTGCGTTTGTATTAGGTATTGCAGTGACTTATGCAAAGTATCTTACAATTAATTATTGACAAGACCATAGACAGGACTGCGATAATTGAACCAAATAAATTTCAAAGCTCTATAATAACATGACACCGAAAAACCACCCTCACGCATGAAGAACTTCTGAATTATAATCCCTACTTTATAAGAATTAAATAACACCCTGTATACACAATAAGTTTTTTAACTCGAAACTTTGAACTAACTTTAGTAATAAGCGCTCTCTATACGAAAAAAGTTCAGAATCAAAATTTAATCATCCTCTGGGGAAATACTTTTCAGTTTTAAAATTAGCTTCTCTCCACCATTCTTGTAGGGGGGAGGGGGGTAATTTTAAATTCTTCGATAGGAACCTTTTTTTATTGCTGATTCGGATTTTATACTGAAAATACGTAGGATTGTTCCATCAGTGAACAAAAGGTTTGTCTATTAACGTGTGTCCGGAAATGCGCCGTTTTTGAGATGCAGGGTGTCAAAAAAAGATATTTTTTTCAGTTTTTTGAAGATCTCAGGAACCTTGTAAGATACAGAACTCAATTTTTTTACATGTGTTATTATTTAAATTAGCTACCTTTTTAATATTAATTCAGTTTATTTCATGCGCCATTTGCGGAGATCTGTGTGCGGAGAATGAGAGAAGTTTTTTGCCCGTAATTTTCCGACACATGCCTTGAAACATTTAAAACGAGTAATCATCGACTAATTTATTTTGTCTGTTTCATTGTAATAAGAACAGGTCCTGAATAATGGTGACTTTAACATCATATTGATTTTTCAATTTTGTAGACGAAATAAACACTGAGATGCAGTATGTAAGTTCAATATTCCTTTTTAAAATGATATTTTTATATTCTGCATGGCAACAGAGCGTAGTGATATAAAATCAAAGTCAGATTTGATTAGAAACATACCAACATGACCTCTTGAAATTTAGCTTTTCAAAGGTAGTTCAAAGCTCACCATTTTCAAAAGGTACTAACATAATTCAAATTTTCCATAGCCAACTCTAATTTAAAGACATCTGAAATTGGATATAAGATATATAAGTGAACTGAATTAAGTTCTTAAAAGCCTGACTAAACGTTATGATACGCAGAGTTTCAATAAGATCTTTAAAAATACTCCTCGAAGGCACTCTTTAATGATTGCACGGATACAATATGACTAAAAAAGCAATTCCATGGCTTCAGGTGATAAGAACGTGATCGTGACGAGTCATCGCCGTGCCGTAAGCAGCGTCAGTCGCGTCACCTCGTCAGGCTCCTGTCGTCCCTCACTCCTTATCCAGTCCCACTCGTATCCTCAGGACATCAGTCGGCCAAAGCGGGATAAATTACCTCACGTGCTACCTTTAATTAAACCCGACACGGAAACTGTGAAGATCTAAAACAATCACTGCCCTAACAAAGGGACTCGCTTTGAACTTCAAGCGTCCGCACTGCTGATTGTGTCTGAGTGTTCGGTCGTTTGCCAATTGCCAGTTAGCATTTAACGGAAACTGCCTTTGTATTTTAGCCCGAGGGACTTGCAAACAGATCACAAGTTAACGTTGTTCTTAGGAGATTAAGATTCTCCATTTCGATAGTTGACTTTTTGGTGACAGTATATTAAAGGGATGTTTTTCAAAATTATACAATCAGATTTTTTAAATTACTGATACGAATTACTGACTGTAAACTGTTATGAATTATTATTAAACTAATTATTATCATATTCACAAATAAATAATGAAAATATTTTTTACTATTCTGGAGAAAATTCTGAAGATTTTTTTGAATTTTAAATTGCCTATTTTTGATTCAGTTTTACGTAATTGAGGATTGTACCGCATTTTCAAAGACAACCTTTATATAGAGTTAGTTCAATTCCATTTTTTTTCATTGGAATGAAAATGACAATTTGACCACAAAATGAAATAAAAATTTTCCTCAATCCTCAACTTGTAAGGGTGGCAACTAATTAAAAAAAGAAAGTATTTAAAATCCACAGTAATGATGGGAATTGTGAGTTTTCAGGTATAGATAATAATTCAGGAAAAGGTCTTCCGAACAAGATGGACACAAGGGAAACGAAAAGAAGTAATAGAACAACATGCCGGTATAATGTATACAAGCGGAACATCGAGCAGGAGCATGCATAGAGTCCGGGGCCTCCGCCAGAGGGTCAGAGCGGCAGTTTAGTGTATCTCCCAGCGGGAATGAATGGAGTTCTCCTCTCCTGCCGTCGATTGCCTGGCCATAGTCATCCCTGTTTGGTTTTTTGCGCGAGGGTCCGGATAATATGTGCTCCTCCGCACCTTCATCTGTTCTAGATGTCCACGTATACGCTGCTTACGGCTTATTACCACTAGGGGAGCAGCCTGACGCGAGAGAAAAAACCATTAAATATATAAGTAATGGTTTTTTGGATTACAGTTATGACCAGATATCGCCTTACGGATTTAATGAGATAGGCATAGAAATGGAACTCTGAGCTGATTGCAATATTTCATAAAAAACGCTTCCCACAGTTTGAAAACCTCTGCATTAACGTAATGTCTCGAAATATGTGATCCCCTAATGGGGTAGAACGGCTTTTTTAGTCTTGTGAATGTAATAAAATTCTAAGATAGCGGATTTCTGAGAAATATGTGTGTATGTGATATTTCTGGTAAATAGCCCTTCCCATTCAGTGTTGCTTTAGTTTCATCAGTTATTTAGATTCATTCGAAGGAATATTCTCAAAAGATACTGGTGTTTTTATTACACGACCACCATTTTCGATCCTAACTTTACATCTTTATAGGGGGTGAGGTAGTTCTTCGTTAAAAACACAACGTTTGCATTTAAGACTTGGAAAACTTGAATGTCAATATTGTCAGTGACGTAATACAACATCAGGACTCAACAAAAATTTATAAAACTTCTCGATTGAATTAAAACGGCTTAAGCGATTTTGCCAAAATTTGGGACGATTGCAGTTTTATGAGGCAAACAATTCATATTAAATTATGATTATTATCAATCCCTAGGGATGCCTAGGCATAGTAGAGGTACTTTTTTAGCAAAAGGGGATTTAATTAATGTTGTTATTGTTCAAGAAGAGCCAGGAACAGTAAAACCCATTGGGTTGTGGCAAGGAAAAACATCTTAGTATCAGCAGAAATCATCCTGTCAACATATCGAAATTTTTTTATCCACCTATTATTGTGGTATTGTAAATAACAGCAACACCATCCATGAAATCGACAGAATTCTAATATGATCAGAAATAATTTTATTAAAGAGGAAAAGAAATAGCAACAGCGCGAAGTATCAAAACAACTCGAGAAGGGTATATGGGACAGTGCATCAAGGATATATCCGAGGTAATAGGTTTTTCAATTTCGCGAATTGAGTAGTGGTGTTTCCTAATGGGAAACCGTTCGGGGCGGTGAAGGGCTGCCTGGCTGGATGTCCCGGCGTTCGAATGGCACGTGGGGTTACGTAGTGGGTATATATTTGTATGTAAATAGGGGTTAGACCGGCAGGCACAGGTGCGAGATATGTCAACCGTAAGATATAAGGCCTTCTTATAGAGGCGCATTAGACAGGGCCGGATATTAACCACCCATCCGCCAACTACCGCAATACTCTTCTCCGTAACCTCTCACTACCTCCATACGAGGTCTCCTTCTTGGTCCCTAAACCTGTCTCATCCGATTCCACGATTCCTTGCTTATGTATTACATTTCATGGAAGAATGCATAGACGTTGTTATTAGAAATGAGAGTTCTTTAACGTACCTACCTACCTGTCTGTATGTTATCTAACAGATTTTAAAATTACTATACCTACTTACAGAGAATTTCAAAATTAGTTTTCAAAACTCTCCCCTTTAGCCGCATTCTCTTAATCGATAGGATATGATTCGTTAAAAGATATTGTTCCATATCATTGAAATATCTCTTAAAATTCATTTTCAATATATTTTTCTCAAAATTTAAGAAAAAATTTCGAATATATTCCATTCAAGATTTTAAAAAAGTATACGGTTAGCCTTGCAGAATCTGAATTATGTTGGTACCTTTTGCAATGCTGAGCTTTGAACTATATACTTTTGACACCTTTTTGACAAGCTCTAGCTTTAAATTTGTTTCAATCAAATTGGATTTTATATTTTAATTACGCTATGTTGCCAAAACAGCAACATTATTTGGAGTATAGGTATACAGGGTGTCCCAAGATTTCTTTATCAAGGGATATCCGCGTTATTTCAAAAAATAAACAAATGAAATTCGGGAAATTTCAACCATACCCCTAAGGCTTTGCAGCTGCACCCTCAATGCCCCTTTACGCCTTTCCACCCCTAAGTAATCATCCCCTACTTTTTTTTTCAAATGACACCCCCATATTTTTTTTGCTCGACAGGATTGTTGACTTCTTTCTGAATACAATGTCACACGATTTTTTTAAATCGGGACATATCTAACACGCTAAAAACGATATAATATCATAACAAGCGAGGGTTGTCAAGGAATAACAATTAACATTTAATATGACATTAAAATCACAGAAGCAATTATTATTAATAACGCCTAATCCAGTAACACCGGTATTACTAGTTAAGGTGGTTGGAGGAAACATTAACACAAAAAACAACCAATTGCAACTCCTTGACGATCCTCGTTTGTTATGATATTCTATTGTTTTCGGCGTGCTAGATATGTCTCGATTTAAAAAAATCGTATGACATTGTATTCAGAAAGAAGTCAACAATCCTGCCGAGCAAAAAAAATATGGGGGTGTCATTTGAAAAAAAAAGTAGGGGATGATTACTTAGGGGTGGAAAGGCGCAAAGGGGCATTGAGGGTGCAGCTGCAAAGCCTTATGCAGTATGGTTGAAATTTCCCGAATTTCATTTATTTATTTTTTGAAATAACGTGGATATCCCTTGATAAAGAAATCTTGGGACACCCTGTATTAAAACAAAGACAGAATGCTATTAAGTAATAATTGTTTCCGTACTCGTTTTCAATTAATGCGTATTATAAAAAACAATAATCGTAATGACATAATGACATGTGAGTATGTGAGCGAATAAGTGGAAGTCACTTGAACTTTTCTTAAGACAGGTAGCTTAACTTGACTGTTCATCAGAGTTTCCAACTTAAAAAAAAAATCAAAGCCATGTCATACTTATTTTTTATATAAATAGCATAATTTTATATTTCTTAGGTACTGACTACTGTTTGAAAAAATGAGATACCTATCATAAATTCTCTGGACGTTTTATTTTAAAACACTGCAGTCAGTTTAAATAAACGTCAAATAATTTTTACAATAAAACATTCCTACATTAATCTGTTTTCGTAGTAATAAATTATCAGAGGAATAAGGAAAAAACAAAACGCGCATCACATTTAAATAAGACGAATGGTATGATTAGTAGAGGAAGATTAGAAAAGAAAAACGCCAAGAAAAAACGTTAACAATATCATTAAAATGGCAATCCTGTCGGATGGGGAGTTATATAAATAATGCACGTGACAACCTCTATATATTATATCTTGCACACACGCACCCAGCGAGATACAGGAGGATTTCTTTGCGGGGAAATTCTGGTATATATAATGGCATAATCTGGGGTAAAAACGTAACCGAGCCGGCTTTGTTTTCTACAAGAATTAAGCTTGTCTAATACGAAAGCTGCCGGAGTGGGATAAACGGGCACACATGCCCTTGGCCAGGGTCGGAGAGCGGTGTCATAAAAAAATAGGGGATGAATTTCACATATTGCAGAACTAAAGCAAACTATGGATTGTTTACCTGTCATGTAAACATACCTATGTGGCTGTGTTATTTCTACCCAACTATACTTAGGTATATATTTAAATATGATGCTACGTTTTGTCAACTCAGCTAATTATTTTCTATGCAAAAAAACTCATAGTAAATGTGAGGTGTACCTACACATTAAAAGCCTGGGTTGCAAGAAAATAACATCCTAATCTGACTCTCTCAGTGACAATAAAATCTTCTCCATTCAAGAAACTCAGCAATGACTACTCAGTTAATTCCATTTTAGCAACTGAGCATTTTAACACCAAAGGATAAAGCCAGAAACATAAAATACAAATCAGTAAAAGCTTTAGTAATATTGTTTGCTAAAATAAAAATTATTCTAGAAAAACTGCGAATACTTTTAGTGCAAGTGGTGGACTAATTGGAAGATTTTTAGGAACCATTTGATATACCCACGCCACACACGAGCTCAGACGTTGTGTTCTTCCTGCTCCTGCTGATGTGTCGCACGCGTTTTGTCAAATCCCTCAACTAGTGTCGCAAACTCTTCTTATACCGATGAAATAAATTTCTCAAGAAATGCAAGGAAGAATTTCTACAATAACCATATTTGAGGATTGAAGACAATCCATCACATAATAAGGTACTTGAAGATCGTATTCAACATCAGTTTCCGTTGAACGTTTGGGTGGGATTTGTGAAATTGACTGACTAATTTGACCTGGTGTACATTGGCCAGTAGGAGGTACAATTGGCAACTAAAAGTGAAATGCGCGGTTTATGATAATTGTGCAGTTTTTAACAGTAATTTATGGAGATCGCTGGATTAGTCAAGATAATACACCTCACTTTTGTGGCTTGCTCGATCTTCAGATTTAACCTCTCTGGGATATATTTTCTATATCGGACATCTAAAGTCATCTAAAGTCATTGGTTTACACTACTCTAGTGGAAAATTTGGATGATTTTGTAATATGTAATTCAAAAGAAACAACCCCGATGGTGTCTTGAAAGAGATATGTACTTGCTCCTTTTGAAATGAGGAGAAGATTGGATTATTATATTATATATTATATAGTATATATTATATAGTAGGATATACCTACCTCCTACCTATAGGCAGAAGCTAGGAGTAATTTTCAACAGTTATTGTAAAATTTTTCTAACAATATTGTTATATTATCGAAAAATTGTATCGCACTATAACATCGGTACGGAAATTGTGTACAGTAACTATCATTTCCAAAAAAGTAATTTCAGAGAAGCGGCAAGCAGAAACTTTCGTTGCGAGAAAAATTTTCCGCTTGCCGCTTCTCCGAAATTGCTTTTTTAGTACTGTCAGTTACTGTACACAATTTCCATACTAATGTATATATCTATGAACCAAAACGACTTTTCAAAAATCATTAAAGAGCAAAATATTCTTTGAGAGACTCACGAAACAACCCCATAAAATTTTTTCTATATTTAACAAACACCATAATATATTTCGAAAAATATTTGAAAATCTTTAAAACAACACTTTATTTTTATATTGTCAATTGAGAGTATTTGAAAATTGTTTTGCAGTTACCAAAGAGAAAAAAATCTTTAAAAGTATCTTTGTGAAATTTTTGAGGAAAATCTGAAAAATTGTTTTTTTTTAATTTTTGACAAATTTAGAGGAAAATTATTTCTTCGTCATTTAAATTTGGTTATTTTTTGTTATGTGTTATAAATCATCCAATTATTTCAACATCTAACAACTGATAACAACATTCAAGGATGTTTTCAATAACTATGACCCAAAGATTTTTGTATAAAAAAACATTGACGAAATATATTCCTCTGGCATTGACAAATGCCACATAATTTTTTAGCAATTGTCCAAGCATGTTTTTCGGTAACAGCCCTCATTGCATGGTGCTACCAATAAGCAACCTGCTTTCTATTGTCATAAAATTTTCTCGTGCGTTATCAATGTCAGAGATATTATAGCTTGTAGCTGAAAACAGCAATCTTTGTAGTTTCATAATTTCAAGAGACTTCATCTTTTGACAAAGTAAAAATCATTACGATATATTTAATATAATCAAAATAAGTTTTCAAGTATGCGGAGTTTTTTTTATAAACTTAGGGACAAAATTTTACCACAAAATCAATCAAAAAATCAAAAAACCCCTTATTAAGAAGCCAGTTTTGGTTCCTCTGCATCCACACTAACTGTCTGAGAACCCTAAATCCGCTTTCTTGTCCCTAGATCCCATTCGCGACTGCAACCCCAACCAGTTTCTTCTAGATCGCTTTTTACTTTGATTCCAGAACTCATCCAGTACCGAACCATCTACTACTATCAAAAACACCCTTCTAAAGAATCTGTTATTTTCTTCTTGTAATTTCCTTTTCCAACTTAATCCATGGGACGTTCACTAAGGTACGAAATTCAATTCGAATTCTTTCACTATTTTTCATAGGTTAATGTAGGTACCTACACTATCTTTCTATTTGGATGGTTAATAACCAATAGGTGACAACGCTGCATGTAAATCAGATTCATTCATGGAAATAAAACTTTAATACAATCATGTAAGTACCTGCTTATGTGTTACCTGCTTATAAACAAATTTAATTAACGGTGGATCAACGGTGTGCGTTCGACAAGAAATTATTTGAAACTACAATGACTTTTTTGAAAAAAAAAAGTTCAAAGCGTACCTAATTTAACAAATCAATTATTCATATTTCACGATATTCTAGAATAATTCGTGTGTTTAATGTTATATAGCAACTAATCTGCATCCCATCAGGAAAGCTCAACTCTATTATGACAACCACCCACTCGAATTTCCGAACCATTATTTCCATTATTTCCTAGATCGTATGAGTTTTCGGAAAACCGCCCCAGCCAACTTCTATCTAATTTCATCTTAAGTTCTTAAATTTTCATGGGGTATTTAGGACTACTTTCGATATCCTTTACACCTATCGTAGACCTGACTGCACTTCCGGGGGTAACCGTAAGTAGTTTTGTTTTTGAAATTGAATAGCCTGTATATTATTACATTTTCATATTGTCTGAGAAAATCTAACAACAATGGTTTTCAAAGCTAAAGTTTATCACCGGTAATTTATGAGTTATGAACAAATAAATGAAAATCGGCATTTTCCATTTTCAAAGCAGCTTACATTGATCACGGGTCCAGATGTCTAAAAACGGTTTACATGGCCCTATCTTAACTTAACATGTACTATTCTATGACAGAAATATTTTAGTAGTCCTAAATACCTCATGAAAATTCCAGAACTTAAGATGTAATTAGAAAGAAGTTATACAGGCTGGGGCGGTTTAAGAAAAACACACGGTATGTTGTATATGAACAAACTATACACATTCATGCCATTCCTGTTTTCCTTCCGTCCATCTACGTCTATGTTTTCCCCTCGTATCGTATTTTCTTCTTCCTTTGTTTACCATCTTATAGTATCCCCACGTGTTCCTCCTCTATAAATATTAAATTAGACATACCTACTTAATAAACCGGCTGCAATATCCAGCCAACGAGATAAGGTTTCCAGGCGGAATTATAATTTACGGCCAGGCCAAAAGAAAGGCTAACGAAATCTAAAACCTAGTTAGATTCAAACTACACTTTTGCGTGCCAGAGGAATTCAGAATTATCTTCAAGGACTAAAGATAAATCAAACTCTTATTTTTCCATCCAGTGTACGCTTTCAGAATTACCAATCAATCAAAATCTAAAATTAATACCTAAGATGGATTTCTGTTTTTAAGTAAGTAAAGTAATACCGATTTCTTGTCATTTTTCTTTTTTTTTAATTTTTTAGATTAGGTATTCTTTATATTCTAGACAGTATTATACAGGGTGGCCACTGGTCAGTATCATAACAATAATTATTATAGGAGTTGATTACGTTATTTTATTTTTTATCTACATAGATATTATGTACCTACTTCATTTATTGTGCTTTTTAATATTTTAAAAGTGTGAATTTTTTATATAAAATAATAATATGTAAAAGTACGGATTGAAAATAAATAAATAAATAAATAAGTCATAAAATTATATCGTAAGCATGGAGTGTGACAAGATTTCAGCGTAATAATTACTGCTAATTCTTCGTCTCATTGATCAGTGGGTCAAGCATGCAGTCCTGCATTGTCAGGTAATTAAAGCTTTCAATCTGCCGATGTCAGTAATTGTCAGGATAAATCGTAGATATCATTTAGCTATAGATCTACTACAATATGTGAGTTTATGTGAGTTTATCACACCTTTTGCTGGTTTAATTTTTCAAGTACGGGAACCTCGTCTTTGAGACTTGCGAAGCAACTGACCTTGTGGTGTTGTGTGGATTTTTTAGAGTTTTTAGTAATGATTTTATCTGCTAAAATCAAAATACACTTATGAGTACACTACCCAGTTATGATGCATTACTTCGACACGATTCACAGCCAATATTATAAAGGATCATTAAGTTAACGGGCAAATTTCTGGGGCCGATTCTAGAAAAAGTATCGATCGTAGCTGGAAAATATAGCAATTCAGTGATTCTTAGCATGAAAGGTATTACAAAAATGTCAATAAAAGTTATCTGAAGTCTATATTAGCTTTAAAAATGGTATCAGAAATATGCCCGTTAGCTTAATGGGCCTCTGTAATACTGGCTGTCAATGTAATCATTAAGTTAGCTAAATACTCAAAGAAGAGACAAACTGCTACAAAGAGAGACTGTATGTACAACAGAATCGGAATTTTCAAGAAATTTTAAATATACAATAATATAAAAATACCGTACAAGGGAGGACACCTAAAAGAGCTCGACGTGGGGTAACGCTTTGGGGTGAGGCTCAAAATAAAATAAAATAAAATAATATTGTAAAAATATATAAATAGGTAGGCGTGGAGGGGCTATGTGCTGCATCCAAAAACATCCGACTTGGGGCATGCTTCCATTCCTGATCCGCTTCTTGTGGTTCTTATCTCGTGTAATTATTTTATGAACTTCTTCATATGGTCTATTGTTGACAGCAGCCAAATCAGTAGTTGGCTAGAAGTGTCGCCCTTGTCAAGCAGCGGCACAATACAACTCGGTGGCAGCAAGCAGTTCCTGCGATCCTGGTGTTGGCAGCCAAGATACCACTTTCTACTTCGTATACCATAAGTATAGTGCTTGATAATTAATTATTAGACGTACACTTATAAGTTGACCACTATCAAACCAGAGCACAAAGCCCATGGTATCACGGGGGGATCGTCTGTGTCCCCATCAAAAAGCCACCGACATGCAGGTAGACTTCCGCAAACCCCACTGCACTTCAATGAAATATAATAATAAACCACCACGTCTGACGTCTGAGTCCAATATCTCTGGTTCTTCAAATTATTATTCAATAATAAAATGATGCGCTATGGTTGGATAGATAAAATAATAATTAGAATATGCAGAGGTCGGCAATATGCGGGGTAGCCCTAACGTTCCCCAAACTATCGGACTCCGAGGCTAGACCAACTAGAAGAAACCACCACAGTTTTCCAATGAGGACGTCTGACATGCAGAACGCTCCTTTCCAGTAATCACAAATGTATGTATCACGGATGGATGTAGAAAAATGCGGCCGATACATCATACCATTCATTTCAAGGGAGAAGTCTATGGGAGATAAACCTACCCCATAGTTCCCAGGAGGAAAATTAATAGAAGGAAAACTTAATAATAATTTTATACTTTAAACTAAACATTGAATCAAATAACTTAACTACTATGTCATATAAAAAAGGTTAGATCATACGAAATATCAGCTACGGTTTTGTTATAATTTAGTGTTAAATTCTAGCAAAACCATTACCATAATTTCTCCTCATAACAATAATTGATAGGATAAAGTCGGGTGAGAAGACCCTTCGCATGAGATGGCCAACAGCTAAAATTTTAGTTATATCAAAACTTTCAGGGAACAGAAACATTATAATATATCGTCTCGTTAATTTTATAATAATTTTACCTTACGTGCTACTGTGAGCATATGTGAATGAAGAAATCAAAAGCCGGTTTCTACAAATGAAGCGAGTACAATTTTTTATTTACGTTATTTAAGTAGTTATCCTAACCTGCAAACCGGTTGGAAGAGATGCAGTGGGTTTTGATTGTCACGCTTACCATCTATCCCTAGCATGCCAGATAAATGGCCATTCATTTTTTTCGTACGTTTTTTTACAGTTTGTCCCCAATTCTCATCAATTATTGTACAAAAATGTCAACAGAGTATAAAAAAAAGAACAGAAATAGTGTAAATTTTACTAAAGAAGATCTGCGAGGTTAGCAAGTGAAGCTGTCAAAAATTGTTCTCTGTGGACAGCGCCACAAAAAAATCCTGCAATTTCTCGAAAAACTCTTGACAGGTGGGTAAAGAAAAATATATTCTCGACTGTCAGAATAAGTTTAGGCAGTACGTTGGAGGATGAAAATGAGAAAAGAATATTGTTACAATTAAAAAGTCTCTGCTTTATAGGATTGGCCGACTCACTCGACTGAACGGGGATATAGATGATCAAATGCAACTTTTTTCAATTTGTATTAAATATTTTTTGAACAGTATTTTTACTCTAATTATTTACTTACCTATTGGTATTATAGTTGAACAAGTACAAAAAAAATATTTTATGAATCTATCCCATATCAAAAATTTACGAGCACCTACCTACCAAAATGGTAGCGATCTCACCCCACTCCCAGTTTTTTTTAACATTGAAACATTGTATGTATTCAGTAAGAAACCTCACCTTGAATTAAAGATAAATAATCCTTCAGTCAACCACACACAATAACAAACATAATAACAAATTCAATATTAAGAACAGCACATAATAACTGTGCGAATCCATGCACGCTCGATCTCGCGGCAACTGCTTTATAATAACATTTGAAACTTCGGCGTTCTCAAGTCCCTTTCAAAAAGAGTCTGCAACATATCCATCGACAGGTTGTATTGTATGTAAGAGTGTAAAACTGAGAGGACCCTCTGAGGGTGTTTCAAGGGCTTGAAAGTATCTCCCAAACATGCTAATCTTAATTTTTGTGTAAGATTTATTTTACCTTTTCTGTGGTCAGAAATTATCTTGGCGCCATAGAGACGGCTTCAGGAATCATCCCTCTCAAATATAATAATCAATAGAAGTGCAAATACTTAGGTATTTATCTCTAATTATTAAGACAATTAAAAATATTCAAATGATGACGCATGAGAAGTCGGCTAATGCATCCCTACGCGACGAAAGTCAGAAAAATATTGCAGATCAGAAAGGTTGATGCCATTTATTCAAGGTGACGTCTTCTCATCGATTTCGATAAGAAAAAATTACTTATATCAGAAGTAAAAAAATATTAGGGAGGAAACAAACAAAAACTCGACTCATTTAATAAGGCCATAACTCAAATCCCTCATTACATTATCTAGAGACCGAAACACATCCCGCTCTGCGATATTACCAACGAGAAGACCGGTCGGGATCCCGGGGGTAGCTCCCGCCCCCCTCAGGCCGGACTAGACTGCATCCCCGGCTCCTAAACTAACTACCCCTTGCTCGCCCCGAGATTATTATAAGAAACGTTGCGACTAAATGGGTGTCTGCCCGCTCGCAAACTCTCCCCTTCATTCTCCCGTCTTCCTCCTGTCTTAGTCCAGACGATACATTCATCCCGCTCTCGAACGTATATTGTCGTAGTGGGGGGTCAATTGCTGAAAACCTTTTTTCGTCTTTCATACAAAATTCAAGCCATTTTTCTCTCGATTATTGTTCCTCCATGCGGACTAAAATCTAGACACACGTTTAAATTGGCGGGTGTTGTTTTATCAAACACATTTGAAAAATCTGCCGCTCCCTACTTTTGTAATACCTGATTTTAATAAAAATGGAAACGAGGATGAGAATACATAAAACCCAATAAGCTCACATTCATAAATACATATAGGAGGATGAATGGGACGCGGATGACTGTTTATTAAGAAATATCTCCTTCATTCCCTTTAATTTAGGATCTTCTTAATATAAAGACGCAAGGAAAGATATTCATACTTTAGATTTGAGTTTTTATCATAATCAACTTATTATTTTTATTTATAAAATCATTGAATTCTCGTTATTATAAGAGCCGTATTAATTAAAGCTTTTATTGTTTTTGCGCTAATTATAGAGCTATTTTCCACTGCTGCGTGGTAAAACAAAGATTCCAAGTTTTTCAAACCACGAATGCGTATAACAATGATCTTCACTAATAAATATTATAAATGTTACCGTGTTTCGCTACTTATAAGTAGCATCTTCAGACATATATTTTATTTATGATCCACCAGTAAGCAGATATTCTACAAAGTAAGGGTTGAAAACATAAAATTTAATGATTTTCACATAAAAGTTGAAAATAGTTGCAAGGTAGTCAAAAGCTACAACAATGTGTAGAATAACAATTCGAAAAAAACTGATCATAAAATGTACCTAATTTCGAGGGTAATTTTTTTCAACCTCTGATAGCATAGCAGCCAAGTTAGCAACCAGATGATGAATAAGCTCAATAGGCACTGTCTGCTTCATGCTGTCAATTTGTGCTGAGTTGCAGTGACTTAAACATAGTCGCCCTTAAGTATTAGTTCTCTCGCCATCAAGTACGAATTGAGAAGTGTTATTCCCTTCCTGCAGGAGGGAATGCTAGGCACATGTAGCACAAATTAATTGAAAAATTAACCGAGTATAGGGAGAAAACTTCATGAGTGATTGTGTGCGAGAATGGTGGCGAAAATTTCAAGATGGCCGAAATGGTGTTCATGATGAAGGGGGTCAAGATCGCAAGTCTGTCGCTACAGAGGACATTGTTCAACGAGTTGACAGAAGTAGCTAGAGAAAACCGTAGGGGTTCACCATAATTGCTTTGACCGTGGAATTTCCGGAATTGTCACGACCTGCTTCGTTTGTACTTTGCCGCAGCAGAGATTTTACGCTACAAAAAACTTTCTGCTCCTTGAGTTCCACAGATGTGAAATCTTGGGAAATTTCGAAGTGAGATTAAAAACAAAAAACGCGGAATTGCTTGCTGACTTCTGGAAGTGTTCTGATCCATGACAACGCCCGGTCCACGCAGTGTTGTTATAACCTAACAGCTCCTTGAGCAATTTCAATGAAACATTTTTGACAGGCACGACCAAGCTCAAGACCAAGAGTGACTTCCCCTAAACTGAAGATCTTTTCCCTGAACTGAAAATGTGGCCTCCGACAACTTTAGCAAAGACATGCCAAGTAAAGTATGCGGAGCCCGATTTTATAAGCCGAAATAGTCTATTTAAAAGATAACTTAGATCCAGAACTTACATTATAATATGTCACAGTCTTCTACTGGAATTGATCTTTTCGTGTAAGATCTGAGTATATGCAACGCTGCCAAGTAGTTATTAAATAGGAAGTACATTATTGTACAGCAGAAAAAAAAATTAGTTTACCACCTTTCAACCCTTTTCGAGAAGGAACCCCGAGAACCCCGAGAAGAAGCAGGAGTCATCTGTTCACTTATGACACAAGCGATACGTATATATGAACTATTCAGTGTATCTGAACAGAGCGTATCTGCACACTCAGAAATTTAACTATTTTAATGTATTGGAAAATGTTAAAATCTCCATTGAACGTGGAAAAGTAGAAGATAAGATCAATTTTAATGAAAACCTTGAATTTTGTCTTAGTTCAGTTTACCAACCCAAGAGTGCTTTCTATAGTTTAGGTACAGAACAGAGATGCCTTTGTTGAAGAATTTTTTAAATTAATCAAGGGGGTACACAAGCATTCGTGATTATGTTATCAAAGGGCATTATATGTACGAGTATATTGCTAACTAGAAAATTGCTCCACTCATCAACCATCAGTCCAACAAGGTTGACAGCAGGACAGCTTGCATTTTTCCATTTAAAATTAGTCGAGAAATTCAGAAACAGTGAGTCTCTTCTCCACACCATTTGTCACAGATTCTTCTGACAACTATAAAATGAGCCCAATTTTTATGCAAATATAATTATAGAAACGTTATCTATGTACATTTTGCCGCCTTTAAACCTTTAAACAAATTAGCAGGTGGCATGCTGGGAAAAATTCCCGTATCAGATGAAACACAACAACAGGATTTTATAAGGAAAGTAGTTACTCGGAATTGCAAAACTAATTTTCAAAAAAGATTAGCCCTTGGTTGGGTGGGAATACACAGACCTCCTCCATACAAAGGCTTTATTGAAGATGTCTGGTGGTACCGCAGCCAGTTGAGGCATGCAGACTTTATATATTTTGTTTATATTTCTGGAGACTGTTAAAAGTGGAAAAACTGGGATTTTAGTTAGTACCTAAGCTGTTTTGGTATTCAGTTAATGTCACATTCTAATTATTTGCCTAATAACATTCTAATTATTTAAGTTAATATGTGGAAGATCGTTATTTCTGAACCACTGAACCAAGAAAAGCTTCGTTTGTTTGTGATATATATTCCTAAATTCTGACTTTAGCGCAATGTTCCCATGGGAAAAGTATAAGGCATTATATCCTATTAAAAGTAGCTGCCACGAAAAGTCTAATTTATATAAAAATTGGAAGCCAAAATAACTTTGGTGGTTATCGGCTCTGACTTACCTAGATGCAGTGTAGATGCAGCCCAGCATATTTCTGCTAACACGGTATGCATAAGAAAACAATAACGCAATATCCCTTTGCAATGACGAGTGGTAAATTGGGAATTCTGTTGCTATGTTTTATGTTGTGTTAGTTTTACTAAACCTCACTTGCCACGTCAGTAGTTAAGTTATTCCAAAATTATAAGTTCTCTCTTTTAATGTCATCATCCTCGTTTATACAGCCCGTTGATGAAGGAAATAAATTTTCCTAAATCTTGGTAGGTAAACTTTGATTAGCCCAGATTAATCGACCGAATTCCCAATTTATCACTCGTCATTATAACTGTCGTAGAATACCTTCTATTTTTATTTTATTTTTTTGAAATATTACGATATTGATAACATTCAATTATTGAAATTGAGTATTGGGCATAGGTTTGGTACCCGCACTAAACTAAACATACCATGAATCAAAGAATGAATTTATAAAACCATATAACGTTTCATGTGAAAGCATCATGAGCGCCAAGTTCGAAGGAGAAGCTGCCATATAATATCTGACTCGGTAATGCTCTTTCTCTCTCAAATATTCGTAGCTTCGAAAATTATTAAGAAAAAAAAATTGATGACCATAAATGTGTAAGGTGCCAGCGTCAGCACATCTTCGTAACTAGAAAGGGTGGTGGAAACTGTTCGATGACTGGTTCAATTTTATTCAATTTTTACTGAACATTATTAAGAGTAACCGTTAAGTGACTTTTTTATAACATTTGCTAAAAAAAATATTTTTCAACATTTTCGTAAAATGAGAAGAAAATCAGTTTGATTGTCATGTGTAACTTTCTCTTGAAGTATTACAGAGCAACTATAAAAATTAAGTACCTATAATAATTAACGTAATTATCCCAATTTCGCGCCTAATTAATTAGACCTTGATGAGTTCGATCTTGCTGGATGCGGTATAATTGCGCGGGAGTCTGGTGATGGGCACGGCGCGGCGTATCCGGCAATTTCCTGCGAGATGAGATCGATAACGCAAAGTGTCGCGCGGAGGAGCTGATTAGCGGCGGCAAGGGGCGGGACGGTCAGCAGCGCCGCGACGCGCCGACGTCGGCCGGTGACGTCACCGCGTCCCCTCCAGCTTCACTCCACGGGCCCTCACAAAATGGTTACTGCGCCAGCCGCCGCCGAAGCGAGGAGTGTAGAAACATGTCTAATGAGGATTTCTTATGCGAAAATACAGAACCGGAGCGGGAGGATTTCATGTTTTTTTTTAGACGAAATGAATTATTGCAATAGACTTATACTAGAATTAAAAATAAATGTATCTACAGCTGATTTTTAAATAAATGAATCAGATATGAAATACAACGTAAAATTTCCATACTTGTACTTGTCCCAAGAATGTAGGGGACAAACGTCTAAGGTGGAATATTTACTTGAGTTTAAGACAAAAAATCTTGATGAACCCTTTCTCTTTAGTAAGTAGGTATTAACGAAGTTACTGGGTGTTAATGTTACAAAAAAAAAAAAATTTTGTATAATTAAAAAAATCCGAATTTTTTTTTATGACTACTTGAACCAGTGACGTATGGTATTATAGTGGTTCAACTTGTGTGACCCCTCAATTTTTACGACACCAAATAAATTGTGGTTTTGATGTATTTTATTGAAGACATTTCTGGTACAAAAAAGCATGGTTTGGTGGTTGAATTTTAAACAGTTTTTGAGATGTGCACAATTGAATAGGTCATTATTTTCATTATTAAACAAATGACATTTATAAAAATAAAAAAAAATAAAAAAAAGTTGAGCTCATAGCGGTGGGAAACGTGACTACGATTGGTCGGGGGTTTGAAGAAGCAGTGACGAAAAACCTATAACTTTTTTCCTTCTCGAATATCTAAATTGTATACATCTCAAAAACTGTTGAAAATGTACATAACAAACCTTATGTACTTTCTGTACCATAAAGGTTAAATTATAATTTGGGTAAAATATGTCAAAACCAAAATTTATCTAGTGGCGTTAACATTTGAGGGTACAGCAAGCTGAACCCCTTTCTACCGTCCCTGGTTCTTGCTATGCACAGTTATAATTATTATTGCTGTTATATTAGACTAATTATTACTAAAACAAAAAAAATCATAAAAAATATTTAGCCGTAGTTATACTTACAAAAAAATTTATTTATTTTATAACATTTAACATCCTGTAACTTCGTTAATATACTCAATTTACAGGGTAAGTCCGCACGGAAAAAACATTACGGTATTCTGAAAGAGATACCCTTTGAACCAATGATATCTTATACTAAGTATTCCTCGGACATAAGTATCCTTCAAACGAATAGAGGTCTATCATTGGTATGGACTGGGTCAATATCATTGATTCAAGCATAAGCAGTCATTGGATTTAATGGAACTCCTCAATTATAAAACTTCATTGGTTGCATTTTAGTCCTTTAATCTGTTTTACGATAAGTATTATTGGTTGAAGTTTAATATTTTGTCGTTAAAACAGCACTTCTTTTAGATGCCAGTTCATCATTTTGTTGAAGTAATTATAGTTATTATTATTGTTACTACTACTATAGTTCTGATTCAATCATATATACCCGTTGAAGTATTCATATATTATTATTTGATTTTATTCTATTTTTAATTGTTTCAATAGTACAACTAAATTTGTTTTTATTTATAGCGTAATTGATTTAATAATAGCTTTATATTGATACGAATTCATCATTTTATCGATTTGAAAATAGGTAGGTACCTACTTCTCTTCAGGCTTAAAATGAATTATTCGTAGAAAAAATATTTTTTTTTATAAAAGACTTGGGACACGTCAACTTAAACTACCTATTTATTTTGCATTTTTTAGTCTCAGTTTGAATTTTTATCCTTATCACTTTTCGTAAGCCAGACAAAATATTGAAATTGACGTGTCAGAGCTTCCTTTAAATAATTTTAAATAAATTTAAAATATTATAAATAAATAAATTTAAAAAATATTATAAATCAATTTTAAAAACATTTAAAGAAAGCTCTGACACGTCAATTTCAATATTTTGTCTGGCTTGCGGAAAGTGATAAGGATAAAAATTCAAACTGACACTAAAAAATGCCAAATTAAAGTTAAAGTTGACGTGTGACGTGTCCCAGGTCTTTTATAAAAAAAAATTTTTTTTACAAATTATGCATTTTAATCCACAAGAGAAGTAGACATAAATATTATAAATAATATTATATCACTTATTATACTTACCTCACGTAGATCCTGGTTTCAAGAGAAAATGTAAATTTTCGTGGATGATAAAATTGTTTCAAGGGGAAAATGAATTATCTATCAAAGAAGTACAATAAATGAGTAAAAAATAAACTTTATTTTTTCATGATTTAAAAAATAATTACACAACAGGTACATTTAACAAAAATTAACAAAGATACAAAATACTGTATAATAGTACTTTTATGAAAAAAAAAACTCAACAATAATTATTACTAAAAATAAAAAATAAAATTAATTCTGTCAATAAATTAATTAATAAATTAATTCGGTGGATATTTTTGGCCAGCTCGTAACAGTGACCGTGCTAGTGTGGTGCTGATACTCGGTGACGCCAGCATCTGCTGATCAATGAAATGATTAGCGAAATTTGAATTTGACGCTAACTCTTGTTTAAATTTTTTTAGATTATAAATCTAAGTCGTGCTCCGACTTTCGGAATTAATTCCTTAATATTTTATACAGAAGATCCCAGAATAAAGGGGAAAAACTTCTAGGTAGCCAAACTTCAAAAAGAAAAATCACTTAATTTTAATGAAAAAAGTGTTAACCTTAATGAACCTACCCTCTAAATTGAGTAATGAGGAATTTATACGGAGTTAATGTTCTAAAACAAATGAAATATTTTTTCATAAAACTCTAAAAAAAATTTGGAATATTTCTTCGTGAAATTGTGTGCGCCGTTTTCTATTATTTATTATAATTTTTTATTATTATTACGTATTATTATTATTTGTATTATTATAAAACGAAGCATTTGCGGACCCATTTGTTTTCATGAGTACCTGTCAGAGAATAGGTCATCAAGTGTAGATTAAAAAACTCAGTGGCCCCTTACCCTATGGTGAATAATACCTAAATCTTTTCAAAGGTGGAAAAATATAAATCCCATTTCCCATTTAAAGAAATCAAAACGTGACGTGATGCATACAGCTCGAAAAGTGATGTTTTCATAAAATAGTAGATATTCAAAAAGATCATCAACATGTTGTATAGGTGTCCTACCAAGATGAGGCAGTCTTATTTTGTGAACCATTGGAAAACATTTTTAGCATATTTTTTTAATATGCATAGATACCTAGCATAATTTATATTGGAGTGACCAATATACAGAAGAGGGGGCTTCTCGAACTCCGTCAACTATACGCACATATTATATTACCCACTTATAGAGATACTTACAGGCTTTTTACTACACACCTAGATGATAGACGACGCCATGTTTTACACAAATAAATCTATACCTAAGATCTAACAAAATTTTAATTAAGTACCCACCCTAACTAGAATATATCAGATGTACATACATGCTTTCAAGATGGATGTGAAGAAAGGTATAGGCTATAATATACTTGTAGATATACTTACCGTTAAATTCTGGTATTAACTCTTCCAGGCACCACTCCTTCAGGAGATCTTTCCATGTTTTAAATTTATCTATATATGATGTAAAAAATACTCACTACAAGAATTTTGTACCGCATAATTGAAAACTTATGCCACTTTCTTCAATGTCATGGCGCGTCATTGCGTCCTACGGCTTGTAATACAATGAAGGAAATGATGGTAAAATAAAACGGAATATAGTTTGATTTTATCAGTTACAGCCATTTTCGTTTCAATGATAAGCGCAATTCATTCCATAGTATCCGCTTTTGAATGAACCCTATTATCATTTCCTTACAATCACAAAACATGTTGTGAGGAAAATTTGAACCCGTTAAATCAATCCTAAGATTCATTGAGCGCAGCAAAATAATAATATTGTTTTAGTATTTTTCTCTCTTTGATTCAATGATAATAAGGATTGAATCAAATGTGGAAACTTTTAAATGTAATGTGAGTTCATCATTCACTCAAATATAAATTCTTCATTCAGCTTAAAGAGAAATATTTCTTCAACCATGTGCAGATATATTTCGATTTCGTTAACTCGTGTATATTCAACTTGAAACTAGATCTTTCATTGTTTTAATTTTTTATAATTGAAGTGATGCTTATTGTGGTCGATTAAAGTGAAAAGGTCCAAAAATAGGACTATAATTGGAAATACGGTAGTAGTTTTTTCAGTGCGTTCATTAAGACTTTTTGTCTTAAAATCAAGTAAATATTCTACCTTAGAAGTTTGTCCTCTTTATTCTGGGACACTTGTATACTTTATGACAATAACCTTTTTCGTTCCGGATGGAAAGTTGACTATAGAAAATGACAATAAAAATAATCGTCGACAATAATTCAAGAATACTGAAATAATTTTAGTTTTAAAAACAATACAATGCACTAATTGCCAAAATGTACTCTTAAACACCTTTGAGAGAAAAATTGATTTTTACACGTTGAAGACGACGAGAGATCTTCTAATTCAGATTCAGCATGTAAGATAAGCAGAATATTTCCGCGCATGTTAGAAGTTACAAGCTTCCAGAACGGTCGAAATCCACATCCGGCGTGTATATAAGAGCACCGTAGCAGTAGCTACAGTTAGTTTGGTTAGTTAGTTAGCTTGGAAATTAGTAGAGGTTGGAGCACCACAGAGTAAAGAACAGAGTGAAGGATAAGAAGTTTGAAGCTTGTTCATCAGTGATTGTGACAGTATAAGTGGACGTTGGAAATAGTCTGTAGAAGTGAAGTGAAATTAGAGCATATACCTATGTTTATTTTAGTAGCGTGATGTGTAAAGAAGAACAAGTTGTGCTTAGTAGAGTAGCGTGTGTAAAGAAGAAGAACTGATTATTTGGACTTTGGAGGTTCATGTTATTGTTGTTTTGACTGATTTAAATAAAGACCAATAATTATAAACAATAATTGTAAGAGCTTTAGTTTGAAACAATCAGGAAGAACGTTTCAGTATTATCAATCAGACGGCATGAACCTCAGAAATAGTAACTCATACTAATGATGTTAAATAATGATGATATTTCATTAAAATTGTTTTCATCGTAGGTGTTAAATTTTAAAAGATAAGGGTAAAACTCCAATTTTCTTGAACCATCCTATATCTAGGAATATTGTCACTACCAAAATGGCCTCTTACTTTTTATAATAGGAAGGTGTATTGGTAGGTAATAGGAAAATCTTATTATTACGTTTTCATAAGTATGCGTGAACTATACAAAACGATTATTCTTTCACTTTGAATATTATTCTTTTGACTGAGAATCAAGAGTTTTGCAATATGTTATTCCGAATTAAAGTTGTAAGGATCATTTCCGAGCCATAATATCGTATTTAAAAAAAAAAAGAAAAGATTCGAATCTTCAAACACCTAAAACAGTTCCCGGAACTCGATAATTTGTTGATTAGATTGCTTTGAAAACTTCAGGATTAATCTGATCTTCAATCCTAAAGGAGTCCGGTTCTGAAGTCAGGAGCGAGCTGATAGAAGGAGCCGGCAAGGGTCCGGCGACCTCCTGCAGAGTGAGATGGATGCAAGTCCTTAAGAGAGAGAAGCCAGTTCGAGTGAGTTTTGTCTTTCTAAATGTTATTAAAAGTCTCGGGATAGATGAGAAAAATTATAGACCTTTGAATTCCCCCGAATTGTGCCTTATATAATCAAAGAGATGCTGTTTCTTTTACGTAGCGTTTTACTCCACGGAGTTTCTTAGTTTACTCAACATAATGAGATTCGTTTAATCATCGGAGTTATTATTACGGAAAATCAGATCTTCCAAGAAGTAGGTTATTATGCTCATGAAGGCAGAAAATGTGAGCATTATAAAATATAAACTGACTTTACAATTATTTTTTATAAATTATTAAGGATTTATATCAAAAAATATTACAAAGTACCTAATGTACCTATTCTATTTTTTATGAAATAAAATGGAAATTTAAGGCCCGTATTCACAAAGCGTTTCTGTCCTGTAATATCTCGAAAATAATTAAATAAATGGGATGGAGATATGCAGTTTTTATGCGTTAGAGTGAGATATGGGTATAGTTGATTACGTAATTATTTAGGAAATTATCGTTTGTGAATACGGCGGGCGATGGAATGATATGCTGCAATAATAATTGTTATATTCAAGCTATACCTACATAATAACACAAAAATTATGTATTATATATAAGTTATTGATCTTATAATAATGATAATAATAATTTATACTAAACAATTTTATATTCCTATATAAGAATACATTATGTCCCATAATATACCTATGTAAGTACCATCTTTATAACTCTTTAAAAATATGAAGAACAACAAGAACTTACTATTATACCTACATATACCAGAAGTAACCAGGTATTTTATTTCACTTTACATGCACGTGAGGGTAAAGATTACGACGACATAAAATCTTCAAGTAAAAGAGAAAAGATTCCTGTTCCTTGTATAAGCGAAATTAGATCTCCCTGGTCTAATAATTAATCTTAAGTTCTCACAATTTATTTATTTTCCAAAATGTGTTCTTAATGTTCTCAAAGTCAAAGTGGTCTCACTATCAAGTTTTTTTTTTTAAATTAAAGTTTTTTTCTTATTCATAATAGCTTACTATGTAGTTATCTCATAATCAAGGGCACTAATTTTTATAATTATTATTAAAACAATAAAACATAATGAAAAAATACAGAATGATTCGCATAAGAACCGACAGAGGCGTGTAGGGGGCCCCAAAATAACGTAACTTTATCTCCATACTAAGTTGCACCCCTGAGAAGTTAGGGGTACAACTAAGTTGTATATTCAACTGAGAAAAGGGATTCCAAATTTCGAAAAAAATTAATATTTCAGTTATACTTCTAGCTTATAAAAACCACATTTAGAACAAAGTGTATATGTACCAAGAGCATTTATTAACGACAGTAATTAGAGTTAAATTATGGCATTGGAAAGGGTTGATAAAGGGATGATTCACCCTTACAATGCAACATATTTTTTTTAATCCTTTCGCGGATTTAAGAAATTGTTACCTTATTTTATGGAGAATTTAATTCACAAACGTTAAAAAAAACGAAAAACTAAAAAAAAATTGCAATTATATGTACCTATAATCTAATCATCGGAAATTTCGAAGTCGTTTTTTTATTCTAAAATTTTTTTCTTTTCTTGTTATTTTTCGAAAATATTTGTCATTTTCAACTTTTTTCCTGAAAGAACCTGACATTTTTTTTTGGTGACATTTCGACTTTGAATTTTAAATGATTTTAAATAGCGTAGAATTGCAAATCTTTTGTTTAGTTATTCGGATTTTTGTTGAACACAAAAAAGTTTTTGGAAAAAATAAGCTTAATAAAACTTTTAGAATATAATTCCCCATAAAATGAAGTTAAATCGGCAAACAGGCTAAAATTATATGTATTATTTTATGTTAAAAAAAAATAAAAAATTTCTCAAACATTATATTATTTTGAGGGTGGGCATCATTCCTTATAGACCCTTTAAGCTTCTTGCTATGCTGTGGGTACGCACAAACCGTGTACCAAATTTGGTTTTTCTAAGTAGAAACGTAACTGAATTATTGATTTTTTATTGAACTGGAAAAAAAAAAGGGTAAATAGGTGTAACCCAATTTCTCCGACAGCGTTATCTAGAACGTCCTGGTGCTCGTAAATCACTACCAAAATATCCAAAATATATAAGTCCAAATTGTGATACATAATCACCGCTTAATTAATGTACAGATCCATCACTTGTGTCCACTCCCAAAATAGAAGTTAATTTTAAAGATAAAAAATTGCTAAAAACCTGTAAAGTGGTGGTAAAGTGAAAAAAATTCGATTTTTCTTCAATACATTGGTAGAAATCGATTAATAAAATCTAAATCTCTGGAAAGAAATATCAAAAAACTAATTACAAAGCCTTAAATAAAATACATAAAATATGGAAATGACAGGTAAAATGATTGTATAGTCCAATAAAGTCTAAAAAGTCATACGTATCGATTAAGAATACACATCCTTTTGATAGTTCGATTTATTTTGTTTCATATACGTGGTTTTTATAGTAACCGCCCAGTTGTCTAAACACTCCATCCCGCATAAATAAGTATACGTCAACATTGGTTTTGAATGAGAATTAAATTAACAGCACAAAGGATAGAGTGTCATTACGTGAATAAATTTTCTGTGGTTGTCAGTGGCTCTCAAACTGACGTAAGCGGTTCAATTTATTGTTTGAATGATTCCTTCAATAATTTACGCTCGTTCACAACTTGACAATTAACTGTTTGACATTTTCTGGTGAAATTAAAAATATTAATTCGGACGGTTAGTGTGACGTCACATCTGACTTTTTAAAGTTAATCCTACTATAGTAATAAAAGTGACCAATCATCTAAATGGGGTTGGTCTATCATAGATCCTAAGTAAACATTCGGAACAATTGCAATTCGCGCTCAATGGCACTTTACCTTGGGTATTCTTCTGACTGTTCAAGGAATAATGGAAGAAAACTTTACCCTCTTCAGATTAATGGTCAGTTCTATTGATATATCATAATATATCAATATATTACCTGTCATTTACATATTTTATCTATTTTATTTTTATTACTTTATTTTATTAATTTTATATTTATTAATACTATTTTTTTAATATTTCTTTTCATCAATTTTGATTTTATTAATCGATTTCTACCGATGTATTGAAGTTGAATTTATTTTGGTGACTTTACCACCCAAATAAGAGTTTTTTATCGCTGGTGGTCCAAGGAAAAAAAACTAATTAATCAAACTAAATACCATATTCTAGTGCCGTATAATAATTACAGAAATTTTCAAAGATTATAAAATTTTCATCTATAAAATTAACCTCTATTTCGGAGGTGGACATAAGTGATGGACCACCCTGTACTTTTAACGACATAAATATTGAAGTCAGCATATGACATTTAGCAAAAAAAAAAAAAAAGTTTTTACAACGTCGTTGACAGAGGTATTAAAAAGAAGTGAATCCAGAACAAATCCCTCTTGATCGAGCGGCGCTCACCTAAATGAAAAAAATATAATAATGAAACATAATAATTTAAGACCGAAATCCTGGTAGCTACACAACAAATTGACTTCTGTCAGCGATATACTCCCAGCTTCTAAACATCGTAAAAGTAGGTACCCAAGATAAAATAAAGTGACATAATTTGAACAAACGTACCTACGTTATCACTAAAAAAAACCTATTAGGAGGTAAACAACGCGAACTTGCTGCTTACCATCAGAGTTCCTTGCTAACAAAGTTCCTTACCATAGATTTGATCTTCAAAAATGTTCAAAATAAAAGTACATCCAGTAAAATTAAGTTGCCCAAAAATTGACTCTTTTTAAAGTTTATAATGAGTGAAGCATACTGAATATACTGAAAAAAAAATTGGTTGCTAAAAATGGTATTTACAAAAATACTTTATCAACTGATAAATCTTTTTTTAGGGAAAAGTTCAAGTATGATTCAATTGTGGAAAACAAATGATCGAATACCTGGTGCGTTTTTAAGAAAGAAAAAAAAATAAAGAAACATGAATAATCTCTACTGTAGTCGGGATTCCAGTAGAATTTATTTCCGTATCTTCACAATAAGGAATTATTAGTATATACTCATTTATAGTTATTATCTATTGTTATTACAAGAAGTTTTATGGGTGGTAAAAGTGTTGGAATCAATTTACACTAGTCTTCCAAAATTTTAAAATAATTATTTGATTTGATTATACTGCTAAATTATTTTAGGAGATTATTGCTAGAAAAAAATGCTCAGCAAGTGAATTCCAATACGCCCATAATATTTATGGGTAAACGTAGGAATATTCTGAGGAATATTGGATAATCCTATTTTAGGTCTAGCCGGATAAGGTCCAAAAATTTAAAAATTCTGCACACCGCGCGTTTCTCCTACTTAAAAACAATAATTAATAATAAAAATAACTTAAACCTGACCATGACCTGCTCTTTTGCGAGTCACAATTTAGTAGGTCAGAAGTCAGATTTTTGTATTTTTAAATTTCACCACAACATTACATTTGTATACTAATGCCCATATTCACAAACGATAATTTCCTAAATAATTACGTAATCAATTATCCCCATCTCATTCTATTGCAAAAAAACTGCATATCTCCATCTCACTCATTTAATTAATTACGTAATTATTTGGGAAATTATCGTTTGTGAATACGGGCATTATACAGGGTGTTCTACAAGCTCTATGACAAACTTTGACAGATGGTAGGTTGCTTGATTTTGAACATTTTTTTTTTAATAAACATGAGTCCGATTCGTTTTTGTTTAGAAGTTACAAGCATTTAACCTTTATTAACAATCAACAATAAAAATTTAAATTAAATGATAATCACAAAACTTAATTAAGACTATAAAAATTGTTCGAAATGTCCACCCTGCTCAGCTTGAATGCAAGCCTCACATCGACGAACTAAAGATTCGGTCACTCGAAGAATGAGATATGGATCATTTCTTATTTGGTTAGCTGCATCTTGAATTCTTTCAAGTAACTGCTGATGGGTAGCGATTTCAACATGGTAGACCAGCTGCTTCATGTGTCCCCATAAATAAAAATCCAGAGGATTCAGATCGGGAGAACGAGGTGGCCATGATATTGGATCTCCTTGACCTATCCATTTATTCGGGAAATGTTCATTTAGCCAAGCAGCAACTTGTCTTCCTCTATGTGGTGGTGCACCGTCATGCTGATACCACATATTTTGAATAATATTGAGTTGCACGTCATCAATAAACTCTAAAAGGTCGTGTTCTAAGAAAAAATTACGATTCTTTAAATGCTTGTAACTTCTAAACAAAAACGAATCGGACCCATGTTTATTAAAAAAATATGTTTAAAATCAAGCAACCTACCATCTGTCAAAGTTTGTCATAGAGCTTGTAGAACACCCTGTATAGGCCGCGAAATCATTCTTTAACGTACAGAGGCCGCTTGCGACCGAGGCAAGGCAATCTTGAGGACGTTAAAGAATGACGCGGCTGCAGTATACATACTTTTTTTGCAATTGCATAGAATCCTTAATAATTATTCATGAAATTTTAAAAATAATAAAAAAAAAGACAACTGTTACGAAATTGAATTTTGCTGCCTCCATGGCATACGCGAAGTTGCTACTTCGCTTTCAATTGCACAAAATAAAAACAATTATACACGTAACCTTGTGTATTTATCTAAAGAGCTTTACAGATTAAGGTAAAATTGAGGATGTTTGGTAAATAAATAAAAAAAAAAACTGAATAAAATATCGGCCTTAGTTTTACATTTTTAGAGATATTATGTACTTCCTAAACGAGACCTTATCTTGAAAAAAGTTATTATTTTTTATACTTAAAATAGGTACCATTTTAAACATATCGTTTGATTTTGACTGTCCATTTACTAAAAATTATATATTTTTTAGTAGTCTTAGTTTTACATTTTTGAAAATACTTCCTAAACAGAGCCTCATCTTTAAAAGAGTTATTCTCTCTTTTATAATTAAAATACGATTCTATACGTTTCATTTTGGGTGTTCAGTTACCAAACACCCTAAACTCAAAAGTGACTCTTACAATAATTTTATAAACGATTTTATAAATCACTTAAAATTTTGTTCTACCTATAGCTCTGTGGAAAAAAACAATTCTCGATACTTGTGTGAATTTTACCAAAAATTTTACAGGGGAGCAGTCTGACTAATATTTGTCTTTCTTAATTTACCCCTAATTTTTTCCTAGATTAGCCACCAGTCACTATGTTTTTTTTTTCAATTGCCAGTTAACACAGGAAAATTATATCTCTTGCTATTTTTCTGGTTATGAAGAAGTTAGAGCACTATTTGTATATGTATTTATAAAAAAATGGTTTATTTTAAAACTCGGGCACTCTTTTCACTCTTTTTAAACATATACGTATGTTCTTATTAGTTTTGAATGGTAAAGCAGATTATAAATTTTTCATTATACGAAATAACAAAAAAAGACAGCAATGCATAATGCAAATACCTACATTTGTCGACACCCGTAAACGGTTAGAACACATACCCTTAACTTTTTTCGTCTTAAATTCACTCGAAAACTTATTCCGTTTTATATTTTTACTTACTGTGAAATATACTACCTATACCTATGAATAATTATTTATATTCAGATATCTAAACCTTTACAACACATACCCAAAAATAAAAAAGTAAATTAAAAAACAATCAAAATGAATGTTCAATAATAAAAATATAAATATTTTACTTATGTATAATATAGGGTTAGTGTTAAGTTAGTAGCAATTGTTATTTAAATAAAAAATAATTAAGTACTTATTTAATTATTTAAATAAAACGTACTTAACAAAATTAAAAGTCAAAAAAGCATAAAATAAAATAAGATAAATCATCAAATACCTTGTGTGTCTGAACGATGATGCTGGCTGTAACGTATGAAAGGTAAAAAACGACTAACTAACGTAGGGTTGTGTAAGTCAGCAGTTGCATAGGTGAACATAGAAATCGGAAATCGAATCATATCGATTGATTCCCTTGCTCTCGAAGCTTAGGATCGAAGCTGCAGCACAATAGAATTGGACATTCATAAAAAATACATCCCTTCATTTTTTTACACCCTAATGCGACCCCTGTTTTTTTTCACCCTCGGCTAAATGAGGAATTGGTTTCGTTCCCTCACTTATAAAATTTTCTACGGCGACTTAGGAAAAAACGTGTTACACATTGCATTTCGTCTAACGGCTGTTTTATGCGACTCGGGCGACGTTTCGCTCAAGCAATTTAGCGAGAAGTCTCATGAAGATTATATTCGACTTCATTTAACTCGGATTTATCGACGTTTTAATTAAGGACGAGTAGTTTTAATTCCCATTACTCCAGAGATTATTGAGTTAATTCCGCGGAAATTGATTCTGATAAGGCATTTCCATTTTAATTACGTTTTTACGGCGATTCTTCCCTATTTTATTAGTATAAAACTTTCTTTGCCCGTAAATCTTACCTCGCAGCTCGGAAGTCGGTAACTTATATTCATAAAAATCTATTTTCTGGATTAGTCATTATCGCTTATAGTATAGGACCTAGATATAGAATGTATGCATATGGTGAGGATTAATTATTTATTAGCTAATTATGTATAATATGTTTATTCTTAACATCTTGATACTGAGACAAATGACCTCACGAAAATAATAAAAACATGGTATTAGGGTATTTAATAGATATAGGACGTCAGGGGACATATTCTGTTACAAAAAACTGACTGGATCTATTATTATTCATCGGTATAATAGGTACCTACTTAAGTAAGCAAGAAGCGCAAGTATTCAAATCCTAAAAATTCTGAAAGGGCTTAAAAATTATTATTAAAATATATAAATAATCTGGTCCAACAACCATAATTAAGGTACCAAGAGTGTAGGAAAATTGCCGATAATTCTGGAAAAAAAAAGTTGTGTGTTTAGTGAGATCCTTTTCGTCTAATTTTCTAAGCTATAAGAGATCGTCTTTTAGAGAGGAAAGCAGAGAAAACACACAAGAGAGGTTCGAGAAAATATTGCCCGGAAATATTTCAGCAGATGAGGTTCAACGAACATGTTTTTCATTTATGAAATTAACAATGTGTACCTATAATGCCATTTAATTAATTAATTTCGAGCTATTACTGATAGATTGTAAAGCGAGCTGTAAAACTTTATAACTAGAGTCATGACGAGGTACTGTTCAAAAAAAAATAATTGCAAAAATGCCTCAAGTTATTACCTACCACAAACTTGGTTTAAGGCTGAGACTTTGGATCATTCAAGTGATTATTTTGGATAATCGATCATTTTTGCACCCTGAAGAACATCCAAAACTTTACGACCGTTCATTTGCAGACCTAATAATTGTGTCAGAATTAACACTTTTTGACGTATGAACGAAAACACCATTCTATTAATTATCTAAAATAATAGTTTTTCAAAAATATTCTAAAAATGACATCACTGTAGGTATACTGTTTCAAATTCATGACCTTTAAACGACTATTATATACAGGTGTCCCAGCTTATTCGAAGCGGTCTCTGTAGGCCAAACGATGGACTTTTTCAAAAAACTTTTTGAAAATTCAAGTACAAAATCACAATGGCCATAATTTAAAATTATTTTGGAGTATACAGAGTGTCCCATATGACAGTGGCATATCAAAGTTATGTTTTTTTAAATGGAATGCTCCTATGTTATTGCATTTTTAGATTGTCTGGGAAGAGAAAATAAGATTGGCTTTTACGGTTGGTGTTTAAATTCAGAAGTTTTTGAGTTATAAACAAGTGAAAATCGTCAATTTTCAAGTTCAACGCCCTGCACAACGAAAACGGCTGAAGATAGAGAAAAACGGCTTACATGTCCCTATTTTAACTTTTTATGTACAATCCTATGGTATAGAAACATTTGTACTTTCTTTGATTTTTTTATTTGGCGACGCGTGGAGAAATCTCTGAATTTTTCAAATTTTTTATCACCCTGTATAAACATTTCATCTACATCATAGGATAGTACATCAAAAAGTAAAATAGGGACATGTAAGCCGTTTTTCTCTATCTTTAGCCGTTGTCGTTGTACAGGGCCTTGAACTTGAAAAATGACGATTTTCACTTGTTTATAACTCAAAAACTTCTGAATTTAAACACCAACTGTGAAAACCAATCTTATTTTCTCTTTTCAAACAATCTAAAAATGCAATAACATAGAAGCATTCCATTTAAAAAAACATAACTTTGATATGCTCTGTACACTCTGTATACTCCAAAATAATTTTAAATTATGGCCATTGTGATCCTGTACTTGAATTTGCAAAAAGTTTTTGGAAAAAGTTCATCGTTTGGCCTACAGAGACCGCTTCGAATAAGCTGGGACACCCTGTATACCTTAAATAATCTACTAGTGCTAGAATTCGGTAAAATATTTTTTTGGATAGCACAAAGGCAGAAAATGACCATTAGGTTCTGAAAAAATCTTGTAAACAGTTCTATTTTAAAACATGCGACCAGATCCCAAAAGTGTAAAAAGTTTCAATTTAGTTACTCGCAGGTGTTAATTTCCATTTTATGGGCGCTGTTTTGAAACAGCGGCAAAGAGTGTGATGTGATGGAACGGTAACAGAGAATTTTTAAATTTTTTCGAATTTTAGAACAGATATAAACTTGACTGTAGTTGCTTTATTTTTATACTTCTACAGCTTCTGAGAGTGACTGCATTTTCAGTGTGATATCAATTTAATTACAATTATTAGATACAAATACAGCATTAATAAAAAATATAGGTATCTTGCATAAAGGACCACAGGCTCAGCTTTTCGAATTTTGCTTTTGTGTAGGGGTTATAAAGGAATAATTAAAAGAGTAATCTATACAGGGTTAGAACTATTTAAAGGGCCACAACAGGGATATCTTAAATCATTGAAGATACGAGGTCGGTTAAATCAGAGAAAAGTTGCGCTATTTTGTGACCATCTCGAATCCGTTAAAACATGCAAGATATCTGTGGCCGTTCCTGAAATATCCTGAAAAAACTGAAAAATCGAGATTTCTTGTTTTCGTCATATCTTTTTTGTTATTGGAAATTAATAAGTAATTTTTTGTATTTGCATAGGTAAAAATGTCTTAATGTACCTAATATAAAATTCTTTCTATTTTGCAAGTGGAATTTAATATTTATTGTGCATCAAACAACTACAATATATAAATTCAAAAATAAGATTTTTATACATTTTCAAACAATAAATATTAATGAAAGTACCTATCACGATATCGTCCAGACGGTGTTTGGTTTCAGAAAAATTCACAAACAGGCAATTATTTCCTATACCTCTTTTGAGAATTTTTTATAATCTAGACGCTCTTATTTACGATGATTTTGGATTCTTTTTATCTTTATATTTTGCCTTTCAACCCATCCATTATGAGACTTTGCTACAGATATTAATTATGATGAAGAATAATATAATATTATATTAAAATGAATGAGAATCAATTATTAACGAAACGTGAATCTGCTATTGTAATCTAAAAATTAATGCGAAACAAGCACAAAAATACCATTATACAGGAATAAAATTCCTGTGAAGGCTTGGAGAATGCAAATCTAGTATTTTTTACCCTAACGAAGGCACCCTCGCTTTTTTTCACCCTCAGTCAATGTGCAGCAGCCCAGTTCAGTCGAGGGAGCCGCTTTAAATTCTATTTGGGTAAAAAATGCGCATGACAAAACTGGCGAACTCCAATCTTCCCTAACTTGAAAAAATCTATAATGGTGTATATGTGTATATAAGATATGCTAGTTAGAAGGAACGAAAAGAAGTTTTGATTACTTCATTCGCGAGTTTTCTGCTCTACTCTCGTCATTTCGCACAGAATGCGCTTCTTTCTCTGTTTTAAAAGCTCGACGTCAACTCTATAAAACTTCTATGAGCCTCTCTCTCGCTCACCTATATATACTTCGCTTCGAACATCCTTGCTCCTCATATCGGTTCATTTATTTTTTATCTAAGGTATTAAAACTTGAAAACATTATAATTGAAAAACCAATTCAGAGTTTACAAACAAAATTTAACTTTTGATATAATTCAGCATGTAATCTGCTGAAGAGGTAGCAATTTGGGACATGAC
The DNA here is from genome assembly GCA_910589415.1 of Malachius bipustulatus. Lineage (NCBI taxonomy): Eukaryota > Metazoa > Arthropoda > Insecta > Coleoptera > Melyridae > Malachius > Malachius bipustulatus. The sequence goes on along the minus strand of OU342630.1, from coordinate 82,381,879 downwards.
AAGTTGGTAATAATTTATCTGATTACGAAATATTGGTGCTAATGAAATTTTATTCATTAATTAAATTCTAATAAACAAATTATAGGGAGTAGAAAAAGAATCATAAAAAAAGCTCAAGAAAAATTTAAAAATATCTTACACTTACGATTTTCTCCTGCAGAACGAAGGCACATTAATATAACCAAATATAACATTACAAATATACAGGGTGCTTCGCATAAGAACCTAAACAGAACAGAGGCGTATAGAGAATCCAAAAATATAGTGCTCTATACGCATCTTTATTGTATAACAAGTTGTACTTCTGAGAAGTTATAGGCCTTGAAAAAGGAGTTCAAAATATCGAAAAAAATCAATATCCCAGTTTTGTATACTTGAACTTATAAAAACCAAATTTGACACACGTTGTGAGTGTACCAAAAGCATTCATAGACAGTAAATAGAGTTAAATTGTAGCATTATAAAGGGTAGATAATAAGGGATGATGGACTCTTAAAATAATTTCTTAACCCGTCGGCCGATTTAAGAAATTATTGCTTGCTTTATTTTATTAGGAATTGAATTCTTAAGCTTTTGTTCTTCTTGCTATTTTTCAAAAAACTTTGTCGTTTTCTACCTGAATGACTAAAAACAACTATTGCAGTTGTTGTGTTAAAAATAATGGAAAACTGAGAAATTGACTTTTAAATTAAATGTCAAAGTTGACGATCAGGAAGAAAAGTTGTAAACGACAAGTTTTTTGAAATATAAAAAGAGAAATAAAAGTTTGAAAATGAAATTTCCCATAAAAAAATTAATAATTTTAAGGAGACATTTTAAGGAAGCATTTTTCGTAAACATTGCGGCAACGATTCTCATTCAATTCGCGATGCAGGTTCAATTCGACGTAGCTGAGAAATTCCCCATATTCTCGTGCTGATGACGCTCTTAGTTTCTTTGTGGCTGGTGCTGATTTTCATTTTGGGGACTGTAACTTCTCAGAAGAGGCTTGAATTTTTTTAATTAGAGCCCTCTTGTAAAATAATCAATGAATCTCTGCTTGAATTATGCTGCACTGATTAATAAAACACCCTGTATATTTGTGTAATTATACGGCACGGGTTGATTAAAAATGCAATCGAAGTGTCACATTTTGATAGCAACAATAAGAAATATTAGTGTTAGCGCTATAAAATACTATTACTTATACCTATTCGTTTAACTCGTGCCTTATTCAGGAATTTATTTGAAGGTACGAAATTTTATCTACGAACTGCGCGATCTCGTTGATTAAAATTTCAAACTTGACTGGTTTTTCCTATATACCTAGATGTGATCTGGATAAATTATTTTCCAATATCAAACGTTATCTTCTAAATCTGTTCCTATTGTAAAGTTAAATTTAACGTAGATTTTTAATACAGCTTTTATATATTTTCCCCCAAAGAAGCTTGAAATCTCCTGATGCGTTTTAGTTTAGATAAAAAGAGGATTGAGTAATAACTAAGTTAGTGAAGGTTTTCTTCTTACTGCGGATATATCTGCCTGTCTGTAATCGAACATAGCTGTAACTGTCATGAGCTTTCAAGTATAAAAAGCTCTACACTGAGCTTTTAAAGTTTACGCATGAACAGGCCGGAGCGAGGAGCCGGGGAGTTGTGTATGTCCCGTCAGAAAGCCCGGCGTCATCCACCAGCGAGTGATGTCGAGCCCCTCTATCCCGATTCCAGAAGTTTGTTTTATCATATATGGCCATATATTTGTACTTAGCTTCCCGATTGAAATACATTATAGAGGACTTTGACAACTTAAGAAACCAATTTCTCACCTCGATTTAATTTTATTTCGTATTCATGCAAGAGTTGACTGCGCGGTCATGCGGAAGCTTCACACACATGATGCCCGCTGACTAAATTACACGTTTGCGTGGAGAACAACAGAAATACAGATACAATAAAGATTTCAAGAAAAATAGGTTTCGGTTAAAATTTCAGGGAAATTGTTTTGCAGCTTCTATAATGCTGTTTGGAGGTGTATGAATTTCTTTGGCACGTGGACAACATCGATATTGCCATTTATATTAAGTACTTCATAGCTAGAGAACACGTGGGTAGGTATAAGTTACAAGTACAGAATCTGAGAATCTCTATTATTCGGTTAGAATTTTAATTAGAAGTAACGCCGCCGATGAGATATTTTTTAATTTCACCTAATCAGTATGGGTGAGATTTTTCGGCTTCCGCGTGTCTTGATAGGTGAAACGTCACCCTTATCCAGGGTTTTGGATTCTATTGATCTGTTTTTTCACGAACAAAGTACCTATACACATAAAAATTATGGATTTAAATTTTGACACAGATATAAGTATGCAGGGTTATCCTGAAAAAGTGCGAAAAATTTTAGGTTTAGAGGGTTTTTTGACTCATTGTAATGAAAAAAGGTAACGTGACTGCAATTTTTTTGACCCTAAATTTCCGATACATGTTTTGAAACGTCCAAAACGAGTTTTTCATTGTAAATGGTCCTTTTGCTTGAAAACGGTTCACGTCAGCAATTACGAGCAAGAGTAGGTATCTTTTCTGTGTATAAATATACTAATAATTAGTTTGCATTAAAAAAGTGAGTAATATCAATGGTTAAGATATGTAGAAAAGCTGAGCGCTGTAGTTCAAACGATTCCAAAGATTTAACAAAAAATGGGAAAAAGTGTGTCTTTGACACCATTTCTTTGATGAGAGAAAAACTTTATTGAATAAAGTCGACTGCCCATTTAACTTGGGTTGCATTAATACACAGCATATCGATCAATCAAAAAAAATGACATAAATATTAAAAATTGTAACATAAATAATAATTAAAGAACATTAATTTTAGGAATAAATGTGTTTGTTTATGATTCTGATGGAATCTATTAAAATTTGTTCAGAAATTTCGTTAATTATTTCTGAGTTCAGGTTAAAGCGATTGAAGAATTCAATTACACTTTTACCGATTGTACCACGACTACCAAACCAAAGGCCGATGACTTCCCATTTGCGCATGCCAAAACTTGGTGAATATTTGCTCTGGTAAAAATTAAAACATTTTTCATAAATATTCTTTTTTTCTAATTGAATTTTATCATCTTGATGACAGTCATTACTTTCAAAACGAATTGTAGGGTCGATAATAAAGGCAGAGTCTGTTTTTGGATCAAATGCAATAATATCACTTAAGCGATTAAGACCATCAGTGTCTACGGCGTGTACTTCTTCATAGCATACAAATTTTTTCTCTTTTAAAACTTCAGTAATTCGGTGTTTAACATTATGATTTATAAAATTATTTTTTATATTATAAAAAACGATGAATTTAGAGACCCACGTTTATAGAAACTTTTTTTCTTAGAATAAGCTAAGGAACCAACCCCTAAAATTTTTCTCACTTATACAGGGTGTCTCTGAAAGGTGCGGAAAAAAAGCTACCACAAATTCCTGAGGCCTAAATAAGCCGATCTAACCCAATTTATCTCCGTCCAAAAGTGGATGATTTCGGAGATACAGGGTGTCAAAAGTTCAATTTGGTTTCCGTTTTTCTTAAATAACTTTTTTAATAATTGGTGTATTTTCACAATATTCGGCTGAAGGGGCTTTTGTGGGGTGAAAAATTAAAAACTGCAATCATTTTTATTGTAAAATTTAGAGGGCGCCACCTGCGGTACCTTGAACACATTCAAAACAAACTATCTTTTTTGGGCCACTCTGTATTTAACTTTTAAATAAAAATTCTTATTCTTCAACGTCTTTTCCCAAAAAAAGGCATACGTGGTAAGAGTTGATTTGAGCAGCCGTTTCTGATATATCTGGATTTAAGAAAATCACTACGTGCATGGCCAGGCCTAAGTAAGTAGTTATTAGTAATTATTGTAATAATTAAACACAATTTGAAGCGAAGGCATTGAATTAAAATTATTTTACTTAAAGGCCATACCAGGTTTCAGGTGTGAGCTACCTCTCACATATGCCTGTGGTGCGCGTACTGTTGAAGTTCACTCTTTTGGGGCCACCCTTTTTTTCGGAAGAGTCCGAAAGGCACTATTTGAGAAGTATTACGAGGCAGAGTACTATGCGGTGCTTTTCCATTGCCTTCCACAAGGTGCATCCCGATTTTGGCTCGAGTAGCACAACAAATACTTTTCGGCTGCTGGTGAGTTTCGAACCAAGGTTTACCGGCTGGTGGACGAACGCTCTATCCACTACACCACGGGACCCATTTAACGAATTTACATCAACGAGATCACTGTCACTATAAAGCAAGTAAGTAATTGGTGTCAAAGCGAATCTAAAAAAACAAATTTACTTTAGTAATGGCCGTACAGTATACTAGTGAAGAAATGAACGATATGTTATTGGTTTTTGGATATTGCCAAGGAAATGGTTTAGAATCTTGCAGATTATCAGTGAACGATTTCCGAATCGTCGTTTACCAAACCATAAAACCTTTAATGAAAGACGTCTTCGTAAAACAGGTAGGTTTACGCCTGTTTCTATTAATTAAGGTCGTGCACGTACGATTAGAACTCCAGAGGTTGAGGAAGATATTTTAAATAGGATTGAAGAAAATCCTAAACTCAGCACCAGACGATTGTGCTTAGAGCTAGGTGTATGCAAAGACACTGTTAACAGGGTGACCAGAGAATAATTACTGCACCCATTTCATGTTGAACTTTTACCCCATGATTATGAACCACGTCTAGCTTTCTGCCGGTTCATTTCCAAGAAGAATCAGGATAGGAACTTTACACAAGGAATTTTATTCACAGATGAAGCCTGTTTCACGCGGAGTGGCATAACTAATTTGCACAATGTACCGGGTGGGCATTTAAGAATGAACAGCGGCCATATCTTGGGAAATATTGATCCTACAGTTTCAAAATGAAAATTTTCCTGACATAAGTGACTATGCGAAATGCAATGAAAATATTTTCAAGATGGTCGCCCTTCCGGAAATACCGGAAGTTGACACCTACTTCGTTATTTTAACGGGGACACCCTGTAAAATATTATATTTTTTAAATGTCTAAAGAAATCGAATACAGGTGGTTTTCACCACTGGAATTTAGATTGAGCGGTTTATGAGTTATAAACAAGTGAAAATCGCAATTTTCCAACTTCAAAGCAGTGTAGAACTAGAACGGCTCAATATATCGAAAAACGGCTTACATGTCCCTATCTTAACTTTTTACAAGGTTCATACCATGTGGTTTGAATTTTTATACAGGGTGATGAAAATTACCAGATTTTTCATCACCCTGTAGAAAAATCTAAACTACGTAATAGGATACCTTGTAAAAAGTTAAGATAGGGACATGTAAGCCGTTTTTAGATATATTGAGCCGTTCTAGTTCTACACTGCTTTGAAGTTGGAAAATTGCGATTTTCACTTGTTTATAACTCATAAACCGCTCAATCTAAATTCCAATGGTGAAAACCACCTGTATTCGATTTCTTCAGACATTTAAAAAATATAATATTTTACAGGTTGTCCCCGTTAAAATAACGAAGTAGGTGTCAACTTCCGGTATTTCCGGAAGTGCGACCATCTTGAAAATATTTTCATTGCATTTCGCATAGTCACTTATGTCAGGAAAATTTTCATTTTGACACTGTAGGATCAATATTTCCCAAGATATGGCCGCTGTTCATTCTTAAATGCCCACCCGGTACATGTCTATGCTGGAGAAAATCCTCATGCGGTTAAAGTAAGCCATTACTTATCAAAAGTAAGCCATTATCAGCATGAGTTTAAGATCAATGTGTGGGCAGGAATCATAGACACTTTCATAATTGGTCCTGTCATTTTACCACCTCGACTTAATGGCGAAAATTATTTGGAACATCTGCAAAACGAATTACCACACTTGTTTGATCCCCTGCCCTTGGAACTTCAAAGATGAATGTGGTTTATGCATGACGGTGCTCCTCCACATTTTTCGATAAATGTACGTACATAATTATTTGAGCGAACAGTATCCAAATAGATGGATAGATAGAGCCAATGATGCACCCACAAGTTGGCCAGCTCGATCGCCTGCTATGACACCGATGGATTACTTTTTATGGGCAACTTTGAAAACCCTTGTGTATTCTAGGCCATAGTAAATAAGTACAGAAGGTTAATTAAGGAGACGTATTGAAACCGGAATGGACGTTTTGAAAAATGATCACGAAATGCTCCAAAGAGTTCAATTTAATTTTTTAAAACGTATAAATCTTTGTATACACGAAAATGGAGATCATTTTGAACATTTATTGATAAAAGCATTTTTTTTAAATTAAATTAAACTAAATTTTTGTTGTTGATAAATCTCTTATTGACTGTTTTAACTAAAGTACCTATAAAGTTAAATCCACATTTATGTACCTAGTCGTTTTTTTGTAGCTTTCAGTGACAGTTATTTTAATTCAACGCCTTTGCTTTAAATTGTGTTCAATTAATACAATTACTTACTTAGGCCTGGCCATGCACGTAGTGATTTTCTTAAATCCAGATATCTCAGAAACGGCTGCTCAAATCAACTCTTACCACGTATGCCTTTTTTTGGGAAAAGACGTTGAAGAATAAGAATTTTTATTTAAAAGTTAAATACAGAGTGGCCCAAAAAAGATAGTTTGTTTTGAATGTGTTCAAGGTACCGCAGGTGGCGCCCTCTAAATTTTACAATAAAAATGATTGCAGTTTTTAATTTTTCACCCCACAAAAGCCCCTTCAGCCGAATATTGTGAAAATACACCAATTATTAAAAAAGTTATTTAAGAAAAACGGAAACCAAATTGAACTTTTGACACCCTGTATCTCCGAAATCATCCACTTTTGGACGGAGATAAATTGGGTTAGATCGGCTTATTTAGGCCTCAGGAATTTGTGGTAGCTTTTTTTCCGCACCTTTCAGAGACACCCTGTATAGAATAACCCTGTATGCACTGTGAGATGCAAGAACATTAGGGCATACATAAATCGAGAATTTCCCCGAACTGAACTAAAATATGTACAACCCACCCATTCCACTTCCGCATTGAATTGAATTTATTTACTGTCTACATTTAGTAGGTTGCAATACACAGTATACAAATCAGTCTTAGAAGATAATAATAATAAAATTAATAAATACAAATATTATAAAATCAACCATAAAATTAAATATGGTGATGAATGATGTAGTGGCGTGTATGAGTCGAACGAACATGTAAATATTTGAGCCGGAACAAGATTACTTCCCCCCCCCCTCCCGTTTTCGAGGATGCTGAATACGATGCCGTTGTCAGAATTTCTCTTTGGGGTTGCGCAACCCCTCAAAACGGCCAAAAACCACCCCCTAGAGAGATAAACCGCGCTTCAATCCATTTCCCTGCAAAAAACCTTGCCCCCGTTTTCGAGGATGCTGAGCACAATGGAGGTGCTGGACATCGCGTGCGACCCCGACCAACCCCTCCACCGGCCAATACTCACCCCCGAAATGGGTGATTTTTTTTATGTATATGTAGGGCAAACGATGGACTTTTTCGAAAAACTTTTTGAAAATTCAAGTACAGAATCACAATGGCCATAATTTAAAATTATTTTGGAGTATAAAGAGTGTTCCATATGACAGTGACATATCAAAGTTATGTTTTTTTAAATGGAATCCTCCTATGTTATTGCATTTTTAGATTGTCTGAGAAAAGGAAATAAGATTGGCTTTTACAGTTGGTGTTTAATTTCAGAAGTTTTTGAGTTAAAAAAAACGCCCATGTACTTACAAGATCTTAGCATTGGATTCCCTGGAGATTTCCTACAAAAAAAGGTAAATCTATAAATATTCGAAATTCCTCATATTTTTCTAGTAAATTGAGTACTTTAATTAGTGCAAATACAAACGTTATTCATTAGCCAATGCAGTTTAGAACAAAAAAAGTGCTCTTTAGTTTTTTTGCATACGCCGCACCATTTTTGAGGCAATTAAGTTTTCTCAAGTAATGTTGGGGCATTTATTGTAAACAAAAAGATGAACGACATATCGTAAAACGATACGTCATTCATTGATTTCATGCTGTGAGTCAGGGGTGGAAATTGTAAACACGTGTTTCGTCCTAATTGGGACTCTTCAGTACAATGTATCTTGCTAACACACAGCACAATCTTTCTAATAGTGAGAAAGATTGTGCTGTGTGTTAGCAAGATACATTGTACTGAAGAGTCCCAATTAGGACGAAACACGTGTCTACAATTTCCACCCCTGACTCACAGCATGAAATCAATGAATGACGTATCGTTTTACGATATGTCGTTCATCTTTTTGTTAAACTTTGGAAGTAGGCCTTTCCTACCTTTACGCACATCGGGAGGCACTGCACTCAGTTGTTGGCATGCGTTTTAGCTGCCTGGGGTTGCATCCTATGGCGAAAGCCGAACCCACCGTGCTATTTTTATTTTTATTTATATTTATTGTAAAACTTCTGGATAAGCTGTATTCACTAGGTATTCGAGGTGTAGGGTTGCATCTTATCTTGGCGGTAGAGACCAGTGTGTGAGTGTTGATCATGTACGTGATGGTACAAAAATACGGGTTATGTCATCACCTCGGAAGCTTGATATAGGTGTTCCACAGGGATCTATTCTGGGTCCCATTTTATTCCTGTTTTAATGCAATGGTCTGCCGGGTTACTTGCAGGACGAGTTCATTTTACCGGTGATGTACCTAAGCGATGACACTACAGTATTGGTATCATATGGTGACCCTGCAGATTTGCAGGGCTATACTGAGAGGTAGCTTCGAGTTTTGACATCGTGGTTTGGAGAGCACTATCTGCATCTTAACCCATCTAAGACTAGCGTTATAATTTTTCATACTCGCCAGCAGCTGCCTCCACCTCGGGTTAATGTGACTCTTGGTGAGACTGTTGTTGAGCCCTGTAGTTCTACGAGATTTCTGGGAATGGTTCTGGACGAGGCATTGGACTTCTCGAGTCACTGTGTGTCGTTAGTGGCGCTATTAGACAGGCTCTTGATGTTACCATGCTTCTGCAGATTTACTACGGCAGGGTCAGTTCTGTATGGTGTCTTATGAATGAATTTTCTTCTCGCTAATAAACAATCTCGCTAAATTTTTTACTTTTCCAAAAAAAAAACAAACAATATGCTGGGATGAAAGAATAATTTTTCTTCTCGAGCCAGAAAGTGGGATTAGGTACCGTGTTGTCCGACTCCTTTGTAAGGGTGACTGGCGAAAAGCATGTGTGCCAGTTTTTGCATCAACTTATAGGTAGGTTATTATTATTATCGAGAACCTAAAACCCAAAACGAAGAAGAACATTTACCAATTACGAAGCAAAGGTTCAATAAAAATAATCAAATCTTATAGGTAGGTATAGGCTCGATTGTAGATTCAACACTTCTGCATTTCTGACACACGGTCTACTCCTAGTTGTCAAGAGGTTTTTACTTGGATAGTTGTGATGAGGGTGCTTCTTTAGGTTTACTTGTTCACATTTTAACTTGATCGGTTTATCAAATCAATGGCCCTAAATGTGATCCCTGCGGAACACCTGAACCAACCTCGACAGGAGGGATCCTGATTCCTCACATACTGCACCCTCTGCATCAAATAATAATAACTCTCCAATTCTTATAGTAAAAATATAGAGAAACCACAACTCTGAGGTTTATCTACCTGCTGCTTCCTAATGATTTGTTATAGATTTTTAATTTTTACGAAACCAAATCAGTGGCGTGCGCAAAAGGTGCTCAAGTTATAATATAAGTATGTACATAAAAAGAGTACCTACATTTTTGACGTTGGCGAAAAATATAGAAAACATAGATAGAAAATATAAAAATCTAAGCTAAGAAGAATAGATTGTTTAAAAGTTAATTTTTTTATTACATAGGTAGGTATCCTATTATATGTATTGCTTGTTCCTACTCATTTATCCACGCAGAAATAACGCTGGATTATTTATAGGTTTCCTTGGGTTAATATATCCAGAGCTAGAAAATGAGGCTTTTTGCATAATACAATTTGAGCAAACTGAATTCTTTTGAACGAATGAGAATAAATCTTCAACTGTTTTCAAATGTAATTCAGCACATTAATCGAAAAGTGGAACGTAACATGGGTTTCGAACTATTTTATATCGAATGTGAGATACATAAGAATTTATGGCGAGTCTGAAGCACTTTTTAAAATCACTTTTCATTTTATGGTCAAATAAAGCTGAATAGACTATGGAAATAAAAGTTGCGACCGAGAAATTATAATATTACATTGGTGGTGTCATCTGGCGACCAAGCTTCGAAGGAATGTAGCTGTAGCGCCGAAGCTAAGTCTCTCTCGTTTCAGTGCCCTAGAATCTAGACTTCAGAGTCGACATAAACCAATTCCAGCTAGACTAAATGTTAGCGACTGATATTTTTACAGAATTCTAGAAAAAATTATTTAGAATTAGCTGGTATAAAGAAAGCTTTTTGTCCCTTATCGTTATAAGGAAGAAAGTTTTATCGAGTTGGTTTTGGTTACAACTGTCGTCGTTCTAGGGTTGAAGGGCCAAGGTACAGTTTGGTAGGATCTCCAGTTTGGTTAGTTTGGAGGTCCCATTGAAAGCCGAAAGCGTGCTTACTACTTACAAATCACTCCACCGTAGCGCTGCCGTAGTAAAACCTCAAAATTGTAGAAACTCTGTTGTCATGCTGAACATTATTTCATTAGACTTGGAACCATAAAGGTATATTTCGTTATAAATGTATAATAAGTAAAATCATTAATTAGCATCCAATATAACATATTTTCTTAAAATTTTTACGTATGAAGATTGTAGATCCATTTTTCTTATATGTATTGTTTTACAGTTTTACAGTGTCTGACCAGTTAGGTACTCCAGTTTAAGTAGTGACACATTGGAATCTTGGAAAGTTAGAGATAAATTGCACAATTTTATGCTTAATAAGAATCTAAAAAAAATTTAGGAGATTTTAGGTCATTGCTGAAATATCCTGAAAAAAACTAAAAAATCTAAATTTTATATTTTTATTTATCTTTTTTATTGTTGGAAATTATTAAATTATTTGTGGTAGTTCACGTAAGTCATCATGGCATCATGCGCTATCCATTTGTCATTACAACAATTTCCAAAGCCAACTAGATTCCAGGTTTTTCATAGTCAACTTTTGTGTCAATGTGGTTCGGTGTGTCAAAAATCATAGAAATCATAAATTAGGTAATTAATAACAATACAAAACATTATATTATTCTTCTAATCAAAAAGAAACGTTTTTTCACTGAATTAGGTACCGCAATATGAAGTTATATTTGTCTTATGTTTTTTTAATTTTTATATGAATATTCGGTATAAAAAGTTATCTGAAAAAAAGACTTGAAAAAAGGAGAATGAAATTTTTGAAATGTTGTTTTTTTTGTATTATTTAATTTTTGGTTACCACACTTTTTTTTACTCTCTCTAATTTAACCGATTTCGTTAATTTCCAAGAGCCTCATATTATGTACTCTCCTGTCACTTAAACTGGAGACACTGTAGGTATAATAGTACAAAGTCACAAACTCAAAACTCTTAAGCACTTTACAAAACACAAAAGTTAAGTAGATAAGTACCTTTATACCTTTATTGTTTTAATTATTTTACTAATATATGCCCTTAGGAGAAGATAAACCGAGCACAAGTCGCCGATTCTTAAATATCTCTCTGGTGCTACAAAGTATAAAAATCGTTTTCAACAAATATTTTATTATAATAGTCTGATAAGAATAAACCTATATTCCATGTAATAAATACATACAGGGTGTACCAGCTCGATTTAGACAACGGTAAGGGCCGTGTAGGTCTCGTCAAGACGAAACGTTTTTTTATTTGAAGTTTTTGGATTTGGACCTTCGTTGCGGAAATATGGCCGACTTCCGGTTTTTAGTTTTTTGGCTCCAGTGTCGGCATTTTTAGGTTCTCGCCCAAACTGAAACTAGTTTTGGAAACTCCTTAGCTTCAGTTACAACTTTCATATTGAAGTCAAGGTTCTATCTCTGTTGGATTCAAAATCTTAATTTTTCAATTTGATTCAATTTGAATTGATTCAAAGACTTAAAATTTAAAGTCTTGGGCATGTCGCCATTTTGAATCCAACAGAGATAGAACCTTGACTTCAATATGAAAGTTGTAACTGAAGCTAAGGAGTTTCCAAAACTAGTTTCAGTTTGGGCGGGAAACTAAAAATGCCGAAACTGGAGCCAAAAAACTAAAAACCGGAAGTCGGCCATATTTCCGCAACGAAGGTCCAAATCCAAAAACTTCAAATAAAAAAACGTTTCGTCTTGACGAGACCTACACAACCCTTACCGTTGTCTAAATGGAGCTGGTACACCCTGTATACAGTGAGCGGCAAAATTAATAAATAAATTCAATAAAATGTAATGTGGTGGTTTTTTGAAAAAATTAAAAAACAGGTCAATTTTGTTTTTAGGTTGTTCAACTTTTGACATAATATTCGGGTATACAGGGTGATGCGTGTGAAACAGTGGTGACGTCATCGGCATTTTTTTTTGGCATCCATTATTTTTTATTCCATGTTTTTATACTCCGTCCAATTGCCAATATGGTAATGTAATAATTTTGTAATTTTCTATCAGGAAATTCCTGAGCAAAAAAGCTTAATTTAAAGACAGATTTAATTTAGACAAATCTTATAAAATTACCATGGAAACAGCTATTTTATTTCATATAGTTTTCATTTTTATATTAATGTTCCGATTTTTACATCGGTAAAAAGTGCACACTTTCGACTTCACAAGCTGTTTTCTCAGAAATTTCCTTATTTAAGGTTACAAATTGATTACATTACCACATTGGCAATTAAATGGAGCATCAAAAAATGCATGGAATAAAAAGTAAGGATTGTCATTTTAAAAAAAATGTCGATGACGTCACCACTTTTTCGCGCATATACCCGAATATTATGTTAAAAGTTGAACAACTTAAAAATAAAATCGACCGGTTTTTTTATTTTTTCAAAAAAACAACGCTTTCCGTTTTATCGAATTTATTCCTTACTTTTGCCGCTCATTGTATGTACATATTTCTAAGGATTTTTCCTAGGAATACCCGGAGAGACTACCTACAACTTGAAACCTGTTTTTATGTTGTTACCTATACATATATGAGCGTGGTATTAATTTTTGTTTGTTAATTTTTGGTTCCCGCGTGATTTTTTTTATACCGAACGACATAAAAATAATAACATGGCGGCCATAATAAAAACAAACATTAACATAGAAAAAGTAGTTTTTCCGAGATTCATAGTTATAAAATTTCGATAGGTGGCACAATTTTAGAGAAAATTCCAATATTATTTCCACGTTTTTCTTTTTTTTTCTTTTCGGTATCGTTGCAAACATGCAGACAATCAGAAAATATAATAATATAAATAGGGTGTTCTATTTAAAGTATAAAAATCAGTTTTATTTTTGGCACACGCGTATACCTGCATTGACGAAATTCACAACATTTGTTTATTTCCTCAAGTAAATTTTAATTAATAATAATTTTTAAATAAAAGCGTTTTTTGATACATATCGGTAAGCAGACTGTAGCACCATTTATACCTGATATGGAATGTTCGCTACCATACTGAGGCTGGACCGGCTAATTCATCCAAGAATAAATAGATGGCGCAAGATTGGTCAATAAACCTACAATACTTACAAAGATGGAGTTTTTTTTCGTTATGTAAGGTGTCAGCACTGACATCAGGATATAATTAAATGTCACATTTTAACAATAGGCAACTAACAATACATACAGTACGCGCTCAATTTTTCATAATTAAAATAAAATAAATTGTGGTACAGGCTATTCGAAACTGAATGTCTCAGCTCTATCATTAGAAAAGCAAAATAAATATAAAAAATCTGAAAATAGGTTCTAAATGGGATTGAGTAAGGTTCATTGTAATCCTACTTTGCATATTTTTTCATATTATTTTGAAAACTGAAGGAACGTCATTGAATTTGTTTTCCCAGAAACATCTGTATTTTCGCATATTTAAAAAAAATCTGATTCTACTGAACACATTTTGTGAAGGAAATAAATTGCTATCATTTACCGTTAAAAAATTATAGCCAAATTAGTAAAATATAAGAAATTATCACAAACTCACAATCGTCACGATTTACAACAAGTAGCCAGCCGGTGCATACAAATAGCAGATTCGCAACTGCCAGTAGTTAAACTAACGGTTGACATTTATTGTTTTGTTGTCATTTGACTTTGAAAAATGCCCATGCACAACGCAAAAATTAACATAATTACTGACAGTTACGACTCTGCATATTATTTGTATACAAAAACTTGTTTAAAACGTGACGATCGCGAATTTTTGATAATCTTTTATTTTACAAATTTGCTTATAATTTTTTATCCGAGGAAGATAGCAATTTTTTGCATTTACAAAATTTGTTCTGAAAAATCAGCTCTTTTGAAATAGGTATGCTAAAATATTGGTATGTTTTTTTTGAAAACAAAATCGATGAGGTCATTAAAATCGATGAGGTCATTACTTCATTTTCCAAATATTATGTAAAGTGGCTAATTAGGATTAAAATGAACTTTACTGCTCAATCCTATTTAAGAACCTATTTTCAGATTTTTCCTATCGGTTTTTCCTTTCTTATAATTAGGCTGCATGACACATATGGAGTTTCGCTCAGCCTGTAGGTACATACAATTTTGGTAATAAGTATACAATAAATAATCTAGTATAATAAAAAATTACAATGTTTAAATAATATTAAAAAAAAAATTATTCTCAAATTTCTCATGTATGCAGTCCTAAACTTATCCTAACGAAAGATCCCTAGTCCATAGACATCGACACCGAATGTTTCATGGGTATGCTAACCAGATTTAATTGATTTTCTGCTGCAAAAATAATCCTGACAAATAGAAAAATCAAAAATTCTAATCCATAATAATAATAAGTCTTTTTAGAACGTCACCTTAGTAACTCGACTTTCCGATAGAATACAGCAGGCGAATTAAGGGAAGGGAACTTGCAGTTTTTTAATGCGTAGAAATATTCAATATCGACAAAATAAGTATAAGTGGGGACAATTTCACGCTTCGAATATCAATAATTACTTTTTTTATTATCAAGCCAATAAATCATTTCAAAAATGTCTTAAAACGCAGGCATTGTCATGACGTAACCGGTCAGTAGATAAGATAAAAGCTTAGACTATCAATAAATATAATATAGTCTAAGGATAAAAGTCTAACCAGTCCCCGGTTTTTGAAGCCTGCGGTTGCGCAATGTAACGTTTCATGGACTCATACGAGTCGGATGGTTTATTGATGCATGGTTCCAATGACCCAGGCCCTTCATGCTATGGTTAGTTTGGGTCTCCCTTTAAAACAAAAAAAAAACTTTCTACGTACAATATTCGCGTAAATGGTGCATTTTTATACGTTGGTTCTGAACTTTATCATGGTCATATCATAATATAGTTCTCTATTTCTAAAATATGGATTCAGAAATTTAGTAATTTTGACCTTTTCTCTAGCGACGCCACTGGTAAGCAGGAAAATGGGCCTTAAACATGCCATTCAAAAAATCGAATCTACAATTTTAAAGTTATTCTCGAATAGAGGTCGTTTTCACCCCTGAAAAATAAAAAGCAATCCCCGGGTCAGAGGCAGATTCACAAAGCCTATTATAAGGTTGCAGCAATATCGCCGCCTGTGCTATTATTTTTTACAAAACTATACAGGGTGAAAAAAGCATTTGGCAACAACGGTTTTGATACCTTGACTACCTACATTGTTAGAAATTAGATGAAATTACAAATACCAACTGTTATCGTGTTAAACGTTGCCAAATTTATTGTTCAATATTTTGCTTATATCTTTTAAAATGTAGCTCTGGATTTTTTTAAATTATTTTTCCCGTACTTTACTGAGCGTCCCCTACAATGTACTGAAGAGTTTATCCGTCATTTTCTTAACACCCTGTATGTACGAAAATTCGCGGACCTCTTGAGATGATCAAACTCATGATCTACGCCAATGAATTAACGTCACCAGTAATTTTAGTACTGCACTTTTTGTCCCATAAAACCATAACGTCATACCAAATTTCATCAAAACCGCTTCAGTGGTTTAACTTTTATAATCTAAAAACAATTTCAGAATTGACATGTTGGCATTTCCACTAGGCCAAACCAGCAACTTTGGACCAAGATAAGTTGACTTAAATCGACTTCTTTTCATCCGAGGAACATTTGGTAGAGAGCTGTAAAGTGATTTCAGGAACTCCCTATTAATAAGTATACTGAATCTTGCTGACATCCAATCGTTATCATAAACCTAAGACTGCCTTAAAATCCTTCAAAATGTGAAAATTAATTTCAGTGAGAAAATTCTATTCAAAGAAAGCGCCTCATTCTTTATTCCATAAATCTATACTGAGCATATCATAATATAATATAATTATTATAGGTTATACCTATAAACCTATATGTATATAAAAGTTTTATTCTTCCCTAGTCAATAAAATTATTGTAAATGTATTGTAGGCATTTATAGCGAGTAACCTCAACAATTTGGTTGGTCGTTATAAACATACCTGGCACACGTGAAATAATCAATAGGTACAAAATGAAAATGACTGTCCAACTTTTAAAGGCAGTGCTTGTCTGAAATCCATTTCAGCTGTCGTAAATCTCCTGGGGAGCCATAAATCAAATCTACTCACTACAGCGGGGGCTCTTCATCCTCGTTTAGATCATAAACAAATAAACAGACAGGCAGCAGGCAGGTAAGATTGGACTCTCATATCAATAGATGAGAGTCAAGGTCCCACAAAACGGTTTTCAGGCTTCATGTCCGATTGGTTAAGTCTTTTAAATTCAGTCAATTAAGAGAGTTTATTAATTCATAATTCATTCCTCGTCGGAAAAATTTTCAACTCAATAGAGAAAATTATATTTTTTTTTAATAATTACATGTTCATCATAATATAAAAATTTTAAAAGTTATTTTAATGAAATCCTGTTATTCGATTACAAAATCAGAGTTCTTACAGATGGACACTTCTCCAGCCTATCTTGTGTAAGATACAATTTTAAATTTGCCGCCGTTGCCGAACTGTCAAGTACAGAATATTGCTATTTGACATTTTGTGAAGCTAACATAGGTATGCAGGAATATGGAGCACTTATACCAATGCAAAATTTATGCAAAATTGTTCAAAAATTCTCTAAAAATTGTATTGCTGCCTCGATATATAGGGTATCAATATAAGTCATGGTCTTAGGCTATTAAATAAATGAATAGTAAAGGTCATGCCAGTGAATATTGGATTTAAAAAGCAAAAACAAATTCTAATCAAGTGGACCTTGACTGTAGATAAAAACAAATCTCCAATAGTTTGACAATGTTGACCATGTAATAGAAAGTGTTGGTGAGCAGCTAAAAACATCGATTCGTCTCCTTTCGCAGCAGTTGGACTTTCATCGATCATGTAGCTTTCTTATTTTACCTAAAGAAACGCATTTCTAGTTTCAACCCTCATAAACTTCAAAATTGTGTCAAAAATTAAAGTCTGTCGACCATTTGGGGTTTGAACATTATAATGATTTTAATGTATCCGTGGTGAAGCTCTTTTCGCTCGGAAGGTTGTGTAAAATTATTGCATAAAAACAAGTAAAGTTGTCGTATCTGAAGGTATACTTACTAAAACTTTAAAAGTAGTTCCTATTAAGAAAAGTGTCAGTTTGATATGCATTTTGGTCTCGTGTAGTAATTTGACCTCTTTTTTGGTGAACAAGAGCGCACGCGCAATACTACTTTGACTGTAACTCACCACCGTGAGATGATTCAAAAATTTTTGGCAGCAGTTTGTATGAAATTGATTTGGAAAATGTTTAGTTTCAACAAGATGGAGCTACCTCTCACTGCTGGTAAACAAAACAAACTTTACTGCAAGAAAAGTTTGCAGATCGATTAATTTTACCATTAACGCGCAGTCAAACACAGGACTGCGTAGAATATAGCATAGGTCTCTTATCAAAGGTGATCTGTCCAAGCAGTTGATCCTATTTTACCAGATTTGAGTCTAATTGTCTGGAAACAGAGCCAGTGTCATTACAAAAATGGCTGAATGTCTTTAATACTCGGCCTAATCTTGTCCTGACCCTGGTTGTTTGAAATTTTTGACCAGTTCACGGTATTTTGTATTTTGTTATTCAAGTAACACGGTATTTAGTGTATAGAATTCATTTGTCTGTATCTGGATATCTTGATTATTTCTGGTAGTAGGATCACGTGTGAGATGCACCTTCTTTATGTAACCAGCTTTTTTCTACCAGCCTGACTTTGCTTGGTCCCGAAGCCCCTGAAGATGACATTTTGCAGAAATCGCTGGGATACTTACAACAAGTTCATAGTCTGAATAAAGTAGTCCTACCAAAGAAGAATCTTCTGTTTCTCAATTAAACCTTACATTTCGATCAATATGGTCGAGTTAGCGATAAACAACTCTGCTAATTCATCAAAAACTGCCAAACTCTTTCGAAAATTCCAGGAGTTGGTCTGATTGTTTCACAAGAATCGTTGCTCTTGTCTTTCGCTATTTTGACTTGATTGCGTAAACTGGAGACAAAATACCCCCACAAAATCTATATAGTAAAATATCACTAGCTTTGCAAGGTAGTATCTTTGTTATCACACAAAATCTGTAAAAACGGCAAAAAAGGAACTTTTGTTTATTTCAGCGAGAAATACGAGTATTCTGTTGGGGTCTTGAATTTCGGAGTTGGATCTTGGAGTTCGAGTTTTGAATTACCCTGTACAGCCAAAAAATGCTAGTAGGTACAAAACTGACAAATGCATCGATGAACATCGAAATCTCTTTGTGTCGAGTCTGGATGATGAATAGATTTTCCAGAATTTAAAATTTCGAAAATAAAACTGGTAGCAGCAATAATCACAATTAATTACATAATTGATAGCAATTAAATGGTATATAACTGATAGTTGCTTTCTGAACAGTTCACAAATTATCAGTAGACTTCATAACGTTAAGAAGTGTACTGAATTCTGAAAATCAAAAAATGTAAAATGCGTTCAGGAAGGCCATGCAGTGTATAAAATTAATGGAGAACAATTTACTGTAAACAGTGTAGCTAACTTAAGCGCATCACTCATCTGGGTATCACAAGAAAACGATTAAAGATGCATCAAACCGTTTACATGTCCCTGTAGTACTAAAATATCAAGTTCTATATCATGAAAATGAAAAATTACTAATTAGTACATGGTTAGAATAGGCCAAATATTCAAATAACAGGCCAAATATTCAAATAACAGGCCCAAAATTCAAAATTTTCGGTCACCTGTGTTAATTTTTTCATCGCGATATATAGAGCTCGAAATGTTAGCTAGGACATGTATTATGGTTTTGTTGATGTAAAAACGTGATGGGATCACTCTGTTTTATACATATAAGTAAGTATCCAAATTCCGAATTCTTAAAAAATTTATTTCGTCGTCATATGCAATTGTTTTATTTTCATTTGGTATAATTTTTACCCCTCTAAGACGACAGAATAGGAATCATCAAATTGTTTCCTATGCATTATTCTACAAGTGTGGGTAGTTTTGAAAATGGTAACCCTGTAAATAACAAACGTATTCCGCATTTTACAAATAAAATTACATAGATTCATTTGGTATACAACCGTGAATGGTCAGGTCAGGTCACGTCATAATGGCCGTTAGTGTATGGTTTGGAGCTCGAGGCAGCGTTGGTCAAAACTTGAGCAATAAAATCTTTTGGTGATTTTAAATTAGACGAAGACAAATTACTAGAAATTTAAAAATAAATTTTTTCGTTATGTCGCATCATAAAGCTCATATTTGGATTGCCATTACAGTTTCGAAATGAAAAAGTGTTTCAAGCACGCTACGAAAATTCGTAAAACAAGAACGAAGGAGAGTTTAACAATCGTCAAGTGCTTTATACTCCTTTTGCAACGCGTGTTTGCAACACAAGAATTTTTTGTTAAGTCGCCAAGAAACTAAGTACAATTTATGAATTTTAGCAATAATTAGTACCTATAATATTATATTGTTAAAGAGACGGGCCGAATAGAAACTTAATTTAAAGGGTTTTTCGTTAAATCGTTATTTACTAGCCAGGCAGATTTTGCAAGCTTAAGTGTGTTTTCTTTCGATGCATTTACAATGAAGACTCGATATTTTGTGTGAGACTGTTAACGAAGTCAAGTCAACAAATCGAGAAGTTCGTCGAGATAAACGATACACCAGGCAAACAGTTACAGAGTGCCTTTAGTAGAGTGAGAAACCGTGTATTAAAATGTGTCCAGGAGAATCCTTAAATGAAAAAATTGTTGATTTTATTTATGTGTTTTATAAAAATGTCGATAAAGCGAGTGCCTATTTTATTAACGTTCTTGAATATTTTGACAAGTGTCCCAACCTAACAGAATCAAGAGCTGTCAGTTGTAAAGAGTGGATTAAGTTAAGACAAACCTCTTTGTGTCAGGGCCTACTCAAAACGGATTTGTTTTCGAACACCTTATAGTAGTAGTACTTATTATCATAGTAGTAAATAACATGGGGATATCATAACTCGTTTCATAAAGTTAAGTTTAGAAATTAAATTCTTTTAGGCACTTGTCCTTAAAAGAATGTTTTTTTTTTTTTGCAAATGCGTGAAAGGGATATAAATGACAAGCCTGTCATTTTGTCAGTATAAAATAACAATCTCTATCGTTGTTTCGTGACGATTTAACAGAAAATGTGGTGTGACATACATTGCAAAAGGAATGTTTAAGCACTTGACGATTGTTAAACTCGCCTTCGGCCTGGTTTGGCAATTGTCGTCCGAGCTTAAAACACTCCCATTTTGCTAATAGCTATTTTGTTAAATCGCATTACAAAGTTCAGATTTTGATGGTCATTTGAAATTACAGTCTTTTGACGCACTTGTGTTTAAAGTAACAAAAATTGCAGTGAAATGCTAGTTTTCGTGACGCCCGTTACATTGACAATATAAAATACCAATTTCTAGAATTCAAATTTTGTTGTTTTTGTTGACTTATTATAGAACTCATAAGTTGTATTTTTTGGGGAACTACAAAGGAATTACAAAAAACTTGTAACATATCTTGCAAAAAGTGTTTCAAAAACTTGCCCGTTGTCGAACTCGGCCTTCGGCTTTGTTTGATAGTCTTCATAGCATGCTTAAAGCGTCACTATTTTACAACTTATACCGACGAAGCGCGAAAAAAGAGTCAAACTAGGCCGAAAGTTCATATTTTGATCGTTATTTCCTATGATTCGCACTATTGCTTAGACGTATGTGCTTTTACGTGATATACTTAATAGATAATGCTTTCACGCACTATTGCTTAAAATTGAAAAAAAATTACTACGTTTGTGATACAGTTGCAAAATAGTAGTGTTTTATAACGCGACAAAATTTTCTTGTTTGACAACCGTCAAGTGCTGAAAACACTCCTTGCAACCCGTGTTAAACAAGATTCTTTGTTAGTTCGCCAAAAAACTACAATTTCTCAATTCTATAAATTCGTATTTTATAGTGCCAAAGTGAGCCTCTTGCTTTAAATTGGCATTTTTTCAATTTCAAGCACTAGTGCGTGAAAGAAACTGAAATACAAAACAAACTTTATATTTTTAACAAGAATAGCTATTAATCGATCCATTTTGAATACATTTGTTGGTTATAAGTAATCTTAATTTTATTGTTAACATATTTCAAAAAATGATCGATTAGTACCTATAGTCCTATCTTAGTACCTAGATGCCCGTATTCACAAACGATAATTTCCTAAATAATTACGTAATTAATTATTAAATGAGTGAGATGGAGATATGCAGTTTTTTTGCAATAGAATGAGATGGGGATAATTGATTACGTAATTATTTAGGAAATTATCGTTTGTGAATACGGGCAATAGTGTTTTTATGCAACCTGTAAGTAATAATTATGAAGGAAGTTTACTTTAGAAATAAAGCATTTTCTCCCAATAAGTTAAGAAAATGCATATGGCAGACCACTTTATTGTAGAAAACGGCTGTAAAGAAAATGAGGGTAACGCAAAAAAAAATGAAAGAATGAGAGGAATGAGCACCACTGACCTGACAATTATTCTTGAAGAGGACTCCAACGAGCCCCGAAATCATACACAGTTTAGTAGAGTTTCTGGTATATTACCATCAGTTCCATAAATCAGAAAACTAAATTATTATTATTATACTAAATTTATCTGCATGTGTACTGAGTAGTTAGTCATTTACTCATTTCACTCACTCTGTAGCAGTGATGAGTCAATAAATGGAACTATAAATGCTCCGTAGATTGTTTTCCTGTAAGTATATTCCTTTGATTTATGGAATAAGACTCGATGCGGAAACAGAGACCAGTCAGAGTTGAAATGAAGTTTGTTCTTTTAATAAAAATATGATCAAATTATCATTATCGTCGTATCAAAAGAACTCATAAAACACTTATTGTTATTGTTATGTTAAATTTATTTGCAGGGTTCTGTTTTGTAGAAGTGAGGGAAGAGTTTTAACTCCGCATAGTAAGTATTATACCTACAGACACAGGTTAAAAATTTAATTTAAATGGAATTTATTCCCCAAGTTTATGCCATGTCTTTTTTAAACCACCTGGTAAAATAACACTCCATTCGTTAAATTTAATATTCAAAAGTTAGTTGATACTCGCCTCAGTAGTATTCAAATATAAAGAGCGTCATAAATTAGTGAAAATCTCTCCTGTACACCTTTTATTGTACCTGTTTCTATAAGAGCCCATAAAAAAGTCCAGGGTTGCTGTTTAAGACACAATTCGAAACCTATGATATATGTCAGATGTCGTACCCCCTGCGGACTTACAAGAACGAGAGATCCCAACAAGTGGTCTCTGGCTCCAGGAATCGGCCGTGGGGCCCGCAAGACAAGAGCCAGTCAGCGACCATTCGCGTTTCAGCGTTGAGCGTGTGTGGAAGTGGAAATCACATATCCTCGTTAGTTTGCAGCCGAAGACGTGAACCATGTGCGTCGATGACGTTTTGTCTATACGATTGTGTGTATGCAAAATATTCTCCTGTTTATTTTACCTACTGCTATATGGTAAGCTTCCTTGTTAATTTTAGATTTTATTATGCGTTAATTCAATGGGTATTTTGTAAACTGTCAGATGAAATATATGTTGGCAAATAATTATTTTGTGTAGCGCTACATACATGCCTAGTATACATTTTTCGGTGATTTATGTTCTAGATATTTATGAAAATATTTTGATATTGAGAAATATTTCTTTTGCATATTATTATCCCAAATACTCTCGACATACATAATTAATTTATGTTTTTGCTTTTATGAGTTAAATTTTTGAGTAATTCTTTAATGCATGTTCTGATTATTACATTGAAGAAAAACATTGGCTAAACTTGGGACAGAAATGAGACAGCAATAACAAAATCATCCTTCACAGGATAACGACCAGGATAAATACATGGGCTAGATACCAAGATAATATACCTACCAGTGACCACAGTGGTAGCTGGAATAAATCATGAATCCATCCGGGTCCTTTATTCCGTTATTAGACGACATATTCAAGTAGAACTCATAGCTTAGGAAGAAATCTGCATACACGAAAACATCTTCCAGGACTATAACAACTTTTTTTTGTCCTTGGAAAGAAACTCTTTGAGCTTTATGATCGTCAATAGGAAAGTCAATATCTGCATCTTTTTAAGAGAGTAAAATTAAAATTGAATCAGGTTTTTTAGAAGGTATAAGGTAAAAAAAACTTATTATTGGATATATCTTCATAATCGGCGCAAAAATGGTGACAGCTGCTGTGAGAAGAACGTTTATTTGGAGAAATAAAGGAATTGTTTACCTGAGCATGAGCGTTTACCTGTTCACAGAACAGAGTTACACACCATAGGGACTATAATTCATAATTTATTCTTGATTGAAGAATTAAGTTCGAGGTGTCTTTTGATATTTGTATCGGACGGATAAATACACCAGCAGATGGATGGCAAATCCGAGGTCGTTGTTTATCTATCTCGCAGTTATATTAAAGTAATCTATTCATATCATTTGCTTGCTAGGGCGCCCTATGCCATATTGCTTAACCTACAGATAAACTCGAAGATAGCTTGTAGAATTCGTTCAAATCGCTTAATTCAGAAGAAATCGGCATTTGAAAATATTCACGAAAACACTGAGAAAAGTGCTCTTCTCACCGATTAATCCAGAGCACGTAAAATTCATATTCGGGGAGCATTTCTTAAAATGTTTTCTATTTGAGGAGGGTGCAACTCATTTCGAGCTACTCTATTTTTAAAAATGGTTTTAATTTTTCACATTTTCAGTTTTTGACAAAAACACTTATACCAACAGCGTGAAGTTGTTTTTCAGAATATAGAAAAAAATGAACATTTATTATTTCTTGAGGGGAGGGGGGGGGGGGTTCTGAATTTCAATTTCTAAAAATCAGTATCATGTTAATCATAGCATCATTCTGGATGCTAGTTCGTTTAAAAATAGCATTGTAATTAAATATCAAATGGAAATTGATTACTCGACTTTTGACGTTTCAATTGACAGGAATTGAACGCAGTGTGTTACTGACATGAGGATTTGTAAAGTTTATTTGTCAACAGTCCAAACATGACAACCCCATCAAACTCGTTAACGATGTAGTGTAAACCACATGTCTTGGTGTAAACACTGTAAACATTATTTAGGATCGACGATCGAACCAGTTGCTAACATTGAACGAAAACAAAATACGTCGTTATGTTTGTAGTTTCTATTTTAAATGTCTTGCTACATTTCCAAAGTTGATCGAGCGAGATGGACAGACTTGAGCAATCAGTGGTCAATATACCTACTGAAGAAGTAGGTGCTAAGTTTATTTTAGGGATTCGCATACTACTTATTAATATTAATTTTTTTTTATCGCGGATGTTTGGTTAGCTTTGGCGGGCTCTTCAACGGGTAACTTGGAGAAGCCACTTTTTTTATTTAGTCAATTAATATAAAATTAATTTTGTAATTATTTTCCAATTTGACCATACTTCCTACTTTTCCAATTTTTTTGACCGTTAGAGCAGTAATTCGTTCAAGCTGAATAAACTGTCAAACATCATAAATAAAGACGATTAGGTATTATATAGGTTGTTACAAAGCATATACAGCGTGGAAGGTCATATAGTAACGCATAAATTCAATAATTCCGTTGACATTGATTTTTTGTAAAAAATGTCAAATGGGTATAGCGATTTTATCTATTGAAAATATTTTTAGTTTTTAGCCAAATTTTCAGTTGCTAATGTTATTTGTTTTTCATATTATGACGTCATATTTTTTTGTAAATGACAACCTATATTGTTGGTCATCGATTTTGGTTGTACTTTTTATTTTGTTCCCATCAACCATATAAAATTTTCATGTGTTGTTTTTGAAAAAAATCGAGAAAAACAGCCTTAAAGTTCAAATATTAAAAATTTATTAACTACGGGAAATTAATCTAGTTTCCCGTTTATAACATAATTAAAAAAAAAAAAAATGTTTTCATAATAATTTAAAACAAAAAACTGAATTTTTAATATTTGAACTTGAAGACTGTTTTTCTCGATTTTTTTCAAATATAACACATTGAAAATTTTAAACGGATGAAAAAGAAATAAACGCACAACCAAAATCAATAATCATAAATACTTCTGCAGGGAAATAAACTTAAATTTATAATGTTAAAGCGAATACTTATGTCTTTTGCATACAGGTATGGATATGTATTGTAAATGAAACCGAAAAAAAAAAATAATAATAATAATAATAATAATAAAAAAAATAGAGTATAAATATTAAAAAAAAAAATAAAAAAAATAAAAAAAAATAATAATAAAAAAAAATAATAAAGTATAAATATTTAAAAAAAAAAAAAAATGATAAAAAATAGAATATATAAAAAAAAATGATAAAAAATAGAGTACCTATATAAAAAAAAAAAAAAAAAAAAAATATTAAGTAATCTAAAAAATGTAAGAAAAGGAAAGTGGAATAATTGTTCAATTTAGGATAGGGATGTAATCTTTTTGTATACTTTGTACTTTGTAATGAATGATGCTTTAACTGCAACCTCTGTGACATTGTTACATCCAAATACAAAAGTCTGTGACTAATGGGGTTTCATTAACCCTGAGGTCATATCACCACCACCACCACCACCAATAATCATAAATACATATAGGTTATTAAAAAAAATTGATAACGTCATTACATGAAAAACAAATGACATAAGAAACTCAAAATAGGTTGAAAATATTTGCTACAGTCAAAATCGCTATGCCCTTTCGATATTTTTTCCAAAAAATTAATATCCACGGAACTATTGAATTTATGTGTTCAATCTCTCATTATTATTATCTTTTTTTGACCGCTGATTCAATTTATTTTCATTGTCGCATTTTGACGTTTGAATAAGAATAATCTATCGAAGAAATTTCCTAATTTACCTGACCTGTACCTTCCACGTCAGTTTTTTACATCCCAAGTTCGGTCCCAAAAATTTGCAAGGCATGAAAATTTGAGAATCACTTTGAAGCTAGAGGTAAACGATTTTTTTTAACTTCGTTATTGTCTTCTAAGTTGTTCATCAGTTCGTCTTTTTTGTATCATGTCAAAAAGGTGATTAATTCTTTCCTTCTTTATATCTGTTTCTTTTTATACAGGGTGTCCGGGAAAACGTGAGAAATCTCTCGGAATCAGATAGAACATTAAAAAAAAAGACGACAAGTTCCCATAATTTTTTTCCTAGCTGCCATCCCTAAAGAGATACAGCCTCCTAAAGGACGCCATTGGGAATCAATTTTTCCTTAATAACTTTTAAACTCTTGATTAAATTTAATGAAAATTTAATATGATAAACAGTACAAGGATTTCTTAAAATACTGCCCTTAAAACAAACAAAAAATGAAATAAATAAAACAAATTTTGAAATAAAATAATTAAATAAGATAAAAAAAAATTGGAGGGCCGCTAGGAAAAAAAAAATGGGAACTTGTCATCTTCTTTTTTAATGTTCTATCTGATTCCGAGAGATTTCCCACATTTTCCCGGACTTTGGAAGTTCAGTCTTTGCTTTGTCAGTTTGAGAAAGTCTCTCAAATAGCGTCTTTGAGAGTTGTACCTAACTGTTTTTTTTTTCTTTTTTGAGTTTAAGACTTGTTTTAAGCAGTTTGTCCCAGATTCGTGGTCATGTTTCGCGGGATCTCGGCTTCTGAAGGAGATATGAGAATGTTTTAAATTAGTAGAGTTATGAACGTAATTTTGTGGCTTATGTACCTGAAACCATGGCTATCTTAGATTTTGAGATATTGTTGAGAAACTAGGATACTGCATTTTCTAATTACCCACATAACATTTTTATTTCTTATTTTTAACAACCCTCTTGAGGCAACTTTTTATTTATATAAAGAGTTTCTTATTAGCTTTTTTTTGCAAACAATGACTTAATATTTTTTATCAATTATTACTTTACCTATTGGAAAATTTTTTATCCAAATTGTTTGAAAATGTACTTTGAATTTAATTATAGAGTAATATAAAAATGTCTGACTCTTCATAAATACATGTCAAAAATTGATTTAATTGATTTTGTTTTTATTGGTACCTATTCATTAGTTTTTCTCCAAGTATGTTACAGCAAAGCTCTTTCTAAATTAGAGAAAAATTTTGCGTTCATTATAAAAATCAAAGTTGATGATGATTCTGATCAACTGAAACGTGGAAATAAAAATCAGACTAATCGGACAGATTTTCTTTTTTTTTTCAAAGATAATAATAAAAAAATATGAGGGTACTTAGGAAACACAACCTTCTAAGTTCATTCCAAATATCTCAAAATTTAATACAGCCATAATGACCCTTTGACGCACGGTTTCAGGTATCTAAGTCATAAAATTCTCAAAAACTTTTGCCATTTAAAGGTTCTCGTATCTTCTACACAATATCTGATATCGCAATACATGCACCATTAGTATGGAACACACAATTGCATAATTTTACCAGTTGTACCTACCAGTAGAAAAATGTGCGAAAAAATATTTTTTTAAACTCTTATAACACACAGGAATAAGTTGTTGAAAATTTGGCCCATTTAAAAAAATTGTAGCCAGTACGAGGTCCATACAATAAAAGTAGATACTTTTATTGTATGAATATAAATTTTATTTATTTATTTATTTATTTATTTATTTATTTATTTATTTATTTATTTATTTACTTATTTATTTATTTATTTATTTATTTATTTATTTATTTATTTATTCTAATAAATTATATTAGAAATAGAAATTTTTGAAAAAATTGTGTTGGTATTAACAACATGGGAACCGTGCATGCCATAGGCCATATGTTTAGACAAAAAGACGAGCGAAAGGGCACAGGTTATGTATTTTTACTTAACTTTTAAGAGAATAGAGTTTGTCAAAATTGTGAGAGTTACCCAGAAATAATATCTTTAGCCATGCAGTTTTCTGTGTATATTTAAAACAAAACTGGTTCAATAAATAAATAAATAAATAAATAAATAAATCAATGAGATTATTGGAATGGGCGCGAATATTTTTGATATTTATTCAGCATCTATCTAAAAGTCAGTAATATCTACAATATGGCATTTAAAAACTTATAAAATAAAATAAGCGTGAATGATGGGAACAAATAAAACATTGTAGCAGTAGAAGGTAGGTACCTACCTACTATTATCGGCCAAATTTTTTAGGATCAAAATTAATCTTTCTGATCATTCAGACCGGATCACATTACTTGAACGTTGTAAAAAGAATAGAAATATATCAATCAAATAAATCATTTGCGTTATGAAGTGACGAACCATTTCGCCGAGGAAACAAAAACCACGCTGCCGTATCCCGTTTCCAGCTTCAACGGTCCAAAAATAATTTTCTGCAACTTGATATCGTTCTGCAAAATTAATACCAGATGTGTGATCACGCAGGCAGGAACTCATATCAGGGATGCATGGCTTGTCGAGGCTCCCACCTCCAGACAGTCTAGTCGTAAATCATTCCTTTAACCACCCTACATATACATATACACCAAACATCCTGAGGTTTCAAAATACATAAAAAGCAGTTCCAGGTTGGTGTTAGTTTTTACTACTTCTAGTTCTAGTTCTAGCCTAGCCTAGGCAGGGACAGGCCCAACTTCCTACAAAACCTAATATCATTCATATGTCTATGTCATGTCTTGAGATCGATAACAAATGAAGGGGAAGGGAAGGTAAATATGTGGCCATCTGTATTTTTATAATGACTGGATATTAATCGCAGTTAAATATAAAAGTGATGCATAATATATAGGGTGAGTCATTTTTTTTTGTAGCAGGACTTCAACAGTTTGAAGAAGACCTGTTTTAAGAAAAAAGTTCCCTTAAAAATGTGTCTAGAAATGCTTAGAAAAAATACAGAGTGATGAAAAAAAAATTTCCTGTTTTCGCAGCATAACTTGTGCATCTAGTTTAGAGCACACAAAACGAAGAAAAACATGGGTGAAAAAATTCATCAGTAGCGTAGATACAGGGTATATTTTCAGGGACTTCTTTTTCGTTCAACAACTTCTACGTCCATGCATGGACTTACAAAACCTTGCTTATCAGCGTCGATTCCCTGGAGTTTTCTTTACAAAAAAAGGTATACTTATGAATATTCGAAATTCCATATATTTTTAAGTAAATTGAGTCTCAACTTCATCGTACCTACTCTAAAAATAAGCTCATTGTTTCAGTATTATTTTTTGTTATCTTTGGATATAAAATAATAATTTAAAAAAAAATTATTTTGTATTACACTCAGTTTACTTAAAAAGTATGGTGACATTCGAATATTTATAGGTAGGCATATCTTTTTTTGTAAGAAAACTCCAGCGAAGAAAAAATCCAACGTCGATAAACAAGGTCTTGTAAGTCCATGGGTTTTGGGTATAAAAGTTGTTGAGCTGAAAAGGGGTCCTGTAGCTACGCTACTGATAAATTTTTTCACCCGTGTTTTTCTTCATTTTGTGTGCTGTAAATTATAATCAATAACCGCTTGGTATAAAATTAAAATATTGAGTAATGTCCAAGTTATGCAGCGGAAACTTTTTAGTTCTGTATCTTTTTTTAAGCTTTTCCGGACATATGTTTACGGGAACTCTTCAAAATAGGTCTTCTATAAACTGCGTGAAGTCCTGCTACAAAAAACTGACTCACCCTGTGTATTTTCAAAATATTGTGACTAATAAAAACTAGGAATATTTTGATTTATTAAATCTCGTCGTAGTTATCGGCCAGAATAAAAATTTCACTAGTAATTGCTCTTCTGCTCTTTACAAGAAGTATAATAATATGATAATACTTGGAATACTATACTTCATAGGATTCTTGCAGGCGTCGTAATTATTCTTAATCTTTTTGGATAAATATATTTAGACCGACGTTTTATGTGCTGAACAAAATAGTAGGTAATTACTTTTCTTATTGGCCATTCATTACTCTGGTTGATTCTTCTAAAAATAAATGTTTTTTTTTTTGTCTTTTTGGTCTCGACCACTTGGATCATTCAACCATGGAACCTGGTATGAGCCTAGCCTAATTAACAAAATTATATAGATGAGTAAATAAATAAGAAGAAAAAAAAAACGGTGAAGTGTAAATAAATGAAGTCCGGGGTTTAAATAATTCGAGTGACAAGTCGGGTCGTACTTCAAGTCAATAACAATTTAAGTAACTTAAGGAATTTAAGGACTTAAGGAGGTTATTATAATAATTGTTAAATGTTCTTCTTCGTTTTGGGTTTTAGTTATTATCATACATCATCAAGAGAAAATGAAACACCCTAAATTTTTACCCCAGGTTTTATATTTTTTGGCTTCAACTACCATTTCTCTTCATATTACTAATGTTCCCTTTTATTTCCTTGTTATTGCTATTATTTCTTTTATAGGTATTACCTATTTTTTTTTCTTTAAATAATTGTTAGGAGCATTAAAAAATATTGTCACTTTCTCAGATTGCAAATGGGAGATTCGGAAGTTAAATCTCATAGTCATCTGTCAAAATAAACATTTAACTCACTAATAATACTTTAAACGCATTCATGAGCTGAAAACGGTTATTTACAACCACCCCCAATATAACCTTTGCGGTAAGACATTGATTGGTTTATATTACTCTCATTTGCCTACCTGGGGTTATTTATGACCCACTGGTATTGGTATTTATTAACTTAACTTCTTGTGCTTCAAGAAGTTGCCATTTGATAACTTCTTCCATACTGTTGCCCTCAAACAATCATTATAAATCATTGACAATTTTAATTTCATTAAACCTCTAATTAATAACACTTTTGCAGGCTGTATACAGGGTGTCCCAATATTCCATGGACATGGAGCAACCACAGATTACTGAGGTAAAAAAAGTCGCTCGGACCAAACTTGTCTCTATACCAAAGTACTAACTTCTGATGTACATGATAATTTGACGGAAATCCGGGAAGGGGTGAAACTACCCCTACCCTTCATTAAAATCGATCGTAATTTTTGATAGGGTAGCAGGAACGCTGTTCATGTTTTTTTGTTTGAAAGATACATCGTTTTAGCCCATTTTTGGTCTTATACAAAAATCTGTATCTCTCCGAGGTGCTATGTGATAAAATAAATTAGACGATGACACCTTACCAAAATTTTATGTCATTCTTTTAATTTGAAATCAAATTTTCAATTGTAAGGTGATTATTTGATCTAATCTCATAAAAGATGTTTAGTATGGTTCGGTTTTTTTTTCAGGTGTTTGCAAACGGTTTTTTTCAAACGCAGTAAACAGTTTGCAAAACGACGAGGTTCCAAGAAAAGTTAAAATCATTTTTTTGCGCAGGATGGAACTTTCTAGGGTCCAAACCGGCGCCCACATCGAGCATCTTTTATGAGATTAGATAAAATAATCACCTGACAATTGAAAATTTGATTTCAAATTAAAAGAATGAAATAAAAATTTAGTTATCATCGACTAATTTATTTTATCACATAGCACCTCGGGAAGATACAGATTTTTGTAGGAGACCAAAAATGGGCTAAAACGATGTATCTTTCAAACAAAAAAACATGAACAGCGTTCCTGCTACCCTATCAACAATTACGATCGACTTTAATGGAGGGTAGACTTTAATTTCACCCCTTCCCGGGTTTCCGTCAAATTATCATGTACATCAGAAGTTAGTACTTTTAATAAGAAATTCACCTACCAAATTTCATCGAATTGGAATCAGCCGACTTTGAGCTATTTCAAAAAAACTAAAATTTTCAAAAGACTTTGAAGCCCTCTAACGGACAAACGAAGCACTTTGGTATAGAGATAAGTTTGGTCCGAGCGACTTTTTTTTACCTCAGTAATCTGTGGTTGCTCCATGTCCATGGAATATTGGGACACCCTGTATTTAAAATTTAATTGTCACATAATTATGCACATTTAACGATAGGTTGGTATTCAGATTAATTATTATTAAAAATAAATCATAATAATTGGTTCTAATTAGGTAGGTACTAGTGTTTCTATCCCTATTCATAAGGCAACTTATTTCATTAGGTACACAGATGTGATACTTCACATTATGTAAGATAAGATACAATTATTACTTTTTTAAAGATAAGAAGTCTTACTTAGCAAAACCGTTAACCCATGAGACAATGTATCTCATCTGTCGAGCTCTCGTGTACTTTGTTTATTTATTGAAGAATACTGGTAAATTCTAAGCAAAAAAAAATAGGGATAATTTAAAAGTTATTTAACAAATATTTTCAGCTGTGTAATAATAATAATTTATCATTCTTGTATGGTATTACTAACACAATTCAATTGACGTAATTCTATATCTGGTTTTTGTTAATTCCCCAACTGCAGACTAGACTAAGCTCTAGCTTGAAATCCGAGGCATGCAGTATGTAATTGAATAGGGTTCTATTCTTACACATAAGATTATTACAGGACAGGAGGCATGCGAGTGCAAATATAAACTTCAGAGAAATGTCGTTATTTTTTAATGGATAAAAATATCAAAGTTGGTCGTTTACCTTCATGTAATAAGCAAATCATTTAATTTATGGGCTTTGACTAAGGTACAAGAAAAGTATACAATAGAAATTTAAGTATGCATCTACATGACAATAAGTAGTAAAGCGCGACCGATGCATGTTTTTAATTATAAATTACAGTTACATATTATTGTTTAAAAGTATATTCGAAGAATAATGTCTAGCTTATGGAGGGGGTTCAGCATCCTGCTCTAAAAAATTACTTCTTCGCAGGGAGTGGGGACATAGATTGGACGGACATCGCATCTTCACTAATTTTTAGATATTTACTCTCAATAAAACAGGATTTTTTTTAAGATACTCAAGATACGATTCTCGATGTAACAGAAAAATACCATGAATCTTGTAGATGTTAAAAATTCTGGCCTTGCACGTCATAGCAACATCCTAATCTTAAATAAAAATTTCATCTATTATAACGGTTTTTTTTTTTGCAAAAAAACTCTTTTGACGCCATCTTCCTTAATTTTAATACTTTAAAATTGCCATTGTAACAACAACACTGTGTAAAGTGATGATTTTTTTCTTATAACATAATATGTCCGATCATTTTTGCAATAAAACAATGTTCTTCGAATCTATTGTATTCTATGGTATTCTATTGTTGATGATTTTATATGTATAAAAAAGTAAATAAATATTGTTTCTTTCGTCTGACATTCACGAAGAGGTGCAGCTGTTTTGCTTATTGATTCTGATCTGGGAGGTCTGGGTTCGATTCTCGGCAGGAGTTGAAGGTTTGTAAAAGAAACTGCAACCCCATGTGGTCCAAGGTGTGTGTTCCTTGTCCATTAGATCAGTATTTTCCTCACCTCACAAGTTGCAAAAGCCTTCTCGGATAAGGGCTATTATTGTTACTTTTTTTTAGTGTTTTTATTTTTCTTATAAATACTTATCTTTTGAAACATTTTGTAATATTTTTTTTCTTCGTATAATTTATTTGTATGTATGAATTTAATTTTGTAATCAATTTGCAGTGACCATAGCAAGGAGCAATAATTATAAAAAATGCGATAAAGTTGCTTCCCTTGCTGCCTTGGAGGACCAACACACGATTATAGAAACCAGTCATCAGTTGCTGGAAGGAACTTGGATTTCGGAAGGGTAAGAATTTTTAAATATAAAAAAATAATTAGAGGTTAAACGACTTACCTGGTAAGGAAGTTCAATCCTCAATTATACGAGATGATCACGTCCGAAAATATCACCCTGTAGTGACGTTCACGAGCTCCAATAGTGCGTAATGTTTTCAGTTTTTTAAAATCCCCAGGTAGGTACCTATTACTCACCCGCACGTCCGGCCGTTATCTGCTGTAGATAGCTCATTATCGTTCTGAGCTTTTTCAATTTTTTAGATCGTTATCAGTTGGGTATAGGGTGCGGGTGGGTTGTGATATTTTCGGACGTGATCATCTCGTATAATTGAGGATTGAACTTCCTTACCAGGTAAGTCGTTTAACCTCTAATTATACTTCGATGATCACGTCCTCAATATCACCCTGTAGATGTTTAAAGCACAACCGATCTAAAAAATATCCTGTTTCCTGGTAGGTGTTGCTTGCTGGAATATTATGGCGAATAAAATTAGGAAGCATACCTACTAACCATGCAGAGTAATATTTATTTCCGTTATCAAAGTTACATACTTTTTTCACAGAATTTAAAACCAATAATAACACTTATGTAAAACTGTGTTCCAACCAGACGAAGATTATGTAAATATTAATTACCAATTCAAGTAAATGAACTTATTTGCCTAAGTGCAAATAACTGACCTAAAATTATTGATTTGACGAAACTTGCCAGATCCTTCATTACAGGTCGATTATAATATTTATTTACCTTTGAGTTTTCTGTCCACCCCAGTGCTGTTTTTGTAAAATGCTTTCAACACTGAGGCCTTTCGTTGCAGCAGCGGAAGTAGTTGCATGTCGCGTTCTATGCGATTTGAATTTTCTGGTATTTATTCTGGCTTTTGGGCCAGCCTTAATGCAACGACTGATTGTTTGAATAGTCGCTGGATGATATAGCTTTTTAAAGGTAAGTAATAATTGATCTATCTCTCCTCTGAATTCTTTTGTTGAGTCTATGTAAAATATGAGTACTGACGAAGCGCATTGGTTTGACCTTTCTCTAAAATAGGGTAATGTTATTTTTGGTTGGCATTTGTTAGATGTGGAAGTTTTCATTAGATCCGTTATCACAACTTCAACTTTATCATCATTGATTATGGATTATGTTTGATAACTTGATCTTTGCTAATTTTTGTACTCTTGGTGCCGATGATAATGCTAGAAGAAGAGTAAGTTTATAATAATCAGTTGCAAAGACAGTGATTCCAATGAATTTAGCTCAGGATTTAGAGGCTCAAGATACACTAGTATAGGGTGCAGATCTCATATCTCGTTGTACCTTGGGAATTTTGGTCCTGTTCTAAAAGCCCC
Source organism: Malachius bipustulatus (assembly GCA_910589415.1). NCBI lineage: Eukaryota > Metazoa > Arthropoda > Insecta > Coleoptera > Melyridae > Malachius > Malachius bipustulatus. The sequence continues at coordinate 82,346,220 of OU342630.1, read as the reverse complement.
TTTCAAGAATCTCATTAATATGGTCTGATCGGTTGGTTGTAATAATGTATTCAAGGCAGACCTATGTCTGTTAAGGGTACTGTACTTTTCCCCCTTATTATATTCTTCCTATAAAGATTTAATTATTTTATTTGGGTCTGAATTAAATACTTCCACCCTTTCACAAAGCCACAATTTTTTGTACGTGGAGCTATATTGCTTCAACGTCTTTTCGCTAAGAGATGGTATCATATGGTTTTTAAAGCAGTTCCAGGAACATTTTTTAAGATGTACGCTTCCCGGAAAACCGTGCTGCTCTCCGGGTAAGGCTTTCCCATAGAGGATGAGGTTGTCTCAAATAAGATGAGAGTAAAGTTTTATTAGTGTGCAAAATTGGCAACTCGCAGAAACAATCAAATTTTTCAATGCAGGACACCATGGCTGTGTTTTCCATGGTGGAAAAACAACAATATATTTTGCCTTATCAATCCAAGATTTATTTATCACCGTGGATCGGAGCGGGGAGGGCGAACTGCGTAAAAATTTATAAGTATTAGTCCATGATAATGTGAAAGCATCTACTGTTGCTGATTATGGATCTGGACGCCAAGATACAAAGTTTTGCATTTATTATTAAGGTGGGGGGCAGTTAAATTTACGTTTGATAGGCCCTGTTCAGAAACAACATTTCCAAATTTATCGCCTTATGTTTTTCAATGGCCCATGCTTGACGCCGCCTATGCGATTTATGTAGGCTATGGCTGTGATATTAGCTTATCTTAAGAGGGTATGCCTGTTATAATATATATATTTTATTTTATTTATTTATTTATTTTATTTTATTTATTTATTTTAATTTTTTTTTTTTTTTTTTTTCCGCAAAGCCTTTTAAAATTGAACACATTCCATTGAACACATCCATGAGTTCCAGCTGATTGATATGATAAGCACTCTCCTGTAAGCTCCAAACCCCTCGGGAGTTTGTTGCACCCCCTTCTGAATTGGATGCATCGGTGCAGATTATAGTAAAATATTGTTTGTTTATTTATTGCTCATTTTCGCATTTTTCAAGCTTTTCGACTACGAATCGATATCTATTAAGAGATAATTCAGAATAATTATCTTCTTATCATAATTTGAATTTTATTTTTTAAGTCCTAGATATTTTCCCTTTCAAATTGTTTCACATGCACCCAACGGTAGTTACAGCATAGCTGCGACAAGAGTTATTAATTTTCAAGAACATTGGTAACTGTGAGACAATTTTTTGTTTTTCATTTGGAATTGACATTATCATCTCCTGACTATTGGAAACAAATCCTATAGAAATGTTATATTTTTACTGTGATTTGGGCAACTTTTCTCATAATTTATAATAAAATCTAGAGATGTTATTTTTATTTTTATTTATTTTTATTTATTTATTTATTTATTTATTTTCTATCAATCAATATCATCAATATCATATGGGTCAAGGTATATTATTGAAACATGACCCATAGATCTCAAGCGATTCACGATAGGTTTAAAATATTTTGTAAAAACATATGGTGCTGTCGAAAGACTATTTGGAAGGCACGTAAACCCAAAAAGGTGGTTATCGTATTTGAATTTGAAAAAATATGCATTCTTGAGATCAACCGTAGGTACTCATATAGCATCCTTCATTTATTAGGTTTTTTACAGTTCTGAAATCCTCAAGTTTAAAATGTGGACAGTTCAGATAATTATTTAGTTCTTTGAGATTTATTTTGTGCTCCGGGAGGTCCTAAAAAGGGGGTCCCGGCTGCTTCACTGCAGTCGTTAAGTTATGTCAGAGGCCCTTATTGTGGCTACTTGAAAACTTCTGACACTTGGGCTTCACCACAGCCATATGATATTTATTTATTTTTATGAACCTATAATTCCCATTGGGTTTTATAACAATGGAGCTCAATAGCTCCAATTTCCCTAAGTTCTATAATAGACTGAAATAATTCAGAAGATGATTTTTGTATAGGAACTTTCCCTTGTTAGGTTTTTTCCTGGTTCAGCTTGCTCGGTCGCCCTTTTCGTTATTACAAAAAGCAACGTGTCCGCCTTTTATTGTACTGATATTTTTTGAACTGCGGCATTGACATCATGATTTAATTTGAATTTTCTGTGCGTAGATACTGTGTGATGCATGTCTGTCAGAATCTTTCCAGCATCCACTGTTGCAGATGTGGTCCACTAGTCAATGTTTCCGTTATTTGATAACGTTTTTGTAGAAACGTATCGTTAATAATGCTTACTGAACGATTGATGTTTAACGATTACAACAATCGGATTGCTGTATAGTTCAATTCGGCCTGTGACAAAAGTGTTTGCACCTCCGTATTGAGTCTTGGTTCCCTGAGAGTTTGACAGTTCCCAGGAATATTCCACTCTTTAACTAGCTGGCTGTTATTCTTCGCTAGTGATATCACACGAGTCACCTGCCTGTTGATCAAGGTACTTAAATTTTGTATTAGCTATTAATGCTTCGGTCGTGTTGTTAGTACTTTTATGCACTAGTAACCATTATTAATATGATTCTTTGTTATAAGTCATCACTATTGATATGATTATTAATATATTCGGATTATTATTGTCGACCAAGAGATATAACGAAAAAATCTAATTGTTAAACTGTCATATTTTATGACTTTAACAATATTTCAATAATCCAAAAATTGATAAAATGACAGAAGTCGTTTCGTTATATCTCTGGTCCAACTATACTATGTATTTTTTCATCACTATAAGTATACTTATTTTGACCTTTTCTCATCCCCATAACTCGATTAAGGGTATTAATCCCTGTAACCGGTCCATGTTAGGACTGCTGTCCACCCTTTAAGTGCACTTAACTATTACATTAAGTGAGGTTCTAATCATCCACACCTATTACAGTGAGCATGATAACCTGACAGAGAGGATTACTGACAGAGAGAATTAATTTATTCGAATTATTACTATGTATTTTTCATCACTATAAGTATACTTATTTTGACCTTTTCTCATCCCCATAACTCGATTAAGGGTATTAATCCCTGTAACCGGTCCATGTTAGGACTGCTGTCCACTCTTTAAGTGCACTTAACTATTACATTAAGTGAGGTTCTAATCATCCCCCTATTACAGTGAGCATGATAACCTGACAGAGAGGATTTACTGACAGAGAGTGACAGAAAGGGTATTTATGTCCCTCAATTAAGAAAAAAAATAAAAACTTTTAAGTTATTGTACTTACTTGAAAGGTTTAGCTGTTTATCCATTTTTCTTAATTTTTTCTAACTTCCTTCGTGTTTTGCTTTTTAGTTCTTTCGGCATTTTACAGTAATTTTCCAGCAACACTCTCTTAAACACTAGCGCACGTATCGAGCGTAAGAACGATAATGAGCTATCTACAGCAGATAACGGCCGGACGTGCGGGTGAGTAATAGGTACCTACCTGGGGATTTTAAAAAACTGAAAACATTACGCACTATTGGAGCTCGTGAACGTCACTACAGGGTGATATTGAGGACGTGATCATCGAAGTATAACTAAAATTAGCATGTCTTTATCTTGTGATGTGTAAAGTCTAAGTGGGCGTTTAAATGATAGAAATTTATCTACGTGTGTTACTACACTTTGCTCTAATTATACAGTGATTAATATACCTATGTAAGTAACCGATTTAATTTAAGTATAGTGATCATAATGAAATAGAAGAAAATAATTTCTGAAAGATAAATTGTATTAGTAATGGTATGGAACCAGAACCTAACAACAACAGGTCTTGAAGAATCATAATCAAAATATTTTAGGTAAAATTCTTTTTCATATAGGTAGGTAATATTATTCTTCTGTTGTGCGCTATACCTATATATTATTATAGGAAGCAGCTCTTATAACAGTGAGACATTTCTATTTTACAAATCCACATCATACATTTTCTGGTCACTTCACTCGAAAGACGTGGGCAAGCAAGTTAATTCACTTACCTAAACAAGCTGATCTCCTATTCCGATAAGCGAATGAATAGGACTGGAATTTTAAAGGAAATTTATCTCGAATGTGTATCCAGGTGACATTTCATTATAACTGATTCAACAGGAGAGTCTGCCCATATATTCAGGTAACAATATGGGTGTTTAAATACCTGTCAAAACCGAACTATCACATAATGTGAGCAGGGACGGACGTTGACGTTCTAAAATCAGCGGGAGGCTGAGTAAATAAAGTAAAGTCAACATATGAGGCTATTTTAGTTAGATTCCACCACCAAGTTTTATTCAAAAAAGGAATGCTTCAGGAAGACAAATAATGTCCTACGGGATGTTCCTATATGCTATGGATATAAAGACTACTTTTGTTTCATAAATTTCCATTAAAATAAAGACTTCCCACGGCTTTTACTTTTACTATACTTGATCTGGATCCAGAAGCTCACAAATTCAGTTTCGATAAATAAAAATCAAACAAATTTTATCTCTAAGTTGCGTCTGGTTAAAAGCACCTACATAAAACTATTAATTAGATGCGGGGTAAAATAAACAAAAATTTTAGACAGCATTTTCTACAGCAGGTTTTTAAACAAAGAGTATACAGAAAGGTACGAGTATCATTGTCTTTTAAGATCACAGATTAAACACTTTAAATGAAGTAAAAAAGAAATATTGGCGGCAGTTACTACGCGTTGCAGTAAAATCAGTTGCATAACAAAACAAATAAAATAAAGCCCGGGCATTCTTATGTAAATGTTCTACCAAATTCGCTTGCTGGAATATCTGTTTAAAGAAGAAGGTGCATGGTTGTTGTTTGCTGTTTGTTCTTGAATTTGGGTGAAAAGTTATCAAGCTAAATATTCCTATATCTTTTAAACAGAGCTAGGTCAAATATAATCGTCTCCAGTATCTTTTGAAGATATCCTATGGGAATTCAACAAGCCTCCTTTCTGCTTGATAAGTTAAAGTTAAGCAACAAATTGATACTCTAAAAAATACTGGGTGAGCTTTTAAAGTGGAACGTTTGCAATTAAATTAGGGAGCAATTCATTAGCTTTAAAATTAGTCCCCTTCCCCCTTCTTGTATGTGGAGCGTGGGGTAAATTTGAAATTTTAATTAGGATTGCTGCAAATTCTCATTTTAGATTTTATGGCTAGAAATCCGTAGAATTGATAATGACTTTTTTTCTAGATTATAGCGCAATCTACCATTAATCAGAAAAAAATGTTACAGACAAATCATAACTTATGTTTCTTAACATCTTATACTTTTATGGTCGTAAAATCCGAATCTGCTTTAAAAAAAGGGTTCCAAACTAAAATTTCAATTATTCTCCGCGTCGCCTACAACGAGGGGAGAGGGAGGCAATTTGCTACGTTTTCAATTTTCAAAGATTTCAATATTGAAGATTTCAAAGTTATCCTGCTGTTCACCTTAATGAAAGCGGATGGGTGACTATAATAATTTTAAAACTAACTTATTTTCCTCGCGGATTCGTTAAATTTTGATCCTGATCTTTTTTTCATCGCGTGTTTTTTCCCGTATACAGTGTGTCCAACATAAGGAAAGGGATAACATTGGGAAATCACGGCAACGGTAAGAGATACGAGGCTAGTTAAATTACAGAAAAGTTGCACAATTTGATGCTTAATAAGAACATGTAAAAAAATTAGGAAAACTTCAGGCGTTGCTGGAAAAAATCTTAAGAATCAAAATTTCTTATTTCAAGCATAGGTATATCTTTCTTATTATTGAAAATTAATAAATGATTTTTCGTAGGTTTACATAAGTCGTCAAATATTCATTTCAGAATAATCAGATATTTTGTTTAAGCCATCTTTTAAACTTTTGTTTTTCTTATGGCCGCCAGGCTGTTTTTTTGTAAATCAAGGATACAAGAAATTAGAATAATTCGAAAAAAAACTAAAAAAAAAAGTTGGGTTCGTTCAGAAAGTAGGTACTAATATAACATTTTGCTACTTTCGAGAATATTAACCATAACTGATCAAAAAACAAAAAAAAAAAAAAAAAAAACTAACACAAACTTTGGATTTTTGATAAGTGCAGCTTCTACGCGGTAAATAACTACCTACAGAGTTGGGATTGTTATATTTGGACTTTTTCAGGGCGGGCTCGCACCACCCAAAATTGAAATCCGCAGAATTTGGGTATTTTCTTTTATTAATTGGAAAATTTTGAAAAATAAAGAGAAAATGTTAATAAACATCCAATCTGTGGCCATGATTGTATTCTTTTGTAAATTTTAGGACTGAATACCAATTTTCATGTATGAGCTAAGAATAGTTGCTGCGTTAATAATAAATATACAAAAACATTGCAATAAGAAAGAGCAACAAAACTTTCAATAGTTCAGCCAGTGAATTATTCCAGGATCTGTAATTTTGATTTTTAATGCCTATCTAGCAGGATAGCTTGTCACCAAAAATCCTGGACGATCATGGCGCTGTTTTTCTTAAATTATATATAAATTTAAACAGTTGTGAAACAGTTGTAAAACAGTTTCTCTTTTATAATAATTAGGGTGATGATTTAAAATCGAAAAAACTTTTGGACATGTCAATTTTATTTTTCAGCCAACTTATGACGTAACAATAATGACGTCATCTATTTTTGACAGGTGCCGTTATCATAACTTTTTCAAATGACAACCCCAGGTTTTTTTTATTATCGATGAATCTTCTTACCACTTGGAAGATGGTGGAAAAAATTGGACCCTACACAACTATTTTTTTGAAAAAAAAGACATGTTTACGTTAAAAAATCGAAAATATACCTTTAATTGAAAAAAATATAGGTATTATTGGACCCCCCCCCCCACAAAAAAAACAAACAACATTTAGCGCAAATGTTATTCAAATACAATTTGAACATTCGCGCTAAGTGTTTTTTTTTTGTTTTCATTCTTTAAAGTAAACATGCAATATTTTCAAAAAAATCATTCTGTATAATTTGCAATTATTTTCATCATATTTCAAGTAGTAACAGTTGTCATTTGATAAAAGCCTATGATGACGTCATCTTTGAAAAATAGGTGACGTCATGAATCATATTTTATATACGTCATAAGTTGCCTATTTGAAAAATAGAATTGACTTGTCCAAGCGTTTTTCTTTTTTTTAATAACGCCATAATTATGAATATGAATTACCTATATTCCAAACGGTATGATCCTATGATCACCCTGTATATTTATATGATAAAATATTTCTATTTATATGATAAAATATTTCAATAAGTTAAAATTAACCAATTTTCAGATGCGAAACTCGCCCTGGTCCAGAATACGTGATCCGAATTTACACATTCCAGTTGAACGGTAATTTTCTCCTGTACCAACATCACTACTGGGACGACTCCTGTTCTTCTCCTCGGTTGACGCTGACCTCCCATGGACGCGTGGTGTTGAGGAATTCTATGGTGCAACCGGGAGCGTACACGGGCAGAGTGAAATTTCACAACATATCTGTCACTGCTCAGGATAATTTGGCCGCCAGAGAGCTGGATCGATTGGTGGCTTCACAATGTCCAGGTAAGAAATCTGTCTGCTGCTACCTTATTTAATTAAAGTTGCTCGAAAACAAATCCGTTTTGGAGTAGGCCCTGACACAAAGAGGTTTGTCTTAACTTACTCCAGTCTTCACAACTAACAGCTATTGATTTTGTTAGGTTGGGACAGTTGTCAAAACATTAAAGAACGTTAATAAAATAAGCACTCACTTTCTGGACATTTTTATAACACAAAAAATAAAATCAACTATTAATTCAGTTAAGAGATAGGTGAAGTGTCCTTCACCCTCCTGCCACTCCTGGACACATTTAAATACAGGGTTGTTCCTTCCACTATAAGGGCACTCTGTAACAGTCGCCGGGTGTATCGTTTATCTCAACCAACTTCCCCTCTCGATTACTTAACTTGACTTCGTTAACAGTCTGACACAAAATATTGAGTCCTCAATGAAAATGCATATAAAGAAATCACATTTAAGCTTGCAAAATCTAGCTGGCTTTGGTATCGGTATATTACGACAGATAAGTCGATCTTCACTGATCTCTTTCACTAAATCGGTTGCCACGAAAGTTTTCAAACCAACAAATCCTTGTTCGGTAACTCTGGGAACTGACCTACAATTACAAATGACAATTCAACAAATTGTCACATTTGTTGTGACAAATTTCTATAATAATATAGTAGGATTAACTTTAAAAAGTCAGATGTGACGTCTTACTAACCGTCCGAATTAATATTTTCAATTTCACCAGAAAATGTCAAACAGTTAATTGTCAAGTTGTGAACGAGCGTAATTATTGAAGGAATCATTCAAAAAATGAATTGAACCGCTTACGTCAGTTTGAGAGCCACTGACAACTACATAAAATTTATTCACGTAATGACATTCTATCCTCTGTGTTGTGCATTTAATTCTCATTCAAAACCAATGTTGACGTATACTTATTTATGCGGGATGGAGTGTTTAGACAAACTGGACGGTTACTATAAAAACACGTACATGAAACAAAATAAATCGAACTATCAAAAGGATGTGTATTCTTAATCGATACGTATGACTTTTTAGACTTTATTGGACTATACGACATATAATAAATTGCACTGGTTTTTAGAAATTTGACGCAAGACATGTGACAATTTGTCGAATTGTAGTTTTTTAATGTTTTATGAAACGGGCTCCTAGATTTTTTTAAATCTGAAAGTGGTTATGTTCTGTCTTCAAAACTGTGCAACATTTGTCTAATTTAATCGACTTCGTATCTCTTACCGTTTCTGAGATCACCATGAAGTTCATTTTAAATGGACAACCTGTATAGTAGCTCCAAAACCATATCTAACCGTTACAGACTGAGATGTAGCGAAAAGTAATTACTAATTACTAAAATCTAATTACTCGAAGTTTAAAAAGACTAATTTTAGAGGTACCCATGAAAGGACGTCCCTCTGAAAAGAGACAAAATTTATATTGTAATAAATAATAATTTTTGATTTCTTATTGGGACATTCTTTATTATAATGAGAGGGAATAACTTATTGTGTAACGGGTTAAGATGACGTGGCTACAAAAGGATTTTATTGTTAATGGGTAATAAAATTATGGTAGTCCTCGAACTGCTCTGGATTATAGTAAAAAGTTATTGACAATTAACTGCCAAGAGATTCTAAACGATCATAAGTCATGTAATTTTTTTGGCTATAAATATTAGGCGTAATTTTTTTTTTATCCACCTCACCTGGCCCTGGATTGCTCCTTTGGCCACACACCGTTTTTATTTGTTTCAATTAAAGATGAAGTGACGTAAATTCGACTGAATAACGAAGACAGTAGTAAACTATCAAGAAATGATCGAATCAAATCGGCATTTTATTTGACTGAACAAATTCGACAATCATATCTTATACTTTTTTCTTCTGTAGCTAATATAAGACCTACCTATATGCTGGTAAGAAATTCAACTTTCAAGTCGATCAGTTTGTCAACAAATCGAACAATTTCAGGAATACCTTTACACCTAAAGAACAAGGGGTTGAGATCAGCTACCTACTTCACCATCTGACTGACAATAAGGTGAATCTATTATTAGGGGGAATTATTTACGAATAAACGTTTTTATAATAATAATAATCCAAATAGAAATCCATCAAAAAGACAAATTACAATAATTAATAAGTAACCAACATCAACGTGCATTTTTATAATAATAAATTCATGTTATTATCATTCAATCAATCGCAGGGTTTAAACCAGCATCGCCTAGAAAAACAGCTGAATCTCAATAGAAATAAACAAAACTCACATATTTCTAGAATTTGTAGGAAAAGGCCCTCTTGAATTATTTAGAATGTATCAGCTGCGGTTGCTGCATAGTTGAACATTATCATTGTTCGAGTTGAAGTGTCTCGTTTCTGTTTAGAGTGGCATGAAGAACTGCTTCCGGGGAGACGTCTGGTTTGAATATTAATTCCAGTCTCTCTTTTTCCCATGGATACTTGAGACACAAATTCGGATAAAAGCTTCAAGTGCTGATAATAAAATTATTTGATTAAAAACAATTTGCGGCATTTCTGATCTTCAAGTACCTACTTCTTTTTCCTGATCCTACACTGTTCGTTTATTAATAATTAATATTATTTTCTCACTGAAATTTTTATTATAATTACATTACTCAAGTTAATTCTTTGTGTTACAGATAAACCTAAGAAATCATGGCGACCCAATGAAGAATACCTGGTGTACGATGGCACCGAGAAAATGTTCAACTATTGGTGGTCGGCTAGCAGTGGAGAACCCAAAACGCATCGAAACTCTAGAAAATCGAACCATTTTCCGGTCGGGGAATTGAAATGCCTTGATTCCCTAAAATGGGCGTTTCACGAACTCAAACTAGTAAAAATCCAGTTGAGACCTGTGCTAGATAATATCCAGAGTCGCTCCAAACACAAGAAACTTGAACTTCTCCTTGGTGATATCCATTCAAATTACGATAACAGAGAAAACTACATTTCCACGGCATTTCAGACACCGTTAGTCAAAGCGGCCAAATCAGAAGCGGTCGAGATTAACAACCATCTTTACACAATAAAGAATTCAAACATTATTCCAACGAACCTGTTCGCTAAAGGAAAAAATCCTCCACATCTGATAGAAAAACCGCATTTGCCACCATACATTTGGGGAGAGTGGATCTCGACTCGATGTGAGGTCCGACCAATGTCCTTATACCTAACTAGAAGATTTACGTTTCATCCCGAAGATTCCGCGTGGGTTGGTGAGCATAAATTCTACGCAGATCCATTTTGTAGTGTGCCAAAATTCACGGTAGTAGCTGCTGGACATTTTATCCTTCAAGAGCCTAGTGAGATTTTGATGGGTAGTACTAACATCGATTTCCTAATCGAGAAAGCTACCTTGACCGTTCAAGAAGAGACTGTCATCTACGATATAAAACTTCCTGGAATTTGCGGAGATGATGATTGGGAAGTTAATGTTCCCCAAGAACTCAGTGCGACGAGTGGTTGCATGCAACTGGGGATTGTGATACCATCGATTCAGTATGACGTCGTAAAAATTGAAATGGATTACAAAGGTTTGTGTCTGTTGTATCTTGGACAAGCCGATACCGATAATTTGCCGCGAAGTGAAGATTCAAGGCCTACAGCTTTCCAGCTGCCTTTAGTAAAATGTGGGGAAGTGCCGTCCTATTCTCAAGGATTGAGCGACATTTTAAATAGCAGTAAGGGGGATTTTAGAACGAGTAATAGTCATCTGTTGATAACCATGTTGTTTATTTATTGTTTGTACACTTTTACACGATTTAAATGTTTTTAAAAGATTTCAAGCTGTAAATAGACTAGGTCATAGCATTTTAAAGCATATTTGTGTCAGAATTTCTGGAAAAATTGTTTTGATATTTGACTTGTTAAATTTTTTATTTGGATTTCTGATTGACCTGAATCAATATAAATTATAACTATTCAATTTTTTGTAATCCGGTTATGCTATTTATTTTGTATATTTTGTAAATATGTATGAATTAGGTTTATCAAGTACCTTGTGTAAATTGTGTAAAAAATTTAGACGGTATAAATCAACAAAGACTATCAGGGAAAAAGTCAGTTACAATAATATTAATTTGTAATTAGAAAGTATATTTTTTTATATCAACTTTTATATTATTTTGTAAATATGTTAAATGTATTGTAAATAAAAAGAAATATATTTTTAGAGTTTTTAATTGATTCAGAATTTATTTACATGCAGAATAATGTAATGTACCCATCACCATTTTGTGAGTTTTCAAGTTTTGATAGTTTAAAAGTAAAAAATGCACACTACCTATTCGGTTTTTGGCAAGAGAACAACGAATTTGATACCGACTTTGACGTAACTCATACAAGGGGCTATATTTTAACCATCTGGTAAAAAACCGAATTTACAAAAAGAGTAAAATGAAGTTATGCCAGAATAGTTTCAAATTCGTGGAGCTCCTGCCAAGGAACATAAATCAATAAAATGAACGTAATTCAACCAAATTAGTAGCGTAGCTCTGAGCTGCCATTATTTTCCGTCATTTTTTTTTTTTCATAATTATTTACAGTTCCAACTGTAAATTTACAACTTGTAATATGATCTTATAGAACAGGGTAACCCAACAAAAATTTGTTTCCCCTAAATTCAAGAAAAATCTTGTACTATTAAATTTTTCAGAAGTGATTCTGAGCGCTAGAGGGATGCAAATGTAATTTTCAAACTACAATAAAATTTGGTCCTCACGGTAGTCAGATTCTGATCAGGTCAGGACTAAATTTACAGTTTGAAGTGTAACACGGAAAACAATGAGAGCTAAATTTGGTGCTGATAAACTTTGAATTGCTTCGAGCAATTCAATTTCTGCTTAGAGCTTTCGCTAGTTCAATCCTGTGCTTATCAGTAAATCTTATTTAAAAAGCTTATTTAAAAAGCTGTGCTCAGTAAAGCTTATTTAAAAACAAATAATGCTTCACAGAAAGTTTCTAAGGGGTGGTGCATCCTGAAGCTTCGGCTTGATCCCACTTTAGAATTTTTTTTCTGGATTTCAATATAAAGAGCATGAAGATGGACCTCATATCATAACTCAAAACAGTTTTATAATTTTGATCTTTATTTGTTACCTGTACACCGATTTTCAAAATAATGAGACAAAATTCGACTAGAGACAAAAATTTGAAATACAGGGTTGTAGTAAGTAACCCAAATCTGAATGGATAAAAAAATCTGGTATTCTTCAGATTTGGGTTATTTAGTTATTATTAACCTGTATTTTGAACATTTTTCTCCAGTGGTTCATCATTCTCGCATGTTCTTATAGAGTTTTATCTTAAACATGAGCACTAGATTTTGAAAATCGGTTTACGGATAAAAAATTTTTCACTGCAAGATCAAAAAGTTGATGAGTTAACAAGTGATTGAGATCAATCTGCAAGTAAAGTTTTAAAGTACTTTTAAAGTACTTGGAAGGAGCTAATGTAATCAACGACCGCCAGTACGGCTTTCGCGAACAGAGATCTACTGATGGAGACCTCGTCACCTACGTAACGGAATTGTGGAGCAGCACAGTCGAACATCATGGGGAATTGCGCTTGATATCTCTAGGGCTTTTGATCGTGTCTGGCATGGGGGATTGTTTTGGCAAAATTTTGGCCGATGACAGTACACTTATATCTTCATATACCTTAGATGCGCGAACTTCGCCCATCGACGTACATTTTCGCAGAAAGCAAGAAGTCTCAATACTTATCAAAGATCTACAATAGATTCTTGCTTGGGGCGATAGAAATCAGGTGCAGTTTAATGCTGGGAAGACACAGTCGGTGATCTTCTCCAAAAAAGTCAACGTTGTGGAGCCAGATGTGGTAATGGCAGGGCACCTTCTTCCATCGTCATCTCTTCGTTTGCTTGCGTCGGAGCGAACGTGCCTTGGCATGCTTAATGTTGCGGGTTTGGCGAAGAGCGCTTCTGAAAAACTTGGAACACTGCTCCGCACAAGGAAATTTTATACGTCTGAACAGCTTCTCCTCTTATACAAGGCTCAAATACTACCATCCTTGGAGTACTGCTCACATGTTTGGAGCTCAGCTCATAAACATACCCTTTGACAAAACATCTAGATAGTCTTGAACATCGAAGAAAAGTAGCTAACCTAAGCCTGTTTTACAGATATTTTTATGGGAAGGGTTTTTTTTTTCTAAAAAAAAAACACACCTATTGATAGGCAAAGAATTGAACCAGCGGACGCGGTTAGCAGAAATTGAATTGCTGAAGCAATGCGTTGCTCCCAAGTCATCATCTAAAGTTACCACCAGCTTCAAAAGAACAGCCGATTCATAAAAGCAATCCGGAGCTCTCTATCAAGATCATCATAGCCACAAACTCAATGATCAGACCAGGTGGACCAACTTTGTTTTGTAGTCATCCCATAAAAATCCCTCTGACGTTTTGAAGGGCATGACTGATGGAAACTTTAAAAAGAAATTCACTGGGGAGTTGTTTCGGAGGCAGTGTGCACAGCTTACATAAGTAGTACCTATTTGCTTGAATATTTGCAGCCTCATTTTGGGTGGGCGCTCGCACTTTTGGATGGCACTTTTGTTACACATAGTTGTGTTTTTGCTTTTTACTTGTATTATCTGTAACTGTAATATTTGTTGTATTGTATACGTACAGGATGAATATTTTGTTTTTCTTTTTGCTTAGAATAATATTTGATAGAATATATGAAAACGTTGGAGTCTTTCTTACATTTATTTACTTTTGATAGAAACGCTGTTTAATGATTTACAATATAAATTGGCATTTGAATCAAGGTCAAGGAGAGCAGGGGCATATCAATTCTTGATATGCTATCTGGCCTTCGCCTTATCCACTAATTTGATTTTTTTTCCTTTTGCATGGATATCTATTTTGTATGTGGAATTTTGTGGAATAAAGACATGTTATTATTATTATTATTATTATTATTATTATTAAGCACAAATTTAGAAAGAGTACCCCTAAGCTGACCTATTGACCTAGTAAAGATATGATTTCCACCTTTTTGTTGTAAAAGGGAACCAAGGTTTTAACTGTGAGGTAAATAATTTTGGTTTCGTAAACTGCCATTATTGGACCATTTCTTGTATTTTCACCGACCAGTAATTTATTGCCTGGCCGATGCTGTGGGACTGCATGAGATACAGTGATAAAAGATGTCTTTGTACTTTGAAGACGTCGACTCGGCGTGAAATAGTGGAAAGAAAACAGAAATTTGATAATATTTGATTTAAATAAATAACTCTTACAGCCAGTATTATAAACGCTCATTAAGTTGACGGGCAGATTTCTGTGGCCGTTTCTAGAAAAGGTATCGTAGATGGAAAATATACCAATTTGGTGATTCTTGGCATAAAAGGGCTTACAAAAAGGGATCGATATTTTGTGTGAGACTGGTTAACGAAGTCAAGTCAGGAAATCGAGAGAAGTTCGTGGAGATAAACGATACACCAGGCGAACAGTTACAGAGTGCCTTTAGTGTAGTGAGAAACCGTATAATAAAATGTGTCCAGGAGAATCCTTAAATGAATATGTCTTATAAAAATGTCTATAATATAAAGTGAGTGCCTATTTTATTAACTGTCTTGAATATTTTGACAACTGCCCTAACCTAGCAAAATCAAGAGCTGTCAGTTGTAAAGAGTGGATTAAGTTAAGACAAACCACTTTGTGTCAGGGCCTACTCCAAAACGGATTTGTTTTCGAACAACTTTAATTAAATAAAGTAGCAGCAGACAGATTTCTTACCTGGGCATTGTGAAGCCACCAACCCATACAGCACAAGAATGTTCTATTCACATTCATAGAATATTCTCCAAGAATATTTGAATATTCTCAGAATGTACTAAAATGATGATTGGAATATTCTAGGAACGTTCTATGAACATGCAAAGTAGACTGTTTTAGATATTCTTAGAACGTTCTTAGAACATAACAAAGAATGTTCATAGAATATTTTGAGCACATAAAAAGAATGTTTATAGAATATTTTGAGAATATAAAAAGAATGTTCAATTGTATATTCTGGGTATATTCTAAAATCTGTAAAAATGCATTTGGATATTAGGTTAAATTAATTACAGATTTAGCTTGAAAAACAATTTCACAATGTATTAATTTTATTTTAAAGTAACATCAACATATAACATAAACATATTATTCATCCATCATGCTCGTTTTGCACCCCTTCTAACTTTGGTCTTGACCACCTATAAATTTTATATAGGTAAGTCAACTTCTACATCTGCTATATGGTTTTGCTCTTTTGTATTTTTGCTACTGCGCCTGTAAAGAATAAAGTTTTTCATGAGAATCTGCACCGGGATTCTGGTAATGCGATAATGCGATGTACAATGTCAACAACAACTATTAATGATTTATTAACCTCAATAACTTTGTGGTAATAAAGACACTTTTAGATGCATGTATAGATAGATACTTACCAATAATTCTCTTATTGTTTCTGTTTGATGGATCAGAATGAACACATTCAGATTACAAAAACACAATACATACACACACAAAAAACTTTATTATTGTTATAGTATTATTGTCACAATAATGCAATGCTGTTCGTCGTCTGGCAGCAGTTTGCATTGCCCATGTCCCTTATTGTCACATGTTGCCCAACCTCAACAAAGGAACTATTCCTAACCTGCGCACGCATTCTGTGAATGTTCCAAGAATATTTTTAAAGAATATTCTTAAGTTGGTATATTTGTCACTTAAATAGAATATTCTCATTCGTTTGTTAATATGCTATGAATATTCTAAGAATATTCTGGTAGAATATTCTTAAATTGGTATATTTGTACCTAAATAGAATATTCTTAGAATGTTTTGTGCTGTATGGGAAACACCCTGTATTATTACAGTACACCTTGCCAGGGGCGGCTCCAAATGTGTATTTATAGAGGAGGGGGAGTATGCATTTATAGAGGAGTATTTATAGAAGGGCAAAAGAAAAGAGTGAAAACTGTACTTACCATTTATTAAAAAGTTTTATGGTAACTGCTAAAAGATAGGTTTATGATAAAAAAGACTCTGCAGCTCTGCATAGGTTCTTCACGCCTACTTGGTTGATGTTATAGACAAAAAAAGATATTGAAAATAATTTTTTTCTTTAAATAAAGTTGATTCATGGAAATAATTTTGTTTGTTTTCCTATTTTGTCTTAGCCTCGGCAGTAGCCAGACACAACATAACATTTTTTGAATATGTGAATAATAACTGCTGCCCAATAAGTTCCCACTATTTTTATTCAAACATTCTTTTTATATATAGGAATTGTTCCATGCAGTAGGTTGTAACTATTGTAGATCTCTATCTTTATTATTATTTCAATTCTGTAAAATTAGCATTCTGTAATTCTGTCATATTATTTTGTGGATGACTCCGTTAGATGGAGTAAGTAAGCAATGTAGAATAGAAAATGTAATGGAAGCCATGGAAGTATGAAGAATGTGCTAACAAGTTCCATATTGTATTTTAATTGTTTTACTCTAATAATAATCAGTATAATAAAGAAGTAAAGTTTTATTAACGATCCACGAACCTTCTATAGGTTATGGGCCCAGTCAGACAAGGGTAGAAGGTATAATCGGAAAGTAACTGACAATTGAAAAATACTGATTAAAAGAGGAAGGAACTGGAAGAGGAAAATGGCGGAAAGGAGCCTGAATAATTATTTTAGTGTTAGACAATTCGACGGGACTGCATACTCTAACTGGGAGTTCAGAATAAAATTGTTACTGGAACAACAAGAAGTTTTGTGGGTGTTATCAGAACCACAGCCTGTAGTGACACAGACCCAAACTGATCGTCTGGAAAAATGGACAAAATCTGATATAAAAGCTAGAGCAATAATTATCCAGTGCCTGTCGGATAATATTCTGGAATCAGTGAAGACTAAACTGACTGCAGGGGAGATTATGAAAAGTCTGGAAAATTCTTATGCGAAAAAAGGGATATCAACTCAAGTGATGTTGCAGAAAAAACTGAGAAGTCTCAAGTACACTGAGGGAACACCATTGAGCAAGTTTTTTGTCGAATTTGACAACACAATCTGCGAATTGAGGGCAGCAGGAGGAAAAATTGACGATAGTGAATTAATATTGCAGCTACTCTCGGCAATGCCCGAATCTTTCCAAAATGTTACAACTGCTATTGATGTTATGTTCTCCCAAAACCAAAATTCAATCGATATAGATTTTGTCAGAAACAAATTGTTATTGGAAGAAGCGAGACAGGAAAATTCACAGCAGAAGGAAAATCCAAATATGGCATTTACATCCCAAAATTTTAGAGGAAAAGGAAATTGGAGAAAATCTGGCGGAATATATAGAGGTGGTCCTAGTCGCAGTACTGACAGAAATGTTTCGAGCTCAGGGCTTAATAATGTGAGAAACTTTCCATTCAAATGCCATTTATGTGACCAAGTAGGCCATAAGCGAGCAGATTGTCCAATGAATAGAAATAGGAGAGGTGGTTATCGTGGAAATTTTAGACGAGGGATCTCTGGAAATTTTAGTCGACAACATAATGCTCATAATGTGCATGAAACTTCAGAACTTAATGATGACAATCACATCTCATTTTTGTCAACGCAAGGCTCATCATCTGTAGCAGATGAAGACAGCATAAGTTTTGTAATGGATAGTGGGTCAACAAACCATCTAATAAGAAAGGATTATTCCAAGTTTTTAGAAGCCAGTAAGAAGATTGAGCATAAAATAAATGTAGCAAAACAAGGTCAGTCAATAATAGCAACAAAACAAGGAAATCTTGAGGTATTAACAGAAACTGGAAAGCAAATTACGATAAAGGATGTATGGGCTTGTGAGAATTTACTTTATAATTTGCTATCGGTGAGGAAACTGGAGGAAAACGGACTGGAAGTGAACTTCGGAAATGGAAAAGTGAATATCATGAAAAATAAAGTATGTGTGTTGGAGGGAAAGTTAAAAGGAAAACTTTACTTTGTAAACTTTAAATTAAACAAAAATGTCAGTGCAAATTTGACAGTTGATGAAGAAATAATGCTTAAACACCGAAGAATGGGACACTCCTCAAAATTTCCAGCTCCTGGTGTATGTGAAGTGTGTGTGAAAGCTAAACAAACAAAACTACCTTATGAAGACCTTCCTCGAGAAAGAAGAGCCACAAAAATTTTGGAAACAGTGTCAACAGATATTTGTGGACCCATAAAACCAGCCACTTTTGATGGTAAGTCATATTTTATGACATTCATCGACCATTTTTCTCATTTTTGTATTACTTACCTGTTGAGTAATAAAAGTGAAGCACTTGAGAAGTTTAAAAGTTATGTGGCAATGGTAGAAGAAAAATTCAATTCAAAAATTGGGAAACTAAGGTGTGACAACGGGGGAGAGTATATCTCAAAAGACTTTCAGCTATTTTGTGATCAAAGAGGGATACAAATTCAATATACAGTTACATACAATCCTCAACAAAATGGAATTGCAGAGAGGTTCAACCGAACAATCATGGAAAAAGCAAGATGTTTAATTTTTGATGCCGACTTAGGAAAAGAACTTTGGGGAGAAGCAGTAAGAACAAGTGTCTATTTAATTAATAGAACTGAAACTAGAGCATTAGAAAGTCATAAAACACTAGCAGAGATTTGGAATAGCGAGAAACCGAATTTTGGGAAAATAAAATTGTTTGGATGTTATGCATACAATTTAATCCCAAAAGAGATGAGAAAGTCAAAATTAGATCCAAGATCAGAGAGAATGATTATGGTAGGTTATGCTGATAATGGGTATCGATTGTGGAACCAAAATGAAGGAAAAATTGTACATGGACGGAATATTATCTTTGACGAAAAGAAGAGGAAGTCAGCAGAAAACCAAGTTATACCAATTACGAGTGAGAGTGACAAGGGTGATCCCAAGAGTGATGAAAACCTAAATGAAAAGAAACAGGAAAGTGAAGAAGAGTTTGAAAATAACGATGAAAGGGGAAGAGAGGAAAACGTGAATGAAAGACAAACAAGGAAAAGTTCTAGGAAAGTGAACATGCCAAGGTATTTACAAGATTACGAACTAGAAGACGACATGAACTTTTTTGCAGCAAGATCGTATACAGAAGCTGTTGTGCGAGATCAAGGATGGAAAGAGGCAATCAAGGAAGAAATAGATGCTTTGGAAGAAAACGAAACATGGACGCTAGTTATACCACAAAAAGATGTTGAAATAATCGACTCAAGGTGGGTGTTTAGTGAGAAGTTTGTGAAAGGACATGTGAAAAAGAAAGCACGTCTAGTGGCGAGAAGTTTTAAACAAAGTGTGATTAGTGATGATGTTTATGCTCCGGTAGCTAGAATGGCTAGTATTAGGATGTTATTGTCTTTGTATACGGAATATGATTTGCAGGTATGTCAATTAGATGTAAAATCTGCATTCCTTAATGGAACGTTGAAAGATCCTGTATTTATGTACCCTCCGGAAGGACTTGATGTCAAAAATCCAAATTTAGTTTGCAAATTACAAAAGGCACTGTATGGATTACGTCAGTCGCCAAAATGTTGGAATTCATTATTTAATGATAACTTGCTAGAACTAGGTTTCCAGCGTTCTAAAAAGGATCCATGCTTGTACTTCACTGACACAATATATCTTTTAATACATGTAGATGATATAATTTTGTTCTCGAAATGTCAGGAAGATTTAAATTTTGTAAAAAAGTCTTTGTCGAACAAATTTAAAATGACCCAATTTGAAAGTGATGTAATAAATTTTCTAGGTTTAAAAATTTTTAAAGTCAGGGACATGGTTTACATAAATCAAACTGATTTAATTAAAAAGATTTTGAAGAAATTCGATATGCTCGAATGTAAACCTCATGATTTGCCAATGCAACCCAAGTTTCAAATTGACTGTGGTAATAAAATACCTATTTGTGACCAAAATTTACCTTACAGGGAATTGATAGGTTCTTTGATGTATGTAATGCTCGGTACAAGACCGGACTTGAGTTATTGCATCAGCTATTTTAGCCAGTTTCAAAACTGTTATACAATTGATCATTGGAAGTATTTAAAACATACGTTGAGATACCTAAATAAAACACAAGATTTTGGATTGAAATTTGTTAAAAGTGAAAATTCGGAAATTAATATTCTTGCCTACGCAGATTCTGATTTTGCTAACGACATTTCTGATAGGAAAAGTATATCTGGATTCTTAATTAAAATTAATAATAATATTATCGAATGGAAAACACGTAAACAAAATGTTGTAGCTCTGTCAAGTGCAGAATCTGAATATTTGTCTCTGTCAGCATGTGTGTGTGAAGGTTTATTTCTAGGTCAAATGTTGTCAGAAGTTTTGAAATTTGATGTATTTCCAATTAATGTATTTGAGGACAACCAATCCTGTATTAAAATGGCGTCAACAATGGAAACAAAAAGAACTAAACATATTGATGTAAGACACCATTTTCTGCGGGAATGTGTTGAACAAGAAAAAATTATTTTAAGTTATGTTACAACCGAAAACCAGCAGGCAGATATTTTAACAAAACCACTCGCGAATCCAAAATTCAAGAATTTTAGAAACTTATTGAATGTTGTTGAAATGGAAAAATAATCCTGTTGATTTTCTGTACTAAACTTTGAGTGTGTATTTTTAAGTTCCAGCTGTTTGTTATTTATAGGTGAGTAGGTCAATAATAATGTCAGTATGTTCATGTTGTGTAATACAGAATTGAGGGGGAGTATTGTAGATCTCTATCTTTATTATTATTTCAATTCTGTAAAATTAGCATTCTGTAATTCTGTCATATTATTTTGTGGATGACTCCGTTAGATGGCGTAAGTAAGCAATGTAGAATAGAAAATGTAATGGAAGCCATGGAAGTATGAAGAATGTGCTAACAAGTTCCATATTGTATTTTAATTGTTTTACTCTAATAATAATCAGTATAATAAAGAAGTAAAGTTTTATTAACGATCCACGAACCTTCTATAGTAACGTACACCTTGTACGTACCGGCTAGATGCCAGCAACACGGAGACAACGGCGGGCGCGCGCAGTGAGTGAGTGATGGTGGCGTTTAGTGCACCGGCCGACTGGAGGCCTCGAGTTCGTCGACCTCGACTGTCGAGTTGAAATCAGGTGCGTTTCATCATCATACCTGCGTTTTCACTTTTTTTTTCTCTCCTGGAATTCGCTAGAGGAAGGTCGTTTCCGCAAACACAGGGAATTTTTAGCGAAATGGCGTTGTGAACTTTCACTTAAATTATTAGAACCATCCCTCACGTTTTTGGCTTGCTTTTTCCCTGGAGGCATTGAGGCATTCTTTTCCCTGGAGGCAATTTTTCCCTGGAGGCAATTTTTCCTTGGAGGCATTTTTTTTCCCTGGAGTCAATTTTTTCTTGGAGGCAATCTGTTTCCTGGAGGCCATCTTATTCCCTGAGGCACCTGCCTTTTCCGTGCCAAGCAGATTGTCCGGAGCCAAGCATGAAGATCCAGGCCACTTCCAGCTAGACTTCTGAAGAGCCATACGAAGCTAAGTGCCTTGTGAACATCCGACCAATTCATTCTGCTCAACCGCACGCTCTGTTCTTTTTAATTGTTAACCGTGCTCAAGAGTGTCATATTAATAGCTGTGATATATTTTAAATTTTTCAATAAAGAGTACCTGTTGTTCTGCTGACCTGCTTGTTATTGTTGACCCTCTTGGACTAGCGACTCAACCTACGACCCTTGTTTTTTCTTGTCTCATGCTTTCAGCGACTATTGTTCCCCTCTAAGGGTAATAATAGTTCGTTTCAAGGTACCTACCTCTACCATTGTTAATAATAATAAATATTATAATTCTATTTTTGGGTGGCACCTATTTAGATAGGAAGCGCATTGAGATTTCACATAAACTATGTAAATTGATAACCTTATTTTTGTTTACTAAAATCAAACATTCACCTCATTCTTGTGATACTACATGAAAACCTTCCGTTTTGTATTTTATTGGTTCATGGAATCGATAAGCATATTCTTCACACATATAATAATGGATCTGCTGGCAAACATTTGTATATACATACGCGTAATGAGCTTATTAAATTGAATCCAAGAATAAATAAGATAGTAATGCAAGATAATGTAAATTGTAATAATATTAAAATATTGAAAATATTGATATTTCAGTCATAAAATAATTACCAGTTTCAGTGGGGTGGTGCAATTTTTTTATTTTCTTTAACCTTATTTCTTCTGAAGAAATTATTATTTAACTAAAATATTAATTTACTACAAAAGTAAGGCTCCTATGAATCAGTTTGCATGAATCTGGAAAATTCTGAATCTAAAGATCATTTCTCTTTTTCCTAATTTATTCTTTTCAAATTTAATTTCAGATGACAACTGAAAGTACAACATTTTTACCAATTTCTACCGTTCAATCCGTATTAGACAAATCTCATAATGTACAAGTTGCATTTTACTGGTATGACTATTTATTATTTTCTACAATGTTGGGTGCAAGTGTGGTTATAGGCATCTACTTTGGGTGCTTTGGAAACAAACAGAACACTACCAAAGACTACTTACTGGGGGGTAAAACCATGAAAGCATTTCCAATTGCTGTGTCACTTGTAGCAAGGTAAATTTTAACAATTCTTATTTTATAAAATGATTCAATTGATGTTGCCGATTAGTCAAAGTAATAATAATGTTACACTTTAAATATTTGAGTAAAATTGGTAAGTACTCACTTCAGAATAATATGCACCTGTTATTCTAAATTAACCTATTTGAATGTTCAAGATTTTTACTTACAATGCGTCATGAGCAGTTTGCTTCGGTATGTAGAGTGTTTCGCATATAAACCGACGCAGAGCAGGGGCGTGTAGGGGAACCCAAAATAAAGTGATTTAACGCAACTTATCTTTATACTAAGTTGCACCCTTGAGAAGTTTTTAAGTCTTGAAAGTTGAGCTTAAGAACTCGAGAAAAATTAATATTTCAGTTATACTCTTACTTAGAAAAACCAAATTTTGTACACAGTCTATATGTACCAAGAGGATTCATTGACAGTAGGTAACTGGAGTTAAATTGTAGCCTTCTAAAGGGTTGATATAAGGGATGATTCACCCTTAAAATGTAACCTATTGGTCGATTAAGGGAATTATTAGTATATTTTATTTTATTTTAATTTAATTATCAAATTTTTATTTCTATTATAGTTTTTAAAAAACTTTGTCGTGTTTCGTGTTCAACATAAACCCTGAAAGCTAAAAAAGGATTGCAGCTGTGTTATTTAAAATCATAAAAATTCAAAAATTATTGGCGTTTAAATTAAATGTCAAACTTGATGTTCAGGAAGAAAGTTGAAAACGACAAAGTTTTTTTTAATAACAAGAGAAAAAATAGTTTGATAAGTAAATTCCACATAAAAAATAGTAGTAATGTGTTACGTTTTTTTTCCCTGTTATTTTTCAAAAAACTTGATCGTTTTCAACTTTTTTTACTGATCGTCCAGTTAAATATTTAATTTCAAGGTTGAGATTCAAAGTCCCCATAAAATAAAGCGATAATTTCTTAGACTAACGGGCAAATGGCACTTAAGGGTGCATCATCCCTTATCAACCCTGAAAAGTGTTACAATTTAATGATCTTTAATGTTACTGTCAATTAATACTCTTGGTACAGTACTCAATCACAACGTGTAACAAATTTGGTTTTTCTAAGTTTTGTAGGTATAATAATAATTGAGATATTGGTTTTATTCGAAATTTTAAACGTCTATTTCAAGGCTTATAACTTCTCAGGAGTGCAACTTAGTATAGAGATAAGTTGCGTTAAATCACCATATTTTGAATTCCACTGCACGCACATGCTCTGTGTCGGTTCTTATGCGAAACAGCCTGTATAATATGACAGAAATGAACAAATAATTTTAGTATAAGCAAAATGTACGGTAATTTATAAAATAGTACACTAACCCCCTGATTCTCTAATTTATGTAATATTACATTAATGTGATTTTATAAACTTATACAGGGTGGGCCATCGAAAAGGTAACAAGCCCAATAATTTGAAAAGTGAAGATTTATGCGAAAAAAGCCGAAACAGGTCGATTTTATTATCAAGGGGGACATATTTTCGTGACAAATTTAAGTACCCAAGTTCACCCCCTTGGCAGGGGTAGCTACCCCTTTGCTTATCATCATAGGGAACAGCTATCGAGTGATACATCATTTGAAAGCTACTTGAATTCTCTTTACAACGATATCCAACATTTTGGATTTCGCTTACATAAAGGGTGGCTCAACGAAAACGTTGAGCGGTGCATTTCGGGACACACATTAATAGAAAACTTTTTATTTTTTTTACAATATTAAATACGCACTCTGTATAATCTTAAATAAAAAAACGGACTAATTGAAAGATGATTTTCCCGACTTTTTAAGGCAAAATTATATTTTGTTTAAGTTTTTTTTAAGAAAATATTTTTTAGTCACATAAGCGGCATAACAATTCTGGGAGTTCCTGCAGATGTATATAAGTTTGGTGCGGCTTACTGGTTATGCTCCATCTCCACGATTCTGGCTATAATTGTGACTATTTATATCTTTTTCCCTATTTTCTACACATTACAAGTAACAAGTACTTATGAATACCTGGAAAAAAGATTCGACCTGAAAACAAGAGAATTTGCATCCTTTCTCTTTGCGTTATCTGTTTTGCTGTATCTCCCAATTGTTGTATATATACCAGCGCTGGCGTTTTCTTCAGGTATGTATTGTACTATTATTATGATCTAATTCACAATGTTTTTTTCTTTTTTTTTTTTTTGAAGCAACTAATATGGATATTCATATCATTGCACCGATTGTGTGCGCTATATGCATTTTCTATACAACTATTGGCGGCCTAAAGGCAGTTGTTTGGACTGACAATCTTCAGTTCGCAGTTACTTCAGGATCGTTAGTAATGGTTTTTATACTGGGAATCATATCAGCTGGAGGATTTGTGGAAATTTTTCAAAAAGCAGCAAGTTTGGAAAGACTTAATATTTTTGAGTAAGTTATACCTAACTTCAGTTCTTAAATTAAACAAAGTTTTTTGTATAATATTCCGAGATTTTTGATGTTGGTAAATCGTTTGGCATGGCAAAAAAAGATAATCCAGATAGTTTGTTTTGAATGATATTTTTCGTTTACGATGTAGTCCGGTAGAGCTTGTACTGGTACTGGTAACCTATATCAGTTCCGCTCGAAAATATATTATATAAACCGCAATAATTTATTGTAAAACAACTTCCCCGCCTCATTGTAACCTTTAAGCAGGTCAATATTCATATCATCATGTCATCAGACACAAAATAATATAAATAATATAATACAAGATAAATAACAAAAACACAATATTAAATCGCATAAATTGTCAACAAATAATAATTTACAACTATTGAGGTCTCTACAGCGGGATTATACTTACATACATGCATCTACGTTATTCAAAACAAAATATTTTTGGATTTTGAATACGTACGAATGAAACTTAAAAAACTGAAGGATGAAAAATTACAAAAAAAGATTTTGTATTGTCTCAAAGAGGCTACATCCGCCATCGACAATAGACGCTAGGGCGTACAAGTTTCTGAAATAGGCTGATTTGTTCATGAGCATGAAACCTCGAGAAAAGCAGCAATCACACCAACCTGATATGGCACGCTGATGAGTCCAGAAGTTGGACGAAACAGCTGTTCATGTTTTCAGATTTAGATTGCTCTGGTTGTTGCTTCTATCTATTTCTATTACTCTATTATTCTATCTAAATCTATTTCTTATTACTCTAATTACGGGCGCCAACTTTTCGCATTTATTATAACATTATCTTTTTAGTTTCAACCCTGATCCTACAAAAAGAGATTCTTTTTGGAGTCTCGTATTTGGATTTGGCGCATTTATGGTTTCAATTACTAGTGTAAGTCAGAGTGCCATTCAAAAATTTCTAGCTGTTCCTACTCTACAAGAAGCTAAACTGTAAGTAGGTATTTATCAAGAATTCTACATGTCACATATTCAGAAAAAGTTATAATCGTTTCGTTTATATACAGGGTGTCCAATTTAAGATCAACTACATAGGGATCTCGGAAACAGTAAGAGATAGAAAGTCGTTTAAATGAGATAAATGTTGCACTATTGAAAACTTATTAAGAATCTGTCGTTTATAAATTTCAAAAATGTTCAAAGTCGGCTTGATCTTACGGTTTTTATTTCAAATTTTGTTTTACTGATAGCCATTATATTGTTTTTTCAAGTTGTTCGGTATTAAAAGTATCAAGGAAAGCAAAAAACTATAAAAAAAATAATTTTATTAATCCTTTTTCGAAAACAAAAATTTTCACTTACTGACGTCGATATGACGTGTTATTGCTTGCTTTGTGCGGTTGTTTATGACATTTGGTGAAAAGCAGTTCCTGTTTTTTCGAAAAAGGAAGAACAAAAAATCTAGAAAAATTTATTTGCATTGTGATAGATTTTTGGTTCCCATGTTTCTTCTATACCGAATTTCATAAGGTATAGTATTATTACATTACTAGTGCGGAAAGTGACCCATTTCACATGAATTGGAGATTGTCGTTCAAGATTGACGTCAGAGAAACTTTCGGATTTTATGATTACGTTTTGCGTCTGCAATACGTAATAAGTATAATAATACTTATTACATAAAAAACCGTGAAAATAGTATTAAATATTCCATAAAAGTTTCAGAAAGTTGGCAATACCACATGCATAGCTGTATTGTGGGTTGCCTAACTTAAGGGCAACGATTGACTAATCATATCACTCCTTGTGATATTTTACATTTCAATTCTAGGCTGATATTTATTATTTTCGAAGTAACTAAGCAATGTGCCATTTGTCATTCCCGCAGGTGATTGGAAAACAATATTAGCGGTCATAAAAAAAAGGTGACTGAAAATTTTGTTTTTCAGTTTTTTGATTTTGATGCTCGAGTAGGACGTTTTCAGGAACCGTGAACGTTCCATTTGATATAGTCAAATGGATAGCTCAGGATGACGATAATAAAAAAGATATGGTCAAAAAGAGATGTCGATTTTGCAGGTTATTTTTTTCATTCTTAGCAGTCATTCTTAATTTTGTTTCAGATTCTTAATATAAGTACCAACTAGGGCTACTTTTCTCTAATTTAACCCATCTCGTATCTCTTGACATTTGCGGGATCCCAATGTAATTCGTTTTAAATGGGGCACCCTGTTTAGAGAAAAGTATATTTAATATTTTGTTTTCAGGTCAATGGTTTACTACGGTGTGGGTACAATTTTAATTAAAACTTTTTGCGTGGCATTAGGTCTGTTAATGGTTGCTAAATATGCGGATTGCGACCCGTTCCTGTTAAAGGTCGTAACAAAAAGCGATGAGATGTTTCCTTACTATGTCATGGATGTTGCATCTGTAATACCTGGTCTACCAGGACTTTTCATTGCTGGCGTTTTTAGTTCTGCTTTGAGGTAATAACTATCATGACTGTAGAGCTACTTACTACTGGGTTTAGCAATCAAATGCTGATAGTATTAAATGCCATCATACCTACCTGGTTACTGGTAAAATGTAAGAAAAAAAGGGAATATGTTCTTAATTTATATTCATTTGCATTATTTTTTGAAAATAACATGTCAAGTGACCACCACTATAGATGAACGTTCTTGGCACTTTTCTAGAAAGTTCACCATTCCTTCGTAATACATCAGGCCCAATTTAACCAACCAATTTTATTTCAAATTGAGGTTTTCATCACTTGAAGTATTTTCTTTTACGAAGTAACCCGGCAGAAAAAAACGACTGGAGCAGCTTGAGTTTGTAGAGCGATCCACCCAGAGAGTATTACTTAAACGAAAATTTATTCGACCAGGTATATGTTTCTCAAAATATTAATGGTTTGGCATCCTGATACGTCAACTTGTTGAAAGAACTAGTTATTTATCCCAAATCCAGTACAAGTTCCTTTATCACATAATCTGGCCGCATATCAACAAAGCCTCCTAAATAACCGTAACCGTGCAGAACATAATCTCAAAAAAATGTGGTCCTATTATTGTCAATGCATATATTCAAGACGAGGCATCGGTTACTTTACAGCTGTGCAGAGGTTTATCATGCAACAGAAATCCAGGCAGGCATCTTCTCCAAAAAGGTCAACGTTTTGAAGACAGATTTAGTGATGGCGAGACACTCTCTTCCTCCATCGTCATCTCTTCGTTTTGTTTTGCAAGCATGGTGGACTTAGGTACACCAAACTGTGTCCAGTTTTAATATTCGTCGTACGTGTCTGAAAATCTTAATTCAAAGATTGCTGGGTCCTTGGAACTAACAGCTGTTTCGATCTATTGAAGACTAATTCATAGCTAAGCGAATTGTATCAAATTAAACATCTATCACGTCTATAAGCTTCTCGAATCCACCGGTCGAATACACTGGTTACCGGGCCCAGTAGTTACGTGTCTAGTTATTATTGTCAGACATGTTTCTCAGAAATTAACTGAATTTATTTTAAATTTTTCAGTGCATTATCAGCACATCTGAACTGCCTCTCTGGAACTGTCTATGAAGATTTTGTTGTAAAATTCTTGTCCACTAAACCTTCCGAGAAAACAGCCAGCGCCATATTGAAACTTATCGTCGTCATAACAGGAGTAATAGTAACGTCGTTAGTGTTTTTATTCGCCAAGCTTGGGGGGATTCTAGAACTAGCTATTAGCGTCGGTAGCGTCACTCATGGTCCGCTGCTTGGACTTTTCGTCTTAGCTGCACTTATTCCAAAAGCTAACAAACAGGTAAGAAATACTCCAGTATTCTATTTCTTAACGTAAGCCAACAAAATTAGAAACGTAGAGGTAGAAAGCGTTTTTCACAGACTTTCAGTATAAATCTTTATTTATCTTTATTTATTTTTTTATACCAGAAACACAAAATATCTAAACTTTTATCATAATTTTTCGGCGTTTTGCATCGCGTCGACGTTTCCTTCTTCAATCTCTGCCTTCCTTCTCTTCTATTCTTGACTTCATCTTTTCTCCATCCGCTCACCTTGTCCATGTATGTTTATGTTAGTCCCTCTTTTACTTTTTTACATCACTTGCAACAATCAAGCTTCATTCTTTAGGTGTATGTTCCGTGAAAGACCGAAATTGGATAATGTCAACACTCTCCGATTAATGTCAACATAATATACGGCGGTGAAAGACCGAAATTTGGTTATATTCTGGATACATTCTGACCATCGCCGCCGGTATATGTCAACAAGCACAGAGACGCTTTGGTGAGAGTCGAACGGGAAGTTGAAATTACATAGCCAGAGCTAGAGAGGTGCCAAATATTTTGTTTAGATGCGTTTGAGGGCACGTGTCTATTTTTTAGATTCTCTAACTCTCCAATGAATTACGAATGTAAGTTAACAATGGTGTATAAAGACCATTTAACGAAGTTTGTTCCGTTACGACATTCAAAAACAGTTGAAGTAGCATATAACCTTCTTCAAATATTTTTTAACATTTCGTGCCCCAAGTATATATTGCATTCAGATAACGGTAGGGAATTCTTTGATCGAGTCATATTCGAACTATGCGGAATTATATGGAAATATATTAAGATAGTTCACAGACAGCCTCGTCATAGTCAAACATTGAAATGACCAATCGGGATATAAGATGGCTTGGACTTTTTCCAAGAACACAACATACCACAAAGGAATACGCCAAAACTTAAGAAGGCCGGTTTCGCATGTTAAAACCACAATGAATCCTAGCATCGACATATTTGCCTGGCGAGCAAATCTCAAATATTGAAACCGAAAAACAGCTTGAAGAAATTGGTAATATTGTAGAAGAAAATTTGATAACTGAATTCACCGGATAATGTCGACATTTGCCAGATTTTTCACAGTAATAATTTCACTTTTTCTTTCCACATGCCTGGTTCAAGGTGAAGGATATGCACCCACAAAAATCTAAATCCCAACGTATCTTTCATTCTCAGCTCTCTGTTTTCGTCATATTTCCATGATAATCACATTCTTTCTAATTTTTTACACCATGACCACGTCAACCTTTCACCGGGATACACACATGCAGTATGCCACGCTTGAATCTAATGATATGTATACGTTTTAATTTAATAATGTTTTGTTGAAGGGCGCTCTTGCTGGAGGAATAAGTGGAGTACTTTTGATGGGAGTTTATTGCTTTATGGCTAAGTATTACGAGATTAATGGCCTTATGGCCGCACATAAGACAAAGCCTCTCTCCTTAGATGGATGCGATTTTGTTTTCAACACAACCGAACCAGAAGAAATTTCCAGGTAATTGTAGTCGATGTTAATGAATGTAGAATGGCATGTTAAGATCAAAAACACAGTCGGCAGATATTTTTCTTATTAACAGTATTACTTTAATTTTTATACTCAAAGACGGTTGTGCCTGTTGTACATAACTTCATCATCAGTAAAGTAACTCCGACTACTTGATTGAAGTCGAAGATAAGATGACTTAACGTGACTTCTGACTTAACGTTAACTAATCCTGTACCTTAACTGACTTAAAACATTTATCTTACATTTGAATAACACTTATTTCTCATTTATTCTTTCCAGTACTGATACCCACTTGGACGACATCCCACAAGACGATACCTTCCATATCCTAAGGATTTCGCACTACTATTATACATTACTTGGATTAATAATTACAGTGATCATTGGCATTATTGTTAGCTACCTCACCAGGAAGAAGGATGACAAATATCCTCACAAGCATTTAATCAGTCCTGTTATCCATTTTCTACTTCCCACGGAAAAAGAATCCGAGAAATCCGATTGTTACAGTATTAATACAGCGATGCAGATAATTACTGTGAACACAACGAAAGAAGAGATCAACAACAGTCAAGTGAAATGATTTTCATTAGATAATACCTATCAGTATCTTGTAATAATAGACTTATCAACTGACCTTTAATTTTCATTGTAACTGCTACAAGTAGAATAATTGTTACTATAGTCATCTGATTTAATAATAGAGAAAAAGAGTTTATGGAGATAGGAGTAAGAGTAAATGTTAACTCAACTTCTAGAAAAACAACAATAAAAACAACGAAAACAAACTTTTTATTTCAATTTCTAAGATATAGTATTTCGTCGAAGCTCCCTAAATATTTCTATATGTTATTGTGATCTATGTGATATTGCTATGTGTTTTCAGTTTTCAGAATATATTCATCTTTAAGCAGAGTTTAAAGAGGCTTATGCTTTTGCTGATGTGATCCTTGAGTAGAAAGGAACTGAGTTCCTAAAGAAATCGTTTTTTCCCTTCCACTTGTAACAGTTCACTGTTACTAAGGGTATCAAATTCAAATTTCTTGTTATTATTTCGTACCCGTTCAACATTATAGGCAACTTTAAGTGCGCCTATCAGGTTTGCCAGAATGTCTACTTTTCAAGAATGAGCTGCTATAAGGATCAATGCACCATCATTTCTATTGCCAATTGTCATCTCTCAATTTCGTCAATGTCTTTGACGTTCGTGGATTTTTCGACGCCGTGAGTTGTGAATTAACTTCTTATTCTCGCTAACCTACGACCAAGCGTCATCTCAATAGGTTACTGAAAGTATTTTGAAATAATTTTTCTCATATTATATCTTCCATCATCTCTTTAAATCCGTTGGTAAGTATGATTATTGAAAACCGATTCGCGGCTGTTCTTAACTATGAACATTCAGTGATTGAGCCCTGCTTTTATAGCATTTCCCTGGAGCGGATTCATTTTTTCCTGGAAGCTGATTCGCTTTCTTCTGGGAGCTGATTTGCCTTTCTCTGGAGATGATTCGCCTTCCCTGAAGCTGATTTGGCGTTTGTGGAGTCCATCCGTCAGGTTCTACTCCACCACTTATAGAGCCCGTTCCTGAGCTCGACCAGCGACCGCAAAAAATCAGCATTTTTGTAACTGTACTCAAAGGAAATCTGTCACCAGCATCACCATTCATACCAATAATTGTCAAGCAGCAGCACGAAGCTAAAATTACTCAGTGGTGAATCTCAGCGATTCTTTCCTCCGTTTGCGTTACAAGATGTCAATTTTTAAATGCTCATCTATGCAGTCTATTCAAATTTGCCATTTTTATGATTAGGTATTCTATTTGTAAATGTAAAGCCCCGTTCGTTTAAGTAAGTTTCAGTTTTGCATCTGTAATTTCAAATATTCATTAAAAACTTATATTTTTTTTTATCAATGTCATTTTGTTCTGTGTTTCCAACCTGTAACAACGCCACCACCATAGAGTTTGATTGTTGAGTGCTCTGAGTTGTGAACTTGCCAGACTAATTGTTAAATGTTTAAATTAATTGTTAAATTCAATGTTAAATTAACCATCAATATTTC
Source organism: Malachius bipustulatus (assembly GCA_910589415.1). Lineage (NCBI taxonomy): Eukaryota > Metazoa > Arthropoda > Insecta > Coleoptera > Melyridae > Malachius > Malachius bipustulatus. The sequence continues at coordinate 82,313,222 of OU342630.1, read as the reverse complement.
CCGTTACATAAGCACTCCTACACACTGATCTACTGAATTTTTCTTTTCTTTTCATTATTTTTTTTTATCCAAATCTCTTCAATATGAGACTTCTTGGTTAGAGGTAGTTGATACAGGCTAATCATCTGCATTATTTCCCTATAAATAGTACCCGATACTGTGGGTAGATTTAATATGATAGGTCGACCGTCTTCAAAATTGACGAAAAATTCGAATTCCGAGAATTCCCGCAATTCAATTAAATGGAGCAGATTGTTTTAAAGTTGACACTGCTTTTTTCAAGTTTGAGTCGAGGCGATACCGAAGATCTCCGAATATTAAAAAAAAAATGGAAAGATAATTATTAAGGTAATGCGATAATTCAAGGTAAAAAGATACCTTTAAATGTCGTTGGGTTTCACAAAGAAAGAATCTGCCTCGGGTTTAACAAATGCTGTTACTTGTCGACTCCAGACACCAGAATAAGGACGCCCACCAGAATGATAGATTTACAGCAGCTTATGGAGATCGACTCCTGCGCATCCTCTCTCCTTTATTCCGGAGCGTTGCTCTTGATTTAAATAAAAAATGAATTCTAATGGATAATGGGAATGGGAACAACTGATTTAATCGAAACTTGTATACAGATCTCTAGTATTGATCCCTGCTGGGAGAAACTTTTAGGTGTTAATCCTAATTTCGCTTTATATCAATTAACCTGGTACTAGTTTCAAGTTTCTTCTTTTTGCTCTGAATTTTGTATTCTGGTTCGCTTCGTTTATCTTAATTATCTTCTGAGGTAAGAAAATTAGCAATATTATACCTTTCCCGTTCACGGATGGTAAATATTTTGATTGAAGGATTGAAAGTTGGTGAAATTTGTTTCAGAAGCTTTTCAGACTTTGCATTCTCTCCTTGACAATTCTTGGTTTGTGCTTGATATTTGGAGGCTTCCTGCTCTTTTTATTAGCTTTGGGAAGGATGTTTATGTGTGTAGGCTTACGAAAAATGTGACTCTTGAATGGGATTGTCATAAAAATTTTCAAAAATAATAATAATGATTGGTCCATCTCTTCTTAGGATGATAGGTGCATCCATCTCAAATGCAGAGGAGCAACGGACCTCTCAACCTCTGTTAGATCGATACAAACAGAAGTCGTTTTTAAGGTTAAAACATCCCCGTACTTGCGTTTACATACAAATATCCTAGAATAGATAGATATTACGTGTAAATTTACCTTGATCGATTTTTAAATCTTTTGCACAATATTTTTCGATATTGTGCTTGAGATAATTTCAGTGACATTTTTTGCATAAAAAGACGATTTTTATAAAAAAAAAGATTAGATTTTTACATGCGGTCTTCATATCAACAATACACTTAATATTAAATACTTAGTATGAGCTCCATATAAATTTGATGACGCTATGGGACAATTTTAAATCTGAAAGGCCATCTCTCCCTCAATTACCCTATTTATGGTGTATTAAATGGTCTATATGTTATTGATCCTATACAGGTGTCCCAAAAATTTATTTATCGAATGATAATTTCACAAAATTTATTTTGAAATAATGCGGATGTTCTTTAATAAAGAAATTTTGGTACACCCTGTATACTTATTTATAAAGTTTGATTTTTTTGTATTTTAAACCTTCAGCTATTAAAGCATTATTGTTATGAGTTGATAAGGCAAACTTGACGTTACTAATTGTCTTATACTTTATTATCAAGTATTAATAAAAATTCTGCAGGGTTTCTTATCGAAGGTAACTTGTTTTATATAAGTATAGGTACCAACATGAACTAATCTAGAGATTTAAACATTTATATAAATAAATCAAATTTCTAAAAATAGGTTTATTTACATCATGTAGCATCTAATTGCAAACGAAAATATAATATTAAATGAAGTGAGGTTTTGTTAATATCAACTTTTGTTAATATTATGATACGGATTAGAATACGGATGTCCACAATTTTTTTACTAATAACCACTTTGAAACGCTGAAGGATGATAATAGTTTTATATGAGTGCAATAATTTTAATTTTATCTTTTACCCGTTCGCGAAATACACCCTATAAATGTACCGAATTAATTCGAATCGGCGAAACGCTCTACTATTGGCTTGACGTCACTGCCTATGATTGGAGGACCCGCGCCTACAGTTACCATGCATAACGCTGTAAACCAGACATTTGGCTTCGGTGTAATGAAGTTTTTTACATTAAATTTTGCACATTATAGACACGAAATTTAACAGCTTAGTACAAAATATAAATTTACACCTTTATGGAAAATATAATTTTAAAGGCCGACTCACATAACTTAGGTACCAACTGTCGATGTTACAATGGTACCTAACTGACTTCTTCATGAAATCTATACTAATTTAAATCTGCTCCAGTCCAGTGATTCTAAAGCAGATCAGAAAATATAAAAGACTATTTATACTATTTAATTAAACATTTTTTATTAAATAGAGAACACTAATCTTCATATTGTTTACTTATTATTTTTATTGTCAAAGTAATGCTTTGTTAAATTATTTATGTATAGGTATTAATTATTTGAAGTACGTTTATCGTATCCTAGCTTGAAACATACGACGGCTTTTCGGCATATCTGTAAATAATTCATTTATTCTGTAATATTTAAATTTGTAATTGAATAGAAAATTTAGAGACTTTTTTATTTTTGACAAGTAAAAATTTGGGGAACTACTCCAGCTTTAAAATACGGGCAGCGACTTTGCTTACCCGGTACCGGTACCAATGTAATTTAATTTTCCGGGCTCTCTGGAAGCTGATCGAATTATTATATTATCATTTTTACACAATACATAAGATGAAGTAAATAAATATAATTAATAATATTAAGTAGGTATTAGAAAAGTTTCGTTTTTGCATGGTGATGGATCATTTATATTTTTCTTCAATCCATGCACTGATAATTTGCTGCACTGCAATGATAATTTTTGTCGGACTCTTTTTTGATGTATTAATGCATCCAGGGACAAAATACCATTTATTCGCATTCATGGTTTTCTAAAACTCTGACCTTTACCTTTTTTTCAGATAAAAATCTTGTTCTTCAGGTATTCAGATAAAAAATCTAATCATTCAGATAAAAATGCAAAAGTTGACTTACGTTTTAGGTAACTGGAGTTACTTATTACAGAATTCCGGGGCTTACTACAGAACCTTGTGCGCTTGCACAGAAGTTTCAATGAAGTTAAAGAAAGATTGCGGAATATACTTGGAAATTGTATTATTTCGCGACAGCGTAACAAATTTAAGTGCGTTGACCACTACTGATCAGTTTTAACGGGTATCCGATGAGATCAAAAATATCGCTTGTGGTAATTCGTTACCAAAAATTACCCCAATATGAGCAGAAAACAACCCGTATTACTGAGGGCCAGTTGCACAAAGGTTAATTAAAGATTTGTCAGATAATTACTGATTTTAAATTGTAAATTTTGAAAATAGGGTGAATATTTTGAATGATTTTTTATTTTTAATCAGTACCTAATTAACTCTTCTAAAGGGTAGTAGAATTTATTTCCAGCAATATCAGACCAACAGTTTGATAATACAGGACATTTTAAAATCAGAAATTATCTGGCAGATCTGTAATTAACGTTTGTGCAATCGGACCTGAGAATCATATCCAAAAATAGTTTTTGGCACGAGCCCTTTGGTCAGCAAATTGGTAGATAGGTTATTTATCATATAAAAAATTGACTGGCAAACCGAAAAATCGGAACTTTTGCTTGTGAAGATGACACAAATTGGCTAATAACCATTTCAATAATATATTTTACTCAATAATTTTTGTTGTGTTCAAAAGTTTATTGATCTTTCAGTGTCGGATGATTTGATCTTAAAGCAATTAATAAATAAGTGATGACATAGCAAACAAGAGAACAGATCTATGCTGAAAGTTCGACTGTTGGCCCTGATAAAAAATATGAAAGATATAAAGGGATAAAATAATAATGTATTTTCAAAATTGAGCCAGACAGGCCTTTTATTTTATGCTATGATTTTGCTATGTTATTAGTTGGTACTAAGTATCGAGCGAATAAAGATGCAAAAATAATTGTCTTGAACGATAACCCAATTTTTAAATCGAATCAAGATTTCAGTTCATTCTGATGTCAAACGGAAAACTTCCAATTCATTAATTCTTGAGATTTAATAAGCATTGTTCATTACTGATAATAAATCGCGAAGAAAACTAAATCTATTAATCTGTAACTAAACATTTGAAGACAGCTTCTTTGTTTTACGTAAAAACCTGTTAATAAAGTTAATAAAATTAAACTGAAAAGCAAACAAGATTATGTGTTGAATAAAGCGTATATTGGAACAATTTTAAAATATCGCGTTTTCACCAAACGCTTCATTTCTAAGCCTGAGCCAATGGAAGGCGACATTTTTAATTAAATTTGTTTATTAGCCTGGTCGGATATTTACTACCCTACTGGACTGCATATAAAGAAAAAACACAATGGTATTACTTTCACTTATTAATGTCTTGTATATGAATTTGTATTATAAGTAAACTATTTAATTTTTAGATGGCTACTGAAAATACTGAAAGTACCATTATGGATTCTTCTCCAACTGTTTTTAGTCTCGTTGACAAATTTCATCATGTATCATTTTTCTGGTATGACTACTTATTATTTTCTGGAATGCTAGGTGTCAGTGTGGGTATAGGAATTTACTTTGGATGCTTTGGAAGCAAGCAAAATACAACCAAAGAATACTTATTAGGAGGAAAAACCATGAAAGCATTTCCAATTGCTGTATCACTTGTAGCAAGGTAAATATTTAGATACTTACATAAAAACTACTCAGGTTGTAAAAAAAAAACAATTTGCACTAACCCTAACAATAATATTCTAAGAATTAAATTAAAGGAATAATTTTCTGATTCATTATTTAATTAATTAATACGAAATTAATTCTTTTGAACAACTATATCTGACTAAAGTTAAGTTTTATTATGATCATCAAGAATCTTCTGACACTTGTTATTTTTTAGTCACATATCTGGCATAACAATTTTGGGAGTACCAGCAGATGTATATAAGTTCGGAGCATCTTATTCATTGGTCGTCATATCAATGCTTTTGGTTATTATAGTGACCATTTATGTCTTCCTTCCTATTTTTTACACTTTACAAGTGACCAGCACTTACGAATATCTGGAGAGACGATTCGATTTGAAGACTCGAGAATTCGCATCTTTCCTTTTTGCTGTAGCTGTTTTGCTGTACTTACCAATTGTTATATACTTGCCTGCTTTGGCATTCTCTTCAGGTAACTTTATATACATATTTATTTTCAATGATTTCAGCAGCTTTCCTCTAAAATTAATTTGTGTTGCAGCAACAAATATAGGTATTCATATAGTCGCGCCTGTAGTATGCGCCATATGTATTTTCTATACGACTATTGGTGGTCTAAAAGCTGTGGTCTGGACAGACAATATTCAGTTTGCAGTTACTTCAGTATCTTTAGTCATTGTTTTCGTATTGGGATTTATATCAACCGGAGGGTTTGTTGAAATTTTTCAAAAAGCGGCCAAGCTGGAAAGGCTGGATATATTTGTGTAAGTACATTATTTTAAGATTTCATTATTTAAGTGTTCAAAAATGAAAAATTATGTTCTTTGAAAATCACATTATATAAAAAGTGATATGTGAAGTCATTTTGGGGTGAATGGAGGAGGCATTTGAATTCAAATAAATAAATATTTTATCACGGGCTTTCGGGAATTCGACATGGAAATCGGATGAAGTTTTTGAGGAATACATTTTCGACCAGCGATGTTTTCGTAGAAAAGACCAGGGCAGCATCTGTGCACTCTAGTGGATCGTCGTTCCTAAATCTAGGAGTGAGAGAACGGCCGAATAGAAAATCTCATCTCGAGAACCTACAACGGAAGGGACTCAGAATCGTTTTGGGAGGAACGTTGGGAAACCAGAATTTCAATGGATTTGTAAAATTTCACTGTTACAAGGGTTTATTTATTTATCAGCATTTCGGTTTTATTTACATTTATCAAAATCTCAGAACAATCATTTTATTCCATTTTACCAACAGTTATAGGCAACTTTCCATGCGTCTTGACATTGCGATTGTTCTTTTATCTTCTTGCCTGTGACCAGAATTACATTATATCTTCAATCTTCCTTTTTAATCCGTTGGTAAATGATACCTTCTTTTGATACCTTTTTGATACATTTTTGAACACTATACTTTTCTATTAAATTCAGCAATTGCCACATAGATTATTTTCTCTTCGACCATTTAGTAATACGTTCTTTATACTGCCAATTTCAGTTAAATAATGACATATATTCCCCATGCGATGAGGAAATGTTCATTCCCTCACCGCTTGCGATGACAGAATGTTCTATTTAAGCCAATCACTGCTCGGCATTTTGAGAACTTAATTTCAGAATCTAACTGCGTGACGTCAACGTGTTAAGATAACGCCACGGCCACCTTTCGCCCGACTAACTATCGAAACGCTCGTGGCTTATCTTCAACCTATTACCGATCGTTTATAGTTTAAAATACATTCGGATTCGGATAAAGCCCAATCCTCATTATTGTGCCTAATATGTGCATTATTGTGTATAAAACTGAAAACTCAATCATTTAGATGCGCGCAGTATATGCGCTTCAATCAATGCCAACAGCCAGCATAAAAGTGTCATTCATTACTGTCACTGTTATTTTACTCGGAGTAGTCGGACATCGAATCGAACCACAACAAATCAAACCGGCAAGTCCAAGTACGTCTCGTTCTCGTTTCTTGATAATAATAATAATAAAATAAATAATATCCTTTATTGATAATTGAAATGATTGGGAATTTAGAAAAAGATGACAACCCAAATATCAAGACAATAAGTCTATTGAAAAGTTTCATTATTTTTAACTTATGATTTTCTGAAGAGGTCCAAGAAAAAATAGCGTTTGTAATGTACATTTCGTACGTACCGGCTAGGTGCCGGTAACACAGAGACGACGGCGGGCGCGCGCAGTGAGTGAGTGATGGTGGGTTTTAGTGCATCGGCCGACTGGAGGCCTCAAGTCTCGTAACATCGACTGTCAAGTTGCAATCAGGTGCGTTTCATCATTATACCTGCGTTCTGCGTTTTCACGCTCTTTCTCTCCTGGAAATTCGCGGATGAAGGGTCCGCAAACACCTTAAGTTTCCTGAAATGGCGTCGTGAATTTTCACGTTAATTATTATAAGAATCAACTACGTTTTTGGCTTGGTGAGTGTCGTAAAATGATTTTCTTAATTGTGTTAGAATTATACAGATCATATTTTCTTAATACCGTATGCTAATTAATTACAGCTTAAAACCGATCGAGTTTCGCTCCGCTTGTAAAACTTTGCGATCACATGTTTGGTCTCAACATATCTTGAGGACGGGACATCATTTTATGTACCCTCGGCAAGCAGACTCGATCGGACCGTTCATTAATGCAAGAGTGTTTCTGATATCCATGAAATTACAGCTTTTTCCCTGGAGTCAATTTTTCCCTGGAGTCAATTTTTCCCTGGAGTCAATTTTTCCCTGGAGTCAATTTTTCCCTGGAGTCAATTTCTCCCTGGAGTCAATTTTTCCCTGGAGTCAATTTCTCCCTGGAGTCAATTTTTCCCTGGAGTCAATTTTTCCCTGGAGGCAATCTTTTCTTGGAGGCAATCTTTTTCTCTGGAGGCAATTTTTCTCTCAAACAAGAAGGCTGATGTTACCTGAGACACCTGAGAAGTTTACCGGCTGATGTTACCTGATACACCTGAGAAGTTTACCACCAACTAAACTTCCACCCTCGCTCCGAAGACCCTACGAAGCTAAGTGCCTTTGCCTACCCAGGTTTAACCGATCAGTTCATTCAGATTCTACACGCTCTTGCTCCTTATTGTTGTTAACCGTGCTCAAGTTAATAATTTGTGATAATAACTATGATTTATTCTAATAAAGAGTGCCTGTTGTTCTGCTGACCTGCTTGTTATTGTTGACCCTCTTGGACTAGCGACTCAACCTACGACCCTTGTTATATTTTGCTGTCTCATGCTCTCAGCGGCTATTTTTCCCCTCGTAGGGTAAAATAGTTCGTTCACGTTTTCATCTCGCGAAGAATAGCTAATATCCACTAAAACGATCGAACATTCGCCTGGCTGCTCGTGGATAATAGCTATCATTCTTCACATTCTTCGTTGAAGAATATACTATTACTCGGATCTTCTCGTGTCTTTACATATTCACTGTCATTATTATTATGTCAAGCTGTAATTTAAACTATCTGTGCAGAAACCGATTAGCTGATGTTGATTTTAATAATAGTAATAATAATAATAATAATGTTTATTGCCCAACAGTTTACACCAATAGAGGACATTTCATATTCAAAATGATGTGGTATACATAACATAAGATATCTGAGTACAGAAAGCAACAATAAATTAAGGTAAACTTACACATAAGTAATCTAATCAACATTACAACTTAAAATAACTTCATTTATTATGAGATTTACCATGAACATTCAGTGATTGTGATGGCTGGTTGAGCTCAGTAACAGATTCTAGCGTAGTAGCGTAGAAAACGACGGATGGACTTAAAAAACGGTGAGTCGGCTTCCAAGGAACGACGAATCAGCTCCCAGATGAAGGCTATAAAATCACGGCTCGATCACTGAACGTTCATAGTAAAGCAACAGCAGAAATCGGTTTCTGCACGGGTATTTTGAAGTGTAACTTGATATAAAAATTAAAATGAATATGCGGCAATTATATGATTTAATAGAAAATAGTATAGTATAGTAACTATAGTATATCACATGCTCAATGTTAAAAAATGTATTAATAACCATGCTTATGAAACGGATTAAAAAGGGAGATGGAAGATATAATGTAAGAACCTTATTAAAATAGTTTCAGGAACCTATTATTGTGATGCAGTCTGGTCACAGGCAAGAAGAGCAATTTACGTTTCGTTATCGACAAATCTGTAACGCCAATGGCGTTGACGGTCTCTAAATGACAATAATAATTGATAATATAATAGTAGAATTTAAAGTGATCCTAAAATCTTTTAAGAAAGTTTTTTTCAGAAGGAAAAAAAACTGCTTTTAAGAAAGTAGACGAACGGAAACACCAGAGAGACGCATGGAAAGTTGGCTAGCACTGTTGGTAAAATGGAATAAAATGATTGTTCTGAGATTGTGATAAATGTTAATAAAACAGAAATGCTGATAAATAAATAAACCCTTGTAACAGTGAACTGCTACAAATTGGCTCCGCTATTAGACTTGCGTACGATTTTTATGGGAGTCACGAAAAAAAAAGAGATTCTAGAATCCATCTTCACATCTCAGAGAAGAAAGCAAATCTCATCACCATATTGATCATAACTCGTGAAGAAATGAAGAAATTTTTTACATTTTTTTAAGTTTTCAGAGAGTTAGTGAATAACTTTCTCAATGAAAAACGAGAAACGCACAAACTTTTTAATATGATAAGAAATTAGTCATATTTACATAACTGCCTGAATCCATCCTGTGCAATTGATACATAAATTATTTTTCAATAAATAGATTTGTTGTTTTCTTCGTATTATCATCTTTGAGCGGAAGCCCATATAAACAATCAATACATTTTCAGATTTAACCCGGATCCAACATTACGAGACTCTTTTTGGAACGTCGTCATTGGATTCACTATTCATCTAATCTCAAGTAACAGTGTCAATCAAAGCTGTATTCAGAAATTTCTAGCCATTTCAACCTTACGAGAAGCTAAATTGTAAGACTTATACCATTGTTTAAAATAATATTATAATTATTAAGTACTTTATAAGGGAAGTAAGCGAATTTTACCACCGAGGTGGTAAAATACTTTACTTCCCGAATAAAGTATAATTTATTTTTCACTACCTGAAGAATTTAACATATTTATCTGCTTTTCTTAGCGAATAGAAAAATAAAACCAACAAGTAAACGATACTTATTCCAGAGATCGATCTATATTTTGTCACAGATCCATTATTTGCTATCATTCATTAATGTAAATCTCAAAGTGACAGAAAATATTTAACTATTTCTTTGAATTAATAGCATATATATACTTCCCTAGGGAAGTAAATACAAACGTGTCTTAAATCTGTTACGGTAAGGATCAGCTACCACTCAGGTTGTGAAAACATATTCTATTAAAAATATTACCTCATAAACCAGAATAAACTTACACTTATTTTAAATTAATAATTTTACAATATTTCATTTAGATTTCCGTTCCAGATCAATGGTATACTATGGTTTGGGTTCAATTTTAATTAAACTTTTCTGTGTTGCAATAGGTCTGATAATGGTTGCTAAATATGCAGAATGTGATCCCTTCTTATTGAAAGTTGTAACAAAGGGTGATCAAATGCTGCCTTTTTATGTAATGGATGTTGCATATGTGATTCCAGGCTTACCAGGACTTTTCATTGCTGGTGTTTTCAGTTCCGCGTTAAGGTAACGTATGAATAAAAATTTATATCAAAAATTCCTTTTTCTTTCAAGAACATATTTAACTCAATATGTAATCATGATTTTTACAGTGCGTTATCAGCACATTTAAACTGCCTCGCGGGGACCATTTATGAAGATTTCGTAGTGAAATTTATGTCTACTAAGCCGTCAGAAAAAACTGCCAGTAACATATTGAAAATCATTGTCGTCATAATAGGGATAGTTGCCACTTCATTAGTTTTCATATTTGCCAAGCTTGGTGGAATTCTTCAGCTTGCTATTGCTGTTGGTGGTGTCACTCAGGGTCCACTACTAGGACTCTTCACTTTAGCCGCTCTCTTTCCGAAAGCCAATAGTCAGGTAAGCAGAACTAAAAAACTGATTTTATAGTCAACAAAATTTTTACGATTTTCTTGTTATAGGGTGCTCTAGCTGGAGGAATAACTAGTCTGTTCTTAATGGGTATTTATTGCATCGTAGCCAAATATTATGAGATGAATGGATTATTACCAGAACATGACCCGAAGCCGCTTTCCTTGGATAAATGTGATTTTGCTTTCAATGTTACTGAGATGACAGAAACACCAAGGTAATTTTTTTCGTCAAATGTTTGGGGTTGGGTACAAAAAAAACTGCAGTAGCTATTGCTTTATGTTAACGATGTTCCAAAGGCTGATTAATTATTGTCATAAGTCATAAGTTTAATTTAACTAAATTCAATGTTTCAAAAATTCAATATTTTTATAATACGAACGTCTGTAATCGTAGGGGTTGGTTTTCGGCAATTAATATTTACATCATCCGTTTGAAAAGTAGTGGAGTAAAGTTAGATTTCTACTTTGGTAAAATTGACAGAAAATGTAACTTTTTACTGAACATTTGTGAGGATGTTAGGAACAACATACATATAAAAAATTATAAACCGTTAAAGCCATAGCTTATTAATTATTTATTTAACAAATTAGTTGCATAATATTCACTTGTTTCTGGAATATCGCCATAAATGAATATCTCTTTAAGTTTTTTTTTCTAAAATGAAAACTGTAAGTGGCAGAAGTTTTTTCTAGTGGCCGATAATCGGAAACAAGCCAACGCTTCAGGTTTCCCGGCCACGAGTGCTATAACTTTTGATCTAATTAATCAAATTGAGCTCACAAAAATTGAAATGAGAGAACAATCTTGCAGCTAACAAGATACTACCTAAATTATGTTTTCAAAAGTGAAAAAATATATTTACAAGAATAGGACGTATACAAACTAGAATTTTCAACAAAATTAATTAAATATCTGTCATTTCTTTAATTCTTGCAGTAAACATCTGAAACTTTAACAGTTCACCCTTGAAATGATATTTAACAAGGTGAGCGATATAAAAAAAAAATGTTAAAATTTTAGTTCGAAAAATACAGAGTTCAAAGTATTTCAAGCTTATAAAAAGTGACAAATTTGATATTGTAGGTCATGTTTCAGGCCAATAACTTTTGTTGAAAAAAAAAGTTGAAAACGTGATAGTAAAACTTTAAAGATGCAGTTTTTGAAACTTGAAATCTTAACTTAAAATGGTGTATTTTATTATATTATACAGAAAAATTGAATCTATATATTTTTTTTAACGCAAAACAAAATTTAATTTAGTGAAAATTACGTGAAATTCACTGTTAAATAAAGTTTCATAACATTTAAGAATTTTTGTTTTGTTTTGCCTTACGAATTTATAATGAGACCTTGAAAAATACGTTCAGTATAGATTTTTTTGTTGTTGTTATTGTAATAACGGTTTGAATAATTTGATTAAATCTACGGAAGATTTTATGTCGAGATATTGAAAATTGTTTTTTTTTGTAACATTATTATGGTTCAGCCATTCTGAAATTTATTATAATATTTGTAATATATATTTCCAATTTTGTCTTACATACAACATAATAATAATTATACATAAGGACCTGCTGTAGGGGCATAAATGCCCGTACATTCATTTTATTCAACTATTCATTTACATTCAAGAGTTCTATTTTTTAACATTTTAATTTTGATCAGCCATCTCAAAAACACATTATAATATTATTTTCATTTAAAACGCTATATAATTTGTAATTATTTCTTTAATTTTGTACCAAACAGACGGCCAGATTTGATCCGCCATTTTGAAATTAATACATTTTAACATTGCATTCTTGTTTAGCGACTCCCAAAACCACTAATATATCAGTTTGAGTAAGGTTTTGTTGAAATTTATTGATTTATTTCAAAAATATTCTTTTTATTATTTAAAAAATTAAAAAAAGAAACAATTACTGGCTAATTATGAGTAGGCATATAAATGTTTTTGGTAAAACATTTCAAAGTAATTTCAAGTTTTTTTTTTCAAAAATCCATCCTTCCGCTAATTATTCTGAAATAATGCATTTTTAAGCTAATTTTACTCCACTATTTATAGAAATACTTAAAAAAGGAAAGTTAACACATTGATAAAAGATGCGTTTTTTTACCACTGTAGTTTTAATGAGACGTTCGTGAAAAATGAGTAAAGAAAAATTAAAAAAAAAACTTATAGAAGAGTGACTTTCATTAGTTAATGGGCCGTATGATTTCCCTGCTATATTAAAAATTAGAAACTGTCGTTCAAGGCTTAGCGGCTGTCTTTATTTTCAAACTATGATTTCCCATTCATTCCGTAGTTAGAGAGTGTCGTTATAAAATTCATTACACTTTGACGGTTTAAAATGTTAGAAAAACTAATCAATTACTTAAATAATGACGACTTACAGCGGGTATTATAAAGGCTCATTAACACAAGTTAACGGGCAGATTTCTGTGGTTATTTCTGAAGAAGGTATCTAGTCTAAGTGGAAATTTTTTAAATTTATCTATTCTTGACATGAAAGTACATAATTATAAATTGCTATTAAAAGTCATTTGACGTCGATATTGGCTTTAAAAATGGTCACAGAAATCTGCCCGTTAGCCTAATGAGCCTTTATAATTTTGGCTGTTTAGTGAATTTTTTGACAAAAGGGAAATCATAAGGCCTTTTGTTTAATGCGTCTTAAAAAGCAAATCTCAAGTTCTTTGATGCTAGGATGGAACAAGATAAAACTTCTTTGGAGAAACATCTTTGACCATCTTTGGTGAACAAATTGTCATAGATGACAAGTTTAGTTTTTTTTTTAATTTCCTTTTTTTAAATTAAAAAATTTTTTTTTTTAATTTTTCAAATTTAAAACATCTGTATCCTTCCTGAAATGTTGCACCCTGCATAATAACTATACGCTAGGTTTCATCAAATAGCATAGTTTAGCGTATTTGGTATTATTTATGTCATCATTTTTATAGTCTTTCTTTTTTATAATCGACGGTTTAGTAAAATGTAAATAATTATACTAATATTATAGTGAGTGTGTCTGATGAATAATAAGATCGATTTTTTGGAACATTTGTCTACATTATATTATCTTTCATTTCTAAAACGTTAATAGAGAAGTTAAATTAATGAGAATAACTGATTAGCTTTGTCACTCACCTGAGGCAATATTTACATTGCCACCAGATACTAAGAACGTCCTAGAATTATTTAGGTTATTCCCCATTCCCCATTTTCTAAAGATTTTTGAATTTTATAAATTTTTTATAATTTTTTTATAAAGGTTTGTTTATTATTGTTTATTTTATTATCTATTTATATCTAACGGCACGGACACGAGACGGGTGTTCAACGTAGACCTGCATTTTTATTTTACCTAATGAAAGGATTTTGAATGACTCCATTCATATCTGACGGGGACGTTTTGTCGTCAGTCCGTCCCCGTCAGATGTAAATGCAACCATTCAAAACCTATTTAATGATAAAAATGCACGTTCACGCTGAACACCCGGCCCGTCCCCGGGCCGTTAGATGTAAATAGACCTTTATGATTAAAGGTTCAATATTTATACCTGCACAACATTTTATTTTCCAAACTTAGGGAATTCCCATTCAAATATCAATGGCTGTAAATATTTGCTCTTATTTTACAGAATAATGTTGAGATTGAAAAGCTGCTTCTGTTGCTTTGTTTACTTTTTAAGTCTGTTGAGCCATTTTCGAGGATACTGAGAAAAAGTTTTCAATTTGTGACGTTATTATCATTGTTTTCATTTTATTGTGACTTGATTTTCGTTTTTTGGCGTCAAATATAATTATTGTTAAAATTGCTTTTGTGATCTAACGCGGATTAAAATATAATCCATTATTCATACTGCGCGCTTTGTATACCTTATGGAGAATATATTTTCTAATCCTGTCTACTTTTTTCGAATTAAAATACAGCTAAATTAATGAGATTTGACTTCATATTTTCGAAAATATTATCGTTTTTATAATACAAATTGATCATAGCTATTTTTGTAATTATTTAAAATAAAATTTTATAAATTCTAGTTACTTTTCACCAACGGACATTCCGAAAGAAGAAACTTTCCACATCCTAAGGATTTCGCATTACTATTACACTTTTCTCGGCGCTACTATTGCAGTAATTGTTGGCCTCATCGTTAGTTATTTCACCAGAAAGAAGACTGACAAATATCCCCACAAAGACCTATTGAGCCCAGTTATACATTTTATGGTACCCAACGAAGAAGAAGCCGAGAAAGGAGAGTATTACAGTATCAATAAAGCTTTGCATATCATTACTGTGAACTCGGAGAAAGAGTTAAATGGTGACGTAAAGTCGTAGACTATAAAAAACTGAGACTTTTCCCAAGTTTTGGTTGAAATGCTAAATATACAAAGATTAATGTTGAACATATTGTTCTCCGAGTATGTATAAGATTAGGGCCTCATTTTTTTTTAGTTCTAATTTATTTATTTTAGTACATATGCTATATTTCGTTATACTTATGCACAAGCTGTCCTAGATAAGGTAAAGCACATGAAGATTTCGGTAATTGTATAATAAGTGATACCTACCTAGTAGCTTCATTAATTTGGCAACATCGCGATCATAGAATTGTTTTCAGTTTAAAAAATTTACATTGGTTAAAATCACAACGGTGACGAACTTAAACATTTTGGAACAATATCACCTAAACAGAACTTGTCATTTGATATAGCTACACAATTCACTTAATTACTCTTAATTGCTTTTTTCAATTGTTACAAGTAATATCGTCAGTCTCTATTTTCCAATTACATTGAAATACCTCCAAATAAAATAACCACTTCTTCCTGATCTCACTGTCTTCTACCTATTCTACCTGTCTAATAAAATACTCAATAGCACTGTAATAAGAAATCAACTATTATCTTTTACACTTTCATAATAACTTAATAACTGAACTATTTCTTATCACATCCAAATGTGATTTAAACTTTCCATTGACGTCTTTGAAAGAGTAACAAGACTTCACTGTTCACTTACTAGCCTTCTTCTTCGTATTACAAGTTTTATGACGGAGTCACTTCTGTAGCATCACTAAATGGGACTCTAGCAATATCATTGATTGAACACTCTGTCACGTCAACGAACTGTCTAGAGCATAACATCATAATCATACTTGAGGCTGGGTGTATGAGCAAGAGGCTCCAAACCCATATTACCGGTGTGGAGTGACTTTGTCTTAACTACATAGTGAAGACCGATGCTCCCCCTTTAAAGAAAAAACATCATAATCGGTATACGGCCGAGATCGAGAGCTTGAGTTAATTCTACAGTTATTCTGGAAATGTACCTGATGCGTCATATCAACTGTCTGAACAGCTGACGAATACTTCATATGACTGAGTTCCAGATGATCGATTTTCTTAACCTCGTAGTTCCAAATAAATCGAGATATTCATCAATCCTCCCGCGTAACAATATCTAATGACACCTTGTAAAAATTATATAATTATCTGAAACGGTTCCTTCTTTATTTCTATTGACTAAATGCATATTATGTATGTTTTTGTTGACTGCGTATATCGTACTTTTATTGATATCTACATACATACTTCATCTTATCTGGGACACCTGTATTCGATACATTTTTATAGGCTATTTTATAGACTGTAACATACATAAAAATTGAACACAAATTTTTACCACACCTGATAATTTTCTTCTCTCTCTCTTATTTATTGTAGTTAGAAAAAGTTACTATAGGTTAAGAAACAGAGGCCCGTATTGACAAAGCGTTTCTGTCCTGTCGTAATACTCGTATCTCGAAAATAATTAAATAAATGGGATGGAGATATGCAGTTTTTATGCATTAGAATGAGATGGGTATAATTGATTACGTAATTATTTAGGAAATTATCGTTTGTGAATACTAGCGAGAGTCTCAAATAAATTAAATCCGCAAAAATATTTTGTATTATTAAATAAAAATACTGTTAAGAGAAAACGTTTTATAAATTTTACCACCAGAATCTTTATTAACGTGCTGACAAATTGTTGCGAATTCCCTAAGTTTATGTCCAGCTCTTATTATGACACTTATTTTTTGTCACGTAAATAGCAGTTAGGTGTACTTCAAAAGATATAAGTAATAGTGTATACTATAGAACATTATGTACCTATACAATACAGGGTGAGTCATTAGAACTTTACAAACTTCTACCATATGCAGAGTCCCCTTTAAGGGGGATATCATGTGACCTTTAAAAAGTGTTAACTTCCCTTCTCTGTTAATATACAGGGTGATTTGTGATCTTTGAAAAACATACATTAGGCTGTATGATATCTAAAATAAAGATAAATAAGGCAAGTATACTTAACGATTAATTAATAAATAAAATAACGAAGGTAGGTCGAATGAGTATAATAAAGCATATAAAGTGCAATTACTAGCCTGTTAGATGGGGTCGGAGAATTCCACCATCGCCCTAACAGTTGTCATGATGGCAGTGCCCGAAACTCCAACGTATAGAGTTTCCACATCCAACAGCAGAGCCAGCCAGAGTACCAGAACAAGCACAGACACGTGTTTCGCTCTACTGGTAGCGTCAAATTAGTTTTGCAGACTAGACTCGCGCACGCGTGTCTTCGTTTATTGTTTAGGTACTAAAGCTTCTTTGTTATGTTGCTATGGATACTGACCCACCAAAGAATATTTGATATTGAAATATTATGTGCAGCAAATTATAGATGGCAATTAGAATAATTATTACGAAGGTCAACATTTTCTTTTCATATTCTTAGTAATTCTTAAACTTTCTGATAGGTACAGTATTCGAAAAAATGTTGTTTGGTCGATTTTGCGAAAAATTTTTTTGCGAAATAATTTTGAAATTTAGAATGATTTTTTGACTCGCTAATAAGCAAAAAACTTTCATTCTCGACTGCAAAAGTGGTACATATTTCGCAATCTTGTATCGAAAATAACTATTCATAGTTTTTAGATATACAGGGTGTCCCATCGTATAGAATTCTCGCGAAAAGTACACTTTATAATTAAATTAGAGTATTTTATTCGCGACACATTCATGAATAATTTAATTCTCTATAATCTGGACTAATCAGCATGTTTGTAGTGAGCTTAATTAATCGTGCAGTCGCGAAAAACTAATTAAGCGACAAAAAAAATTTGATTTTTTTTATATAAATAAATTCTAAATATCAACAGAAATCCGCCTGTGAAATTAGAAATTGAAAATTTATGAAGCAATTTAAATGCCATTAATTGCAGATAATGTCAAATCAGGCAAAATCAGACATAATTTATGACGATTTTTGTTTGTAAAGCTATTAAATGTGGTGAAAGGTACAAAAGATGGTCAAGTGTGCTAGTTATTTACGACTTAGTTGAAAGTAAACATTTTGCATTCTCCTCTACAAAGGCGGATTTCTTCTCTGAAATAAGGGTAGAAACCTTTCTTCAGGTGCCTGTTTATTACAACAAAACTGCTTGTTCACAGCATGTGTCCAAAGTTGTAAATTCTAGCTGTAGTGACGGGTTTATAATAATAATCATAAACTTTATTCTGATTTTATGTTCAACTTTGATGGCAAATTACTCAATTATGGTTAAAGATATCGATTAACAAATTACTGTTTCTTATAGAAGAAACTTTTTTCTACAAGTGTATGAAAAATCATAGAGATGCGATTAGTATTTCGATATAAAATCTATGTCGAAAATCGAAAGTCGCATTTAATTAATTTTCCAAAAATGATTAAATCATATTATAGTAGGTTTATTGTAATCCACGTATGTAAATTTTCATATAAAAATTTTAATTAGAAATACCTTTTTTCGCGAGAATTCTATACGATGGGACACCCGGTTATGTATGTATAATCTTTTGATTTTATGATTTATATGTACACTTTATCTTGTAACTGTGAGGACCCGGGCTCGTTGCTTTCGTGCGAAAAGGCAGTGTAATCGTCTATTTACCTCTGGGTTTCCCTTAATAGGACCGCTGTGATTTCTTACGTTGTGTTTACCGTTGTCACCCCTGTTCTTTGATTGAGGTATGCCAGGATTAGTATGGCCGAAACGGATGCGCAAAAGAACCTACTATGACTCATTGTATCTCGGTTGATTGGGATTTCTTCCGGAAAAGCGGGGGAATTAACTGAGACTTGTTGTTAACTGTTGGCTTCCTGTCAGATGTCTAAAAGCGAGTGATGAGCGAGAGAATTCGTTTGCAAGGGCGTAAAATGGGGAAGAGGGGTTGTGATTTGGCATAGAGAGTATAAAAAAGTGGAAAGCGAAGATAGATATACATATTTCATATATCTTTCAAACTTCTATCTATTTCAGAAACCACTCTTTTGCACTCCTGTGCTTTCTTATTATTTCGTTTTGCTTCTGTTTCATGTCTTTTCATCTCAAGCATATCCTGAATTAATTAAAGAATACAACCTTTTTGCTTTATTTTATTCCTGACCTGGGTCCATTTTCTTCCTAGCTCTATCTCAATTTCCTATACCGTGATGAAGTAGGTACCTAATATTATTGGTGCGGCCGTCTATTTCCTTACTAATTGTTTTGCCTGATTTAAAATGGGACCTGCATACGTGTATGTTGCGAATCGGTTTAATTATTTATTTTTGTGGATTTTGTTTCGAAGAGATATCTTCCCTAACTATTTTCTCAATGGATTTTCCCTAATTTGTGAAGGAAATTCCTTCGAATTTGCGCTTTGCCATCTACTAGTGAATTGGTTCGACGAGAATTTGCCAACTGCGGGTATTGAGTTGTTCCGAGAAGAGATGCAAGTTTATTGGATTTCCATGGAAGTTTTTCTACGGCAGATAACGGAAATTCAACCGGAGTCCGCTTATAACGCCATTTCTAGCTGAATTCTAGAGTTTGGATAAGAATTGGGCGACCGAGAGTTTGCTAGACGCCGTCTCGTCGGGTTTACGTCCAAAGAGTAAAGTTTAGATAAGGATTGGGCGACCGAGAGTTCGCTAGACGCCATCTCGTCGGGTTTACGTCCAAAGGGTAAAGTTTAGATAAGGATTGGGCGACCGAAAGTTCGCTAGACGCCATCTCGTCGGGTTTACGTCCAAAGGGTAAAGTTTAGATAAGGATTGGGCGACCGAGAGTTCGCTAGACGCCATCTCGTCGGATTTACGTCCAAAAGGTTATGAAGTCAGACTTGACCTGCTCGAAAGCTTATCTCATCTGCCTTGGGCTGCTGTAAGACGTCTGCTTTTATAGAAGCAGTGGTCCGCTTTCTAAGCACGACAAGCAACAATGCACCTTATTGGCACTGCCTTATATCGTGATTTGTTTCTTATCATATCTCACTGGTCTTAAGATTTGGCAAGTTGACCTCGCGGCTACCTTACTGAATTGCCCTGAACTTCAACTACCTAAATTTTCCTTCAAATCGGCCGACGCGTTGTCGTCTTTTCATTGTACCTAGCTATTTTAATTACACCGCTTTAACTTTCACTTTGCGTTTTCACCTACTTGCTATTTCGGGATTGCGATGTATTTTTGGCTACCTTCATTTATTTTTTCGCTTTATTGATTGGTGTAATTTTCATTATCGTGGGTGGAATACCTATCGACTTACTATTGTCTTTGCAAGGGGTTATTGTTTAATTCACAAATCTTTCCACCCGGTCTGTATCTAGGTCACCTCATCCTTTCAATCGGTGCGAGGATGTCTCATAATACATCCACCACCATCTGGTCCGCTCCTCTCGATGTTTAAATGTGCTGGAATGTTACTAGCTAGAGCGATTTCTCCTTATGAATATCTAATATGCTGGCTTCAATATTTCATTGGATTTTAGGGCGCGTAGTTGCGATTTAATTTCCTAACAATTTTACCTTTAGGTATTTACGTACCTATTCTTGCACTGTTTGCTTTTTCGGTTTGGACTGATTTAACGAGGGCGATGGAAATAATTTCCTTATCATCCTACCTAGGTGCGATCCATTTCAATCGAGAACGTTGTGAACGACATTATACTCCCTTTGCTGATACATTTTCGTATAAGTATCATGAATGTATTGCTGCTGCGTTATTTACGTACCTACTTAGCTTATTAATTTCAAATTTGTCACTGTTTTCGACGTACAAGTAACTTAAGTAACTGAAGTTACTCCAAATTTTATTTCAGGTTCTTAATAACTGCCTATGAAATTTTGCAAATTCAACCGACTCTGTATCTTTTACTATTTCCGATACCCCCGTAGTGAGCCACCAAATAGTTATGACATTGTATAATTAATTAAATTAACAATGGCAGTTTTTCTGAGTGGTCTTATATGTATAATATAATGTACATACAATAAATACATGGAAAAAAAGAATATACATACCTATGTAATTGGAAAAAAGTGATTGTTTTGATTTTATAGTTATCCAACCGTATTTTTGTTCTCATTTTAGGTGCACTATAAACATCAATAAAGTTCCACAACTATGTTTCTAATTACATCCTTGTCATTATTTTTAAAGCTTTTAATTCATTTATCTAGGTAAATAAAAAATTCAAAGTAGTCCTTTTACAGCTAGAAGACAACGCAATTAACTTTTTAAATTACTAACCTGTTTTCAAATTTATTATGCATTCACGACAATTTGTAGGTACAAGAAAATAGTTTTAAGGTATGTGTGATCAAAACATCATCCCTTCTTAAAAAATTATTGTCAAAAATGTCGCATTATAAAGAAGCCTGCACTTTGATGCACTTTGTGTATAATAAAGGTGATGATAATTTGTGAAATGTGTTTATTTCAAGAATAAATAATGTGAGTTTAATAAGAGTTTTTTCAGTTTAACACCTGAAAGATAAGGATATCATCATATTATGTCTAATACCGAACCAAACAATTATTATCTTTCCCTTAAGTGATATTTAAAAACCTTCTTGCGCATCAATCGCAGAAATAGTGTATTTTTATGCGATTCAATTATGAATATTTTCACCGCTTTTTAAATTATTGGCTTTCTGAAATTTTCCATAGTCATGTCATGTTAGCGTAGTGCTTTAATGTGAAAAATTTTCTGTGATAATTTCATTTCATTTCGTTTCAACACGTGCCTTAGAATGGATTTTTAAATTTAAAATCAAAAAAATTGGCAAAATTTCACAATTTTGTCCCTTTTCCTATGCCCGCCACTGGCTAACTTTACTTGAAAAATACTAATTTTTACACTACCTTTAATAAATTCGGAAAAAACTGAAAGGAGAGTTTTGAAAACCGAAAGTTTGAAATTTTAGAGGAATAAACATCATTTAAAAATATTCGAATATATCTCCGCCATTTTTATATTTGCTTCTTGAAATTTTTGAAGGTTAAATGCTATTAGTATAGTAGTTGTCTACTATCAAAATTTCCGTTCTATTCCTTCAAAAATAAGCTCATGAATGTTTATAGAAATGTAGACATTTTTACCCTTTTCCTACCCACGCCTCTGGCTTATTAATAGAAATGATGCAAATTGTATTGCATTAGCTCAAATTTCAAATAAGTTTATTCCAATCTTGTTAATTTTGTTTAAAAGTTTTTGATCTTGCCTATTTAGGGGTTCAAAATCTAGCCATTTTCCAAAAATTGAAAAGGCCGCCATTTTGGAATGTCTTTACCTATTTTACTCAAATACAGTACCAGACGACTACTTGAGGGTATCTTACTACCAAAAAAATTTCAGCGCTCTAGATTGAAAACTTCGACCAGAAACCGTGCCTCACGGACGGTTTTTTTTCTGAAATTCGGAGGGACATCCTGTAGAAGTAACACAACTCTAGGAAAATGTTTTTTACGAAAATCAAACGTCAGCCCTAAGGTTTATAAGAGTAAAAAATTTCGTTCATTAATCTTGAAAGATGAAGCTACAGGAGCGTTTTTAAAAATTTAGAGAAATTAATTTAAAAAAAACATCATGTAAAAAAAAATCGAATATCTCCGCCATTTTTCTTATTTACTTTTTGAAATTCTCAAGGGTTGAAGTCTATTAGTATAGTTGTCTACTGTAAAAATTTCAGTTTAATTACTTCAAAAATGTGCTCATAAATTGTTGGAGAAATTTAGCCATTTTTACCCTTTTCCTACCCACGCCACTGGCTTATTAATAGAAAAAATGCAAATTTTGTTGCATGAAATTAAATTTCAAGTCATTTACTTCCAATATTGTGAATTTGATATAAAACTCTTTTTCTATCTAGCTTATACAGGGGTTCAAAAAATAGTCCTTTTTCCAAAAATTAAAATGGCTGCCATTTTGAAACGGCTCGATCGATTTTGCTCAAGTGCAATACCAGACCACTCCTTATGGATATCTTACTTCCACAAAAATTTCAGTCTCCTAGATTGAAAACTGCGACCTGAAATGAGGTGACAAAAACGGCATATGGGGAATTTTGAAAGGACACCCTGTAGAAGTAACGCGACTTTAGGAATTTTTTTCAACGAAAATCTAACGTCGTTCCAAGGTTTTACAAGGATCCAAAATTTCATTCACTAATCTTGAAAGATAAAGCTACAGGAGCGTTTTGAAAATCGAAATTTCGCGATTTTGGAGAAATATATAAATATATAAATATATATATAAATATATAAATATATATATATATATCGTGGGCAGGTGAATTTTGGAAAACCACTTTTTCGTGATCTGGGGGTCATGATCGGTGGACATTTGATGAGTTTGGGTGATTTTCGAAAAGTGATGTCGTCCTCAATAGTGTATTTTTTTATTAAAAAATACACTAATATCACTTGAAATTTTAATATTCTGCAAACCGTTCTACCCCCGTAATAATCATTGTAAAATAGAACTTATTTTTTTGTAGCGGTCCATCACTTATTAACTATTTAATAATTAATTAATTAGTTATTAATTAACTTAGTAATTCCACCCTCGAAGTAGAGGTAAATTTTAAAGATAAAAAATTGAAACTTCGAAGATTTGTGTAATTAATGTAGGAGAACAGAATGGCAAAATCAGTTTTATTATTTATTTATTATATTATATTAAGTGGAAAAAAATTAGTTTTCTTGTACACGTCGGTAGAAATCGGTTATTAAAATCTTTATTTCATACTAATACATTATAACTAGATAAACGCTTGGTTACCGTAACTATAAACATATTCCTAACTCCCTTGGGAGCTATACTGGGCTGTTATTATTCCTTAACTCCCTCTATTGTTACTATTTGTTTAATTCTGGTAACCAACAATATTTGGATCTCATATGTCATTTTCTATAAACTTTGCAGTTGATATATCCATAGTAATCATGCTTACTCAATTATTAAAAACATTCGTTTAATAATCAGAAAGCATTATTATTCGTTTAATTTTAAAAACCACCAGATTTGGTTTTTATATTTCATTTTGTATGAAATAAAATTATTTATGTATCACGTGAGTTATTTAAATAACTATAATCGCTTGAAAAATATCAAAAATCTTATTATGTACTAGGTACTAGGTTTAATTAAATAAAATATAGTTATGCAGAAATGACAGGTAGAATGACTTTTGCAGTTACATATTAATATAAATAGTTGACGTTTCGGGATTGATTAATCCCTTGATCACATATTTAATTAACAATAAAATAAAAATAAAAATTATTAAGTAAAATTAAAATTATATAATTTATTATCATAATAATTATATAATATGTATTATATAATTATGACATTTTGTTTTTAATTTTTTAATTTTAACATTTCAAAAATATTCATTGTATCCTAGCGTTCGATGGCATAACGGATAACCCCAATGAATTTGCACTGGAGCGGAAAGAGGCTGAAAATATGCACAAAAAATTTTTCAGAGTAGAAAGATATGGGACCGGTACCATCATGTTAAGGGATCTTTGGGGCACTAGAATCTCGTTTTACGACAAGCTCCCTTGGTGCTGACAAAAGTTACAGCCCTTTGAATCTCAGATTTGTGATTTTTTTTTCACGAGTAAAAGCTTCGCAAAGTATTTTTTTTCTCCGTCACCGGTTGACATTGGGGACTCTAGTTTTGTTTTTCCTCTATAGTTATGATTGGTGAACAAAATGACGTATTTGAAATCCAAGAAGTTTGTTCAATTTTCAAAATATTCAGTGTTTTTGACCGATTAAACACACAATTTCTGCAAAGTTTCGAATTTGAACACCTTTAAATTTTTTTTTCACGAATTCGGTTTCAGTTTTTTTGCTACCATCTGCTAAAATGAAGCTTTGTGAACATTTTATTAACATGTTTATATGATTTTCACTTGTTTATAACTCATAGCCTCCTTAATTTAAAATGCAACTATAAGCACCATTGTTATTACATTTTCTCAGACAATCTGAAAATGCAATAATTATGGGGTGACCCATTAAAAAAAAAACAAAGATGGCCATTGCTTTCGCCATTTTTAAATGTGCTGCCATCTTGGTAATATTTCATTTTGACTCGTTATTAGGTATGTTGCCTAAATTCCAAATTTCAGGTTCCTAGATCATTTGGAAGTCGATTTTTTTCTAATGTGGCGTTTCAATCAATCACCCTGTATTTTATTTAATTAGGGCCTAGTTTCCCTCACTTTATCACTCAATTGCAGTTTTTTTATCGCTGGTGCCCGAACGAAGAAAAAAATATAATTATGCCAGTCTGTGGTCTACACAATTAACCACACACAAATCCAAAGTTTCAACTTGTTATCTGTAAAATTAACCTGTATTTCGGAGGTGGACATACATGATGACTGATGAACCACCCTGTACGTCATATCCATTTCCTAATTATTGAAAAAATGTTTTGATTGACAGGTTGATTGATTGAAATGGGACATTATATGGAGAACGAGGAAAGCAATCGATCTGAAATTTTGATTACGGCAATCTGTTGCAGTCGCTCTCAACTTCAATTTTTTTAATGGCATGGGGTCGTCATGTAAGACCTCATCTTGAAGTTATTTCAATTATCCGTACGAAGATTATGTTACAGTTGTCAATTTTGACAGTTTTTATGGCAGTTAGAATGTTTGAAACCCCACCCATGCTTAAATTTTGATGCGAATGAGGTAGAACTTTGAAACAAAAACTAAATCAAATGTCACAACAATTATAGCAATAACTCATAATCAGGTGAGCCGTCATTGGGCTGGCGCAAGCGCAGTATCCAGTATCCAGGATCCAGGATGCGTACGCATCCAAGATATTTTTATTTCATATTGATGAAACATTTTAGAAATATTGAAAAAATAGTACTTTTTATCTCATACCTATTAGTAAAAAGTTTTTAGAATATTGAAGAAAAAGTATTTCACAAAAACATTTATTAAATGTAAATCAAATAGAAATATTGTAATGTTATATTCATATTTTAGTCACATTACTTATTACTTTAATATTTTATGCTACTAGGGACGCCACTGGATACTTCGATTGCACCTCGAATTTTTTCAAATACTGATGGTGTAGGTATGGTAAATAGTTTTCCGAAAAAAAAAAACGAAAATCAGAATTATTATTGGTCCACTCTGTAGAAAGATATAATAAGAAACCGCAAATCATCACTTAAACACACCCTCGGTGGAGTGCAAGAACGTTAATTACAGATCTGCCAGAGAATTACTGATTTTAAAATGTTGGTCTGATATTGCTGGAAATAAACTCTACTCCCCTTTTAGAAGAGTTAATTACTGATAAAAAATTAAAGACCATTCAAAATATTCACCATATTTTCAAAATTTGCAATTTAAAATCAATAATTATCTGACAAATCTTTAATTAGCGTTCTAGCACTCCACCCCCTGTATCACAGATAAAATATATTTTCGAAAAAATAAATTCTTTGACATATTTTTGAATTTTTTTTCCCTTAAAACATCAATTCAAAGCAACGATTCAAAGCCAACGTGAATCAATATCACCGCTCATGCACCGCTCCCTGAGCATCATAGGGATTCCCTATGATGTTATAAAGTGTATATTATAAAGTGCATGTGCATTTTTACAAAAGAAAGTGATGTCGTCCTCAATAGTGTATTTTTTGTTTATTAAAAATTTCATTGTGCCACTTGGTTGTGATAATGCACAAAAATATAATATCGTTTCAAAACTTAATAATTATTAACAAGTTGTTTTTCGAAATAAGCTTATAATAATTGAACGAACATTCATTCAGGTACTTCTCAACTTTCTTATCATTTTCAACTAAGTACTTAAATTAGTCAGTAAGTCTTATCATAAGTAACACGCATTAGAGCTCAGTTTTAGTCGAATATATGCACTAGAATACTTACTTGCATTGGCCATTTAACGAGAGCTGTCGATTTTTTCTGCAGAGAGAATCGAATTACCTACATGGCAGTAAGTATGAGAAAACAAGCATAAAAATATCCCGCTAAAATCTGTGCTAGAATGGTATTTGATAAGACAATTTTTCGAATAAAACATAAGGTATTGAACTTTATTTAATAATGATTTATGATAAAAAATTTCTTTTAAGAAAACAGATATTATTGTTAAAACCACAATTTTGGAATTTAATTTTATAATTTATATTAAAAATCACAATAGCAATGTTACTTATACAGGGTGTCCCAATATTCCATGGACATGGAGCAACCACAGATTACTGAGGTAAAAAAAAGTCGCTCGGACCAAACTTATCTCTATATCAAAGTGCTTCGTTTGTCCGTTAGAGGGCTTCAAAGTCTTTTGAAAATTTTAGTTTTTTTGAAATAGCTCAAAGTCGGCTCATTCCAATTCGATGAAATTTGGTAGGTAAATTTCTTATTAAAAGTACTAACTTCTGATGTACATGATAATTTGACGAAAACCCGGGAAGGGGTGGAACTACCCCTACCCTCCACTAAAATCGATTGTAATTGTTGATAGGGTAGCAGGAACGCTGTTCATGTTTTTTTGTTTGAAAGATACATCGTTTTAGCCCATTTTTGGTCTCCTACAAAAATCTGTATCTTTCCGAGGTGCTATGTGATAAAATAAATTAGTCGATGATACCTAACCAAAATTTTATTTCATTTTTTTAATTTGAAATCAAATTTTCAATTGTCAGGTGATTATTTGATCTAATCTCATAAAAGATGTTTAGTATGGTTCGGTTTTTTTCTCAGGTGTTTGCAAACGGTTTTTTTCAAACGCAGTAAACAGTTTGCAAAACGACGAGGTTCCAAGAAAAGTTAAAATCATTTTTTTGCGCAGGATGGAACTTTCTAGGGTCCAAACCGGCGCCCACATCGAGCATCTTTTATGAGATTAGATAAAATAATCACCTGACAATTGAAAATTTGATTTCAAATTAAAAGAATTAAAAGAATTAAAAGAATGAAATAAAAATTTAGTTATTATCGACTAATTTATTTTATCACATATAGTACCTCGGAAAGATTCAGATTTTTGTAGGAGACCAAAAATGGGCTAAGACGATGTATCTTTCAAACAAAAAAACATGAACAGCGTTCCTGCTACCCTATCAACAATTACGATCGATTTTAGTGGAGGGTAGGGGTAGTTTCACCCCTTCCCGGGTTTTCGTCAAATTATCATGTACATCAGAAGTTAGTACTTTTAATAAGAAATTTACGTACCAAATTTCATCGAATTGGATTGAGCCGACTTTGAGCTATTTCAAAAAAACTAAAATTTTCAAAAGACTTTGAAGCCCTCTAACGGACAAACGTAGCACTTTGGTATAGAGATAAGTTTGGTCCGAGCGACTTTTTTTTACCTCCGTAATCTGTGGTTGCTCCATGTCCATGGAATATTGGGACACCCTGTATGTATAAGTTCTTATCGACAAACCGCATTCTTAACTAAGAAGTTAGAGTTATTATAAAAATTAATTGTAACATTTTGCAACAGTTCAAGGAATCCATAAATTACCATAGCAACATACAAGTATAATAATTATCGATAAATTTATCCACATGCATTCTCTGTTCCTTTCTACATAAATATTAAATGGGTATTACAGGAAGAAAACAAAACCTGAAGTGCAGATCTCCTACTTCAAAATTTTGTTTTTTCCCGATCGACTAAGTGAGATCCCAGCTCAATTTCCCCACTCACGTTCCACCGATCCGAGGGGCGGGAGGCGGGCGAAGGGCCATTGTAAAGTACGGGATATCGGTTTTTCGTGGATTGCTCCATCGGTTTTGATCCCGCCGAAAAAATTGTTCTTCCCAAAAAGGAAGAGCTTGGCAGAGCACGTAAGCTCGTTCCAGGTGGAAGTCGATCGAGCAGCATGCTCGCAAAATATAGCGAATTATCGTTGCGGAAAAAAAATTTCAAAGGTTTCGTCTTGGCCGGTAGTGCATGTAGGAGGTCCAGCTAATGTTTTTAGATGGGTATTTTGATGTGGCCCGTAGGGAGGGGATGGTGTGGCATTAATTGATTCTCTAACATCCAGCATTGTGATAATTTATTTTTTTGTGACTTCTGCTACAAGAAATCTACTAATTTCCATCATGTCCATAAATATACTAATCGTAAAATAATAAAATTAGCTAATCTTTATCAATCTCCAATTTTTCAATGATCTCTCATCACACGACACGAGTATATACCCTGTCCTCGATTTTCAGATGAATTATGTTATTATTAATAATAACAGGTAAGGCCAGTTGGGGTATTTGGGCCATGATTTTATAACGTTGACCTTAAGTACACAATTGCGTGATAATTAGTACTAATTGCAGAAAAAATAAACCATAGCGAGTAAACTACAAATTTCCATTTTCATTTCTAGCCTAACAATGAAGTGAAATATTGCATAATAAAAATCACAAATACATATTTAGAAACCTCAACTTCAGTTAGGGATTTGGATCCACTTCATATTATTTACGATAAAAATATTTAATCAATCATGATCCGGGAGATACATGAACTTACGTTTTCATGGTATGATTACCTATTATTTGCTGTGATATTGTGTGTGAGTATTGGAATTGGATTGTATTTCGGATGTACAGGGAAAAAACAATCCACCAATGAGGAATACCTACTTGGAGGGAGAAACATGAAAGTTATACCGGTGGCTATATCAATGACTGTTGGGTAAGTAGTAAAAATGTTTGTGGAGGTATTATTATCTGATTCGATTGCGTATTGTATGAGAAAAGTAAGAAATAAATTCTCTAACTTCCTAAAAAAAATTTCGAAAAATATTTTTGAACTGTCATTTGGGAAAGTAGTTGTCAACCCCCCCCCCCCCCACCTTGTCACCCCTAAGGGGTAGCAACCCCATCTTCGAAAAGTCAAAAGGTACCCCCTGTGACACTTTGATCGATAGATTTTTTTATGCAGAACACAACAAAAGCAAAATTGTTTAAATCCAATGACAGATGACGAAGATAATTCCCAAAATGTGTAAGATAATATTCAGGGGAGGCTTGCCTCCTCTGTCCTGACGCTTCACGTTCTGATTCGTCGCGCGTCCTTTCGGATGCTCTCTCCTATCAGGAACGTAATGTAATTTCTGGCTTGTGATATCCGCAACTCTAACGCGTATCTTCTCTTCTCCTTTATTAGGTCAGATTATCGGTTTTGATATCTGCGTGGTACGCCGTACGCATCAGGTAATGTCATAATCGCAAAATCGCAACTGACCTAAGGTCCGTGAATTTAAACACGATGTTCTTTTATAAAAGGTTGTTAACAATTTTTAACAATTTTGAAAGTTGAACTGATCGGATTGAAGTTTTGATAAAACGCCCATTCATCAACGTATTACGTAATACATACCTACCTATATCATGTTTTTGGCATATGTTGAAAACTATTAAATATGTTATAGTTACTTTACCTAGTTCAAAAGTTTTCCACTTAAAATTATTGTATCTCAATACCCTTTACTCTTCAACCTAGAAGTTCTTTGAGCCAAATTCAAATAAAAAACTTCATAAGAAATGAAACTATATAAGGAAGTTTGTAGTCATATTTCAGGTATCACATTTTTGGGATCTGCGGGAGAAATATACTCATATGGAACTCAATATTGGATGTGCATGTTCCAAGGAATAATCGTTGGATTGGTTATGATCTTCGTCTACTTGCCAGTATTTTTTAAGCTAAATGTTAGTAGCAGTTTCGAGTACCTTGAATTAAGATTTGATCGAAGAATCAGAAAATTAGCTTCATTCATCTACATTGTTGCAACATTGCTGTATATTCCTATCGTAGTATACATACCAGCTCTAGCATTTAACCAAGGTGAGTGATGTTGATGCAAAAAGTTGTTCAAAATATTTGCTTATAAGTGTTATCGTCCATGAATCGTCCACCCCTTGCAGGGCATGCCAAAACAGATTTAATTTATTTTTACTTAAATAATGCGATAAGTATTATTACAGAAATGAAATTAAGTAAACTAGTCTGCTATAATTGAGAATACACTCAGTAGATAGTTCGTTTAATTTCCCCTACTGCTTTATGTGATAAGAAGCTCCCTCCCCTAGAACTTATCTCGCATGAAACTTTTATTATTCTTACTACATAATTTTAATATAAGCTTAAATATTTTTTATTTTCTTTAAAATTCAGTATCGGGCATTGAGCTTCAATACATTATCCCAGTTATATGCCTGGTTTGTATTGTTTACACTACCCTTGGTGGTTTGAAAGGGGTAGTTTGGGCAGACACATTACAGTCCATTATTACATTGTCTGCGTTATTTGCTCTTTTTGGGATTGGAATAAGAGCATCTGGTGGACTGGCTGATATATGGCACACAGCTCAAGAAGGAGATAGAATTGAATTTTTCAAGTAAGATCTATCAATATTTATAACTTGTTCATAAATAAATATCTTTTTATAGCATAAACCCGGATCCAACTGCAAGAAATACGTTTTGGACAGCTGTAGTAGGTTTGGGTATAAACGGATTGGCGTTATTTGGGATAAACCCCTCTTCAGTACAGCGACTTATGTCGGTTTCTTCTTTACAGAAAGCAAATAGGTAGGAACGCAGGATTTGTAAATTATGTACCAAATTCAAGTTGTAAAATGTTTCAGAATTCTGGTTATATTTGGGATTGGTATATTCCTTATGTTGAACATTTGCTGCTTCTTCGGTTTGTTAACATACGCCAGATATGCAAACTGTGATCCCTACACTCTAGGAGCTATTAAATCTATGGATCAAATACTGCCATACTATGTTATGGATATAGCTAAAGATATTCCTGGATTACCAGGACTCTTCGTTTCAGGTGTTTGCACTACTGCTTTGAGGTAATGACAATAATAACGGATTACAAAGTAAGGGTTCTATAAATAAAATATTTTTTAGTACAATGTCGACTCATTTGAATACGGTGGGAGGGTCCATATATTCTGACTTTATAAAGAATGTCTTGCCCAGTAACTTTTCAGAAAAGAAGGGAAATTTTATAACAAAGTGTCTTGTTGCCATTACTGGAGTTTTGTGTATTGGTATAGTTTACATTATGAAAAATTTAGGTGGAGTGGTGCAAATTAATGCTGCTTTTTCTGGAATTACATCTGGTCCTTTTTTGGCTCTCTTTACTCTCGGTATGCTTTGTCCTGCAAGTGCATCTAAAGTAAGTTTTGTCTCTTTTTACACATTATGAAATAGCTCATCTGTTGATGATGGAACTCAAAATATGTTGAAGATGTTTAATAATTATTACAATTATTATCTACAGGTATAAATTTTTCAGGGGGCATTTTATGGTACCTCGTTGGCTCTGATGACAATGACATGGATTGTAATAGGAAATCAACTGAGCATCTCCAGTGGAAGTCTCTACTATCCCTTTAGGCCGCTCAACACAAGTGGATGCCTTAACGAGTCAGATATTCTTTCTCATGAAGTTAGTAATATGTACGTATGTCTGTAAAATATTTTACTCCTCTAAATTGGTAGTCCCGACTTGTTATTTTTAGGTTTCATTACAATGAGGAAGCATTCACACTAAAGGAACCCATGTGGCTCTACCGGGTTTCATATTATTGGTACACTTCAATCGGAACTGTTACAGCCCTTATTCTGAGTTTGCTGTTTAGCTTGGTATTGAAAGAGAAAAATCATAGGAGACATGAAACTGATCTGTATAGTCCAATTATTTCTAGAATATTAAAGAGATGTAGTTAATAATAAAAATTTTATTTGAATATTTTGTTTGATTTATATCTAATTATTCAAATTCAACGAAAAGTAATTATTATTCGATGATCAATTAATTTTTATTGGAATCAATGCTGTCACACTTCCCTATAATAATTTATAAATTGTCCTTTCTAAACCAGAGTAATTCTTAACAGGACAGAAAACGTGGTGTTAATAACCTCGTTGTATTTTCATGAAGATCAAGAAAGTAAAAAAATATACAAAAATAGAACAGTTTAAACAAATATAATAATAATTTTAAATAACTTTCAACAAGACAATAACAAGAAAAGTAAATTGTAACATTCAGTGCTTAGTGCTTTATCATTATTTTCACGTTCCTTCTTATTCCTGAGGCATCCAGATATCAGAGGTGCAGTCTCCACCGGGGTATCTAATAAAAAATTATATTACTAAAAACTCACACACAAAATACTCTAAACCTCACCTCATTTCATGAGCCAGCACAGGACCGTCAGGAGATTTTCCAAAATCTACAAGAAAATTCTCGTCTAGTTTCATTCCACCATTTACGGTGTCAATATCAAGCTTCAATATAGTAGAACCATGTGTGATCGTATCGGGGTAGAACTGCTTGTCCCAGGGAGAAAACAGACTGGAACTGACGTAGAGACGCTTCCCATCTAAGGAGAGCTGGAGCATCTGAGGACCGCCGTAGTTGCGACGTCCCTTCACGTATAGAGGTTTTGGAGGCTCTGTTAGTTCTGGGTCTTCGATTACTTTCACTTTAGAGTCACTTAGGATCATACCGCCTACAAATACTTGACCTAGAAACAGATGAGGAATTATAAATAATATTTTAGCTTAACATTGAACTGATTTTTATTCTAAGACATACGTAGATAAAGTAAGTTACATGATGATACTTCACAATAATAAAACTTTAGGGATTAAGGTGTAGCAGTAATTTCTCAACGGTCATCTGATTTTGTCATTTACTTATGAGTATTTGCAGAAAATTTTCTTGTAAAAGTTAATATTGCTTGAAAGCTGAAAAACAAAAATTTAGACACAATTTCCAGATTCGACTTCATAACACCCCTCAGTAACCGATATAGTTATGGATCGTAATTTTGAAGGAAAAGCCAAAGCATTGCCAAAAAAGCATACAGGGCCGAGAAGAACTATTTTTTTATCACACTATTTAAGTTCAGCGACATGAGGCTACTACATTAGCTTTGCCCTGCTGTATCGGTTGAATCATTAAGTAATGATCACCGAGAAAACTATAAACATCGTACAGTCTCAGGCAAAAAAATCAATGAAAATGGCCTTAAAAATCGATTGAAAATAGTTTTGAGCTTCTACAATGACATCTAGGGGACGTAACAGCCGAATTCAAATTAAAAATTGGAATTTGTCGATTGAATTTTTCGAATTTTCAATTTTTAACCAACGGAACCGCTAGGGGGCATTATCTGCCATGTGCCATGTAAGGAAATATCCCGATTATTATACAAAAAATTAAGTATAGTGAAAGAGAGTCCAATAATAACGAAGTTACTAACGGTGTACAAACAAAAATAAAAATATCTAAATCTAAAAAAAATCTAAAAATAATTAAATTCTTAAGGTGTCATTGAAAACCGCAGCTGGATAACTTTCGCCCAGCTGTAGGTATCTGCCAGCAATGTCGGTTTTATGAAATTTCAGAGTTTGGACCCCATACGATTCAAATGGAAATCATCCCTCGTTAAAATGGCTGACATTCAAATATTTTTATGGCGATCAAAAGTTTCCATGGACGTGAAGTGAATAATTATGTACACAGGGTGAAGAAACATCGGCTATTTTCTATTTCTTTCTGTTCACTGTTGGTAACTTCGTTATTATTGGAGCTATGAAGTCGGTTCAATTAGCAAACAAGAAGAATTTTTGTCGTTTATTGTAGTGGTGTAAAAATAAAAAATTTAAAGTTCAAATCATGAGGTTTTTTGTTATTTCTATTTTTATATACAAAAATTGCGTTTTTGCGAAGATCTCAGGACGCGAACTTGTGGGGTGGTGGAACTACAGTGGTGGACACAGAAAAACAATTGAAAGTTCACGTCATGAGATATTCCCAAAAAGACAATTTTTGGATATAAAAATAGGAATATCTCATGACTTGGAACTTTGAAATATTTTTCTATTTTCATCACTGTAATAAGCGACAAAAAGTCTTCTCGTTTGCTAATTGAACCGACTCCAATAATAACGAAGTTACTAACGGTGTACAAAAAAAATAAAAATATCCTTTTTTTCATCATCCTATAGGCATATTCACTACACGCTCATGGAGACATTTTATCACCATAAACATATTTGAATTTCAGCAATCTTAACCGAGGGGTTATTTCCATTTGATTCATATGGGCTCCAAACTCTGAAAATCCATATAATCAACTTTGCTGGTCAGATAGGTATCTACAGTTGGGCGAGATTTATCCAGCTGCGGTGCTCAATGACAACTTGGGAATTTCCTCGTTTTCACTATGCAAAAATAAATGCACCATTCTATTGATTTTTTTGTAGAAAATCGTCATATTTCCTTACGTGTCGGATAACGCCCTCCAGCGGTTGTGGTGGTAACAAAATGAAAAATTGATAAAATGGAATCGACAGAAGAGGGAAAACTCTTTTCAAAGAGACTGATCTTGTTAAATTCTGTTGAGGTTAACTGGAATAACCGATATTTGAAAAAAACAAAGTTTTTACGTTCTCCCTAGCACTTGGTATTTACGGCGTTATAAAAAAGCTGCAAGAAAAAAAAATCAAAGTTATTTGAGCATTCATGATATTTACCACTCATGATATTTTGAAAATACCTACCCTAATTTTAAAAAATAATGAGTAGACACTAATTTTTTATTTGGTCATGGCTGTTACGCCCCCTGACGGTCATTCGAAAAGCTCAAATTTTCCAACGAATTTTTAGGGTCACTCTCCTTTGAAAAAATTTTTTGCCTGAAGCTGTACGTCAAAAACAGAACTGCCTTTTTGGACGAATCCAAATTCTGGTTACACTAACCAACCAGCGTCCTATGCGCAACGAAAAAATAACAGCATGGTATGAGCATTGCAGTATCAAACAAGGAAATCATCGAAGCATAGGTACCTTTTCTAGAAGAGGTGAAGATATTTTTCAAGGAAGATAGCTCTTCCTTTATCTATAGCTAGAGGTTTCAAATAAATGAGTCTAAGTACATTGTTCCAATAGCCCATAGTGCGAGCACTTATATAATGTTTGTTTCAAAAATACGTCAACATCAGGGTCCATCAGGGATTATCCATAAAGTAATAGGGGCGCCAATGTCTTGGGGTGCACGGGGGCGCCATCACCCAGTAAAAATTAAAATACTTTAACAGAGCGAAAACGTGACTTTCAATAGTTCTTTAATAAAAAAGTCTTTAACACAAATAAAATTCTGGAGAACGCTTCTAATGTGCAATATGTCTGAGAGGTGACACCCGTCAGACAACCGAGCCAAACCGAACGTATCCCAAATGTATAGTTTGGGATACGTTCTTTGGAGAATTCCTTGAGGAACGTCACAAAAAATACAAATCAAAATTTAGCGATTTTGTCACCTTTCCTACCTCCGCTGCTGTCTAACTAATGAAAAAAATATTTTTTTCACACTCACGTAGGTCCTATACTTCTAAAAATGTTTTTCCAATCCAGTTCGTTTAGTTTTGAAGTTTTTTCCCATCTTGCATATTAGGGGTTAAATAATAGCAATTTTTACGAAAATTTAAAAGATAAGGAAGAGCATTTCAACTCCTGGAAAATCGAGTGACCTTAAATATTAAAAAAAATCGCAAAAATTCACAAATCCATCCCCAATTTAACGTCATTAAATCTATTTGTGCGAAATCGCATGTTAAAAATCTTACAAGCGACTGAGTGAGGAGGGGGTTGTAAAATATAGTTGCTTGTATTTAATTATATCATATCCGGCACTGATCATCACAAAAAACGCATCATCCCCAACCCCAAGTAACATGAAGAAGTCGTCGCGATTCCTCTGAGAATGTATTATGCAGAGAAAGGTCTATCTTCTTAGACATCTTAGATAATTTTCAAGATAACAGTATTCAAAACATGCTTTATCGTCGTCTAGAACTATTTTAAATTAAACTTTACTGTGTCTTTCAAAGTCTCCCACTCCTACGCGATCTTGCATATGCAATAATTGAGGTCTAATTATTATCCTATACCAAAAATTTACCTTTAAAAACATCTGGTAAAAACAAATGGACAATTAAAAATAACTCAAGTTAAGGGTAAAACGAAGCAACTCTCGTTAGTTAAAATTTCATAAATTGTCATATATTATCTTCTTCATTAGGTCACTCAACCACTTAACAGTAGGTATCTAAAATAATTTAGAAAGAGTATTCAGGAGACTTCTACTACTTCTACGTTTATGTATTACTTATACCTGGAAGAATGTTATATACCTATAGGTACATCTAAGATGTTTTTTTTTTAAATAAAGCATCATCTACTAAACTTTTCTATTCATTATCTACTTAGCAGGGTCAGTCAGGAGGAGAGGACAGTATTTAAGGGTACAATTTTTGGAGCCGCTGCAAGAAAATACTGCCTATAACGTATATATGTCCCACCCGGCTTAATTCTTGCGATTAACCATACGAGGTTAAATTTTAAAGATTTTTATTTTTATTTTTAAATTTTCACCAGAATTATTTTTGCAATCTTCTCAATCGACTCACGGTTACATCTCTATTACGTGATATTACTACGTAATGGTACGTAAATATCGTACTTTTTTACTTTTTTGAACACATTATATTAAATTGAAGACTTCATAGGTACCTACTTACCAGTAAGTTTGGGATGCTTAGGATCACTAATATCGTATTGTCTCACATCTCCATGTAACCAATTACTGAAGTAAAGATACTTGTCATCCAGCGAAATTAGAATATCAGTAATCATTCCTGTAAATGTAAGAAGTATTGTAAGTAGGTACGTTTATTCACTAAAGACGCAGCGTGAAAAGAATATAATATTACCTTGTATGTAATCTCCAACCCATCCTGAAACTTTCTTTGGTTTGACATTTATGACATTTTCGGTAGCCCAAGTACCATCTTCTTTCAAATAAAACCTAAATTTGTAAGTTCAAGTTATAGAAAATACCGTTACTAAGATAATAAAGCGTTACTACCTGAAAACATTCGCGTTCACCGCGCATCCGACAAATCCTTGACTTTGCTTTGGATCGTGCAAAAATCTAACTTCGAGCGGTGCAATTCCCTCTTCGCCCAAATTTATACTCTGGATCAGTGTTTTTTTGCTCCACGAGTAGAAATTTAACGAACTTCCGTAGGCGGATGGGTCGCCAGCATGGGAGGGTTGGTAACCGGTCTTGAACACTTTTGGCGCGCCCCATTCGGTAGACACCATTATGTCGAAATACGGCTGATACCAGAAATCGTAGTTGAATTTCGCTCTTTTACCTTGTACCCAAGTTCCTGTCAAAATTTTAAAATTAAAAACGATTTCAGATTAGAAAAAATATGAATAATCAAAAATGGTATAGTTACCTTTAGTTTTAAATGTTTTACTATCAATGAGAATATAATCTGATTTTCCATTTCCTTGTTTGTCGCCCATGACAGAAATCATTATCTCCCCAGATGGTAAGCAATGTGACGTATGCGGGGTTGAGCAATCGAGATTATTCATTTCAGAAGCATCGATAACCTAAAAGTACAATTTGGGAGCTAGTTAGGATGATTATCATTAGCAATCTCAAACCTTATAAATTTCAGGAGATCTTGGATTCTTCCCGGTCTCCACAATGTAGACTCTATCGGATCCCAAAGCTGGAAGAATCAACTTATCGCGAACTGGAGCATCGCAGCATCCCTTCACATTATGACAGCTTGAGCAGGCATTCCAACCGCTGTGATGAAGCTCATCTTTTTTATTTCCAGTACGCAGCGTATGGATTATCTGAAACAAGAAAAATGCTCGATATAAATTTGAACATCTCGGCCATCATGGCTTTGCCAATAATTCAGGGTAAAAATTTGAAGTTTTTTTTTAAATTTATGTGATAAATCTAAATGCGCGGGTATTTGGATTACTCATGTAGTTTTATTTTCCCGGTGTGGAATAAGTTGTATGTTCTTCAGTTTGTGCCAACAGCTCAACAGTTCTGAAGTGTATGCACATGGATGGCTGTCTTGCCCTTCTTGATGCGGCCTGGCTTCCCTGATTTCAAGACTTGAATCCTGCTGACTTTGCTATGGGGTTTTAAGGGGTTAATAACCTAATTTAATATCGATCACCATCATCAACACTCTTTTCTTACCTTGCAATATGTTGGTGATGCAGGATCAACATCAACGGTGGCTAGAAAATCAGTCTTGTCGGCTGTTTCGTTGGGTTGGACACAAACTACGTAGAGGAGCTCCTCTTTAGGCCCCTTCATGGCCTCTAAAGGGGTTGCATAACCTGGACCTGCGAATTCAAGTGATTAGCAAATTAAATATACACATCACACAGTATAGTGTGATTTAACAGGCTAAAACCGTTGTATTCCTTAATTAACAAAGGAATATGTAAAGGGCAAAAATCACCTGAAACATCTTCTGTTTATTTAAAAAAAGGCGAAAGTGGATTTTTTAATTTTTTTTAAAGTTACGTTTTTACGTAAATTTAACGTTTTTTAACGCAAACTTAACGTCGTAACGTTTTTTAATTTATTTTAAGTCGCGCTGTCGTCCTCTTTTCCACTTTTCACATAAGAAATCAAATGGGTGTTATAACGTAAAAGTGGAATTGTCAGCAGTTAATAATTAAATGAAAATGTCACAATGAATAGCTTGGATAAAAATATTATCTAAGAGCCTAATAATAGATAAGGGTTCATCTCCAATTCAAAGTGATATAAAAGAATGCTTATTAAAGAGCTGGGAAGAAGAAACGAAATATTTTGGTGTAGCGAAGACAATAATTAATTTATTCTTATTCAAAATAATAGCTTTATCTCATTTTAAGAAACACTTCAATAGAAACTGATGACATTTTAACCTTGATGAAGTGTTATCTTGAAGTGTTTCCAGTTTTCAATTAGTAAATTCTAATAATGATTACCAGGTAGAAGTGTCAATAATTAAAATTTAATTTAATAGTAAATTGGATAAATTAATATATTTGATCGAATAATTAGTTTTATTAATAAAACTACGCATTCATTGATTATTTTCGTTTGATCGGTTACATGAGAAATAATATTTTTTGGTAGGTATTTTTGTTTTACATAATAATAATAATAAGGTATCAAAGACGTTATTTGGGTGATAAAGCGCGGGGTTCATGTCGACTGAGGGCATATCGTCATAACGCCCATGGTTCCTATAAATATAACGTCTAAAAATGTCCTACTGATTTTATAATTTAAATCTATAGTATGTCTCAGGATAAGTGAATTTATTGGTATAAATGACAAAAAAATATTGAGTTGAAATTTGACCATTTGGTGCAGGCCTGCTTAATTAGATAGTAAACTTTTACCATAATATGTTTATGTTTAATAAATCAAGCATGCCATGACAGTGACATTATTTTTGCTTTCTGTGTAGGTAAACTACCTCTGCTGCATGAGATAACGAAAAATTTTATTGAAAAAGGTGGCACAGAATTCTAAATTATGCTTGCATGCCGAATTTCATAACCTACATAAGTAGATATTTTTTTAATTTTTTTGCAATATTTTCCATATATTTTTTTAAAATGTGTCATTTATGAGTTATAAGCAAGTGAAAATCGAGTTATATACGATTCTGTGGTACAGAAATATTTACAATTTTTTTCTCAATTTCTTTTTTCTTCTTCGATTTTCCATCACTTTGTATAGAAATTTTATCCATATAATAGGATACTACGTGAAAAGTTAAGATAGTGACATGTAAACCGTTTTCCGATATCTTGACCCGTGCTTTGAAAATGGAAAATTGAGATTTTCATTTATTTATAACTCAAAAGTCACTCGTTACAGATTTGAACTAAAAACACCATTTTTTAAACATTTTTTCAGGCAATCTGCAACTGTATTAACATATATATGTGGTCATATTTAAAATAAGAAAGTTGATAGCAGCTCTCGGTATAACCGTCAGTGGTGTGGGGTTGTAAATATGTTAGTTCAGCTCGTCGAAATTAAAATCTTACAATATTTAATAATTTTTAGACTTCTACTCCCAACACTTATAAAAATGCCCAGAAGTTTTCGCGCCTCACCCTGTATGCATAGGTACCCGCAGTATCTATATATAGTACAGGGTGGCCCAGAAGTGATGGATAAAACGAAACACTTTGGAAGGGGGGGGGGGGTTTATTTGGAACGAAAAAAAAACATACGCAGTGGTCCGATTGTCTCCAGTTTTAGAGTTAGTTATTAGCCATTTTATGATTTTTGAAGAAATTGTTACATTCAATAAGAAAATTTTAAAAAAATTGTTCCTTTTTTGGGAATAAACATCTACGTTATAAATGTTTCAGAATAACGTCTTTTTCTTAGAGTTGCAATTTTGGAATTGTTCTTTGCATATTATAGAAGATATTTTTTCTCCGATTTTAGTATTTAAAAAAATCATCGTGATAACTAAGTGACCATAAAAGAAATCACGCACAGAAAACGTGAACATTATTCAGAAAAACTTATTCTACGTTTAATACCCTTATTTTTTTTTATTGAAAATGCACATGCACTGCAGGGAAATCCCTATGACGCTCTGGGAGCGGTGCATGAGCGGAGATATCGATTCACGTTGGCCTTGAATCTCTGTAAGTTGTATATACTTCGGGAAACACGCCCTTTGGAATGCTATTCCAAAGTGATGCGGTTCTGTACATAAAAGAAGTCTGAAATAGGGTGGTACGAGGTGTAACGAGCTGAACCTGATACGGATGAGCGTCTGCGGCTCGACGTGTATATCTGCCCGGTCTTGATCTTGGTGGGATCAAGCGGGCCACGTCTTTTGAACACTTTCCATTAAAATATCTGTAAACACGTTCATGAGATTATACCCACTCCAAATGAAAATTTTCAAATGTTAGTGAAAAATGTCTAATTTTGAAAATAATCGTCCTATGGTAATATATGAACAATAATACATAAGAAATGGGTTTCAATTACGTTTATTTACGCATCAGTACCTATAAGCATATTAAGCATACGATGATAACATGTTATATAGTTCTTATTAAAAAAAAAAAAAAAAAAAATATCTGAAACACGAATAATAATAATTATAGATGCGAAAATTCGTGTTTGAACAATTTTTTTTCTTTTTATAATAAAATCTTAATAACATGTCATCGCACCGTGGGCTTAATATACGTAGGTATTGTAAATAAACGTAATTGAAATCCGCATTATTTCGTGTTCCCCTTATTCATATTACCATAGAGGACAAAAATTTTCAAAATTGAACATGTTCAACAAACGTCGGAAAATTTTCATTTTGAGTGGGCATAATCGACCTATTAAACGTGGCATTAGGCAATTAATAAGGGCAATAAACGTTTGAGTTTTTCTGAGTAATGCTTACGTTTTCGGTGGGTTAATTTTTTTCAGGTCACTCAATTTTCACTATGATTTTTTTTCATAGACACATCGTTTTTGAAATGAATATTTTCAACTTTTTTTGATTTATGAGAGTATATCTCATAATTTGGCTCATACCTATATGTATATCTGCAACATCCTGTATTAGTAAATGATATAATCAAGTGTTTAGTGTCCATAAACATTCCATAAATTTAGTGTCCATAAACATTAAACATAATTTAATAAAAATTATAAGTATCTTTAAGACCCACAACATTTAAAAGTTCCTGTCATCGAAAAAATTATATGCACCGTGGCGCCACCTATATCTTGTATTATTCAAACACATTTTTTACACAGTTGTGAAGTCAATCATAGATGCTAAAAACTGGCGGTTTACCTACAGAATTCACATTTCACTTTTAGTTGTCGAAATAATTTGCCTGGGAGTTTTTATTGAAAGACCCTGTATATAAATATTACAGTTTTTACGGAATTCATCATGAAACAATTTTGAATGCCTTATTTTAAAATGTTTCTGTACCTAATAAAACGATTTCAAAAAGATATTATCATTTTTTTATAAGTATATTCTTATCAAGCTGATTTGATAAAAGTTTTGCGGTATCTAAGTTTCGTCCTTCTATATTTTCAAATTTCAAAATTTTCATTGATATTGAAGTTTAAATAATTATTCAACAATAGAACATCATTCAAATAATGAACTGAATGCATTATGTCAATTATTGTTATATTCAACTTACAAACCAATCCTTAATAAAATTATCGCATAGACAAAAACAATTGAACAATTATTATTAGATATTTAACACCTAGAGACCTAGAAAATGTATTGTTATATTATACCCAATCGCAGTTACACGAATTTTCATTAGGGTACTTAATAAACGACATCAGAACATATTTAATTAGGAAAAAGCTATAATAAGTTCAATTCTGGGTTTGACCGAAGTATTTTTCTTATAATGCAGGTAGGTACCTACTTACCTATAGGTATTTTAGTTTTTTGAAAATTATAAAATTGTATTGAATATGGGTTCATATAACAGGGCTGGTTAATAATGTTATTCATTCTTTACTCATGGGTTAGTCTTATCAATCGTCAGATAAATTGAAAAAGTTGTATAGTAACAGTATGAATGTTGCAATTAATAATTACTATTATTGATACAGTTAGGTATAAATATTTCAATGGCAAACGCGTTAGTTAAATTCTAAAACAGAAGGTACCTTTGAACTTGTTCATACAGTACACGACATTATCTTTGGAAAAAAGACAACATTACATAAAAACAAAAAATTTCCAGATAGAATTTTAAATATTCAAGAAACTATAATCGGGACAATTTAGTTGCTACCAACTGACTTATAGCATAGGCAAATGAAAAACATAAAAATTCACACCATCCTAAAATATTGGTACCTATAGCTGAAAGGACCTTATCAAAGTTAAAAAAAATTCTTCAAGATATAAGTATGTAACACTTATCGTCAAACTGATGAACAGTAGCTAATTTTTGTTAAATTTTATTTACAGTTTAGGAGTTGATATTCATTGCAATATTACACGCAGGAGAATCTACTTATAGAAATATAATAATTTAATCACCTGTTTTCGCCATTGTCGAGGAACCTTGGCACTTTACAAGAGCGTACGA
This sequence comes from Malachius bipustulatus, assembly GCA_910589415.1. NCBI lineage: Eukaryota > Metazoa > Arthropoda > Insecta > Coleoptera > Melyridae > Malachius > Malachius bipustulatus. The sequence continues at coordinate 82,268,884 of OU342630.1, read as the reverse complement.
TAAGTAAGACTTAGAAGGAAACGTGAACAACCCGCTGTGTCCACTTGACCGGTACTGGTAGAACTAACCGTTTCTCTGTTCTCTGTTGTGCCTAATCGCGAACTCGTTATTGGTTACATTGCAAATTTAAATGATTACTGTAGGTTAGGTATATCGCACACGAATAATAAGCAATCTCGATATGAATATTATAATATGCAATACACTGGAGTCAGAATAACATTCGACTGGACGAAAAAAATTTGAGTATTTTCTGGGTGAAACTATTTCTGATCTCTATTCTTTAAAACTGACATCACTGTCTGATTTTTTTTTTAAATCTGTCTTTCATAATTTGCCAATCTTTGGATCCAAACAATTAACGATGTGCGCGTAACTATCGATGTGGTCAGGATATACAATATTTATTTACTATCATCTCTAATAAAAATTGCAAGTAATAATTATACTTATAAATAGGTTTCTAAACAAATGCAACTCAGACAGCAAGATAATAGATAATATTTACTTACTCCTTGACCTTGTTTTGTCATGTAAAATAAGATAAAAAGGCATTTACGATCAATAATAATTGGTAATGAAGAATTTTTATAGATATTGAGATCACTCAAATAGTATAGGTACTTTTAAATTGTGCCAAGTAATTAAAAGATGGATGAAAGTTTATTGTTAGGCAGGCCGCCACTCGAGTAACCCGCTCGGGGGGAAAGTTTCGCAAGGGATGACCGCCATCTTGAATTTAAGGGATGAAATCATGTAGGTAGGTATCTCGGTAAATATTGTTTGTACTTACCTACGTGAAAAATTATATTTACAAAAATTGGTAAGAAAGTTGTATAAAGTTACAAATTTTCCCAAAAACTACACTTCGCAGGAATGGAAACGGTTTTTTCGATTTTACAACAAAACGGTCAATGAGGGGCGAAAATAAGTTTTGACAAGAGTTGTAGCAACTTTCGACTTTTCGACAACCTACATTATTATCTTCAAAAATATTTTTGCTTGCCTGGTACCAAGATAGAGGGCGTCATAAGTCGACGGGCGCCAAAAGTCGACGGGTGCCAAAAGTCGACCAGATACTTAAATAAACATAGGATGAATTTTTGCTATTGGATCCGCTATTTTGAATTCTGAAAATCGAATATCGGACTTTAAAAGCTGAGACTTGAATAAATAAGTTACGTGCAAAACTCAAACATTAAAAAAAAATTGGCGCTGCGGTCACTTTTGACTCCCTCGTGTTTGTTGCAGAAAAACTCAAAAGTTACAACACTTGTCATAACCTATTTTCGCCTCGGATTGACCGATATACTATGTTGTGAAATCAAAAAACAAATAAATCAAAAAACATTTGTTTGATTTTTTTATCATGCAGGGAGGTGGTGCGGACATTTTTTTAACCACCCGAAAGGTTTTTTAAATCGTTTGAAAGCCCGACGTGGATTCTGTCCGTTGATTAGGAGGGGCTATAGAGGGTTTAAAAAAAGGATTTCTTTTATTGATAACACGCGAGTCGCGAAGGGAAACTGTTAGGGACACCTAGCCGGGCTCATTTTCAAGGGAGTTAAACAATCTTTCAGATATTTTGGTATGGCGATGTGTCGTACGCAGGGCCAACAATCGCGAGATATATTAAAAGGGATTAAAAACCATATTATACCTACATGCAGTGAGCAAGAAACGTAAGGAATAAATTCGATAAAACGGAAAGTACCTACTGATTTTTTAGAAAAAAAACAGGTCCTACCTATTTGTAATTTAATTCTATTGACGTAATATTTTTTATACGGGATGTTCCTTGGCTCAGTAATGACGACATTGTCTATTTTTTTAAATAGGACAACCTGTATATTATTGTATTTTCATATTTCCTTCACCCATCAAACATTTTGCAAACGGCTCAGAACCGCAGAATAGTTATACATAACATAAAAAGTTAAGATAGTAGCATAGAGATTTGTTTAAATTTGTCTGTCGTGTTAATTTCAATTTTCGAAAAAGGCAACTCTATATCTCGATAACGAAAGCTAAGGCAGCAATTTTTGTTTCAAATTTACAGTTCTCTGAACGTCCTCTACAACCTCCTGTATAATACGTGTCCGCCAATTTGAGTCACCCTGTATTTCTTTAAATCATATCTTATAATAACCCTATATGTTATTTATGTTTAGGAATTAATTTGTTTTTCCGCGACGGGCTAAAAGTTTGACCTTTTTTCCCCGTTGACAGGTAGAAAAATGCCTCATTATAATGAGCTGCATCTTATCGGGGAAATAAATGAGTACTTATTTCCCCGAAATGGCGGCTTAGGTATAGCTACTATTAACACTCATCAGATATCATTAAATTTATATCAAATATACGTAAAGGAAAGTTACCTTATTATCCAAATGGCAATTATTAAGGGAATTTTCATAACAATCACTATCCATATTAATAAATTCACTCATTGAGACCTTACAAGAATCTTTGCAAAACTATCTAAAATTTTAATTAAATTATGACGTTTATCGAATTAAATCGTTTCGTTACCAGGCAACGTCGATTACGATAAAAGACAGTTTGAAAATCCAAGTTTAACATAAATCATTTTTCCGACATAATTTTCAGTTATCTAACTACGTTTTTCGACTTTTTCGACATTCTAACACTGATATTTCTTCTCGCAGAAAAAAATTGTATATTACACACGAGAAGAAAGTGCGATTTTAGCTCTCGATGTGTTTGTCCCCTCCGCTAAACGCGTCGGGGACGAAATCACATCTCGAGCTAAAATCTATCACTTTTTTCTCTTGTATAATAAATAACTATAAATGTATAACAATGGGATATATGTAATAAAGTGTAATAGAATTATTAAAAATCATATTTGGGTAAGGAGGAGCTGAGTTAACTCTATTGTCAACACTCGTGATAAATAGCTACTAAAATGGACTCAAAATAAATAAGTATAACAGTATTCTGTAAAATTACTACAGATCACTTTTTAGAGAGAAACAGCGGCCCCTGGAGTAACGGGCCTGAGACTAGCGCCTAGCTCTAGCTCCGAGAGTACATATTCCCGTGCAGTGTTGCCACGTCCTTCCGAATTCTACAATCACTTCAGTGGGATTTTAAACGACTTTCGTGAATTTAATTGGCAATGAACCTGGAATTATTACAAATTAGTATTTTCTTTAGATGTGCCTCCGACAAATCGTGGTGCGTAAGTGTCCAGGGACGAAGATATGATTTTTTTTTTAGTTTCTCACACCTATCTTTAAATGCGAAATTAATTTTCACTGTCTTCCGAGCAATTAATTTGGATGAAACTTCGCACGCGAACTTGTCTTTAGATGTGCTTTCGACTAAAAACAGTGCAAAAGTGTCACAAAGTCCAGGGACGGAGATGTGATTTTATTAATTAGTAGGCGCTAGCTTTGATAGCGAAATTTTATTGTCTTCCAAGGAATTAATTTGGATGAGATTTCGCACGCGAACTTGTCTTTAGATGTGCTTTCGACTAAAAATAGTGCCAAAGTGGCCAAAGTCCAGGGGCGAAGATTAATTAATTGTTAGGCGCTAGCTTTTAGTACGTGAGTGAAATCTTACCAGGGAGCTGACAACAAGCCTGGACTTGGAAATCAGGTAAGTACTTCAATATCGTATTAAGACGAAGCTACCTACCTACTTTGTCAAAATAACTAAATAAACACGTAATATATCGTGTGATCCACAAAATTCTTCATCAACTAGTGCCTTGAAAGAGAGAGCTAGCTAGTGCAGTCATGTCTGAGCTCATTGCACCTGAGCACACCTACCAATAGTTTGCATTTTAAATGTCAGACTGGCAGACATGCTTCATTTTTTCCAAGGCACTATTTGATGAAAAATTTTGTGGATCACTCGATACTTATGCACAATCACAATAATATCAAGGAACAAGCCTTCGTTTATTCTGTTTATAGGTTCTAAGACAGAGTGATCTTGACCTTCGCCAACAATTTGTCCGTTAACATAATATGTTTTTTAGTAACAAATATAGATAGGAATTTTCTAAGGAACTCGGTATAGTGCGACCCTAAGGCGTAATAAAATACGGAACCGGAAACCAAACAATAATATCCCGTTGAGGTCTCGACAATCGGAAAATCGAAATTTTAATGATTTCATTAGTCATATACCAACAAGGGTGGGTGACGCTAATTACTAATGTAACATCGTTCGCACGGGTAACTTTGTTATTTTAACAAGTTACAGATTAGATTCAATGAGCCAACTTGAGCAGAATTTTAACTTAGATATACTTATTAAAAATCTGAAAAAAAAATTAGAGTAAGTCTTTCGTCGTTGCAAAATTTATTATCCTTTATTGCAGTGTATTAACACTGCAATAATTCTTTCTTAATAGAAAGCATTATTCACATCTGGTTGTATAGGTATATGAAAGGAATGTTGAAGTTAGAAATAAAATAAAATTGAAAGAAAAGGAAAGCCATAAAACTCGAAAAGATACAAAGATGTATAATAGTTTCCGTGGATCCATCACTGAGCAGTTATTCTCAAACAATCAAAGAAATAATATTCTATGAGTATTTATATACATGAACTAAAAAGGTGACTTTGAATTAAAATAAGAATCACTTTTTTCAATTTTTATCATTAATATTTTTTTACAATGTAATGAAAATTAATAAACTTTTTTTTGTAGGCTTATAGTCAAGAGCTATCCATCTGACATTTGTAAAATTTTCAAAGCCGACTATTATATGTATATAGAACCCAGAGTTTTCACGGTCAACTTGTGTTTCTCTTATTGGCGCGGCATATTGTTTTTTCATGTAATTCGGCATTAAAAAAAAATCATTTTAACGGAGAATCTATAAAATTAAACAAAAACCAAAATTTATATTTTCAATATATCAAAAATATGTATAATATTTCCATCGAATTACGTCATAAAAAAAACCATTCACCGAAAAAACATGCGACAAGTATTCCATCCAAATTAAATGCTCGGAAGACAGTCAGGTTTCGCATTCAAAGCTAGCGACTGAAAAATTAAAAAAATCATATCTCCGCCTCTGGACCTTGTGCCACTTTGACACTATTTTTAGTCGAAAGCACATCTAAAGGTGCTTTCGACTAAAAATAGTTGAATTCGCGACAATTCGCGTGAGAAATCTCATCCAAATTAATTACTCGGAAGAAAGTCGCAAATTTTGCACTTAAAACTAGCGCCTGAAAAAAAATCATATCTTCGCCCCTGAAGTTTGTGCAACTTTGGCACTATTGTTAGTCGAAAGCACATCTAAAGACAAGTTTTCTTGTGAAGTTTCATCCAAATTAATTGCTCGAAAGAAAATCAAATTTCGCATTTAAAGCTAGCGCCTGAATAATAAAAAAATCATTTCTCCGCCCTTGGACTTTGTGCCACTTTGGCACCATTATTAGTCGAAAGCACATCTAAAGACAAGTTCGCTTGTGAAATCTCATCCAAATTAATTGCTCGGAAGATAGTCAAATTTCGCATTTAAAGCTAGCGCCTGAATAATAAAAAAATCATATCTCCGCCCTTGGACTTTGTGCCACTTTGGCACCATTATTAGTCGAAAGCACATCTAAAGACAAGTTCGCTTGTGAAATCTCATCCAAATTAATTGCTCGGAAGATAGTCAAATTTCGCATTCAAAGCAAGCGCCTAAAAATTTAAAAAATAAAATCTCCGCCACTGAACTTTGTGCCACTTTGGCTTTAATATAAGTCGAAAGCACATCTAAAGACAAGTTCGCGTGCGAAATTTCATCCAAATTAATTGCTCGGAAGACAGTGAAAATTAATTTCGCATTTATCCATCGGTGTGAGAAATTAAAAAAAAATCATATCTTCGTCCCTGGACACTTACGCACCACTATTTGTCCGAGGTGAATCTAAATCAAAGACTAATTTGTAATAATTCGATGCCAATTAAATTCACGAAAGTCGTTTGAATTTTACTACAAACCCACTGAAGTGATTGTAGAAATTCGGGAGGACGTGGCAACACTGCACTGGAATTATGTAGTCTCGGCGCTAGCTGGCGCTAGCTAGCTTTAGGCCCGTCCCGCACGTATTGCTATCTAGCGACGCGAGCTAGAACCACAGCTTTGAAATTGAAATCTCATTACAGCAACGGCGCTTAACTTCGCTAAGCCAGAGCACGCACCGAAATCTCGAATCTAAAATGAAACACGATTGAAGGACACGATACAAACCGAAGCTGAAAATGTCAGTTCAGTCACATCCATACGAACATGTGGAGAGGTTGTTGTTTGACCAGCAGGTTGATGTTGATATGGATCGGTTAAGGCGGATTGTTGATTATTTTTAAATTAGATTGTTGTTGAACTATTATTATGTGATTGTTAGTGTTGACGAGTTGTTAGTGCTCGATGTGTTTGTTATTTGGATTAAGTTGTGCCATTTAAAGTGACTGTTTTCATGTACTAAACTGTTCATCATCATTTGCCCTATTTTTGATTTATGGGGACCAAGTACCTACCTAATGAAAATTTTTAGGTAAGGCGATTTTTCCATCCTACCTTAGCAATTTGCTTATCTTGTCTATTTTTTTTTACAATATTTTTATTTAGGTGTTTTGATTATTAGGTATATTAATAATAATACATTAGTAATAATTATTGAGGGTATTTCTAGTAGGTATGTACAAGCTGATAAGCTATTCATGGTTGGGTTTTGAAAACAATGATACTTAATAGGTACATTATCTGGATACTGTTATACCTTTTATTACAGGTAGGTCTCGAGCTCGGTCTCTACTCTCGAGGCTCGTCTCGAGGTAGGTATAAAAAATAACTATCTTGAACCAAACCAGCAATCCAGCAAACCAGCTGATAAATTAAAAATAATCAGTAGGCAGGTATTATTATAGATATCAGTAATAAGTCTAACCTTAGGTAACTTCTATCTCATTTAAAATAATGGTAAGATTTGTGAAATAATTTAGGCACATTCATCAAGCTTACACTGAATTTATTAATTTGTCAGAGTTATTAAATCTCTCTCATCTCAAGGTTATCTGAGTAGGTAAGTGTACCTACTACCTACCTACCTATTTTTACAAGATATATTATAGTATGTACTCGAGTATGTATATAGCTAGTCATTACCTACCTAAGTAGTGTATAGACACCTAGGTACATGGTACATTGTACCTAGGTATTATTATGGTAATAATGATTTAATTGTGTATTGCGTATTCTAATTGGGAAAAGGAAATTTACCATGGATTAGTACATTAGTACATAGTACCTAAGTAAAAAAATGAAGTATCTTTTCTGTTTTATATTTGCTTAGGTACAAAATTACAATTGAAGACTTTTGCAAAAAGGCAAAAAGAGAAAAAAATAGGTTGGTGGCTTTTGAACGAGCTTATCTCTGTTTTTTTCACGGTTTTTTCATTGCCTTAAATTAACTTAGGATAAGATAACACATGAAGTCAAGATACCTATAGGGACATCCTCGGGGACATCTATCAGCGCCGTGTTCCGATATCATGAGCCATTTTCAAGGTGTTTTAAAAATGAAAAATTGCAACTATTGCAAGTTTCACTTGTTTATAACTCCTGTAAAATCTCGTATAAAATGACTCGATTTCAAAACAAGAAGCGCCATTGTATTTCTAATTTTCTAATGGAATTTCCTTTTAACATTATTACGAGGTAGGCCTTGCGGTGAGAGCGAGGGTGAGAGTATTTCAGAGAGAAACTCTCAGTAGTATCAAAAACTTGAACTTCAGGCGTTGCTGTACATGTACTGAAAAAACTGAAAAAATCAAGATCTCATATTTTCATCCGAGTTTTCATCATCAATTTATATGATTGTTGATAATAAATTGAAGTATTTTTTGTAGTTTTACATAACTCGTCAGCAGTTCTATCCATTTTGTTTTGACATTAAAAAAAAATCAAAATCGACTAGATTTAGTTAAATTTTAGGTAATTGTATACATCCGCGGCTCCTAAGTTTCATCAATTTTTTCGGGACCGAGGAGCGAAATAGGGGTGCTGGGTGGGTATAAAGAAACTAAAAACAGCCATGGAAAACTAATATTAAGGTCACAACTAAGGCCTCTTTGGCACTACGGTCGAATTTCTATTTTTTTTTTTCACTTTCAGGGCAAGGAATACCTTCGAGATTAACACGAGTAGCACGATTTTTATTTTGAATTTTGCATTAATTTTGAATTTATAATCCGAAAATCATTGCATCAATCCCTGTGCGGACTGGACACGTAATGAAAGCGGATATATCGCTCAGTCCGCCTCTGTGAACCTCTAACACAGAATAGAATGCTTGGCAATTATGGTGAAGTGGTTTTATCCGGGATCGCGGCATCTAATCGGTGCCTCTTGTCAGGACCGCACTCCCTCCGCACTCTCAAAACCATTTTTTTACACCGTTTTGTGGCTTTCCCTTTCATTTGCCCAGCAAATGAATACCTTCCTGGTGTTACTATAGGTATGTTCTCCACCCCTATACAGGGTGCACCATGTATCCTTCTCTATATTGCTATCTCCTGAACGCTGAGAGATACAGGGTCGGTTAGATTAGAGAAAAGATGCGCAGTTTTGTGGCCATCTCGAATTCGTCAAAACATGCAAGATACTGTGACCGTTCCTGAAATATCCTGAAAAAACTGAAAAATCGAGATTTCTTATTTTCGTCATATCTTTGTTATTATTGGAAATTAATAAATAATTTTTTGTAGGCTTACATAAGCCGTTAAGAGCTATCCATCTGATATTTCAAAAATTTTCAAGGCCTACTAGATCCAAGAGTTTTCACAGTCAACTTTCGTTTTTCTTATGGCCGCCATATTATTTTTTTATATCGTTACATTTGAAAAAAATAATGGAAACCAAAAATTAATAAACTTCAAAAAAAAAAATATTTCAAATTTTTATTCTTCTTTTTTCAAAGAAAAACCTAAAAAAATCGTCGAAAAACATCAACATTTGTGAAATGCGCGCCGAAATAGTGCTTGCCTTATGGTTTTTTAATTCATCTATGAAATTCGGTCTAAAAATGTGTCTTTTTTGTAAAGAAAAAAGAATACCTAATAAAAAAAAAATTTAAAAATTTATTTTTTGAAGTTTAACAATTTTTAGTTTTTATGATTTTTTTTATACCGAACAACATAAAAAACAATATGGTGGCCATAAGAAAAACGAAAGTTGACTATGAAAATTCTGGGATCTAGTCGGCTTTGAAAATTTTTGAAATGTCAGATGGGTAACTCTTGACGACTTATGTAAGCCTACAAAAAATTATTTATTAATTTCCAATAATAAAAAAGATATGACGAAAATAAGAAATCTCGATTTTTCAGTTTTTTCAGGATATTTCAGGAACGGTCACAGATATCTTGTATGTCTGGACGGAATCGAGATGGCCACAAAATTGCGCTCCTTTGGACTTGTTTAACCGACCCTGTATCTGTTAGCGTTAGGAGATAGCAATATAGAGAAGGATATATGGTGCACCCTGTATAAGTTCCATCATAGTGAAACTGTAGGAGCCGCGGATGTAAATAATGACCAAATTTTATTTTCGAAAATAATTTTTTCTCCATTTGTCATAAAAACTCTCGTAAAAACTATAAAGCAATAATTTTAAATAACTAAAATATTTTTTTAATGTTATAGATTTTTGCGAGGATTTTTGTTTTTCTCGAGGTTTTCCTTGATGTTTTTAATACGAATCAAAAACCTGGGAAAAACAATTGAAAACCTAAAATTTTCAGAAAATGTAAATACATTTTTTTCCGAAACTAACTGTTTGTTAACCGAGATACAGGATGTTTCAATGTCGATTTACAAAACAGGTTTTTATTGTATCTTTCTACCTCGCTTTCTACAGAGTGGACCAATAATTCTGAATTTTTGTATGCAAGTTTTCTATTTAATAACCCGTGTTTGTAAAAATTCTGGGCATAACGGAAGCACCCAGTGGCATAGAGTACGAAGTCACAGGATACCTTTTTTCTCGTAAAAAGGTAAAAAAAGCTATAAAAAAAGAAAGTGCATATAAATATTTTTTCGGAAATGTTTTTAAACCGAGATAACTACAAGGGTGTATACTGTTTGTAAAAGACATTTTAACACCCTGTACCTCGGTTAAAAAACATTTTAGAAAAATAATTTCTTTGAACTATCGTCAGCAACCCCGTGTCGGGGTTGCTGGTCCCCCATCGGGAGCCTCCCCGGGTGGCGGATAGGGGAATGTCGTCCATATAGATGACACCGGGGAAATTAAATACCCCGGGGCTGACCAAAACTAGCAAACCAGATGGTAGAGGACATAGAACCCACACAGCCTCGCCCGGTGCGATACCATCTTTCTGGCTTAGGCGGCGTGAAGTTGCTTTAAAGAGCTGACGTTTCGTTGCTGTGCCAGAGATTCCGGTCCTTGGGGTAAGAAACAATTAATATGCATGGATGGCGTTCCCGGGGTTAAAATTTTCCGGAGTTAAAACGACCCCCCATTCGGATCTCCGGGCGGGGGCTAATCCAGGGGCACATTCATGCAAGAGAAAGAATAATAACACCACCAGAATGGAAAAATTTATTGTCGACTTTTGTAATATTAGAGGTTTAAACACGAATATCAATTCAGTACATCAACATCTTCAGACAAATAAACCTCACATTCTAGCACTGTGCGAAACAAAAGTCCAAGCGTCATCAAGCACAGTTAATTATCTCTATCCAGGATATGACTTTCATTCCCGATTTAGACGTAACTTCGGAATTGGCATTTTTGTCAGAAGTGACCTCTCCTGCCAACGTGAGGAAGACTTTGAGCCCAATGACTTTGACGTCATGTGGCTTAGGATAACAGACCGACAAACGACGAGATTTATCTGTTGTTTATACCGACCACCCAGCGATACACAGTATAGGACACTTTTTTTGTCCCTCACAAAAACTGTTGAATACATACAGATAAACTACCCCAAAGCTGAGATATCCATCTTGGGTGATTTCAATGTATACATAACATCAACTGGCTTAAATACTCAAACTTCACTGATGAAGAAGGCCGTGAAGCGGAATCGTTTGCGATCAGCTGTGGTTTTACCCAGCTCGTTGATGAACCAACACGCATTCCCGATCGCGAGGGAGAATTCGCTAGCCTGTTGGATCTGTTGTTGACCACGAACCCTCAAATGTATACTATCACGGTGAAAGCCCCACTAGGTTCCTCAGATCATAAACTCGTCTCAACATCTTGTGTCCTACCAATTACTAGTGTTAAAGAAGCAAGTAAACCTCGTGTAGTCTGGCACTACAGATCTGCTAAATGGGAAGAACTCAGGGAATATTATCGAGATTTTCCATGGAGGAGTGTTTGTTTCGGCTCTAATGATCCATCTGTTTGTGCTAGGGAAGTTGCTCAAGTCATCCTAACAGGCATGGAAGCCTACATTCCCTTTTCAAAAAAACAGCCCTCAAACAGCAAACCTTGGTTCAACAAAAGATGCAAGGAAGCTGTCGCCTCCAAACAACTGGCTTTTCGCCAATGGCGAGAGAGCCCCAACGGCATAAACCATCACAATTTCATCCTTGCTCGAAACAGATGCAAAGAAATAATAGATCAAACCAAGGAAACTCACAACCAAAGAATTAGGAACAAACTTCTCTCCTGCCCTAACGGTTCGAAATCTTTTTGGTCTGTAACTAAGGCAGTCAGCCAGAACTTCACCAGATCCACGATTCCACCACTTACACGGACAGATGGGACTATCGCATCCACGACTACTGAGAAGGCGAACTTGTTGGCGGGAGTCTTTTCTTCATACTCTTCCGTCGACTTTCATGGAAGAACTCCGCCAATAATCCCTTCCGTGGAGTCCAAAATGTCAGACATTGTTTTCCGACAGCGTGTCATAAAGAGCATTATGTTATCCTTAGACCCAAACAAAGCTTCTGGGCCCGATGACGTACCTGTTATCGTACTAAGAAAATGCGCCACTGAGCTGTCATCTGTTTTCTGCCGACTTTTCAACTTGTCGTATAAAAAGGGAATATTTCCTTCTTGCTGGAAATGTGCACGGATCCAACCTATTCCCAAGAAAGGCAAAAAGACTATACCAAGTAACTATCGACCAGTGGCACTGCTTTCAGTAATATCCAAGATTATGGAGAAAGCTATTAATCAACATCTTTTAAAATACTTGGAAGGAGCTAATATAATCAGCGACCGCCAATACGGATTCCGCAAACAGAGGTCAACTGGTGACCTCCTCACTTACATCACCGAGCTGTGGAATAGCGCAATCGAGCACCATGGGGAGTCTCGAGGGGTTGCGCTTGATATTTCTAGAGCTTTCGACCGTGTTTGGCATGATGGACTGTTGGCAAAACTGCAGGCCTATGGCATGCCCGAGAAATTCTGCTTGTGGCTTGCGAGTTATCTCGGAGATCGTTCATTGCAGGTAGCAGTCGATGGAGTTCTTTCTGAGACCTTTTCCATCAATGCCGGTGTGCCTCAGGGATCCATTTTATCTCCGACTCTCTTTCTAATATTTATAAACGACTTGCTTGAAACAACAAAAAATCCAATATACAGTTTTGCCGACGACAGTACCCTCATATCTTCTTATACGTTAGATGCGCGAACATCTACCATCGACGCACAGACTCGCAGGGAGCAAGAAGTTGCCATACTTAACAATGACTTGCAAGACATTCTAACTTGGGGCGATAGAAACCAAGTCCAATTTAATGCTGGAAAAACCCAAGCAGTCATCTTCTCCAAAAAGACCAACGTTTTGGAACCAGATATGATGATGGCGGGACACTCTCTTACCCCAGCGTCATCTCTTCGTTTACTTGGAGTGAGCCTCGGAGAGAACATGTCTTGGCATGATCATGTTGCAGGTCTGGCGAAGAGTGCTTCTCAAAAACTTGGAACACTCTTCCGCACGAAGAAATTTTATACACCACAACAGCTTCTCCTCTTATACAAGGCTCAAATCCGACCATCCTTGGAGTACTGCTCACATATTTGGAGCTCAGCTCCTAAACATACGCTGAGACTACTCGACTCTATTCAGAAAAGAGCCATCCGTTTGATTGGGGACCCAGATTTGACAAAAAATTTAGACACTCTCGAACATCGAAGAAGAGTAGCTGACCTGAGTCTGTTTTACAGATATTTTAATGGAAAGTGTTCAAAAGACGTGGCCCGCTTGATCCCACCAAGAACAAGACCGGGCAGATATACACGTCGAGCCGCAGACGCTCATCCGTATCAGGTTCAGCTCGTTACACCTCGTACCACCCTATTTCAGACTTCTTTTATGTATAGAACCGCATCACTTTGGAATAGCATTCCAAAGGGCGTGTTTCCCGAAGTATACAACCTACAGAGATTCAAGGCCAACGTGAATCGATATCTCCGCTCGTGCACCGCTCCCAGAGCGCCATAGGGATTTCCCTGCAGTGCATGTGCATTTTCAATAAAAAAAAAAAAAAATATTTCAACTTTATCTACAAGCCCTTCAATTTATGGTAATACTTATCTGCATGAGACTATTGATTAAAAATAATAAAAATAAAAAAAATGTTAACAACACTACATTTTGATTTTTATCGAAAACTGTGTGTCCTATCGAAATTTTTTATGTATAGCTTTTTTTTTTAATTAAAATTTTTAATTAAAAAAATTTAAAAAAACAGCTCAACATTTTTCTACGAGAAAAAAAAAGTGTCTTGATACCCCGGATTCTACGCCACTGGGTGCTTCGGTTATCCCCAGAATTTTTTTCAAATTCGGATTATTAAATACAAAACCTGTAAGGTACCTATACAAAAATTCGAAATTATTGGTCCACTCTGTAAAAAGATACAACAAAAACCAGTTTTGTAAATCGACACTTAAACAGCCTGTATCTCGGTTAAAAAAACATTTTCGGAAAAAATGTATTTACATTTTCTTAATATTCTATAGGTTCATCTACACGTTCTTAAAGTTAGGCCAGCTATTTTAGAAACATCCTTGTATATGAAAATCCTCGTGAAAATCGTGAAAACCGTTGAATCGTAGACCGTTATATTGCGGGCCGTTGGTTTTTGGAAACTACTTTTTCGTAATCTGTTGTCTGGATCGGTGGACACTGGACATTTGATGATTTTGGGTCAGAGTGTCTGCAATAATAGTCGCGACCTTGGTCGCGACAATAGTCGTATTTTATTATGAAGATATAATGAAGAAATGCAGTGGGTACCTAATGTGCGGTGCAAGGAGATAAGCTCGGAGATAGGTAGCATGTTACTGATACCCTTCTTGCACAATAAGTCAGTTACAGGGGGTAGATAGGTGATTAGGTAATTTTCGAGGTGATTTTCCTGATGTATATCTTGGTCGGTGTTCACCCTATATCTACAATTCTTGTACTAGACGAAAAGAACATATTTTGAGATTTAAACCCAAGTAGGTATTAGCACTATTCCATGTATTCATCACTAGGGGTGCTACATACTAGACCTACCACCTACCTCGCTACCTATAAAACCTAGAGCTGGACCTCAAGGTGTCCGCTTCTCGAGGCAACAACGGGTATATAGGTCCTGGTAGCGATAAAAAGTCTTCTGAAGGGTGCAGAATAAAACCCTCAGATAAGCAGCGTCTCATCGACTAATAGAGACATTATAGTACTGCCAGTAAGTTTACTATATACTTGCGGGAGACCATATTATAGGTTTCTACTGCCCGGCAAAGAAGGGTCCATTCTATTACTCTTGAAATTGCCCTAAATCCATTAGAATTTTTGAACACCTTACTTATAGAGAACACCGGTAAAATGGAAATTGGGCAAACGCTCCGAAATCCTCCTTTATTATCTGTTGTATTATTTTTGACGATATATTTATGCCAATAAGAACCCATGATCTACGTCAATGAATTAACTACGTCATTAGTAATTTTAGTATTGCCCTTTTTTCCCAGAAAACCATTACGTGAAACCAAATTTCTTCAAAATCGCTATTCAGCGGCTTAGCTTTTATAATGAAAATAAAAAATAACTATTTCAGTGACATCTCTTAGCGGTCAAACTATGCAAGCAACTTTCAACTAAGATAAGTGGACTTGAATCGACTTAGGTTCACCCGAGGAACATTTTTTGGTAGTGAGTTATAAAGTCATTTCAGGGACGTATTAGGAAAATTTATAGGTAATCTTGAAAACTAAGATTTTAATTTCTTTTAAACAATACCTTTACCGAGACCAGACCTATACCTACCACCTCGCCTACCACCTATTTACATACGTTTGAACTTCGGGTTGTCTGGGTGATTAGGGACCAAGAGCGGCATTACTGCGTATAAAAATTTACCTGATTTTGGTACCCTAAGGTGAGGATCTTTGTGGTAGTATTTCTTACAAAATCTACATAAAATCTCAATTAGTTGGATGACTATTATTATACGCAGCATCTCTGAAATTTTACCTTGAGGTGTTAAAAGAAATAACATATAGTATATATCTATATGGGTTCAGTTCAGAAACTAAATGTTCATAATTTTGGTAAAAGATAAACATATCAAATCAAATTGATTCTAAGAATTTCATAACACGTATAATATAATATTTTCACAAAAGTCGTATTTGTTATGGATCTATGGATGCCTTAGCCGTAGGTAATACGAAATTTACCGCACCATTTTCTTTTCAAACCGCAACTGGAATGTTTTATTCGTTTGTAAGGTCAGAGTGTTGGTAAAGTCATGTCTAATCGGCCAGAAATAATCCTTCATAAACCACAATTTGAAATGGGGCATGGAAATGATAAGGCAGTCAGTGTTTTATGTTTGATATTTCTCACAAAGCTCTAAACTGAAAGAATGAGTCATATTTTTATGTATGTTTTAAGGTGGAGGTAGGATAAGGCTGCCGGCTATTTTATTCTATTCTCTCTTAAACATTTTAAATTTCTGAAGTCCTAGTCATTCCCATATTCTACCTACCTGTTCAACAGCAGCTTTCGTTCTGGGAATTCCTTTAAAATAATTTAATAGCTTTCTGTAGGTAAGGTAATATTTATTTGTCATCACTCATCACTACACACTACTCACACACAACTCATTTAGGTTAAAAAGATTTCAGAAATAGTTTAAAATTCTATTTTCTAGACCTTCTAACTTGATTAGAGTGTAACGGTTTTTACTTGGGTTTTTATTTATGACCAAAAGGGTATAAAAGTTTACAAAGCGAAGGTGAGACCATCTACTTGGAGAAAAAACATAAGAACTGATTCTCGCTTTTTTTACGTCTACATCAGTTGTATACAAGAGGCATCCGAGGAGGCTCCCCTATAGGGCCGAACTAATTAACCACATTTCGTATAGAAAAAAATAAAAAGCAACCTCAGTGCTGAGAGGCATATTCTGTTTTTTAAAACTGATTAAATTTTGTTTAACAATTCGAGAATATTCTTTTATTATAAGTAGGTATAAGTTATAAGATCTTGCAAACTTGTGAAGTCCGTTCACTTCTTTTTTTTTATTGTTGTTATAACACTTATAGCATGTTGTTTTTATATGTATTCCGTTTATATTGCAGTTATTAACAAACACTGCGGAACAATATTTAAAAATCAAAAAGTAAGAAAAATGTATCGTTGCATACATAGTTTAGCCCAGATTTAACCCATAAATATGTTCCAGGTGACTGTTCCCATTGAGCTTATCTCTTAATTTACCTTAGCTACCATTGTTTTTCTGATAACGGAAATTATACAAAATTAGTCCAACTAGAACATTAAGTCCCATTAGCCCAGTCCCAGCCTAATTATACATGAAACAGGTCATTCCTTGGCAAAAGGTCAAGTATTTATGATTTTTGGATATGTTGTTAGGACCATTGTTAGTTGTAAAATACCAATTTTGCACCAACGAAAGAAAGCCTTGGGAGTTTTGCGCAACGTGAAAAAAAACTAAATGTTTTACAAATTTTTTAATTTTTGCCAATTTTGCGCCTAATATCACCCAAACCATGCGATTCACAGAAAATTTAGTATGATATATTTTTCAAAAGAAATAGAATTTGCTGTAATTTAAGTCTAAATTTGTCATTGTACCTTTAGTCGTTCCTGAAATAGATTTTCTAAGATTTTTACTGTTTCTCGATTTTTTCAAAAAGCTGGTAGCAGAATCTATTATACTATCTCTGTGTACATCGTACCTAGGTATACAGGGTGATTGATTGAAACGCCACATTAGAAAAAATTCGACTTCCAAATGATCTAGGAATCTGAAATTTGGAACTTAGGCAACATACCTAATAACGAGTCAAAATGAAATATTACCAAGATGGCAGCACATTTAAAAATGGCGAAAGCAATGGCCATCTTTGTTTTTTTAAATGGGACACCCTATATATTATTGCATTTTCAGATTGTCTGAGAAAATGTAATAACAATAATGTTTATAGTTGCATTTTAAATTGAGTAGGCTATGAGTTATAAACAAGTGAAAATCGCAATTTTCCAACTTTAAACCCATTTACCACAAAAACGGCCCATAATATCAAAAAACGGCTTACATGTTCCTATCTTAACTTTTTATAAGGCATCCAATTATGCAGTTGAAATGTTTATACAAGGTGGTGAAAATTATCAGATTTTTCATCACCCTGCATAAACATTTAAACTATACAGTAGGATACCAGATAAACATTTAAGATAGGGACATGTAAGCCGTTTTCTGATATCTTGAGCCGTTTTCGTGGTAAATGGGTTTAAAGTTGGAAAATTGCGATTTTCACTTGTTTATAACTCATAGCCTACTCAATTTAAAATGCAACTATAAACATTATTGTTATTACATTTTCTCAGACAATCTGAAAATGTAATAAAATATAGGGTGTCCCATTAAAAAAAAAACAAAGATGGCCATTGCTTTCGCCATTTTTAAATGTGCTGCCATCTTGGTAATATTTCATTTTGACTCGTTATTAGGTATGTTGCCTAAGTTCCAAATTTCAGATTCCTAGATCATTTGGAAGTCGAATTTTTTCTAATGTGGCGTTTCAATCAATCACCCTGTATAGTCTACAGGGCAACAAATAACTTCTGTCTTGCTTTGGCAATGCTTTTATTACAGGAACTTTCCTGCAAAAATACTGAGCATATTCGAAGAACTGAGGATTTTTCTGAAGTGTAGTGGTATGCACAGCTATGTCAGCACCAGCACCGTCGTGGTGTCCTTGTTTCATTTCAAGCAGAGAAGACTAAGGGAGTGAGGAGTGAGTTGAGCTAGTAACGAAAATACCTTCCATCTTGCAAGGCATCTTGTCCAGTTTACTCCCGGACCGAACTCTTAATTTCCTCCATATTAATAATACATAATTATAATCCTCCATATTTAATTATTAGATATTAACGCGAAGTATTAATATTACTCGGCATTATTAAATATCAATACTTAAATAGTAAAGTTATTATTTGATTTGCTTATCCGAAGTATTTATTATAAGTTACCAAATTATCTTTATCGATAACTAGCCTGTGAATATTTTCTAACCATTGTTAATAATCTAAATAAAACAGTGCAGCTTTAATAGTCCCTAATAGTGTTGAGTGACCAGTGCGTTAGTTAATTATCTGGTACTTACATCCAATTATTTGTATCTTTCTCCCTGCATAATATGGGAAGCCAGCAGACATCAGCACCACTTAATTATTTTTGTGGTCACACTATCAGCCACCTACCCGCTATGCAAAGAACCGTGAAAACGCAGTGAGTACTGTTTTTATCGAGGTTTTTATTTATATATTGGACTACCCAAACAGAGTGTCCCAGTGTTTCTGCGTCAACTCTGCTTGTACTGTTAAATAAATTGCTTGTTCTGATTTTTCTAGCATAAGTTATCCATTCTGTTGCTTTATTAAAACTCTGTTCAATTGTAAACGAGCTAGTTATTTGTGTATTAAAATATGCCCATACCTCGGCCCATACTAATTAATGTTTTGATAGCAAGTTCTTATTGAGTACAGGCTAAATTTCAAAAGGACACCCTCCCCCCTCCTCGCGAATATAAATATTTATGTACCTAATTACTTGACACGGGGATCATTCAAACCATCGTTGGTTCATCAAAGTCCCCGTTTCAGTACAAGGAACCTCGACTTGAATTACGGAAAATTTTATTTTGTTTGAAATCTATTCCACAATAAATTTTTCTGTAAAGCGCTTATTTTGAGCCTGGGTGATATTAGGCGCAAAATTGGCAAAAATCTAAAAATTTTGCGTAAAAGTTTCGGTTTTTTACGCATTGCGCAAAATAAACACGGCTTTCGTTGGTACAAAATTGGTTTTTCTATTAGCAATGGTCCTAACAATAACATATCGAAAAATCTAAAATTCATGACCTTTTGCAAGGACTTAAATTGACTGGGCTTGGTACATCACAATTCGGACGAAGTGGAATTGTTAGGAATTCTTCGTCTCGACAACAAAACTTACAATTATTGATCATAGACATGATCAAATATTAATAATTTTTGGCGATGGTTAGGGTACCATATAATCAGCCCTATTCCCTAACTCAAATCGAGTAGAGGTAAGTAAAGATCAAGCAAGATCGATCAACGTGACGAAAATCGATATGTTTGGTATTCCCGAGGGTATTCCCTAAGGTAATCGAAATGGAGATCGAAATCAAAACTGAAGCTACGCGATCGAAATTCAATCGAGAGAATTATAGCAGGAAGCCCAAAACCCAGTTTTCGACCACCAACCCCTTTCGGGTTTTCCACTATTTTGGATTAAGTGAAGTCGGGGGTGAAGTCGTGCTGGTGTTTCGCGAATAACAGTAGTGTTTTTGATTTGATCGAAAAAACAATCGATATTCGATACCAATTTTTACAAGAACAAGAAAAGTTATAATTCTACGAAGTATTGTTAATATTTTAACGCATTTTTCCATATTTTTGTTTGATTAACCGATTAACAACCGATTACTTATTTAAAATAAAGGAGATCAAAAAAAAAAAAAAAGTTCTGTCCTAAAATATTTTTTTAATTCAGCGTTTTCCCAAAAATTGTACAAGTATTTATTAAAATTATTTATTTATTGAAGCATAATACTTATTTTATACCTCGTTTTACTCGTTTTATATACACCGTGCAATACACCTATCGAATTTTTACACATAGGCGAATTTCAAGTAATAGTTTGCTATGGTATAAAGTGTTTCAATGGGATTTTTTGTAACAATACCAACAACTAAGTGGGTAGATTATCTTTGAACCTCGCTTATATAATAAAGACTCAGTAGTATTTGCATGGTACGCTCGAGGAATGAATATTAAAAATTTTTGCAGAGTGAATCGTGAAAAATATTATAAATGAGCAACAAGTATGATATAAAGACAAAAAATTTGTATTATTTTGCCAATGTTATTTCAAGTATCAGGAACAATTTACATAGGTATACCCTACGCAATATACAGCTAGATAAGTAATGTTGACATTGGTAAGATAAATAGTAATTCTAATCACGAGTATATGTAAACAAAGCTTTTTAGAATACGTAAATATTTACTCTAAAGATTACTTTACAGATTTAGAACTTTGACAATTCATAGCTGAGAATTTGAAAAGTTTTCGAGCGATATAATAAAAGTTATAAAAATAAGAATTTCCAAAGCTCTGCAATCTGCAATGATTTACCTTTTTAGATTTATCAAAATAATCTGGACAACAGAATTTACGATTTTCATTTTATTCTAGAATGAAGTGAAAGTAAAGAAGAGAATGGACAATAACTATTATTCACCAGTCACCTCGCTATTCACTATAAGAGGGAAAAACTTGAGGAATGACTCTTATTTATTCATTAAATCAACTATAACAGTTTTTTTTTTGCTATAAGTACAGTCGATTAACCTCGCGGTTATCCATCGTTTGACCACGTTTGTCCACCGAACAATTCCAGAAGAAAATATATAATTTTTTAATTTTTCCCGGCTAACTTCACATTTTTCTGATATGATTACAAATTACAAGTTTCTTTTTTTTTTGGGGCCGAAACTTGCTCTCGTGTCGTTTGATCATTTCTGTAAACGAATGACCCGTTGAAATGAAATCGTTTGACCACCGTCCCCGAAAAAACTTCCAGCTTTCTTACCTACAAAAGATTTTAATGAAACAATTCTATTATTAACATTCTGACTGAATGTGCTCAAACAAAATAATGCGGTGGTCAAACGTGTTCAAAAGATTGTCAAACGAAGGAGTAATAAAACGTCACTATTAACTCAATTTTGAAAATTTTGAGAAGTTATCCGGGACCGGCGAGAAAAAACAAACTATTTGCCTTTCAGAGGGACGTGAAGTTAACCGGAATGAATATTTTCTCATAATTTTTACAGCACACTGTAGTAAAGCTTTGCAAATTTTAGCCATAGGACTTTAACTTTAACCACTTTAAACTTCCTATTTTGATACACAGCAAAAAAATATTTAAGTACCTATGTATTGGTAAGTAATTTTCAGTTGAATTTCAAGACCGTAGAGTTGATATACTGAATTAGCAGAATATTTTTTCAGCCAATTTTTCTTGGCGTGAATATGTATGTTTTCCTCATAAAACAGTTCCAGCTGATCTCATAAAACTTCAGAATATTTTATCTGATACGAGCATAAATTTATGATAGTCAGCGCCTCCCCTAAAATATACTCACTAAACGGATCCATAAAAAATATGATTCTTTGGATCGTTACCGCGACGGTTTACTTTTTCCGAGCAGTCTCCAAGGAACTAAAAAACAGATTACTGAAACGTAGAGTAGAAGGTCACAAGAAAAAGTATAGGTGGGTACGAGAATTTTTTTTTTTCGTTTTAATAAACAATAACATCACTTACCTAGAACCATATCTGTCACTTAACTATAATAGTCTGTCTCAGTAACAACAAGCTACATAATGGCAACCGAAAAATGACTAAAACAGTTGCAAAACACAAAAGAATACTCTTTACGATTTGAATGAACAATGAAACGTGAAATGATTGAATTTCAATTTTATAACATTGTTCATTTAAAATGAGAATAATTATCATTCTTTTTTTATGATCCAGGAGGAAGTCCTTTATCAATGCAAAATCAAAAGCGTATACTAAAGGCCTAAATAGTCCAAATAATTATTAACGAAAATTTTAGTTTCCAAATAGGTTGAAAAAAAAAGATTGAAAAAATAAATATAAAAATATAAAGCGGTCCAGTTTTTTTGCACCTGACTGTAGTTTTTATTTGCTATTATTAAAATTCAGCGTGGTTGTTTGGAGAAGACGTTGGTAAAGTTGATTTTAATAATATTACCAGTCTTTCGAGGTCAACCTGTTTTTTTTTTAATCATTAAAGGACAATTTTTCTTTTTTATGTTTATATTGCTTGTTTATTTTTCTGCATTCAAAAGTTTGGAGAAACCACAATTTTCAATTGATATTGACTTTCAAATAACCTATAAAATTACTTTTTCATACACGAAATAAGGCCCCCGACACATTATTTGCACTTTTATAAATAACGAAAAAAATTTGTTCATCATAGTTATAAGCGAGGTTATAAGTAAGACCTCTCAGTTTTAGGTGTCTAAATATGCATCTCGGAGAATAGCTTAAAAATGAGTATAATCTACATAGGTAGACAGCAAATTCGTAGAAAGTTGTTTTGAAAATTATATGCCACCTATTATTATCATGACCGGCTTATTCAAAAATACAGTTAGCAGAAATTCCTAAGCAGTTATTCAACTACTTCTACCGGCTCACGCTCACAACACACATTTGACACCCATCCATAATATGCGTATATTTAAATGATGTTTTGTTTGTTTCTTTTATTAGCCGGTTGTAGGTCATATTTATGGGAAGCCAGTTCAAATTAGCAATTTTAAGTGTTTCTGGTCGTTGTTACGAGTATGTTATGGTTACTGTTACTGTTATTGTTTTGTTATAATAATAGACACGACATCTATGTTCATTATTATGGGAACAATCCAATTTTCATTGAAGTAATTAATCATTGCTGGCTTGATAATTAAACTTAATTCTTTTGCGATTTATTCTTGAATTAAAACGTCAATAGGGTAATTAATTTGATTAGACAAGTCAGCTATTAGCAAACGCTGTACGGGTTAGGATCTAGCCCATAAAACATGATAATAATGTGCTTCATAAAATCGTGACTATAAAGTAAATAATTTGTTTGACATTCGAAATGTGATGATTAATTATCATTACTTAATTAATAATACTTATGATTGAGATATTTTTGTTATTTGTCCTTTTTTTTTACGAGGGTTTTTTCTTTCAAGAGCTTGATAAAATTCCTAAATGATTATCTCATAATTTTACGATTAATAGTGTATTTTTTACAGGAAATAATAAATAATTTATTGAAAACAACATCATCAAGAGGCGTGAAAAAGTTGTAAAATAGCATTTTTTTTATTAAATTTGATAGAAACACAATGCTTTAAATTTGAAATGCACCTTTCGCGATCGTTTTGGGTTGAGCGCGTTTTGACCACTAATTAAGGGATGTGGTTTTAGCTTAAGCGACTGGTGCATGCGGCATATAAATGGCCTGGACTCCCTGGAATCATTGAACTGGAAAAATTGCTTGGTAGGTGTAAATAAAAGTGCTTGTGCATAAATATGGTTCAGGAATTTCACATCAATGAGCTCATATTATGATGTAATTTAGATTTCTTACATTAACTGACGCATTGTAACGGTCTCAATAATCAAGAAAAAAGTACACATGATGGTGCTGAGGTTTCATTCCGATTATAATTTTTTTTTACTGTGAATTTGCGATATATCTACACAGGTTGGTTGTGTATTAGAAGTACATACCTATAGCTTATTTCGTAAACGCTTCCATCCAGAATTAAATTTATCAAAGTTAACGTCTAGTTAATATCTCGGAAAGCTTTTAAAAGATGCGACAGCTTTTTAGCTCCGATAAAAGCGCTTTTAAAAAAGCATTCCGTTATCTCTAGACCGAGCTCTAGCCTTATTATCATATTATTATTTTATTTTTTGTTGTGGTATCGTATAGCTGCGAGGATTATGACATAAATATTTTAGTAGCAAATAGTTTTTTAAACGCTCGCTTATCTACTCGCTGCATCTTTTTCAAATAAGCAACTTCAAGGTTCTCAAAAACGGTGCATTTCCGGACACATTCATGTTAATGGGAATTTTTTTTGTTTATTTTTGTTTAAAGAATCTCGCTTTAAAATTGTTCGTAATATTAAAAATACACCCTGTAGGTATATACATTTTTAAAATTGAAAATCAGATTAATTTTTGTTAAAAAAAAATATCGTAATTTTTTCACGAATTTAAAGTTTATTTAGGACTCTTGAATGTTCGAGAATTTTACAAATTGGCATAATATACCTAAGCAGTGCTCAAAATCATACTCAAAACAAGCCTTATTCTTTTTTTTTCTGGTTTGGTGATCACTGATCACTTACAGGTGTTTCATTAATTATTTTATAAATTAATTATTTATATATTTATTTATTTATTTATTAATCGGTATAGAAAATTCAAATGAAGATGCATTGGTGAATTTTAAGGGGGGTGGGAGGATTCTCATAAAAATATATTTTCTCAAGCCTCCGCTTAGGAGTTACAATTTACAACCGATTAAAATGGGGTCCAAAAGTCACATTCGAGTAGGTATCTATTGTTTTCTGAATCATCTTGAAATAAGGAAAGAAAATTTTGCAATAAAAAATTTCACATGTGTAATAATCTAATGATCTCTGCTTTCCTGCAAGGAGATGAACCATATTATCCCTTTACTAAGAACTTTTTTGTTACTTTTTTAATGTTCTAGAGTTCCAGTATTTAGAAATATTTTTGCCCCTTGAAAATTTTGCGGGTACAATACTTTTTCACTAAAAAAATTAAATCAGGGGACTTGAATAAATTATAATATAAAAATTTTACGTTTTTAATTTTTATCAAAGTATATGTATCAGTAACGGGTAAGTAGGTCGCTGTAAACCTCCAGTACGTTATTCTTTAAGATGAAAACGTGGATAAAAAGTACCAACTGTACCAACTTTATCAAAAAAAGAAATTCCTCTAGCGTTTTGAATCGAAAATACGAGTTTTGTTTTTGTTGTTAATAAAATTGGTCTGAAAATTCATCCAAAAAATAACATAATAATCGTAAATTGATATATGTATACCTAAATCGTAATTGTTGTATAAACCACAGGCATCCATGCTTTAGCCCATCCACGGGGGTGAAATAAAAATAAAATCAAGGGACTTGAATAAACTATAAAATAGAAATTTTACATTTTTTATTTTTATCAAAGTAGGTAAGTAACGGATATTAAATACATAAGTAGGTCATTGATGTAAACCTTCAGGATGTTATTCTTTGAGATGAAAACGTGGATAAAAAGTACCAACTGAACATATTGACTGGTACTGACTAGCCAAAACGTGACTAACTTCACTTGTGTGATCTTAAATGGCTTTTCTTCTTAAATGTCAATACTCTGTATAACTTCAATCGAAGCTCCATACTACAATGACGTGAAAACTAGGAGATACCATCAAAGTGCAAGAAAAACATGTAGTTTCAAAATTTTTTATAATTTACCATTGATCGTGTGTGTAACTTTCGTTTACTGGAGTTGCTGCGGAATCAAATAATTAACTCATCAGGGCATTCTGTGAATTTTATGCAGAATTATGTGACAAATATTCTCGCAAATATTTGTAAATCTCCTTTACTACCCACATCTACTCAGAGGTCATCCTGTGAAGTCCTTCGAGAGTAAGGTGCCCGAGTAGGTTGTTTCCTTTCAGTAGAAACCACAGAGAAACTGCTAGGAAGGAAGGGTTAATAGAACTATATAGCCCGAGGTTGTTTGTTGTTTGCCGAACAGAGTTTGTCTGAAATATCATATTGGATCTTATAAGAGCTTCGATTCACGTGACAAACGGATATTCTAGTTCTAGTGCTTAAATCTAGACTCTATTCTATTTTAGAGTTTCGGACCTTAGAAGGGAAAAGCTGAAACCCTTATAGGATCCCTCCTTTGTTCTATGCTTGGCAGAATTGATTTCCTCGGGATTAGTTAGATAGAATAGGTGGCAAGCTGAAATTTCACTTATAAGCTTGAACGTTATGTAGGTAGGTATTGCAATAAGAATTATCAGAGATTCTCAAATAATTATTTATTAGTGAATCTTCCAGGAGCAAAGTTTAGGAGATATCCATAAAATATTTTTAGGGTATAATTTTAAAAGGCTTCAGTTGGTTAGCCTTCAGTTATCCACAATAGACCTTCGGTCGCAGTGGAGGTGTCACAATGGCCCACTCACAATAAATCTAATCTAGTTGGATAAAAAAAAAGATTATGACAAACGTTTTTATTCCATTATTTTGAATATAGGAAATTTTTCAAAAATATTTTCCCGTTTCTGTCAGAAACAATTATTATTAGTCTGGGATATTCGAACTTAACTCTTCTTGTTTAATTTTCCGTAATATTTTGCGTTACTTCAGAACAAGAAACAGACCCATAAAGATCCCTAAAATGTGAAACAATAAAACTTTTTGTTTTTACTTTCATTTCCATTTCTGTAAAATGCAAGACGAAATGTAAGAAAATTTTCATTAGTAAATACAATTCAGGAGAAACGTCTTTCTATTTTGATGCCGACAAATGGCATAGTTAAAGGGTGGTAAGAAAGGGTGAACTGGGGTTAGAGTTCTGAAATTGAGCAATAAGAGCGACATTTCAAGGAGAACTGGAACAAGTACCTACGTGTGCTGTCTTAACAAACTGGTGAACTTTTTGCTTTCTTGTTTAGTATTTTCTCATGCTGTTGTTTTCTTTGATCACGTCATCTAGTTTATAGCGTTTGTCTCTTCATGTATTTTGTTGATGGAGTACGAAAAAAAGTTTTGTTTGTTGTTTTATAAAGAATTTATATTTATACCTGGATTCAAATGATTTGATTTGATCATTCAAATCAATATAAAGAGCATGTTGTGCATGACAAAGTAAATAAGTAAAATGACAGTACTTACAGGTTGTTAAAAAACTCGTGCATTAAAAAAATCGCTACGATATGGTGCTGTGGAATCTCATAAAGCAAAACAAAAATATTATAAATCTTCATTTGTTTCCGAGATATGGCGATAACTTGATGATGTTACTATTCTATGCTTGCTTCATGCAGTTATACATATTTGTCTTTTTATTTTATTTTTTTATTTGTCTATTTATATTTATACATACAGGGTGTCCCAGCTTATTCGAAGCGGTCTCTGTAGGCCAAACGATGGACTTTTTCAAAAAACTTTCTGAAAATTCAAGTACAGAATCACAATGGTCATACTTTAAAATTATTTTGGCGTATACAGAGTGTCCCATATGACAGTGGCATATCAAAGTTATGTTTTTTTTAATGGAATGCTCCTATGTTATTGCATTTTTAGATTGTCTGAGGACAGAAAATAAGATTGGCTTTTACAGTTGGTGCTTAAATTCAGAAGTTTTTGAGTTATAAACAAGTGAAAATTGTCATTTTTGAAGTTCAAGGCCCTGTACAACGAAAACGGCTAAAGATAGAGAAAAACGGCTTACATGTCCCTATTTTACTTTTTCATGTACTATCCTATCATGTAGATAAAATGTTTATACAGGGTGATAAAAAATTTGAAAAATTCTGAGATTTCTCCACGTGTCGTCAAATAAAAAAATCAAAGAAAGTACAAATGTTTCTATACCATAGGATAGTACATGAAAAGTTAAAATAGGGACATGTAAGTCGTTTTTCTCTATCTTCAGCCGTTTTCGTTGTACAGGGCCTTGAACTTGAAAAATTACGATTTTCTCTTGTTTATAACTCAAAAACTTCTGAATTTAAACACCAACTTTAAAAGCCAATCTTATTTTCTGTTCTCAGACAATCTAAAAATGCAATAACATAGGAGCATTCCATTTAAAAAAACATAACTTTGATATGCCACTGTCATATGGGACACTCTGTATACCTCCAAAATAATTTTAAATTATGACCATTGTGATTCCGTACTTGAATTTTCAAAAAGTTTTTTGAAAAAGTCCATCGTTTGGCCTACAGAGACCGCTTCGAATAAGCTGGGACACCCTGTATATGTCTATTTTACCAGCTCATTAAGTTTCATACTATTTTCGTACCAATCTTATTTTTAGGCGAAGCAAAAAACTCATATAACAACAACTGTTCACTCTTGCGTATATTATCTTTTTAGGTCGTCATACCTTCCTTGGCAGTCGGTCAAATAAATAATACAAAAAATCGCATTTTAATGCTCAAAGCAGATGTTTCATTATTGTTATAACGGTGCGTTTATCTATGAAGATGCAACTACTTATTTTTAAAATTTACTACCACAAGCACTATAGAACTAGCGGTTACCCAACTGCTCACACTCAGATTTGGATTTACATTACTGCAGCAGATAAGGACTTATATTTATAACATATAATACAAGACTTTTATCAGAGAAAGTCAATATTTTGCAACTTTTTGTCCTCGGCATTGTATAACCTAGCAGTTAATAGTTATACAACTATCTACCGACAAAATAGACCTCGACACAACCCATTTCGACAATAATACTATTATATTATTGCTCTGTTTAATTTGAAATTCGGCACTGATTACATTTTTCCTGTCGATTTGATTCGACGGCGTAACGAATTATTTATTTCTGATCATGTTCTTGGAACATTTATACTTTTTTTGGCGCCCAGGTTACTGTAATTAGGTATGTAGTTATTACATGGATGAGCTATTAATTAGTTTCTGATTTATTAACGCAATTTTTATTACATTGCCCAACTGTTCAATTAACTATTGTTGAACGCATATTGCACGTTCTACAATAATAAAGGTGCTGCAGGAAGACAATAATTACCTATTAACCAACTCAAGTTAATTGGTCTAGTTGTTACTTCATTCATTAATTCACCGTTACTGTAGAATCGGTCCATATGCATATTTGCACACCATTCTGACTGCTGATTGCATAATAGCGGCATGCGCCTATGGCTGGCTACAAGCTACAAGCAAGTGTGATTATTTTTTCCGCGATAAAAGCTCGAGGCAAGCTCAAGGCTCAATTACTATGCTCAGTGTGATGTAACGTGTAATAGGTACGAGTAGCCAAGCCTCGTGTTAGCATTCAACAGAGATGGATATATTTACTAATCTCAGGTATAAAGAAAAACTAACGAATTTAACGGGAACGTGGATTACAAAGAAGCAAGAAGAAGCTTTATTAAAAGCAAAAGTATGAATGGAAAAAGCTCGGGAAAAAGTATCTGAATTGTGAATTTCAATTTATAGGCAATTTATAAGGGCTGCTTCCTCAAAACCTCGCTCACAATTTGGGTAATGATTGTACCTACAATTATTGCTAATATTTTCAGTAAAAGAAACCCGATTTCTTAAGGTCATTGCTATTGAGGGTTCGTGACAATAATAGGTGCCGTACAATACCCTACGACCTGGATGTTTTCCATATCATTTTCTCATCAGCGTTAAATTTATCTTTCATCCTGTGAAACAGTCAACTCTAAATATTTACAAATACGCCATCGTGTTGGTTCATTGGCAGCTTGCCAAATAATACGAAAATACATCACTTTTTTCTTATATTAGCGACATTTCAGGACTTCGAAACCTGAAATTTCCTATGTGAATGATCCGGGATCATCTGCACTCAAGGGCAATAAAAAAATGTATTATCTTCTGTGTAAAATATGTCTTAGTGGCTTATGGAATCCTGAGTTATTTTAAATTTTGAACCAGTTTCCAATATCTACAGACTGGAAACTTGTAAGTGGGTCATAGGAATTTAACATGCGAATTCAGTTTTGGGCAAATAATGTTTCCAGGTTTAGATTTGGAGAAAAATGATGCGGAAATATTTTAGTTACAATGACGATTTTTATTTAACGAGCCTATTTTCAGTTAAACCGCTTCACTAATAATGATTTAGAAATAGCCAAAATAAAATTCGAATTAAATTTCAAATTTGCACTCATTTGCTGGTAAAAATACAATTTTTTTTTAGAAAACTCAAATGGCTCATTTGTTTTGAAAGACTTGACCGATTTCGCACTCGCTACAGAGATTACGACTAAACAATTTCAGCTCCTTATTAGACTGAAAACCGCGACCTGAAAGGAATGGATTTTTGCTAATGTAATTTTGATGTAATTGAAATGTATTTTCTGTATAAATCACGTAACCTTCGGAATTTTTTCAAATAAAAAAGTCCTCCATAAGTTGAACAGAAATTATTCAAAATTTCGTGTAAATAACTCAACAGATGAACCTACAGGAGCATTTTGAGAACCGAAAACTTGAAATTTGCTCGAAGTAAACATAATAATAAATATTTTCGCCTGTTTGGAAATTGGCTTCCTGAAATTTTTCATGGTCATACACTTAGTATTAGTATAGTCATGCACCTACTGTAAAAATATACCTACACCCCACTGGCTAGTAATAAAAAAATCATTTTTTGGCACGAACTTGTAACTCGAAAAAAGGTCTTCCCATTATGTTAATTTAGTTTGAAAGTTTCTTTTCCATCTGACATAGAGGGGTTCAAAAAATACCATTATGGGTAGGTATCTTACTCCCACAAAAATTTCAGCTCCTGGGATTTTGACAGATTTTCGTAAAATAGTGGTGTCCTAATCAATAAAATGCAGAGAATTGTGCTGAACCTTGAGGTAGATCAATATAAAGTTCCTTCACTAAACCGTGCGAAATAGTCCATATGCATTGGACGTATGTGATTAATAAAAGATTTATATTCGATAACAGAGATAATAAGAATAAGCATTGCTTAATTGAATAACAGTTTCTTTATAGCTAATCATTAGTAGTGAATACGACGTGACTATTAAGGTCGCGGATAGCCTGTAGCTGAAGATGAACATTCACTTATGTGATGTAAGTACAAAACCTGGAATTGTAATGTAACGTCTCCGTCTAGGTATATTACGTAATGAAATAAGTGCTCGAAGAAGTGATATTTTACAATCGATTCTCGTCTTGAATGATGGAAGTTATCCGAGATATTGTATCTAAAGCTGAAATATAATTATTAGAAATAATATATAAGATTTTTTCCCATTTCAACAAAATACTGAGAGATGCTTGTATAGTTCTATCTCGAGCTCTGTAGATCGGATAACCGCTTAGATAATTTTTTTAAGTAGATGGAAATTTCATCCAAGCTCTTAAGGCTATGATGGATGCTCTCCTGTATACTCCTATTATCATATTAAAGGAGCCTTGAGTAGATAATTGAAGCTAGGTTGTCCTTCCTTTACATTTACTAGAAACAAAGTGAACAAAGGAAATTGAGATACAAACTTGAGATATAATTATGTAGGTAGGTACAATATGAAGTTTCTAATTATTTGTGTTTGTACAATACTTGTAAAAAAAATTAAAAAGATTCTTTTATATTTTCTTTTTATCCTTATTTTATCATTTTTCCACATCACGATCCGACAGTTAGTTGACTGATGTATACAGAGTGGTTTTTTTAAATCGCTCTCACCATTGGGATCTCGTTATACAGAGTCGGGTAAATTAGAGAAAAAGTTCTTATGTAATATGTATACCTACTGAAAACATTATATCTAAAATAAAAAAATCTCGAATTTAAATTTTATCATAATATTTCCGCAACGACTGAAGTTAGCCGAAATTTTGTTCAAGATTCTTAATGAGTATATGAAATTGTGCAACTTTTCTGTAAATTAACCGACCATGTATCTCTGCTACTAGTTCTCGAAAGCCCAATGGTGCGAGAGAAGGAAAAACCTCTATATATTAGGTATAAGATAAGTCTAACCGAGCAAATGTAAGATTAATTTATTTTTATATTACCTATCTGTTATAAGCGGATAAGAAATAATTTCTCACCCTAATTCAATCAACTAATATAAACTGTCACTCTTATAATAAGGCTCGTGTTCATTTTCCTCGCAACAGATGCGTAAAGCATCGCTGATACGGCTTGAAAATCCATTTGCCACCTTCATCGGCAGATCCTTTGTAGGTCCCGTTATTTATTCTGGTAAGCTAACCGGCTAATATAATTATTTTCCTGGCTGCTTTTCCTGCTCCTCGGGATGTTTCCTAAAAATAAGTAATCGTGTAAAATATTCAGTGACTCAATTTTACGTTAAAACGTAAAATGGGTTGCTCGAGGGGCTTGCCTAGTCAATTTTAGGATCAACCTCGAAGCAACATTTTTTCTTAGCTGGATGATACTAGTTATGAGCGAGGTTATGAGGTAACTTGTAGACAATTGAATAGAGTAAATTGTTGGCCTTTAGTAAAAAGAGCTTCAGTAGGTAATATGATTCTTCATCAAATGAGCAATCGAGCTTTGATAAAGGGGTTGCAGACTATACAGTCTTGTATTCGGGTGCCGGGTGCTTTTTTTTGATGGAACTATTCCGGTGAACAACGTTCTTCGTTAGCTTTATGAAGAACATTTTCATTTATCACCTTTAAAACTACATACCTTAAAGTATAAAGCTCGTTCTTTGGGCCTAAAGAATCCAGAACTTAATCAACAGTCTTTACACAGCTTGAAGAAACGAATACCTATAATAGTGTACAGTGCCTTCTATGGGAATCGTTGGTTACTGCTTTTTTGGAAAGTCATAATGAAATAGTTCAATAGTTGCAAAAATTGTATGATAAACAATTTTTTAACATAGAGAGTGAACTTACTGTTGCAGGAAATCACTCAGAATACTGGTCCAAAAAGTCTGGGAACGGTCAAACATCTCGAGAAATGCACTTTGAATCCAAAAACCCCAACCCTTGGGAATGGGGGTGTTTGGAACCCCCACCCCTTGGGAAATCTTGAATGGGTACCCCAATTTTTGTTGCCGATTTTGTTACAATCTAATTCAACAGAGAAAATTACATCTAGTTCTGTTTTTTTCAAATTCATGACAGATATCGCTGGATTCGCAAGAATATTTTTGTTAGTAGTTTAAAGAACAAATTATTTATTTAAAAAAAGATGTCGCTTTATTTATAAACACGGGGATTTCAATTTCTTTCCTCCTCAGTCCTCACCAAGATCGCGAAACCTTTTTATTTATTTATTTATTTAGCGTAACTTGTAGACTTCACACACAAAATAAAACAACTCAAATAGAATAATGATGAATATAGAAAATATGAATATAAACTCAAATCCAAATTTGCTCCATAAAACAGCGATAAGTAAAAATAAACGGCTTCGCGGCGCAACGTCCTTAGGTATTATAGTCCTTCCAGTCGAGCATCCACCAACGAATCGACTCAGAACAAAATCTGACAGGGTTACCTCTGAATTATTGTAAAAAGGACTTGTGCCTTTAATAATCCGCGAGAAGACGATTAAAAGTTTTATGATAATAATGACGTTATCGATCATTCAATTATCTACAAAACAGCTTAACTTGCCTTTTTATTAATACTGCCTTATTGTAAGCCTGTGACTGTGAACTTGTTTTAAAGTGGGTAATTTCAATTCAACGAGGTAATATAACAATAATAAATAATACATTATGTTCATTATCATGGTGTCTAGTGTCTAGTAATAATAATTATCATTCATAAATATTAATGATAAAAATATCACAATGTGTGTCTTGTGATAAGTTATCGCATTCGATTTTATTCGTTCAATGCATCATTAGTTAAACAATAGGCTCTGTTATCGAAAGAAGTGTAGCTTAGTAAGTTAAC
Organism: Malachius bipustulatus; assembly: GCA_910589415.1. NCBI lineage: Eukaryota > Metazoa > Arthropoda > Insecta > Coleoptera > Melyridae > Malachius > Malachius bipustulatus. Next base: position 82,235,016 of record OU342630.1, on the reverse strand, counting down.
TAATGGATTATTTTTAATGAGCTGACATTTACATTTTTATTTATTAAAATAAATTATTATTTATTAAGATTAAGTGGTAGCTTTATTCTTGAGCAATGAACGATATGATAGGCCCCGAACAAGCCACTGAACGGCCTCAGCCCTCAGATGAATCCTTGGATTGGTAATATCACTCTATAAGAAGGTTTCTGAAATGATAATGAATGATACATAAAATTATTTAAATTTGATAAGCTAATAAATAATGGCATTGCTTTTAACAAAATTGAACATGCTGGTTCAAAAAATCTGCATGTTGCACGCTTCCAGCAGAAGTGACGATCCAACAAAATTTACAGACGGTTAGGTAAAGCTACTGTTCAAGGCATAGGAGACATTTTTGTCCTTTTGATATATTTTATTTTCAATTCTAGGCAATAATATCAAAAAAATTGCTGCTGGCTGCCAAAATATCTTGAATTGAAATGAAAAACAAGAACGAAAATAAATTATTGCCAGCTCCTTTTACCAATATCCTTTTATCCTTTTACATAACTAAAATCTCGACGCTCGAGAGGGGCTGTTCTTTTATTTATCACGATTTAGGTCTTTTTTAGTAAAAGTAAACAATCGAACCCACATCCAACCGAATCAAACTTTCAGAAGTCTCGGGAAAGTTTTTAGAAGCTCGTAATCGCGATGGTGCTGACGGGGCGGATCAATATAGTTTATTACAAGTGAGGAAATTCGCTGCAGTTACGAAGTTATTTTATTCAGACAGTTTCGCCGAGTATCGTGTTATAATAACATAACACGCGGAAATGCTAATAACTTGCAAATTTATAGCTGAAATATCGCTGCATCTCTTAGAATTATTGTGAATCGATGAATTTATAATCAAATTCACAAAGCATAAGATTTTGCATTAATAGACATCCTACAATACCTTTCTAAGAATACCTTTTGATATTAAATCTAGCTGTATCTTGGTAAACCAGTGCTTCTCAATAAAACTATAGACTAACATAACGATGCAATATATTGGTCAGCTTAGAAAGAATCCATAAATTCAAATTGTGGGTAAAATTTTCGGAAATTAAAAAAGATTCTAATCAACCTACGCACCCTTCTAAGTACCTGGTTCAAATTGCTCATGAAATTGAATTAATTTTACTTCAAAGCCATTTCGATACACTTTATTCTCAGTAAGGACTATTTCTTTCTCAGTGCAAATATCTTTTACGCAGGCTTCAACCAAGCAATATTATTTAAAAATTCAGTTCTAAATCGCAAGGCAGATATTTTTTGTAGGAACAAGGAAGTAAAATGTAAATTCCTTAAGGCAGCTAATACTTGATAGTCCTAAAGTAAAGAGTAAAGTATTTCAATTTACAAGAATATTATTAAAGCTCTTTCTTACCTCCGCTTTTCAAGTTTATATAAAGGCATTTAAAATAATTAGATAAAATTTTAAATAATCAATCACTTGATCAATTTCCATTCCTTCATTTCAATTGATTATGTTCAATGATTTCAATGATTATTTTGTTTCTTTTCCCAAACAGCTTACTGAGGCTTTGTCTGTAGATTGTGATTCGTCTTCTGATGTTTCTGTTGGCCTCAATGGTTGCTTTTCCTTCAGAAGTGTATCTCCTGAAGAAGTAGAGAGTGTAATACGCTCACTTAAGACAAGCAAGTCTACTGATATTTATGGGTTTTCATCTTATCTGATCAAAAGCAGTGTTAATTCTCTTACTGCTCCTTTGACTGAGCTTGTGAATGCTTGCATTGAGAATGGCATTTTCCCAGACTGCTGTAAGGTATCTAAAGTCATACCTTTGTACAAGAAAGGAAGTAGAGATATGATTTCTAACTATAGACCAATTTTCTTAATACCTGTTATATTGGAAAAATAATTGAAAAACTACTGAGTAAACAATTAACTGATTATTTTGAACCTAATTTGTTTAGTTCTAGCCAGTATGGCTTCCGTAAACACCGCGGTACTGATGATGCTCTGGTTGATTTTGTAGATTACATTATAGGTTGTTTTGAATCCGGTTTGTTTTCCTTTTCCTTATTTTGCGATGTTTCAAGAGCGTTTGACTGTGTTCCCCATGGTAGGCTTTTGGATAAGCTTGGGAGATATGATGGATGTGATGAAAATAGCGTGAGTTTGTTCCGATCTTATTTGAAGGATCGTTGCCAGCGCGTGTTCTTGGGCGGAAAGTGGTCGGATGAGAGGTCTTGCAATATTGGTGTTCCCCAGGGATCGGTCTTGGGACCGTTATTGTTCCTTATATATGTATATAAATGACTTGCCTTCTCAACTCACCGACTTCCATACACTAATGTTTGCTGATGATACAAATATCTCTGTTACACAGGATACTTTCTCTGGTTCTTCTGATCTCTGTGATAGGGCCGGTGCAGGGGCAAGAGAGTGGTTTGGTAGGAATGGATTGGTAATGAACAGTGATAAGACTGTTAAAGTTATTTTTACCCTTCGCAATCGGCTTGAGGGTGAGTATAAGACTAGTGCTAAGTTTCTTGGTATTCATATGGATGGAAGTCTGAGATGGCATCTTCATGTAAAAAACTTGTCATCGAGACTTTCAAGAACGCTTTACCTGTTTCGGAGCTTGTCGGTGTGTCTCAGTGTGGCTGCCTTGAGGTGTGCATACTTTTCTCTTTTCGAGTCTGTTTTGAGCTATGGAGTACTGGTGTGGGGAAGTTGCGCAGGGAGCTGCACCATTTTCGGTCTTCAAATGAAGGTGATCAGGCTTATCGCTTGTTTAAAGCCTAGGGAGGAATGTAGATCGGTTTTCGTGGATCTTCGTATTCTGACACTTCCATCTCTGTATATCTTTCGTGCATTGGTCTTTGCTTATAAAAATAAGTCAGGACTTGTTAGAAACCTGGATGTTCATAGTTATCAGACTAGGCGTAGATTTATGTTCCGGCATGATTTCTGTCGTCTCTCTGCATCGCACAGGAGTCCACGCTACGTTGCCTTAAAGTTTTTTAATAAGTTACCAGATTTTATTCAAAACTATAGTCTTAATGCTTTTAAAACTTCTATTAAGGAGTTTCTTGTGCGTAAGGCTTTTTACTCTATTCAGGAGTTTCTGGAAAGTAACATTGATCAGGACAGCTTTGCTTCTAACGGCACAGTGTTGGAGATTGATGATTTGTAGTGGTTATGTATATTGATTATATCTGTGATATTTTTTTGTGATTGTACCTACCGACGAGTGTAAAAAAACTTTGTTTTTATTAGCACAATAAAGTAAACTAAACTAAACTAAACTAATTAAAACAACATGAATCTTGGAGGTATGATACTGGAGGTAGGCTCTTCTAGTTGGAGGGTTTTAAAGATTTTTGTTGCGCCCTTTTTACAAAAGTTATTTAAAAAATAGAACTTTCCTTAGGTACAGTTCGCTGGTGCTATTGCGTAAGTTTAGGTATTGGTTTAAAGAGCCTCTTTCACGATAACACGCAGTGTCTGATGTAGAAATCGCAAAACGTCGGAAGTTCAATATTAATTTATTATTTATTGTTTACAAACGGAAAACACTTTCATAATAATTAATAATCGAGACGTTGTAGATATTATTAGATATTTTCGATCACGCCGAAAAGTGATAATAGCGTCGTTAGTTCGTTTTTTAACGTAGTTCAGTAGAAACGATGGAGCGATTGGTTAACTTTTGAATCTAAAACTCAGTTTCGCAAAAAAAAACTAGAAGCTCTAACTTCTTTAAAAAGATAAAGACACAGGACACAGGTAAAGGTAATAAGATAAATTTAGGTAAGGTAGCTAGATAATAATAACAGGTGGACTCCATCTTTCTTTTTCTTTCGCTCGCGACCGTCTACCGCCTCCGGCCCCTCGTGCCCGTGCCTTTCTGAATCTCCGTCATCGGGATCGGAACTCTTACTCCCCGTCGTGACCTCAGTCCTGCCAATCCGAAAATTCCTGTATCGAAATCGCTTAATATTAAGGACTTCTATCCTTTTTAATTTATATGGTAATTCCACTTATGTCATATTGGACCTATCCTATGCTAATTTTTACATGCACGTTCCTTTGCGTGCGCTTGTTCCAACGTCTCACTTTTCTGACTTCCAACATCATACTTCCACCTTAGAAGTTGTATCCTCGTTCTCATAAACTGTCAGTGAATTTATACGCGATATTTTTAAGGAAAAGGTCGTTATGAATTTTAACGTGAGAAAACAATTTCTTTTTTACCTTTTAATTAATGTAAGGTATACGTAAGGAAACTTAACGCAATAAACGCGCTACAATTTCTCTCACTTAAAATGATTCCGGTATCCTTACTTTGGACAAAAATATTGTAGGTAATTATAGTTTGTGTTATAATTTGCTTATGATAGGTATTTTGCACGAAAAAAAATTACAGCTGAGAGTCTCAGTAATTTTGGAGTTTGCAGGAAATTGATAATTAATTTCATTCTTTATTTTTTATTTTAGTTTTTATTCCCCGGCGCTTTGAGGGAAAACGTCAAGTCTTTACAAAGCATAATATTTTGGTATTATTTTTTTTCCATATATTATGATGATACCACGGTGTAAGATAGTATCTTACACCATGGATGATACTCATATACTTACCTACGTCTCATTGAACGCAGTACATATTTGTTTACACAGTTCGCAAAGCAAAAGTGATAAAATTATTGACGTTGAGTTCATTTACCTGTAGCGTGTTGCTTTTGGTAATTTTTTGTTGCTAAAAGTGAAAAAAAAAACTTAGAAGCGGAATGACAGCAATTACCACATTGTTTTTAGTAAATTTAGATGAAGCAACATCGACAATATCGACATGTTATAATAAACCTAACGTAGGTACATAGTTATTTATTTATTTATTTATTTATTTATTTATTTAATACTCCCATCAACAAGCCAATAGCTTATATCGGATGGGGAAAAGTACACAAATTAATATAAACTTACAACAATATGAAATAAAAAACGTAATTAAGAGTTTACATGCAATATTTAAAAAAAAAAACAGAAAGACTACTTGTGACTACTCAAACACCAGCTGGTGAGGCAGGCTATATCAGGTCAATGTGTTAAGTTAAAAAAAGAAACAACAAAAAAAAATAATAATAATAAATGAAAGTAAAGGCAAACTAAGGACTAGAAGAACTAGACGCCGCCAGTAAAAATCGTCTAAGTTGAAGTTCGCTACACGAAAACAGATCAAGGTTCCCATCAACCCTATTAGCAAGGTCACACATGCGATTTAAAGGAGAAAACAAAAGAGTATTTGTCCTTGCGGTTTTAACTCGCAGAAGATGTTGTTGCCTCAGTGTAACTTGGGGAACATGGAAAGAAATCTGGGAAAGGATATCAGGAGAGTCAATGCGTCCATTCAACAAACCCCAAAGGAAACGCACAGAGGTGTACGTACGTCTCGCTTCAAGACTGTTGAAGTCAAACTCAGCAAGAAGATCAGAGTGCGGGAAGCCTACAGGAGGATAAGTACCTGTGAATTTAAAATGAAGAAACTTCAGGAAACGTCGGTGTACTCTCTCCAGGTCACTAACTTGACATCTATATACAGGCGACCAGATAATCGAACCGTATTCGAGCTTGGGTAGAATGAAGGCATGAAATAAAGTTACGAGGGTAGTGACATTTCTAAAATCCCAAGTATTACGAATAATGTAACCTAGTGCCCTAAACGCAGAGGAGCAAGTATTTTCAATATGTCTATTGAAAGAGAGTTTGGGAGTAAATATTATACCAAGGTCTTTGAATTCAGAGATCCTCTGGAGAGAGTGGTCCCCAATTGAGTATGACGCTTGGAGCATATTACACTTAAGGCTGTAGGACATAACATAGCACTTAGAAGTGTTTAATGGTAATTGGTTACTACTGCACCATGTGTTGAGACGGTCAAGGGAGCGTTGGAGCCGCTGGCAATCTTCAAGCGACTTCACTTCACAGTAAATTTTTAAATCGTCTGCATAGAGAAGATGATTGACCTCAAGACCATCGACGATGTCATTAATAAATAAATTGAAGAATAGCGGACCTAATTTAGAGCCCTGAAAGACACCCGACTTGACTGGATAATCGGTAGAGTTAGTGCCGTAATACGAAACATATTGAGATCGGTCGGATAAATAATTTGTGAAAAAGTAATTTGTGAAAGTTATACTAGTTACAGGTATTTTCACAAGCTAACAGGACATACCTATTTTGTTTAGTATTTGTGATGGAGTTTTGCAAAGTTAATTGAAATAAAGAAGTAGAGTTCTCTACTTTACAACTGCGTACAGAACTTTTTTTTTCTAAATGTATTTGTATTTCTATACAAATATATACAAATTGTATATATATATATATACAAATATACGTAATTAAAAGATAACTGGTCAAAAATCATAAGAAAAAATAAAAATGTATAATATTGATTGAAGTATTGACAGTATTAATTTTTTCTTCCAGATGAACACCTAGGTCCGTGCGGAGCGAATAGAACCGAAAGAACATCGTTAAGAACATCAGGTATTTATTTTTTTACATTTTAATATGACAGTTAATAAAATTTTACCCACTTGATGATGGGTTCACTATAAATTTTTGAAGTTGATTAAAACAGACCACACCCCCATTTGCCTTACGTGCTGAAGTCGGCGTCTGAAGTTGAATTTTTGTTTTTGAAGAGTTATTTTTTATTACTTAGGTTCTACCTATCTCCAAAAATAGTTTCGATATTTTTTTCAATTTTAGTATGTAAATTAATAGGAAGTAAAAACTAGAAAAATGTTTCCATTGCTCCACCAGTGGCGTCCCTGCAAACATGTCCTCTCCTCTGACATTTTTTACTAAAAAGGTACGCCACTGACTTTTATCATGCGGTTATTTTTCTGATTAGTCTGATCAATTATTCCACATGACGTTTTTCTCGTAGTAACAGTATTGGCGAATGAATAATTTTTGAAAACAAAAAATATCAGAGTGAAGCAATAAAATAACTTTACTAATTAAAATATGGGGTTTTATGTCCCATTAACACATACCAAAATTACAAATAATATCTAAACCACTTCCGTAGAAAATAAAAAAATTATTGAAAAAAATTCAACACCCTGTGCCCGTAGCAAAAAAATTGCGGGAATATGTTCATATTAAATTTTCATCATTAAATGAGTTGATGAATTACATCCTCAAGCATGTTATTAAGAAACACCTAAACACCTTGTATAGTTCACTGTGAGGTGCTTTTCCTTAGTTTTGGATTCTTTCTTATTGTACCTATACAATGCCAGACAAAAAAGTTTGTTATCAAATACAGTGCCCTATCACACTAACAAAAACATTTATAATTATTGTCCCAGCACATGCTAAATTGCCAACGAAAAAATAGCGCGTTGCGATGAAAAGGGACAATATAAGAAAATTGTGCTTTCTTTGACAACTATTACAATTCTGCTGTTAAGGTAATACGTACATGTACGTTGATTAACTAATTACTTATGTGACTACCGAATTAAAAGGAAATAAAACTTTTTATAAAAATTGGAAAAATAAAATTATCGAAATATAGTATATTGTGAAACAAGTGCGGAAAAGAGAAAATTTCACACGAGTGTGAAATTTCTTTTCCGCACGTGCTTCACACAGTACTTTTCCTACGACCACAATTTAACAGATTAATTATTTAACAAATTTAACACATAAATTATTTTTTCTGATAATGCTCTGCTTTTATGACCTTTTCTCCAATTTATGAAATGTTTATAAGCAGATTCGTATTTTTCTCTCGAAACTACAGGTAGCAAATTCAAAGAACACAAACCTGCTTGTTTTCTGACTTCAGGTGGTGTATTTTCTGTTTCACATTCAGAGAAATTACAATCCATTATAATGATAGGTACCTAACTAAAGTTTACTTTTTTCAGACTACCTACCTAGGTAGGTACATATTATTTTCAATTCTACCAATGACTTTTTATTATTACTATTATATACTGTAAAATCATTGAATTCTACCGACAATATTATTATTATTTATTATTAGACTCCGTATAAACTAAAAATAAGTGACGTGAGCGGAGAGACGTGGTAGATAATAACAATGATTTAAGAGAGGTTATATATCATTGATATGCAACTTCTACACAATAACGCAAGCGCTGCGCGTCGTAGATTGAAGTTAGTAGAGGTGTGCGAGTTATTTTCACGATCACGTTCGTGAATTTGATTTGGCTGTTATTAGCGATCAACTCGTAAATTTTAATAATTACTGCCACAAGAGAATAATGAGTCTATTTTATAGTCTTGTCGGGTTCTATGTTATCCCATTTGTGTTTATTTTATTACCTTGAAGCTTTAAATGAATAGTTTTTCGATTAACAATAAGTAACAGTTGAGTTCTCAGTTACCGCCCATCACTATTGTTTACATTAAAACTGTACGGAAACGATTTTTAGCTATGCGTTATGTCACTTTGTCGCACAGTTTTGGATACGTGAGAAATCTGCTAGTTTGCGCACAAAACACGATGCGCAAAGTAGTGTTTTGTATAGTGGTCGTAGGAAAAATAATTGGTGTAAGTAATTGAAATTATTAAATACGTGTTAGAAAACAATTAAAATTTATTTACGTAATTATTTAAAAAAAATGAAATTAACTTCAATTTTTATTTTTTACAATCTCATTAAAAATTTACGAATTGAGCGATTTCAGAGAAGCGAAAAGCAAAAAATTTTCCTCAAAACATAAAATTCTGCCGCTTCTCCGAAATTTTATTGCTTTTTTCCTAATGTCAGTTACTGCACATAATTTTCGTACCGAGGTATAATAGGTATGATATTGAAAACGTCTAATGGATAGTAATTAACAGTTGAGAGAACGTAGCGTTAGGGAGTTTATTGTTATTACACATTTTATTACTAATTACTTTTAAAATAAAACAGATCTATTTACAACACGCTCGATAACATGTTAGACGATAAAGAAAACCGATTATGGAATAGTAACAAAATGCACCTTGCACTTAAACTAGAATGTAAATTTAAAGCATTCGGGTAATAAAAATATTGGAATATTTAATATGTAATTGAAAACCTCGTTAAAATCTATTCCCAAAGTTGATACTTTGATATTTGATATTGTGCGAAGAAAGAGTAAATACTCGTTGAAATTACATTTTTGAATATATTGATAAGTCGTGACTAGAAAAAAAGCTGTAATAAGCTGTAATAACATCCCAGCCCAGCATAGACTTTTGTAGTACATAAATCAAAGTGTAGTATCTGTTCTTATCAGCTTAATATCTGATATGTCCCACATGTATCAAGAACCTAACACCTAAAACCAAGAAGACAAACATTCAACAATTTAGAAGCAGGTTTAATAAAAATAATTAAATCATTGACTGTACATACAGTTATTGCTGCCATCCCAAAAATATGGACGGCAAGATTTTATTGTGTAATTTGAACTTTAAATTATAGGCGCCGTCAAGAATAGATGTCACATTTATATTTATTTATTTCGACTACTGAACAAAGTCTGACTTACTGTGATAAAATTCACCAGAAATTCCCATGCCGATGAAGATGAATCGTGGTTCCAAAGATCGAGATATGTCAATCTGCAACTTTCCCCCTACATCCTGAGAAAGTTGGTTTGGTGTTTGGGCAGCAATTATAGTGCTAAGGGACTAATTAGGCCAATCTTTTTTGAAGGGAACATAAGTTTTGTGTGGCAAAGGGAAGAAATTGTTCAGCTATTTTTGAACCAGATGCATGACGACAAATTGAATGAAGGATATTTTTGGCAGGACCCCATTCACTATCGAAACACTCGATTTACTGAATTTTTGACGATCGAGATTTACTACGATTTTGACAATCGACTTATCAGTCGTAATGCAGCCATAACATGGGTAACCAAATTCTGCGACCTCACACCATGTGACTTCTTTTTATGGCCTTATTGAAGTAAACAATACACCCGAACTGTTACAAAGTGGGGAGTCAGAAACCGTGTATTAAAATGTATCCAGGAGGGTGGAACTCGGGGCGGAGGTCACTTCACTCACCTCTTAAATTAATTAATTGATTTTTATTTTATGAATATGCCACGTTCTTGAATGTCTTGGTTTTGACAACTCTAATAATTAAAATATATAGAATAATTCTAGACCTATAACCTTAACCTAACAAAATCAAAAGTTGTCAGTTGTAAAAAGTGGATAAAAGTGGAGTTGAGAAACTTCTCCGCTGTCAGGGCTACTCCGAATTGAAACGTTTTCGAACTCCCTTTGTAATATTTTAATTTTAAAAGGCTTTTTTATGATATTGACGATTGTTAAAAATTATTGTTTCTGTATCAGCATTTGACATCATAAGTTTTCTTATAGTATATTTTGAGAGTCACTGATTAAAATTAAACATGGAAATATTTCCAAGTTTGCTTTCTTACTTAGAATTCTTAAACGGCCTGCTATAAAGCATTGAATTAGAATAAAGCTAAAGTCTTTACTGCTGGCATTAATATTTATGATGAAAATTTTATTCCACCTGTAGTAGATCTGCTAAAGTTCAAATTGTCATTCAAGAAATTCCCCGAAAGAGACTTCTAGAGCTGCCCAAATGGTTGAACACGAATTGTTGAATATATTTTCGTTCAATTTCGCAAGAAACTGAAATAATTCGCTGCTTTTATACCTTTTTTCAGTTCTGTCTCTGAAGATGCTTCATCTCGAGCTAGGTTTAAAGTAAATAAGTAAATTTAGTCGTAATAAGATAAAATGAAACGTAAGTTAATTAGGGAACTTGTGTGTCATAAAATTTAATTTAAAGTGTCAGATGATCCCTGTACTGCGAGCTGTACTGTAAAATGATGATTCAACTTTTACGTAATATTTATTATTATTACCCTTGCAGTAATAATAGGTTTTATACTACATATTTTTTATCGCTCTATTTATTTGTTTTGTAATAACAATTTTGATCCCATCATCTCATTTTGCGATTTCATGCTTAAAGTCACAAAATCCTTCGAAGAAGCATCGTTTAAAAGTACTAACTTCATATTTGAACTGTTTTCCAAGTTGCCCGTTTAAAAGAAAGTTGTTTCATGTCGAATTCGCTTGCAATTCTAGCTGGATTTCATGGCTCCCAGCCAAATCCTTCAAAAACTTAAGGAATAAACCCATGTCATGTGTTTACTGAACCCTGAATTTCCCAGCCCCAGCCATCGATAGGGAAAGGGACAATTCCTTTTTTCTCCTCCCGATTTGATCTGAGGATTTTCAATTCTTCCCATGCAAATAAGATATATTGCGATGCCGATCTTTTTAATTACCATGTTTTTAGGTAGGTAGGTAGATACGTCCTACCAAATAGAAACATGTAGACTTAAAGGAATAATCTCGCTTGTACTGTCGGGGTTAATCCACTGAACAAATTTTTCAGTTTTTTTCATATTTATTCAGGGTGTGTTTTTAATGGCCCATTTCCTCAGTGGTACGCTTTTCTTTAAAAATTTACTTTAAGTTTACAATTTTTTAATTCGGGCAATTAGGAATTATCAACCTTACACCATTTATAACTTATAAAAAAAACTATAAGAATACTTTTTAACCTTAACATGGTTATGTTAACAATGTTTACCATACCAAACTAACAAAGTAGGTGTAAAAAATAAAATAGTTTTTGTAATTTATTTGTAGGTACATCTAAGATCCATTACCTACCTGAACTTTTATCAAATTGCGTAAAGGGATTGCCATTCTCTTGACAATAGAGCTATTAATTGTACTTGCATTGTCATTACTAATTTTTCTATTCATTTGTAGTTATGGAACAAGGTCTTCTGAAAATCTTGTATTTAAGTTCTTAAATCAAGATATTTTGGCACACTGGTCACTTAAGCACAATACATGCATATTTTTTGGCGAGAATGCCAAATTTCGTGTATGGGAACCCATTTTGTTGTTACCATTGCAAGGGAAAGTCATCTGCTTACAAATTATTGTAAGACTAATCGGTGTTGCCTTGCACCAATTATCGTTGAAATAAACATTTATCAATACATATCATTAGCAATCGACATATGCAACAATAACAATAATTATATTATATTTATTTATTCCATTGTTATACTGGATGTTCCTAAATAGATACGAAATGAGAAAATTCTTTGACTTATGTTATGTCTAAAAGTTATATAAACATAAGTCCGCCATCGCTTCGTTACCGACTAACAAGGTTGAAATTAAAAATAAATTGTTTTGTCTTTATAGCTCCCATAGTTTTTGAGATATTTAATTTTGAGAATTAATATTTGAGATAGATAGCTCAAATTTGGAATACGCAGGTTACGTTATAGGGCTTACATCATTTGACATGACAAATGGTGGTAAGAATCCACAGAGAGATAATTTTACATGAATTTCTCCCATTTCGCATCCATTTCTCCCTCTGAAGTTTACTGCGATGCGCCGCTGGTATTTATTTCTTATTATTAGTGTATTTTTTAATAAAAAAATACACTATTGAGGACGACATCACTTTTCGAAAATCACCCAAACTCATCAAATGTCCACCGATCATGACCCCCAGATCACGAAAAAGTGGTTTTCCAAAATTCACCTGCCCACGATATATATATATATATATAGCGCTATAGTACCATCCTGAACCAAATGTATGCTTCCGTACGGTTAATCCTGAACCAGTCGAACAAACCTGAACCATATATGTGGTTCAGGATTGCAGACCCTTGTTAAACGGCTTAGAGTGACCTCTAGATAGCGTGGTATGAATATGAAAATGGTTCAGGATGGTATGAAACTCCAAACTTTAGTTCAGCCTATTTCCGCATTTTGTGATGATGGCGCTGCAATCGCGTCGTTCATATATACATGTATATGTTTGCGTATGGGGGACAATCCTGAACCATGCGAGAGTGCCAGGGCGACAGCTCGGCTCGAGTCTTCGCCACATGGCTCAGGATGGCCAAACCCGTTCCCTCTTATACTATTAATATTTATTTAATAGTCTAAGCTAAGCGTTCCCTGTATAAAACTCTTTTGTTCACGAATTGAATGGAATGGTGTCAGATTTCAGCGAGATGCCATGATACTTAAGATTATGGTTTCATTTGTTGTCCTGTTCATCTAATAAGATTGTTGTTCGTTTTTTAATCAAAATAATGTACTTATACCTACCTACCTATTGTTATCTCCTTAGGTATTAGCAAGACGATTTGAGGTATTTTTCGGAATTATTTCACTTTTTCTCACTTTTTAACCACATAAAAAAAATTGCAAAAATTTTAGCATAATATTGCAAAAATTTTAGCATAATAATATTATGCTAAAATTTTTGCAATTTTTTTTATATTATAATGACAACATAAAAACAAAATATGACGTGTGCTATATATTTTTTTTATCAAATTGAAACATTACCGAGATGAAATTTCTTGGTAAAACGTTAATGTTTTTGATTACAATTATTACAGTAGAACATTTCCACCAATGAATCAGTCTAATAATTCTTTTTATAATTTTAAACATTTTGAGAAACAGGAAACTTTCCGTTATACGGATAATAAAAATAAAACACGAAAAATGAAGACTTAGAAAGATTTATGATATTAGTCATTTCCAAATTTCGCAAAAAGTCACAAATTGTTTAGGACTTTGAATACAACTTTTTTAAAGCGATGATTTAAAAGGATACAAAACAACTTTTGTAAAGTAGTGTTGTTGTAAGGCTGAGCCTTTTTATTGTGTTTCGTTTCGTTGATCTTTTGCAGACATCAACTTGCGCTTATTTTTAAATGGCATGGTAAAATATTATTTGCGTTTTTTGAGATTTTTGCTACATACAGCCCAAAGGACCCCGCATAATCCTTATGGGAATTGGCTCCCGGTTAAATTTGATGTAACTATGATGATCGGTAGTATTCAATGAGTAGCTCAGATGTCTCCATGAGCGTAGCTTCCCAAAAAGTCTTGTTCTCGAGATAAAAGTCTAAAAATTAATTTTTTCTATGACTAGGGATGAAAAATTGCGTTTAATGAAATAAACTTGTAAACAGCCGTATTAAAGGTTTAAACGCGAGAAATCTTAGATACCTAGTTCATTTGTTAAGATTGAAAAGCTGCTTCTGTTCAGTGGTTACATTTGAGGTCTGATGAGTAATTTTCGAGAATAACGGGAAAGAGTTTTCATTTTATGTTATCATAGCCTTACCAATAGCCTTGGCTGTGACTTTCAAACTGGATTTTTTTGCGCTTTTGTTTGTTGTAGTTTTTATTGTTAAAATTACGACAATGATAAGACAAAATGAAAACTTTTCTGTTTTTCTCGAAAATGACTCAACATACCGAAAATGTAACTACTGAAATATAGACAGCTTTTTAATCGTAACAAATGATCTCTCTAATTTTCTCTCTACAACAAGTAGGACGGCTAACACTTTAAAATATATCCGTGACTGTCATGATAGGAAAAAATCCATCTTCAAGGGTGAATATCTCGAAAACAGAACTTTTTGGGGGGGCTAAGCCCATGGAGACTTCTGATCAACTCATTGAATACTACCGATCACCAAAGTTGCAACAAATTTAACCGGGAGCCAGTTCCCATAAGGATTCTGCGGAGTCCTTTTGTAAGAGCCTTTCTTTTCATCTATTTTACTTCTTTTTTACTTTTTTTTTACTTTTTACTTGGCTACAAAAATTACGATATTATCTCCTTTATGGTTCATAATTTAGAGACAATATTTGACTAACCAGAAGTTTTATTACATCAAAAAAGTTAAATATGCAGGGTGTCCCTTGAGTCCCTTGACTCGACAGCCATAGTCTTAATAAGGTCCTTTTTTTAAGATCCTCCAAATCCTTGAACTGTTTTGAAAATACCTTATACATGTTTGTCCAAAACTCGTTTGCTTTCAAAAGCGAAAATAGGTTTTGAAGGGGAACATAAAATACAACTTTTTTGCCAAACTGGTGTTCACATAGAAATTAATTTATGTGAATTTAAATTTTAATTTAAATTAAAAAAATTAATTTAGATATAGAACTCTTAATTGGAAATTACATATTAATACAATATCAAAAAGACTGTGCAAAGTTTGCTTCCAACTTCGATTTTTAAAGAATAAAGGATTAAAATTAGGAATTTTAAAAACAGTGTATTATTCAAATTTTTATTCTATTTTAAAATACGGAATAATACATTGGGGGAATTCTTTTGATTGGTTAATTATTTTCAAAATTCAAAAAAATTGCATAAGAATACTAGGCAATGTTAATCGCATGACATCTTGTAAAAAATTATTTAAAAATTTAAAAATTTTATCATTTCCAAGTCTATTTATATACGAATGTCTCTGTTTTGTACATAAAAATAAAAATTTGTTTACTTTTTTCAATTCTAATACCAGAAATTCTAATACAATTATTTTAAATAAACATAATACCACTCATTATGAATTATCTTCTGAATACATATGTGCCAAAATTTATAATCATTTACCAAATAATTACAAAAAATATAATTTAAAAAAATTTTCAAAAGAAATTAAAAATATTTTATTACAAAAATGCTACTATAGCTTAAATGAATATTTGAACAATTCTTTGGATTTATAATTTCATAACTTTATTTCATAATTTCATAATTTTATAACTTTATAACTAATTTTACAATTTATTATTTTCCACAAAAAATACAATAATATGTATTTATAATAAGGAAATAAATGTTATTATTATTATTATTATTATACATAAATGTTATAGATTATCTTTTAGGTCAAGGCATGGGCCTCGGGGTTTAGCGTGCAAACGGCTAAACCGTTGGACTCCCTCGGACTCAGTTCGATTCTCAGTCGCGCTCTGGTTGTCTGTGTCGTCTATTGTTAATTGGCAAACTTGTGTCTGGGTGGAATGAGCTTGTTCTCGAATCCCATAATTACTGGAGTGGAGCGACTTTGTTTTACCTACATAGTTAAGACCGAAGCTCCCTCCTTTAAAAAAAAATACTTTTTGACTATTAATATTATAAAATTTAGCAAAATTTTGGCAATTTTTTTTTCATATTTCCTATAAAATACAGCTAATATTTTTTTACGTAGGTACATCTTATCGTATAGCAATATTTTGTAATATTAAAATAAAATTTGGCTACTTATTATTTATTTATTTTTTTTATTTTTAGGAAATAATAAAAAATTACCAAATTTTTATAACTTTAATATGGTGGTAAAATTGCTATTTCTTATTTTTTTATTTTTAACTTTTTCAGCATTGAGGTAAATTATTTTTATCAGGCCTGCAAGTACTTAAAATAGAAACCAACAGACAATAATTAATATTGTACTATATTTATACTAATATTGTAATATCTATATAAATAAATACCTACTATAAATTATTCATAATCAGTGAGTTTGGCAAAAAAATGTTGCACAATTCAAAACCTATTTTGATTTTTCTTCGTAGGTTGTTTGGTTTTCGAGTAATTTAAGTTTTTCTATAGAGGCTGGGCGCTAACAATTAATTCGAAAGCTTGACAGAGAAAAAAGAGTTTTCTTTAATTTAATTGACTGCAATCCCAAATAATTCCTAATATCATTATACATAACTGGACAGTCGAAATTAAACTACTAATCCATTTATGATAATATGATATATATTTTATGATATACCTACGGATAACTCGAGGGACTCTACGGATAACCAGTTATTAGAAAAAAAATATTTTTTTACTAAAGCTTTTTTTTGAGGGGGGGGGGGAGGGACGGTCTGCACTCTCAGAACTGATTTTTGTGGACTTATGTTCTATAACCTCTTCACTAACAGTTACTGAAGGAAAATCTTAGATAATATTTTTTATGAAATTTTGGTACATTTTTTACTTTACCGACTGGGCTAATAATACTATAATAGAAAAGTAACTCGTCGGCTCATCCATCAGCTCTAACCGAACTGGGGTTGGGGTTGAAAAACCAATTAATACACTATTGAATCTTGTTTTTCTTATTCCTATTTTCCCGCGTTTATTGCTCATTGCCACAGAAGTGTCTGATAAATCAAATGAATATTCCATAACAATTTAAATAAAAAAAAACAATCCCTGCCGCAGTGGCGGCTATGAAGTGATATGAAGTAACTACCTACCTCTTTACCTATTTTTAATTATAAATAATGTATTTTTAAATCGGAAAAATGTTTTTTTAAATTATAATTTTTTCTTATTAGTAAAGGTATTAGGTAGGTATTTATTATTTATTATTCTTTTTAATTTGAAATTTTATTGCATTTATATATAGCATTTTATACGGTACCTAAATAAAGGTAATAAAGTATGGAGCGCCAGTCTATTTATGTATCGTAAATTATTACATATTGGGATCCAGGGTGTGATTTGATGTCGAATACTGGCGCACTGGCGGTAGGATTTTTCTGAAAGACACAAACATTGTAAACATTATAATAATAATAATTAAACTAGAGAAGTGTTGCAGCCACGGCGGACGAACCGGTCTAGCACTTCAGAATAACCCAGCACTTCTGTTTACAACATAATTCCATATTTTAAGGGTTCCACATTTGAAAGAGCATCATTCATTATTATATTGTAATAGTTCTCCAACGCAACCTCAAGTCCTTCTTCCCGCTCGTTCTTCCTAAATAACCAATTTTTTTTAAGACTGTATTTTTTACTTTTTGTTCATTTTATACTTACCTACCTACTGACTTTTGCGTTTATCTTCATGACAGTTTAAATTTTGTATTTTATTTAGTACGGATTTTGATTTCAATCAGGACAGGTCTAGGTG
Organism: Malachius bipustulatus; assembly: GCA_910589415.1. Lineage (NCBI taxonomy): Eukaryota > Metazoa > Arthropoda > Insecta > Coleoptera > Melyridae > Malachius > Malachius bipustulatus. Next base: position 82,217,174 of record OU342630.1, on the reverse strand, counting down.
TTATACATCAGGGTGATTTATAATCAAGAAAAAAATTACACAAGTACCTATTCAGTATCAGTATTCAGTATGACACTTGAAACAAAAAACTGGTATACCTACATTTTTTTATTTAATTAGCTTCCTTACAAAGTTATTTACAAAAACATTTTTTCTTCTTATGTAGTATTTTAATTGCATACAGAAAACCAAAAACTAATTTCTTTATCTCAAATGGCATTCTGAACACTTGTATAAATTTATTACATAACCTACCTAATTTTAATTATTATAAATCACTACATGTTTTTGCTTAAAAATATGCAATCCAGTTAGTGATATTGGTATAATACATCAGGGTTAGAACTATTTAAAGGGCCTCTACAGGGATATCATAAACCATTAAAGATACGAGTTCGGTTAAATTACAGAAAAGTTGCGCTATTTTTAGATGAGTATTTTACGAAAAACATTTTGAAATACTATCGCCAGTATTTTCGGAAATATCCTGAAAAAACTGAAAACTCTAGAAATCTAGTTTTTGGCATATCATAATTTCTTATATTCACCCATATTATTTATGTCGTTCGATATGAAAAAAATAATTGAAACCAAAAATTAATAAACTTCAGAAAAAAAAATTCCAAAATTTTTACTCTAATTTTTTTCAAAGAAAAACAGAAAATTTTTCGCAGAAATAGGTCAATATGAAGTCATACTGCTTGCCTTATAGTTTTTTTAATTTCTCTATGATATTCGGTCCAAAAAGTTGTCTTTGCTTTTAAAAGAAGAACAAAAAAAAATTTAAATTTATTTTTTGAAGTTTATTAGTTTTTGTTTTCCATTATTTTTTCATACCGAACGACATAAAAAACAAGGTAGGTAATTATTACATCCGCGTGTCCTAAGTTCCATCAATTTTTTCGGGACCGAGGAGCGAAATAGGGGTGCTGGGTGGGTAAGAATCTAAAATAATAGCCATTGCAAACTAATATTAAGGTCAGAACTAAGGCCTCTTTGACACTACGGTCGAATTGCAATTTTTTTCTTCACATTCAGGGCAAGGGAAATCTTCGAGATCAACAGTAGCACGATTATTATTTTTCATTTGCATTTATTTTGCATTTGCATTCCAAAAAGCGTGACATTTGATCACTATTATTATAGTCTGGATACGTTATGAGTGAGCTTGGGAACTTATGCCGGTACTGGAGCGTTCAGATGATGAATCTGCCGCGTCCTTGCATGTTTATACAGGATGTCCCACGACATGACTGCCATAGCTTAAGGGTAGGTGTAGTTTTTCAAGGCGATTCAGGATCTGGTTTTGAAATTTTCCTGAGGCCCTTCGTTTCGATTATACAGGGTGATTTGTGCAATTTGCCGAAATCTTTGATGAGCGATATCTTTTGAACGAATTGATCGAATTTAACGAAATTTGGTAGATATGCTCTACTAATGATACTTATTACCTCGCATTTTTCGCCGATTCGAAAACTGCAGGGCTGTACTTATTATTTTGATATCTTTCGGTTTTGTCGAAAAGTTCAGCCTGTATGCATTTTATTCAAAGTTTGGTGCCATTTTCTAAAACTACGTGAAAAATGCTACAATTGAAGTTGAAATTTCAGTTTTTTAGTTTTTTATTCGGGATTTCAATTCATGTGTTGTTGATAATTTAAGAAAAATCAAATGTGGTTTTTTAAAACTTGCGTATTTTGTAGTTATTTCAAATAAATTTACTTTATCTACAGATTTAGCCAAGATTGGGGACCCTTCTACAGATTGTTTCGAGCTAAAAATAAGTTTCAACCGCAAAATAAATAACACAATTTAACACATTACCACATAGACAAACAAGTATCCACATAAACGAAACAGGAAGAAAAATATCAACAAAAATTTTGGGAAGAAAAACTACAATTCAGTGCAGGTAATGGTCAAGGAGACCACCCATCAAACTCAACACATTTCCTTGACTTATTTGTCTATGTGGTAATGTGTTAAATTGTGTTATTTATTTTGCGGTTGAAACTTATTTTTAGCTCGAAACAATCTGTAGAAGGGTCCCCAATCTTGGCTAAATCTGTAGATAAAGTAAATTTATTTGAAATAACTACGAAATACGCAAGTTTTAAAAAACCACATTTGATTTTTCTTAAATTATCAACAACACATGAATTGAAATCCCGAATAAAAAACTAAAAAAATGAAATTTCTTCTCGATTCAGTTTAATGATGCCAAGTAGTTTTTTACCACAATTGTAGCATTTTTCACGTAGTTTTAGAAAATGGCACCAAACTTTGAATAAAATGCATACAGGCTGAACTTTTCGACAAAACCGAAAGATATCAAAATAATAAGTACGGCCCTGCAGTTTTCGAATCGTCGAAAAATGCGAGGTAATAAGTATCATTAGTAGAGCATATCTACCAAATTTCGTAAAATTCGATCTATTCGTTCAAAAGATATCGCTCATCAAAGATTTCGGCAAATTGCACAAATCACCCTGTATAATCGAAACGGAAGGGCCTCAGGAAAATTTCAAAACCAGATCCTGAATCGCCTTGAAAAACTACACCTACCCTTAAGCTATGGCAGTCACGTCGTGGGACACCCTGTATATTTATTTTTTACGTTTATAATTATTATTAATTACTAATAATTTTTATTTGTTACAAGTCATAAATTTAATTGTCATAATATTCAAATTAGATCCAAACTTGAAATCACCGGTTTCTTACAGCTGAACCCAATTTTTCATTACAGTATACCTACAGGGTGTTATGTAATTGAATGTCAATATTTTGAGGATGATTTTTGGGTCAATTTTAAGAAGAAAACTTCATAATAATGTATGTCCTAAGAGTCTTAACTTTTGAGATACAGGGCGGTAAAGTTTTATTAAAATAAATCATTTTTTCGTAATATCTGTAATACACGTACCGCTCTGGATATTTTAATGAAATTTCGTATACAGGTACTCCGCATCAAGGGGCATTTTTTCATGTACCGCGTTTGATTTTATTTCCACTTAGTGACGATGGTGCACGATCGTGTAGAATTTTACCGGCACATTTTAGCAGACATTGATGGTACGCCACTGATTTCTGTTCAAATAGAAATCATTTTTGGGATCCCCATTCATTTCCAAGCAAATTTGATTCCTTATTTTTTTTCAGTCCCATGCACGGTTTTCGTTAAAAAAAATAAAATCTGTTTCTCTACAATATCACAAGATTGTCGTTAAATGACAATAAAAAATATAAAAATATTCATAGGTAAAATTCTGCAAGATGTCACTAGTGGAGATAAAACGAAATGTGGTACATGAAAAAATTCCTCTTGATGAGTAATTGAATCAGTCTATTCAATTTTATTAAAATATCAAGAGCGCTATTACAGATATTATGAAAAAATTATTTATTTTTAAAAACTATTACCACCCTGTATCTCAAAAGTTAAGACTTTTAGGACATACGTTCTTATGAAGTTTTCTTGTTAAAATGGACTCAAAAATCACCTCCTTAAATATTGACATTCCAAAACCAGGACCGGTGCTAACCAGGACCGGACTCCCTAGACCGATTTTTAGTGCCTTTTTTTGCTAACCATGCATTTGCAAAGCAAATGAATACCTTCCTGGTGTTACTATAGGTACGTCCTTCACCCTTATAATAAGTGCCATAGTGAAACTGTAGGACACCAAGATTTAAATAATGACAGTGATATTTAATTGACAGTTGGTGGAGTGTCTTTATAAGATACCATTTCTCACCCTGGCAGGGATTATTTCTTTTTAAATTTTACCGACTAGTATTTATTTAATTCCTCTGGCACTTCTTGTCAGTCAGTCATCAGGATGAGATCACGCCACTTGCAATAAATAAATGCAACGTTGCGTATTCTTCACTAGCATCCTAGTCCCACGGTGGCATCGTCCTGCTGACCAAGTAAATAAACACTTGTAAACTTGGATAGCAGCAGCAAGTTAGCTCCTAGATTTTATTTTATAATTAAGTCTACTTTATATCTTCGACTAGGACACATCGTAGTTTACGGGCATAGCCTATTGCTATTTAGTATTAATCTAAAGTGTAAAACCTACTTGAAAATATAATTCGCAGTTCACGGACATCGTCTATTACTGTAGTAGTCTTCAAAGTTTTATCCTTTCCCTAAATAAAATTCAACCTTTTTAAAAAGGCATATTTGGGAAGTTAAAACATAACTGGCGCAGTCTTGGCGGATTTTCGTGGTTCCTAAAATTAGTGTGCAGTTCAGTGAAGTTCGAGCATCAAGGACTACGAAGATCCAGCGAACCCCGCATCCAGAAGCCGGAAAGAGCAACCCCGCATCAGACGAGGTCTCCCCGCATCCAAAAGCCGGAAAGAGCAACCCCGCAGCAGACGAGGTCTCCCCGCAACATCCAAGACGGTACGAGCAACCCCACAGAGGTGAGGTCTCCCCGCAACAACCAAGACGGTACGAGCAACCCCGCAGAGGCGAGGTCTCCCCGCAGCAACTTCAGCAACTTTAAAGCAAGACAAAGGTCAGAAAAATATTTAAATATTGACGCACGAAGTAAAACGAACCTAAGCGATTGATTAAAAACTATTTTCAATTATTACTATAATTTAAATCGAAATTAGCAATTAAATATTTATTAATTTGTGAATAACATGCAACCATTGCATCTCTAGGAATTTTATTTTTCCAAAGCTTAATTTTACCAAATAAATTTTAATTCAGATTACATCTTTTATGAAGCTAAGGAAAGTTTAATAGAGATAATTTTTCTCGTAATTTTTCGAGTGATTTTTATAACTTTAGATTTCCAATTCTATTACACTTACGTAATAAAAACCTGTACATATATATTTTATATCACCCTATATTATTTACTGTGCATATTTTAATTTTAAAGGATTTTTATTTTATTTTTTGAACATCGTATAACTAAAATTCTTGTTAATTTTGATATACTGTGGACTTAAGTACCCCCTCTGATACGGATGAGACTGGCCGTACAGTATATTCGAAATTACAAGCATTTTTCTACAATTTAAATTTTATTGCTATTATTTTATTTTTGTAGATTATAAGTTTTTACCCCAATATTTTTTCTTATCGCTCTATATTGTCCAGATAATTTGAACTTTTGTGGTCACTTGAGTCTTAACCTGATAAATCGATAAGCAGTTAACTTGATAATGCAATAAATTAATTAATGAGTAACTCAGACAAAGTAAGCGATTCTGAGAGCGTATACGATTCGTCAAGCGAAGACGGACCACAAAACCCAGTCGTAGACAATTTGGAAATTTCTCTCGATACATTGTCCATTGCGCAAAGGTTAAAGCAAAGAAAGAACCCATTAGCAAACCTAGATTTCCACTCAAAAATGGCACCCCCAACAACTAGTGACGGTGCAAATGCAGTCCAACCCTCGACAGAAAATTTAATCTCCGCGGCTAGAAGTTACGGAGAAATTCTTCCGAAATTTGATGGCAAACCTTTGGCACTAGAAAGTTTCATTTTGAAGGTTGAACCTTATTTCCAAAAATATGGAAATACCACTGACGTCACTCTTAATAATTATGTATATTGTTTAATTTGTAGTAAATTGATAGGTGATGCTAACGATTTTGTAATTTGCCGACCCGATATAACCGATTGGCCAACATTAAAAGATGCCCTGAGAAATAAATTTAGCGACCTTACAGATAGGAAAATCTTAGCCCATCAGTTTAAAATGCTGAGAATCAGGTATAATGAAAATTTAAACGATTTTATAGAAAGAATTAAATCCCTCCAATCACAACTAGACATAAAGGTTACCATGGACGACGACATTAGCAATAATCAAAAAATAATTCATAAAGAAATTAACGAGCAGACGGCGTTAGAAGTTTTATATAGCAACTGCCAGCCGATGCTACAGACTATTTTAGATGTCAGGTCCCCTAGGTCCCTTAATGAAGCAACCAAAATTGTTCTAAATTACATAAGTAAACATCCTCAGGATAAAGTTCAAAGGCCTCCTGTTAAAGTCACGCCTCCCGTTCCTCAAAAGAATCCAATCGTAACTAGGCAATTTTCGCCCAACACGAACTCTTTCTTTAGGAATAACCAATCTTTCCCTATGAATAAGACAATTCCAAATCTTCCAAATCAATTCGGAACTCGCCCGGAACATCCATCGTTCCAACGAAATGTGTTCCAACCTAATGGCCAATTTAGCAGAAATAACGCTCAGAGTAATAGACCAACCCCTATGTCAATAGGTTACCGACCCAACAATCGATTTCCCAATAGTACACAGGCCCAAAACACCAACTTCCGAAATTGGCGGCAACCCAAACCGCAAATAAATTTCATGGAAGGACACCCCGAAGAGTTGCATACGCAACCACAATCTGTAGACGAAGTCGATTTACCATACGAGGATTCGAATTACCCAAATTATTACGAGGAAGGTAATGTCGAAAATAATCAATACTCGAATGATTATGTACCCCAGGAATATTTCAATGTCTCTAAGGAGAACGTAAATTTCAGTGAAGGCGAAGAAACTGAACCACCTTCAGTGGAAAATTTTCGTCTAACTGCCTCGGGACCCAATCAATAGACAATTTCCCTAGCCCAATATTACCATGCTTGCAATTTTGTTATCCCCCACACATCAACTTCAATTTGATGATTGATACGGGATCCACGCACTCCTTAATCAATCCCGATGTAGCCTACAAATATTTTTATGATTACATTCAAGAAGAGAAGTTTGTTTTAAAAACAATTGGAAGTCAGTCACATCACAATAAATGTGTTGTCGTTGACCTACTAGAGGAAGGTCAATTTATAAAATTCTTCATAGTAAAATTTCACGACAGCTTCGACATTCTTCTCGGATCAGATGTCTTACAGGTAACAAACGCTAGTATAAATTACGCGAATGGAACCTTGACATTGAATAACACGATACATGAACTCAAACAATATGATACTCTCGTTGCAAATGCAAATGACATAGTTTATAAAACCTTGTCACCGGAAACCATCCGAGTTCCAATAAAAATAAAGAAAGGCACGGTTTTGATCCCAAATAAAAATACCGAACATGGTACAATTCCCGAAACCATTACTACGGCAAGGAATTACCACTGTCAGGTACCCCTAATAAGAAAAAGCAAGGTAATAACGTCTAATACCCCTATATCGAAACTTGACGACCCAATAATCGCACACCATATTGACCAAAGCGAAGTAGACGTTTGCAATGTCTACACGGGAACTTTTGATAACATAAATACAAATTTACCATCGTTCGAATTAGATCATTTACCCCCTGAACAGAGATTCGCAGCTCAAAAATTGTGTGAACACTATCACGACATATTCTATCGTGACGGTGATATTTTAACCTTCACTAATAATACCAAACATAAAATTCCCCTAAAATGCGACGATGTGGTTTTTGCGAAACCGTATCGTGTCCCGTATGCTCAAAGGAAAGAAATTTTCCAGCAAATAGATGAAATGAAACGACAAAACATCATCGTTGAAAGTGAGTCACCATACAACTCACCTATATTCTTAGTCCCGAAGAAACCCGATAAACATGGCAAAAAGACATGGCGGATGGTGGTTGATTTTCGTAAATTAAACGAAAAAACCATCGAAGACAAATACCCGATACCGAACATCGCTACAGTACTGGATCTGCTTGGAGGTTCTGCACTATTTTCAAAGTTAGACTTAAAAAGCGGATACTGGCAGATCGAAATAGATCCTAAAGATCAGTACAAAACTGCCTTCTCGACGGAAAATGGGCACTGGCATTTCCTTCGCATGCCTTTTGGGCTACGAAATGCACCGGCCTGTTTCGCCAGAGTAATGAACCAGGTACTCAAAGGACTAATTGATAAAATATGTCTGGTGTACCTAGACGACATAATTGTCTTGGGCAAGAATTTCGAGGAGCACCTGAAAAACCTACAAACCGTTTTTCAGAGACTTAGAGATCACAAGTTTAAGGTCCAGCTAGAAAAATCGGAATTTTGTTTAACCGAAGTAGAATATTTAGGCCATCTGATAACTACTGATGGAATAAAACCAAATCCGAAACTAGTAGAAAAAATTAAAGACGTCCCTCTACCACCCACACAGAAACAGATTAAATCGTTTCTAGGTCTTACAGGCTACTACCGAAAATTTATAAAAAATTACGCCACTATTTCTAAACCGCTAACTCTTTGTCTAAAAAAGAACAACAAAGTTATCCATTCCAGAGAGTTTATAGACGCTTTTAATTCCATTAAGAGAATGATCATAAACCCCCCAATTTTAATCTACCCAGATTTTAACAAACCGTTCAACGTAACCACGGACGCATCCAATTTTGGAATTGGGGCCGTGCTCTCGCAAGGTCCAATAGGCAAAGACAAGCCCATCATGTTCGCTAGTCGAACACTTAATGAGCATGAAATCAATTATACAACAACTCAAAAGGAATGCTTGGCGATAATTTGGGCAACCAAAATTTTCAGACCCTATATTTACGGTCAAAAATTCAATATAATTACGGACCATAAGCCCTTGCAATGGCTGTACAATTTTAAAGAAACAAACCCCCGATTAATTAGGTGGCGTTTGGCACTTGAAGAATTTGACTATACATTACACTACAAAGAAGGAAAAAGTAATACAAACGCGGATTTCCTTTCCCGCCTAGAGTCCAATCCACTAGAAATAAAAACACCCGATGACCTTCTGTCACTGTTCAATAATCCAGGTGACGTAGCAGAAAGAGAACCCTTAGATATAGCCGAACTAGACCAACATCTTCAACCATTGACTCCAATACCCAAATCAATACCAAAAATAAATGTAATCTCCGACATACAAGTACTTCCACCCCAAATTCCCGAACTCGAGCGCGAAATCGATTCGGAAATAACCCAGCATTCGCAGGCGGAAAATGTTAACGCATCCCTGCCAATAACGGAGAAGCCAATAAATTTTTATAAAAAACAATTTATTTTTGAACTTCGATCAAAGCCAAAATTACAACAAATTTCCCCATTTGGCAAAGAGCGGTATTTAGCAACCATCACTCAAAATAATTACGAAAATGAAATAATGAATATCCTTAGGGAATATGTAAACCCCCAGGTCATTAACGCTATAAGTTGCAAACCATCGCAATTTTATGAGTCATTAGCCACATTAATAAACCAAAATTTCGATAATTCAATAAAATTTGTCTACACCCACAAAATCTTAAAGGACATAGAGGATCCACCCGCTAGAGAAATCTTGCTAAACCAGTTTCATCAGCCAGATCATCGCGGATCCCAAGAACTAAGTGCTGAAATTAGTAGGCAATATTATTGGCCAAATTTAGTCCAGGATTGCCAGAAACATGTTGACGAATGTGTAATTTGCCAACAGGCAAAGTACGAACGGCATCCTAAACAACATAAATTAACTCTAACACCATCAGTTAAAAAACCCTTCGAACTAGTATTCATGGACGTATTTTCTATCAGAAATAAAAAATACCTAACTGCGATAGATTCACTGACTAAATTTTTCATGTTTGAACCACTAAATTCGGTTAACATCGCAGATATAGTAGAGTCATACGTAAGCCTATTCGCACGATACAAATTACCCAAAACCCTGGTAACAGACAACCAGTTCGATGTTAGTCTATTCAAAGACTTGTTAAGGTTACATAAGGTAAACCACCACCTAACGACCCCTAAACATCCTAACAGCAACAGCCCGATTGAAAGAGCTCACGGAACGTTGTTGGAAATTATAAAAACCATCACAGTCTCGAAAGACAAAATTCTGAACGTCAATGTATTTGAAAATGCGGTGATCATTTACAACAGGTCAATCCACTCAAAAACTAATTACAAACCAATAGAGCTTCTATATGGTCATTTAGAAGCAAACGATTTACTGGATGTCATGGACACAAATTTTTACTTCGAATACTCAAATGAGCTATACAATCGCGTCAACGCCCTATATCAGGCCGTTCACACGAAAGAAGTGGAAACGAAAGAAAAACGCTTAGAGTACGAAAACACTAGAAGAAAAGACTTCACTCCTGTGAGTGAAAACCAACCTGTATATTTAAAAGATCCCCAGCGCAACAAAACTTCAGCCCCTTATCGAATGGTAACAGTTCGAGAAGACCGAGGTCCTAAAATTCTAACATCTAAAGATAAGTTCTATCATAAACAAGAACTCAAACCAATTAGGAAATCTCAACTAACAAGAAATTTTGTTGCAGATGACCCGGTTATTAGGCCCAGTACTAGTCATCTTGATAATTAATCTGATGCAGGTAAATAGAGCCCAAAGAATAGAAATAAAAAATTTACAAAATAATCCAGGAATTTTACCCCTAAGATTAGGAACTACCAGAGTACAGGTCACTCATCATACCTTTATACATCATTACCCCCTGTTCGATATTCGTCATCAAATTCTAAAACTCGACAACATCATTACTGAATTACACGGCAAAATTAGGAAAAAGCCCGATGATCAAAATAACCAGATCGAAAAGACAGAACTATCCTATTTAAAGCTAGAAAGAGATCATCTCAAATCCCAAATTAGATTGATACACCCAGACGCTTTGACTCCCTCTAATAATCGAACAAAACGAGGATTGCTTAATGCAATCGGTTCAGTATTCAAGTTCATTTCTGGTAATCTTGATGCTGACGATGGCGAAAAATATGATCAAGCCATCACAAAATTAACTACCAATCAGGAAAACCTGATTAGTCATTTCAATAAACAGCTGTCCATAAATAACGCATTGATTAAAAATTTTAAACAACTAATTGAAAATGTCTCCTCAAACTTCGATCAAGTAAATTTGATAATTAAAGAATTGCAAGAACAAAAGTCTTTAGCAGCTCTAACCTTGTTAAGAATAAGTGTTTTTCAACTCAAAACTTTAATTAGCAATGTACACACTGCCATAAATTTTGCAATGATTAATCAATTACATCTATCAGTGATTAATGAGGATCAGATTGTTGCAATGAGAAATGAACTAAACAAATTTCACGAGGAAAGTCAATACTATTCTTCAGACACTGTCCTATTTCTAAGAACAATATCAGTAGATTTCTACATCACTTCGGAACATGTAGTCTTCCTACTCCACGTCCCTATCTTAGACCAACAAATTTACAACCTTTATCATTTGTACTCAACTCCAACCACCAATAATACAGTAATAATTCCACCCACACCGTACGTAGCAATGCACGAAAATTCAATCGTTTACTTAAAATCTAATTGTCAATACTTGCAAAGACAATTTTATTGCTCATTGACAGAGATCGAGAAAAATTTTCAACAGGATTCTTGTGTAAGAAACCTATTGAAAGTCAATAAATATCCTAATTGTAAACACATACCTGTAGAAGTGAATGATTCGTTAGTGGAAACTATTAGTGATCAAAAATACTTGGTAATTTTACCTAAACAGACTCTAATCCACGAAAAGTGCGGTAACGAAGAAGTGCATAATCTTAAAGGTGTATTTTTAATTGATGTTCCATATTCATGTTCTTTTACCACTAAAGATTTTACATTTATTAATTTAGAAGGCACTCTTAAGGAGGAACCTGTCTATCTTCCACCAATCAACGAGGAAGTTATGAATGTAAAACCAATACAACTGAATTTAAAGTCCATAAACCTTGATGAGCTATCGAAATTAACTTTGCAAACTAATGATCCGATTCCGAATCAATCAATAACCAAAACCATTTGGTTCCATTCAAACGTAGCACTATATGTTGCTATCGTGTTAATTCTTGTAGGTACTCTAGTTTACTACAAGAGAAATTATTGTTTTCGTAGACATTTGAAAAATAGTGTGGATGCAGAAGAAGAAGGTCAATTAAGAGCCTTTCCTACACCCACACCGCGAAAATAATTAAATAAACGAATGGCACTGTTTAAACTTATAATTCAATTGTATGCCCATACTAGCACTTGACTAGTATCTTAACAAAATGTTTATTTTTATTAGCATTTAAGTTGAATATTACCACTATCGATAATTAATAAGTAATTAGCATTTTATTGATTGTTTTATTGATAACATTTATTATATTTTCTGATGAACATTTTATTCATATGAATGCGAATTCATGGCTTTCAGTTGATTTCAAATCTCTAATTTTCTCAAAAATTTTGAAAATCAATTTCACCCATGAATTCCCATCTTACCGGGGAGGAGTCATCAGGATGAGATCACGCCACTTGCAATAAATAAATGCAACGTTGCGTATTCTTCACTAGCATCCTAGTCCCACGGTGGCATCGTCCTGCTGACCAAGTAAATAAACACTTGTAAACTTGGATAGCAGCAGCAAGTTAGCTCCTAGATTTTATTTTATAATTAAGTCTACTTTATATCTTCGACTAGGACACATCGTAGTTTACGGGCATAGCCTATTGCTATTTAGTATTAATCTAAAGTGTAAAACCTACTTGAAAATATAATTCGCAGTTCACGGACATCGTCTATTACTGTAGTAGTCTTCAAAGTTTTATCCTTTCCCTAAATAAAATTCAACCTTTTTAAAAAGGCATATTTGGGAAGTTAAAACATAACTAGTCCCGATAATAAACTGGTATGGCAATAATACATTGGCGGTTAGTAATCAGGACAAAGTGCGGGAAGAATTATTATGACAGCGGGAAAATAGGACTTATAGGATAATAAACAAGTTGAGGTTGTGTATTATTGTTTTCAAGGATGAGAAGAATTTGTTTGTATTGTTTATATTGAATTAACAAAACAAAAATAATATTATTTTTTCAACATTTACCATTTTTGTGTATTTTCCAAAGCGAATTTTTGAATCTACAAAAATGTGTTTCTAAATAGCGTACCATAAACTGAAGGACGTGTAGATAAAGCTAAAATATTTAGAAAGTTTAAATAATTTTTTTCCGAAAATGCTTTTTAACCGAGATACAGAGTGTTTAATATAAGTATCGTTATTACGAAACTTGTTTTTATTTTATCTTTTTACAGAGTGGACCAATAAAGGGAAAAATTCTATAGGTATCACCGAAGCACCCAGTGGAGTAGAATCCGACGTCACAGCACAGGGCAGCTTTTTTCTCGTTGAAAATTTCTGAACCGGTTTTTAATTTTTTTTTTTTTTCGTTTTTCAGAATGCCAGATTTAATTGCTATAAAAAAACAATACTATCAAAATTTTTAATAACCGTTTTCAATAAAAATTCAAATGTAGCGTTTCAACATTTTTTATTTCTTTATTAGTCTAGCCAGTCTAGCTAGTCTAGCCAGCGAACCTAACCTGACCTGACAGACAGGTCATAATAACCGGGTTAGGTAATATCTATTCATGAAAATATTTATAGAGATATATGTCCCCTTAACAATATATAAAATGACTGGGTGGTGGTGTGATAAAAAATGACCTCGGAGTTGCTCTCCATTCCAGAATATCCTTTTATTGATAATTGAAATAACTGGGGATTTAGTAAAAAACGACAACGCAAATATCAAGAAAATAAATCTATTGAAAAGTTTTATTTATTTTTTGAACTAATTTTAATAAATTTTCTCAAAAGGTCGAAAAGAAAATAGCGTCTTCATCTCGCGAAGAATAGCTATTATCCACTCAAACGTTCCAACACTCGCCTGTGAAATTTTCGTTCTCGTGAATAATAGCTATCATTCTTCGCTCGTTGAAGAATATACTATTATAAGACCCACAATAGACAGATAATTTACCATATTCTAATATGTACCTACCAAAAAATATTCATAATCAGAGAGGAAGGCAAAAAAGAGTTGTAAGTATTCATGTCCCCTTCAAAACCCATTTTTATTTTTATTTATAAGTTGTTTGGTTTTCGAGTAATTTCATTTTTTGCCAAAATTTAAAGTAACAAAAAATTCGTGAGCATCAAAAATAGAAAATTTACAATTTCTTAAATACTAAATAACTCTAAAACTATGACATATACGAAAAAATTGCAAAATCACTCTATAATAGCTTTTCTGCTTCTTTTCTCTAGGTAATACGTATTTTTTTTAGTTTTCCAACGATTAACGAGTTATACTAGCAAAAAAAAAATACTTTTTTCACCAAAGGGATGGTTCTTTTTTGGTCGAGGGGGGGGAGGATGCGCTACACCCCCAGAACTATAATTTTTGTCTGTTTATGTTCTATAACCGGTTCATTAACAATTATTGAAAGAATATCTTAGATAAGATTTTTTATAAACTTTGCTATATTTTTTACTTTACCGACTGGACTATATGTGTTCCGTTATTAGGGCTTTTCCCGATTTTTGTCGCAAAAATTACTTTGTATAGGTATCTAGGTATGAGAATTCCTTTAAGAAATTATTCATAAGCGAATCCGAATAATATGTTTTTATTTCAATCAAAATTAGGTAGGTCTGTACTATTTATAAGTTTTTTTTTTGCTAGTTTATTTGCCTAGGTAAATATTATTCCTGAAATGAATGGAATTTTAGAGCGCGACAATAATGTGATATAGGAGTATAATATTAGAAGACACAATGAGCGTATAGGTATTTCACTAAATTTTTTTTTCTATGTTCATTGACTAGAAGAGCAATAAATAAATATCCGGAACATCCCCCTGGAGCTGACAGATATTGGTCTTGGTCATAAACGACAACCGGTTCATTCTACATAATACAAAATTACAAAAATACAATAATTATCTATCTACATTATATAATTTAAGGATTCAGCCCTAAATGTTAAAATATCGAAATTGTGATTATTAGATTTATGCGATTTGATTCTGGTTAATTTTTAATTCACGTCAATTTAAATGAGACAAACTATGTTTCAAAGTTTTGTATCAAATGACCCTAGAATTGGAAAAATTATTCGAAAGTTTTCTGTGATAATACTACTTGATGATGACTACATTAAAAATACAAACCTCGAAAATACAAACATACCTGCTAGAGTCATAATTCGAAAATCCCTAAAAAAAAATCCACAATGTTTGTGGAAATTTTGTGGACAAATGGTTATTTAATAACCACTTTTAAACACTTAAGAATAATAATAGCATTATATGTGCGCAAGAATTTTAATTTTATCTTTACCCGTTTGCGAGATACAGTCCTTTAAAAGTAAGTATCGGAGTACATAATTTGAATCGGCGGAACGCTCTACTATTATTGGCCTGACGTCACTACCTCTGTCTGAATCTGGTGGACCCGCGCCCCACAGTTCTCATGCATAACGCCGTAAACCAGGCATTCCGCTTCGGTGTCGTGTGAGGGGGTTTACGTTAAATGTTATATGCGCACATTATTGCTAAGAAATTTAAAAGTTTAATACAAAATATAAAATTACACGAATATGGAAGAAGATTTTCAAAAGGCCGACTCACATAACTTACCTACTGTCGATGTTACAACAATGGTACTTAACACAGTGGTTCTAAAGCAGACCCACTGATAGAGAATATTAGTAGAGAATACTAATATTGCGGCACCGTGCATTGGATGAATTTGAAAGTCTAGTATCTTTATTAGTTTTTACGTTAGAGCAAAATCATTTTGAAAAAATCTTGGAGCACATTATTATGCTAAAACTCATTTCGGTGAAATTTGGTTGGTGGGGGGATGTAGCTCGACGTCAAGCCACACCTCAAAAAATTAAAAAACATATACCTACGGGGTAAGTGTTTTCAATGTCTAGTACTAGTTACTACAGTGATCTTGTAAACTACTTCTGTTAGAGGAACGGTTAAATGATTACTTCCCCTACTTAATGGGGAAGTAATGCAGTTTTATGAATTAAATTGAAGCAACTTTTTTTAATCTCTGGGTTCCTATAGATATTTGACATAAACATTTCGCATATTTCTTTATATTGATATAGCATTCTTATTATACTAGGTGCTTCTAAATGCAGTTCCATAAGTTGGAGGGCGTGTACATGAAGCTTGAATATTAAGAAAATTCCAATAGTTTTCTTTTCCGAAAACGTTTTTTAAACAAAATACGGGGTGTTTAAGTTTCGATTTAATAAACTGGTTTTTATTATATATATCTTTCTACAGAGTGGACCAATAACTCTGAATTTTTGTATACAGTCTTTCTATTTAATAACCTGTAAATAAAAAATAACCTTAAAAAATTCTGGGTGAAATCGAAGAACCCAGTGGCGTAGAATCTGGGGTCCCATGACACCTTATTTTTTTCTCATAAAAAAATTCTGAACCATTATTTTTATTGCGTTTTTGAAATGTCATATTAAAATGCTAAAAAAGCTGAAGTAAACGCAAAGGAATTATTTTTCGAAAATGTTTCTTAATTGAGATACAGGATGTTGAAAAACCTGTTTTGTAAATGACACTTACACAACGTCTATCTCGGTTAAAAAACATTTTCGGAAAAAAAAATTCTTAACACTTTAGCTTCATCTGCAGCCTGCAGCTCTTCAATTTATATGGTATTTATGTTTAACTATTAACTAAAAATAATAAAGATAAAAAATGTAAATAAAAAGTTAAGAGCGTTACATTTGAGTTTTTATCGAAGAAGAATAATAAAAAAAACTATACACGCAGTACACACAGTATAAAGTTGGTAAAAATATCTTCCCGCGGAATACACTGTGTCTTATTTGCTTAATTAGACATGCACGTAAAAAAATTGATAACTATTCTGTTTTGTCTAAGAGTTCGGTCAGTATTTATATTTGGCTATCCTACAGTTTCACTATGGCATCTACCATATAGGAATGGAGGACGTACCTATAGTAACACCAGGAAGGTATTCATTTGCTTTGCAAATACATGATTAGCAAAAATAAAGGCACTATAAATCGATATAGGGAGTCCGGTCCTGGTTAGTACCGCGTATAAACAAGCACTAGAAGAAGTGCTGAAGTGGCCTATCGCGTCGTAGCGTTGCCGACGATACAGAGACGGATCCGAACGGATATAGCTTTCTATATCCTGGGTACGATATGACCCAGACTATAGGGATTGATGTCACGCTTTTTGGAATGTAAATGCAAAATAAATGTAAAGATCAAAATAATAATCGTGCTACTGTTAATTTCGAAGATATTCCTTGCCCTGATATTGAATAAAAAAAGCAATGCGACCGTAGTGTCAAAGAGGCCTTAGTTGTGACCTTAATATTTGTTTGCAATATCTGTTTTTAGCTTCTTACCCACCCAGTACACCTATTTCGCTCCTCGATCCCGAAAAAATTTATGGAATAACTTAGGAGACGCGGATGTATATATTTACCAAGAGTTTTAATACTTCCCCATCATCGTTTGTTCCCTCTAATGAAATGAAATATCTTGCTTGTCGAATACCAAAACCTGCAATACTGCAATGAACAGATATCTGCAATGAACGGGGAAATACCCAAGCACCTATAACGTTCAATATGACAACAGCGCTAATGACTTGTGATGTGATGAAGTTGCATGTCTATAGGTAACACGTAAATTTGAATCAGTTGTTGCATTGTAAGATTTTTGTTTTTTTGTATAAAATGAAACAAAAAAGAAGAAGAAAGAAGAAAATGTGAAGTGTCAGGTAAACAATAAAGTCCCTCTGAATCGAGGGACTCTAGTCAACAACTGTCTGAAATCTGCAATGGTTACGCCAGGATACTAAACCACAACCAGGAATATTATTAATTAATTATAAGGCAATAATTGAATGGTCGAGTGGTGAAGTTACTTAAAAAATCAGGATAAAAATGCTTGACGAGGCTCTCTAATTCTTGTAGTTATGTTCTTGCATGATTTCTATTAGAGTTATTATAGCTTAAAAAACATTCAATTGCAAATAAATGATTGTACTTACTTTATAATACCCACGTTTATTTATTTTCACATTTGTTGGGTATTAGCAAAACCAAAATAAAATTTAATATACAAAGGAGGGAATTATGTATTTCAAAAAACCCTATAATGATATCTTTTAATAATAATGTCCCTTGAAGAATTCTGTATAAATGTTTTATCTTTCATTGTCGTTAACTTTGACCGACTAATTTCCATCGGCAAATCAATTTATTCATTATGCCGTTTGAAAAAATTTGCTTAAAGAATTTGAAGAGCTTCCGAATAATGAAAGTAAAATTGTTTATTCCTCTTATTGGGGTACGGGACCGTGATAACTTTGATCTGACTTGATCAACATAAATAAATGCACTTCTACACTTATTAACACTTATTAATATACTTTTTCTACTCCCAACCTTTAATCTGCATATATTAAGTATGAATCACCAGTGCTTTGATGGGTCTCATTAAGATACAAATTTTCATTAAAGCACTGGTCAAGCTATCCAATGGCAGAGGAGCATTTGCAATCGAATCGGTTCGTTTTCGCTCACAATCGGGTCGGCAAGCCAACCGAAGTCACAGAGTTGTCATACTCACGACAAAAATTGCCTTGTGATATAAGTTCTGTATTTCTGAAAGAAAATTCTGAACGTTTATTTGATTTAGAACATAAGTAACATTCAAAGAAAATTTATCAAGATTTTATGTTACCTTAATTAATTTGATAGGTAGGTATATCGTGATCGTGTAAAAGATAGGAAAATAAAGTATTATATCATTCGTAGCGGTCCGTGATATAGTATTCAAAGCGGCAACGCTGCGACCGTGACCGTCGCGTGCGCAGGTAAGCAATATCGTAATTAATGGCTGACAATGTTATTAAAATTATTACTGAAAATCAAAGCGTAAAATTCGGAATTCGAACTTCGCATAATAAAAATTACGCAGTAGTGAGTAGTGCCCTTAAACTTGATACTAAAACATGTCTCAGCAGAATAATCTTAGCGACGAAAAGAAAATTTGGTACCTAATATGCGTAAGCAACCCTCAATGATCCGCAATTGTACACGGGTCATTGTTAAAATATATAATTTTTCAATCTTTTCTATGAAATAAAAAAGGGTCGTAGAAAAAATAGTGTATGGAACTCGCAGATAATGGCTATTAATACGCTCTTATGATGGTTAAGACACTCGCCTACGGCTCGTATCTTAACCATCATACTCGCGTATTAATAGCCTTCATTATAAGCTCGTTGCATAATATACTAATTAAACATTTATTTATTAATTAAATGAATGTAGGTATGTATAACATAATAAAGTGTGAGCCATAAAAAATTGACTTCTAATCCGCGTTACCAACACAAATTTATGTTCACCACTAAATCGTCCTGGTATTCCCACTAAAAAATCACCAGAATTTTGAAAATAGTCTCGTAGGAGAGGGGGGAGGGGAAGCGCCGCAGGCGAAAATGGTTGAAAGTTCAAGGTTTTCAAACATTTTCCAGTAGTTGAAAACTTATTCAATCTTAAAATAAAAAAACCTTCTTGCGCATCAATCGCAGAAATAGTGTATTTTTATGCGATTCAATTATGAATATTTTCACCGCTTTTTAAATTATTGGCTTTCTGAAATTTTCCACAGTCATGTCATGTTAGCGTAGTGCTTTAATGTGAAAAATTTTCTGTGATAATTTCATTTCATTTCGTTTCAACACGTGCCTTAGATCGGATTTTTAAATTTAAAAATCAAAAAAATTGGCAAAATTTTACAATTTTGTCCCTTTTCCTATGCCCGCCACTGGCTAACTTTACTTGAAAAATACTATTTTTTACACTACCTTTAATAAATTCGGAAAAAACTGAAAGGAGAGTTTTGAAAACCGAAAGTTTGAAATTTTAGAGGAATAAACATCATTTAAAAATATTCGAATATATCTCCGCCATTTTTATATTTGCTTCTTGAAATTTTTGAAGGTTAAATGCTATTAGTGTAGTTGTCTACTATCAAAATTTCCGTTCTATTCCTTCAAAAATAAGCTCATGAATGTTTATAGAAATGTAGACATTTTTACCCTTTTCCTACCCACGCCTCTGGCTTATTAATAGAAATGATGCAAATTGTATTGCATTAGCTCAAATTTCAAATAAGTTTATTCCAATCTTGTTAATTTTGTTTAAAAGTTTTTGATCTTGCCTATTTAGGGGTTCAAAATCTAGCCATTTTCCAAAAATTGAAAAGGCCGCCATTTTGGAATGTCTTTACCTATTTTATTCAAATACAGTACCAGACGACTACTTGAGGGTATCTTACTACCAAAAAAATTTCAGCGCTCTAGATTGAAAACTTCGACCAGAAACCGTGCCTCACGGACGGTTTTTTTTTCTGAAATTCGGAGGGACATCCTGTAGAAGTAACACAACTCTAGGAAAATGTTTTTTACGAAAATCAAACGTCAGCCCTAAGGTTTATAAGAGTAAAAAATTTCGTTCATTAATCTTGAAAGATGAAGCTACAGGAGCGTTTTTAAAAATTTAGAGAAATTAATTTAAAAAAAACATCATGTAAAAAAAAATCGAATATCTCCGCCATTTTTCTTATTTACTTTTTGAAATTCTCAAGGGTTGAAGTCTATTAGTATAGTTGTCTACTGTAAAAATTTCAGTTTAATTACTTCAAAAATGTGCTCATAAATTGTTGGAGAAATTTAGCCATTTTTACCCTTTTCCTACCCACGCCACTGGCTTATTAATAGGAAAAATGCAAATTTTGTTGCATGAAATTAAATTTCAAGTCATTTACTTCCAATATTGTGAATTTGATATAAAACTCTTTTTCTATCTAGCTTATACAGGGGTTCAAAAAATAGTCCTTTTTCCAAAAATTAAAATGGCCGCCATTTTGAAACGGCTCGGCCGATTTTGCTCAAGTGCAATACCAGACCACTCCTTGTGGATATCTTACTCCCACAAAAATTTCAGCCTCCTAGATTCAAAACTGCGACCTGAAATGAGATGACAAAAACCGGATACCTGGAATTTTGAAGGGACACCCTGTAGAAGTGATGGGACTTTTGGAAAGTTTTTCAACGAAAATCCAACGTCATTCCCAAATTTTACAAGGACCCAAAATTTCGTTCACTAATCTTAAAAGATAAAGCCACAGGAGCGTTTTTAAAATCGAAATTTCGCGATTTTGGAGAAATATATATATATATAAATATATATATAAATATATATATATACACATTAAGCTTATTTCACGAAGCCCGGTACGTTGCACAGGTAACCGGAGTCCCGCCCTTAATAATAGACTTGATGGTGTGTATTATAACTGAAAGTGAAGAGAAACATCATATTAATCGAAGCAACCTGCGAGGGGTAAACATTTCACAACATACAAATCTGGTTATATCCTTAAGAATTTTAGAATCCCTGAACGTTCTTATGTCAATACATAGCCCACTGCACTAAAAGTATATACCCATCCGATTACCGGAAACCCTGCTTTGTTGCCACTTCTCAGGGCCTCGGATAAGCAGTATTAGCACAGAATATGTCTATTCTGTGGATATA
Source organism: Malachius bipustulatus (assembly GCA_910589415.1). NCBI lineage: Eukaryota > Metazoa > Arthropoda > Insecta > Coleoptera > Melyridae > Malachius > Malachius bipustulatus. The sequence goes on along the minus strand of OU342630.1, from coordinate 82,195,718 downwards.
CAGTACAGAACATCTAAGTGTCCCCGGATCCGGATAGACGAATTGTCTCTTTGTACAGGCTGGTTCGTCCTAGCGCAATTATTATCATCCTTACGCTAATGGATACTTACTTACTACTAAAAAAAAAACCATTGTAGAAACTATTAATGTTTGAATAGTATTAAAGGTATATTACATTCATTAATTTCATTTTATTTCCGTTCATTAAGCTTTTACTTAAAAAAAGTTGCACCCAGAGTCTGGGTCACATGACATCTTTTGTCTCGTACAAAAAGGTAAACTATTTTTATTACATTTTCGGTATGCCATTGTAAATAGTACTGCAAAAAAGACATATATAGGTACCTACTTATACAATTTCGATAGGATTTTTCGATAAAAATTCAAATGTAGCGTTTTTAACTTTTTTAATAGTTAAATATTAAATTTTTATTTAATAGGCTAATAAGATAACTACCATAAATTGTATAAGCCATAAATACAATACGACCTTTCAGAAAAGTCGGTCGTTGTTTAATTTTATGATACAGGCTGAGGTAAAAAAACTGAATGAAACGGTAAGAGTCATATCTCTTACCGTTTCATGCAGTTTTTTTCGGTTTTTTCAGTTTTTTTTCATGCAGTCGGTTAAATAATTATAAAAAAGTTGCGCTGTTTTGAGACGAGTATTTGGCAATTTTTTTTCTCAATAATCCCAGAATTTCCTGAAATATCCTGATCAAACTTGAAGCATGCAGATTTATTATTTTAGCCATATCTTCTTTATTATTGAAAAAAGATTTATTATTTTTTGTATGATGAGCTACTCAAATAATGAGCTACTCAAATTAATGAGCTACTCATTTGACGTTTCAAAAATTTCCAAAGCCGACTAGATCTTGGGATTTTCGAAGTCAACTTTTGTTTTTCTTATGGCCACAAAAGTTAATTGGACCTTTAAATAAATAATTGTTTTTGCTCTGATTTTTTCATATTATAATTAGCAAAAAAATTTGTATCCGATAACCCTCGAACTTTGATAAAGGCTCAAAAATTTTATAACAACTTTCTCAAGCTTGTTGCTTGGCAACAGACCGACGCCTAAATTATCAATGTCCTTGGGTTATTACTACTGTTAAACGTAAGTGTAAGTTCTATTTACTTTCATAAGTCTAATAATCTTAGGTCCGGTTGCACAAACGTTAAAGATCTGCCAGATAATTACTGATTTTAAAATGTCCTGTATTATCAAAATGTTGGTCAGGTCAGGAAATAAATTCTACTCCCCTTTAGAAGAGTTAAATCACGGGTAAATAACAATAAAAGATCATTCAAAATATTCACCCATACTTTCAAAATTGGCAATTTAAAATCAGTAATTATCTGACAAATCTTTAATTAACTTTTGTGCAACTAGCCCTTAAACTATATAAAGATAAAGATTTTTTATTTCTCGATACTTATTTTCGGGCTGCATGTGTGTTTTAGTTTTATGAAATATTACTAACCGGTTAACCGACGATTAACTGGTTATCCTCTTCATCAGTAAAAAATAAAAAGCTATCGGTAATAAAAATTTAATAGATAAAATTATTTTATTCAATTAAAATTAGCACAAAATTATGTACCTACTTCTAATGCTAAATTAACAAACATATTTGAAGTAATTATGTTCAAGTTCAACTGTTTGCTAATTTTAACTAAATAACAAATACTTTGTATTATAAAAATAAAACAAAAGCAATTCATTAAAATGAAAGGAACCAGAATAAGTGCCCTATCATAATCTGCCTTATAAATCAAGATTTATTGATATGCAACATGCAGGAGCAGGATGATGTCACATTACTCACATTACGCTACAAAAAGTCATAAACAGCTTCCAGAAACCTGTTTTCTAAATAATAAAAACAAAAACTAAGGAAGTAGGTACTTCATTCAAACTCAAACAAACCGGAAAAAATAATCCGACGACCGCATCTGATGGCCACCGTCGGAAAGTGAAGAAATTATTGAGAAAATGTTTCAAATTCCTCTCTGAAGTGTAAATAAATATACCAGACAGTGAGTCTTGTAATATTAAGATACCTACTTAGGTATATACTGTACACATATTTGAATTTTAAGCAATCCCTCATCATTATTTTTTGCAGTCAATAAAAAGCTGCATTATCTGATTTATGATCCATTACTCTGTGAAGGTTCCTCACAACATCCCGGGCCAGCGATTAGTGTCTCTTGTATTTTTCCTATTTTTCCGAAAGTAGAATCATCCATCTTTTACCCTTTTCTACTTCCACTTCTCAAAATTTCAGTTCAGGGGTCTAAAGATTGCATCCAGTGTTACAGACTATCCGACTGCGGGAACCTTTCATTGGATTTTATACGCGTTTAAGATTATTATACCAGCAGTCTGCCGATTTTTTTTTTAAGTTAGAAAATAGATAGAGGAGAGGACTATACCTAAAACGGTTAACCGGTAGTAAGATATCCATTCTATATTAATTACATATACCTACAGGGTATTCTATAGTTAGAGTGCCAATCTAGCAATAAGTTGTCGCCCTGTGGGCCTTTAGAGTAGGTACATGGCTGAAATTTTCAGGAATGGGCTAAATACCTAACTCTCGTCAAAAAATCGTCCTGTGCAAAAAGGCACTATTCAAAATTGTCATTTTTTTTGCAAAATGTGATAGTTTATAAATGAAACTTTGTTGTTCCAATTTTTCAAAATGGTATCTGTGATAGTTAAGTTAGAAAAACATCAAAACTGTTTCCGAAAAGCATTGCTAATACCATCATCGGAAGTTTAAACAGCAATTATTATGTCGCTTCGGTGTACGGCAAAAATAGACTACCAGCTACTTACTGCTTACCTAGTCGAGAATTTCTACAGAATGGCGACATTAACAGTGGATATGTCATACATATTTTGATAATGAAAATCTACAATTTGTGTATAAATGTAAGACATACAAATAATGTGCTAATTACTAAAGTGAAGTCATCCCTCATTTTAAAATTACTTAAATTAATGATTTTTTTTATTATTAAAAAAAAAAACAACTGATTGGCACTTGCCTAGAGACACCGCGTACCTAAGTACCTACCTATATCATTTATCATTTTATAAATACATAATAGTAAAATAATATTAAAAAAAATAACAAAAATACTAACAAATAAAAGGTAAATAAATAATGACCTTTAATAAATTAATTATGAAAAAATCGGTCAATATTTACATCTGGGTATCTTACAGTTTCACTATGGCACCTATAATACAGGGTGCACCATATATCCTATTCTCTATATTGCTATCTCCTGAACGCTAAGAGATATAGCGTCGGTTAAATTAAAGAAAAGATGCGCAATTTTGTGGCCATCTCGAATCCGTTAAGACATACAAAATATCTGTGACTGCTCCTGAAATATCCTGAAAAAAACTGAAAAATCGAGATTTCTTATATTATTTGCCATATCTTTCTGATAATTGGAAATTACTAAAAAAATTTTTGTAGGGTTACAGAAGTCGTCAAGAGCTATACCCATCTGTCAGTGTAAAAATGTTCAAGGCCGACTAGATCCAAGAGTTTTCACAGTCAACTTTCGTTTTTCTTATGGCCGCCATATTATTTTTTTATGTCATTCGATATAAAAAAATAATGGAAACAACAAATTAATAAACATAAAAAAAAAATTCTATGAAGACTATGAAAATTCTCGAATCTAGTCGACTTTGAAAATTTTCTAAATGTCAGATGGGTAGCTCTTGCCGACTTATGTAAGCCCACAAAAAAATATTCATTAATCTCCAATAATAAAAAAGATATGGAAAAAATAAGAAACCTCGATTTTTCAGTTTTTTCAGGATATTTCAGGAACGGTCACAGATATCTTGCATGTCTCGACGGAATCGAGATGGCCACAAAATTGCGCTCCTTTGGACTTGTTTAACCGACCCTGTATCTGTTAGCGTTAGGAGATAGCAATATAGAGAAGGATACATGGTGCACCCTGTAGAGAAGGATTTATGGTGCACCCTATATAGGGGTAGAGGACGTATCTATACCTATAGTAACACTAGGAAGGTATTCATTTGCTTTGCAGATTCATGATTAGCAAAAAAATGGCACTAAAAATCGCAGTAGGGAGTCCGGTCCTGGTTAGCCGGCGTATAAACACATATAAACATGCACCAGACCAGAGAGGTGATGAATACGTCAAGCCGGATATAAGCTTTCTCATATCGTATCCAGATTATAGGGACTGATGTTACGCTTTTTGGAATGAAAATGCAAAATAAATTAAATTCAAAATAATAATCGTGCTACTATTGAAGAAAAATGAAATGAAGAAAAAAATAGCAATGCGACCGTAGTGTCAAAGAGGCCATAGTTGTGACCTTAATATTAGTTTGCAATGGCTGTTTTTAGCTCTTACCCACCCAGCACCCCTATTTCGCTCCTCGGTCCCGAAAAAATTGATGGAACTTAGGATACGTAGATGTAAATATTTACCCAATTTAATTCACTAACAACACTTGGGCTTTACCACAGCCATACGATATTTATTTATATATTTATTTTATTGGAGAAAAATCTCATATAATAAGATTTTTTAATTTTTTATGAAATTTTGGTAAATTTTTTACTTTACTGACTGGACTACATAATATTGTGTATTTCACAAAAAGATTTTAATATATTATAAAACAAGATGATTCAGTGGTTAAGTACCATAAAATGAGACGGGTGTGAAGACATAAGATTTTATTCAGCAACGGTTTTACTTGCGTTTATTTTACTGCCGATCAGATAGGGATTTATGTTCAGAAATCATAATTTAGGAACAAACGAGTAAGTAGCAAACAAAAGAATCAGTCAGTTCCAGTCTTCCAGTTCACTCTTCAATTTCTAGGTGGTAGGTAAAGTATGTGTATTATTTTACTAGTATCACAAAACTGTTGGTCTGCTCTGCTGGAGAACTAACCAGCTGGCATGCTGGTCTAAGAGGGCAAAAAATGTCAATATAGCAAGCAGCCCGCGGTAGGTAGGTACTTATTCCGTGTTATGAAATTATTGTAAAAACAAAAAATTTAAACAATCAACGTACGTTATTATGATCTGATCAAAATAAAATTCAAGCCATTAAAAGTACTTACCTATATTTTGATCTTTGCATGTTAGCATGTTACCTATTATAGGACCTATCTAAACCTATACAATAATGTGTCCAGTTGTAAGTGGCAGTACTACATGGGGATCTTGGAAACGGCAAGAGATACAGACTCGGTTAAATTAGAGAAAAGCTGCACAATTTAATGCTTAATGAGAATCTGAATTTTTTCTTTGAATATTTCCAGTCGTTGCTGAAATATCCTGAAAAACCTGAACAATCAAAATTTCTTTTTTTAGCCATATCTTTTTTATTATTGGAACTTAATTAATTATTTTTTGTAGACTTACACATTAGTCGTCAAAAGCTATCCCTTTCACATTATAAAAATTTTCAAAGCCGACTAAATTCCAGAGTTTTCATAGCCTACTTTTGTTTTTCTTATGGCCGCCATATTGATTTTTTCATGTCGTTCGGTATAAGATAAAAATCAAGGAAACAAAAATTAATAACATTCAAAAAAAATTTTATATTAATAATTATTATTATTTTTAATAATTATATTCTTTTTTCGAAAAAAAACTTTTGTAAATATTTACATCCACGTATCCTAAGTTCCATCAATTTTTTCTGGATCAAGGAGCGAAATAGGGGTGCTGGGTGGGCAAGAAGCTAAAAACAGTTATTGCAATCTAATATTAAGGTCACTAACTAAGGCATCTGTGGCACTACGGTCGCATTGCTATTTTTTTTTTCAATTTCAGGGCAAGGAATATCTTCGAAATTAAGAGCAGCACGATTATTATTTAGTGCTATTGAAATGCCATCATTAAATCATTTATACATTTTCTTATAAAAGAAAAGCTTATTAAATTTTTTACAAATGTTTTTTCTTCATCTAAAATCAATTAAAATCAATGAATATCTGTAATCAGAAGTAATAATACTTAATACGAGTATGTAATCAAAAGTATAAATTATCTGAAATATCAGACCAAAAAAATCTAATTTCATTTTGGAGCTAAATTTGTTCGTCTAGGTTTATAGCGCGCTTAGAAAAGTAACTTATAAAAACAATAGGTACATAAATAGTTTAGAAAGGGTTTGTGCATAATATTATAGAATTTTATCATGTATTTTTAAAAATTTTGAAAGTTTCATAGGTTTTTTTTATATTCACCTACCCACCCACCAAACTTATAAATCACAGTACCTAACTACAATATTATAAGTTTTAAAATCATGATCAATGAAAATATAGGTACATAAGTACCTAACTGGTTATCACCAAATTATAATTATTAATTTGTGATCGTTTAAAGACTGCAGTCAGTAAGGTAGGTATGGTATAGTCGACCAAGAGATATAACGAAATGATCTAATTGTTAAACTGTCATATTTTATGACTTCAACAATATTTCAATAATCCAAAAATTGATAAAATGACAGAAGTCGTTTCGTTATATCTCTGGTCCAACTATACTGCATGCACCTATTTAATAGTAACTGTATTTTGTAACTTTGTTTTTCGATTTAACTTACGAGTACCTACCTAAACATTACTTGAGTTATTTTCGTTTATTTCCTGTTATTTTGATTTTGTTTCCTAGGTAACCTTTTGTATTGGAACTGTTTTTCTCTGATTGTAGTGATTGTTGATTGAAATCAGTTTAGTTGGATTGATTTTTCACAGGGCTGAACTTTTATTTTTTTTAACTTACTCAAAAAATATCGATACAATTTTGTGGAAATTTTCAATTACCTTTTTCTTTCACAATCAAATATAAAAATCCTAAACAAGTTTACCGCCAACAGTAGCGCTTTAATTTAAATGAAAAATTTTGTCGATTTCGTCGAACTAGTTGAGTAGTTTCAAATATTTAAAACTTTTAAAATGCAATTTTTCTGAATCATCAATTTTTGAATTTTTTAATTCTAAAAGTCTTGTCCTGCAAAAAAAGTCGTAAATGTACATTTCATGTTAGGAGTAGTCTAAACATGATACATATAAGTGGTAGCTGGTTTTACGCAAAAATAAAACAACACATTTTCTTTCCCATTTCGCTCCACTAGTTGGAAAAACCGGACTTTATTCAATTGAATTATACGAGGTTCATTAACTGGGTATTCGTGACTCGCTACGTGGACATCGGAAATAGTAAAAAAAAAACAGGGTCTGTTAAATTTCAAAAAATGTGGACAATTTTAAATATTGAGAAGTATTGAGAATCTGAAAAAAAAAATAGGATAATAATAGGATGCTGCTGAAATATCGTGATAAAAAAACAAAAATCGAGATCTTATTTCAGCTAAATCTTTTTAATAAGGTACCATGCACAAAGTAAGAAACCACAAATTAATAAACAAAAAAATTTAAAAATTTTAACACACTTTGTTTATTCTGACTCCTTTATTAAAGTTTATTAATTCAAATGAGAACGAAATATTAAAATTTAAAGAGGACCGTTTTTTTGACATGTTGTATCGTAAAGTACATGACATGCATGTAGGTATTGAAAATTTAAAACGACTTCTAAGTTACAATGGGTAGGTACAACATAAGTTAATATAGGGTGTAATGTTTTACATATTATTACCTATGGAAATACTTTAAAAATGCACTTTTTGACATTCGGTAAAATTTTATTACGTTATTTTTAATAAAGAAGATTACATTTTTTCGAATTTATTTGCAATGTGATCAATTTTTGTGTTCCGGGATTTTTTCTATAGCGAATGGCATGAAAAACAATATGGCGGCCATAAGAAAAACAAAAGTTGACTTTGAAAATCCCAAGATCTAGTCGGCTTTGTAAATTTTTGAAACGTCAAATGTGTGGCTCATTAAGGCTTATGTAAACCTATATAAAAAAAAATTTTCAATAATAAAGAAAATATGACTAAAATAATAAATCTGCATGTTTCAAGTTTTTTTCAGGATATTTCAAAAAATTCTGGGAATATTGAGAAAAAAAAATTGCCAAATACTGCGCAACTTTTTTGTAATTTAACCGACTTCGTATCTCTTACAGTTTCATGCAGTTTTTTTTTTCCTCAATGGGACAAGTATAATTAAATTAAACGACGACCGGCTTTTCTGAAAGGTCGTATTGTAAAGTAGATGACATGTACTATTATTGAAAATTAAAAACGACTTCCAAAGTACAAGACAACATAAGTTAACATAGGGTGTATTTTTTTACATGCTATTCCCTATGGCAACACTTAAAAAAATGCACTGTATAGTTTGTATGTTGTTTTTTGTTAGTCACGCAACTGCATGTTTTTGTTTATTTGAATGTTATTTGCAGTGCTGATCAACATTTTTAAGTAACAATTTTTGATATTGTCGAAAATAAAACATTTTACTTATAACAATAAATATAAATAAATAATAAAATAACTATTTTACTCTTTGGTACTATTCGTGTTTTATGACAAAGCTCGTATACGATTGCAAAAATTTTATGTCAGACTATTATTCCATTTTAGGTTTCAGACCAAGCACAACTTTTTATGGAGAATAACTTTTTTTTCCAAAAATGGATAATAAAAAAGTGACCACGAATTGAAATTTTTCGTTTGGCGCGTTATTTCCCAATAAACTTTAATATCAGCTAGGAAATTGATTAAAATAGCTATTTATGATATTGTTGTTAAAAGTGAAGTTTTATTTTGTGAGTGAAAAGGTTTGTGAAATGAGCGAAGCGTAGCGGAGCGAATTTTACAAATTCACGAACATATAATAAAATCACTTTTAAGACGAATATCATACAATGGTTTTTGTAAAACTGCTCTATTTTGATAATAAAATAGATGAATTTAGAATGACACAACTTCAAATTGCATTTTAAAATATTACAGATCAGTACAAGTAGTGTACTATGCATAGAAACCGTTGCCGACGCTATGGTTACTAACAAATAAATGCGTGCATACAAATAAAAGAGATGCCATAATAATAATTATTATTGATTGCAATTTCTGAACAATTATTATTGTCTTGAATTCTTGACTAGGTACCTACTTATTTTTTTATTAATATGTTTGCCAGTAATAAAAAGAATATGAAAAAATCTTACTACCTATAATTTTGTCTGATTTCATCATGAGAAAATGTAGTTTAAAAAGAGAATGTAAGTACAGAAAAAGTAGATAGAATTACTTTTAACACGAGTGTTGTAATGTACTTTTAACACTAGTGTTAAAAGTACTTTTAACACGCTTCCATTTAAACAATCACTTTTAACACTGTCAGCTGTCGCTAAAAGTGATGTATGTGTCTTTTAATGGCAGTTGCACAAAAACATTTTTTTGTGCCATTGAAGCCCATGGAAGCGGGTTAAAAAAATTTGTAACAGTGTTAAAAATACATTACAACACTCGTGTTAAAAGTAATTCTATCTACTTTATCTGTACTTACTTACATCCTCTTTTTAAACTACATTTTCTCATGACGAAATCAGACAAAATTATAGGTAAGTAATAAGATTTTTTCATATTCTTTTTATTACTGGCAAACATATTAATAAAAAATAAGTACCTAGTCAAGAATTCAAGACAATAATAATTGTTCAGAAATTGCAAATAATAATAATTATTATGACATCTCTTTTATTTGTATGCACGCATTTGTTAGTGACCTGTTACTTTACTTGTCTGTAATATTTTAAAATGCAATTTGAAGTTGAGTGTCATTCTAAATTCATCAATTTTATTATCAAAATAGAGCAGTTTTACAAAAACCATTGTATGATATTCGTCTTAAAAGTGATTTTATTTTGTTCGTGAATTTGTAAAATTCGCTCCGCTACGCTTCGCTCATTTCACAAACCTTTTCACTAACAAAATAAAACTTCACTTCTAACATTAATATCATAAATAGCTATTAAATTTGTTTTACCGCCGCATATGTTTCATCAATGAACTATGAATTATCAGCCGCGCTTCTTAGTTTTTTGTCGTTTCAATTGACTTTGTATAAACTCCACTTTAAAAGTTACCAAGTTTTTTTTGTGAACATAAAATCGCAACTTTCAAACATTAAGATGGTCTTTGATTGACTACCACCATCGCAAGTTTCATCTTTTAGTTTTAAAAAGCAAGGTCGCAAGGTATATTTCTTTTAAATAAATTGCTATAATGCAAAAATACAGTCAGAAAATCTGAACACGATATTGTAAAAAAATACGTTGTTCTATTTCAAAAAATTAACCGGGTAAAAATGGGACACCTGTACCTATACCTATAGCTGAAAATAATGTTGGCTTATGCATACGTAGTAATTTTAGTTTAAAAGTTCTGTGCTAAAATTGTTAAAATACCAAGAATTTATGAGGTGATCCAAGAATGGTTGATTGGCTATTATGCGGTTATTATACGAAACGCAGCTCGTAATGCTTGCGCTGGCGACTGTAAACACAGTTGCTCTCGGGTTAAATTATTTTACTGGAGAGGAGATTGAAGAGCTCGTGATGCTTATGAATTGATGTAAACATATCATCACTCAATGCACCGTTGCCAATTTTACCGGGACTCGAATAATCGGCTGTGCGTCTACAGGCTTCGAAAAATGCTCGACATATACACAATTATATACTAACGTGCGCCGCTCCCTCTGTAGAACGTTTCGTTGAACTATGTCGCGTATGTTTTAGGGTACCCCGGTGTCAAAGTGATGCCCTGGGCAAAATTTATCCAACGTTTCCACCGATAGATGGCCATGCTGTACGACGTTTATACACGTTAAAATTTTCGAAGCCCGAAGTCGGGCTTCACATGGTAGGTCCAGGCTTCGAATACTCAACTGAACATAGCATTTTAGGCTTCGTATGGGCTCTTAATATGTCTATATATATATATAAATATATATATAAATATATATATATATATCGTGGGCAGGTGAATTTTGGAAAACCACTTTTTCGTAATCTGGGGGTCATGATCGGTGGACATTTGATGAGTTTGGGTGATTTTCGAAAAGTGATGTCGTCCTCAATAGTGTATTTTTTTGTTAAAAAATACACTAAAAATAAAACCAATTTTTGTAGTCAATCAGCTACAGGAATTAACAAAAAAAATTCGATTCATTATTATTATCAACCAGCAAAAACAATTTTTTCAAATGAAGTTTCTCAAGTCCTGTTCCTTAATTAACTCATTAACGTACAATACAACATAAATATTATGAATGAAAAAAAGAATGAATGAATAACGGGTGGTATTTTATGATTATGATCAATAGCTGTCGGCTCCCGGGATTAATTTATTGCTTTCCTTTTAGTTGGCTAGTGGCAATAGCGGCATCCTCATACCTACCCTCTTGATGCTATTAGCGTTTATTTCTGAAGATTTAAAACTATGAATCTGTTATTTACTTTGCTCTATTTAGTCACCCTATCAGATTGTTGAATTATATTTTAAAAATGCGCCCTAAATTTCCATTAAATTTATTAAACAAAACATCAAAATAAGAATTCTCATTGTATTCATAACATATTTTACTTAGTTGAACAATGGTGACCAAATTTTATTAGAAGCCATTTAAAAACCCAGTGACCAGAATATCTTAAATTTCCTCTTACTTCTAATGTCAGTTACAAACGCTCAGAACAATAAAATTATTTAAATCAAAAAACCGCCACATTAATTTTGGCGTATTATTTTATACGAGTAGGTAACTGCATATATGGTCTACTTAGATAATATTTTTTCAAAGGAAAGATATTTAACCCGTCAATGATCTGACCGGTCAGGTTCTGGTCAGGTTAGAACACTTTCTTTGAAAAAACAATTTCAAATGAGCCGTGTTGGGAAACACTTTTCGAGTTCAGATAGTTCAGTTTGTTAGCTGCATTGAGCTGCACTCCCGCCCCCCCCCCCCCACTCCGGGAATATTAAAAATGAACTGCACCAGAATTATCTGCTAATTATGTGCTAATTAAGTGCCAAACTCGATGGTTTGTGCTCCTTTATTTATATCTATTTTAGGGGCGGAGAATATATCTATAGTAACACCAGGAAGGTATTCATGCAAGTTAGCAAAAAAAAAAAAAAAAAAACGGCACTAAAAATAGGTTTTCAGAGTACGGTCATGGCGAGAATTGCGAATAACTACGCCGAGTTTCGGAAGTAACAACTTGACGACAATGCAAACCGCTTCGAAGCGTACGGAGCAGGACCTGCATTATATCCGCTTTCTCATATCGTATTCAGAATACAGGGATTAATGTCACGCTTTTTGGAATTCAAATGAAAAATAAATGCAAAATTCAAAATAATAATCGTGCTACTGTTAATCTCGAAGATATTCCTTGCCCTGAAAATGAAGAAAAAAAAATAGAAATATAGTCAAAGAGGCCTTAGTTGTGACCTTAATATATTAGTTTGCAATAGTGGTTTTTAGCTTCTTACCCACCCAGCACCCCTATTTCGCTCCTCGATCCCAAAAAAATTGATGAAGCTTAGGATACGTGGATGCAAATATTTATTTTTTTATATTTTTAAAATGGGATAAGTAGTTTTTCGAGCGACATGAACCTGCGTTTTACAAAAAAAGTGAATAGGCAGTTGTGAGAAAAGACGTGGTTCAGAATTGTATGAACCATCTAAAATATATACAGTGGTTCAGGTCAGCTCAAGTATGATGGTTCAGGATGGTACGGTTTTTTTTGTATAAAATGATAAAAAATAAATCTGTTTTTTCGTGATGTATATGTTCAAAAATATGATATTCGAATAATGACAAATAAATATACGCCGAGAGACGGGCTCCAACTGCTTATTTAAGCCATGGTTCAGGATGGTATGAAATTTCGACTGGCTCAGGAAGGATAGAAAGATCTATATATATATTTATATATTTATATATATATTTATATATTTATATATTTCTCCAAAATCGCGAAATTTCGATTTTAAAAACGCTCCTGTAGCTTTATCTTTCAAGATTAGTGAATGAAATTTTGGATCCTTGTAAAGCCTTGGAACGACGTTAGATTTTCGTTGAAAAAAATTCCTAAAGTCGCGTTACTTCTACAGGGTGTCCTTTCAAAATTCCCCATATCCCGTTTTTGTCATCTCATTTCAGGTCGCAGTTTTCAATCTAGGGGACTGAAATTTTTGTGGGAGTAAGATATATATAAGAACTGGTCTGGTATTGTACTTGAGCAAAATCGATCGAGCCGTTTCAAAATGGCGGCCATTTTAATTTTTGGAAAAAGGACTATTTTTTGAACCCCTGTATAAGCTAGATAGAAAAAGAGTTTTATATCAAATTCACAATATTGGAAGTAAATGACTTGAAATTTAATTTCATGCAACAAAATTTGCATTTTTTCTATTAATAAGCCAGTGGCGTGGGTAGGAAAAGGGTAAAAATGGCTAAATTTCTCCAACAATTTATGAGCACATTTTTGAAGTAATTAAACTGAAATTTTTACAGTAGACAACTATACTAATAGACTTCAACCCTTGAGAATTTCAAAAAGTAAATAAGAAAAATGGCGGAGATATTCGATTTTTTTTACATGATGTTTTTTTTAAATTAATTTCTCTAAATTTTTAAAAACGCTCCTGTAGCTTCATCTTTCAAGATTAATGAACGAAATTTTTTACTCTTATAAACCTTAGGGCTGACGTTTGATTTTTGTAAAAAACATTTTCCTAGAGTTGTGTTACTTCTACAGGATGTCCCTCCGAATTTCAGAAAAAAAAACCGTCCGTGAGGCACGGTTTCTGGTCGAAGTTTTCAATCTAGAGCGCTGAAATTTTTTTGGTAGTAAGATACCCTCAAGTAGTCGTCTGGTACTGTATTTGAGTAAAATAGGTAAAGACATTCCAAAATGGCGGCCTTTTCAATTTTTGGAAAATGGCTAGATTTTGAACCCCTAAATAGGCAAGATCAAAAACTTTTAAACAAAATTAACAAGATTGGAATAAACTTATTTGAAATTTGAGCTAATGCAATACAATTTGTATCATTTCTATTAATAAGCCAGAGGCGTGGGTAGGAAAAGGGTAAAAATGTCTACATTTCTATAAACATTCATGAGCTTATTTTTGAAGGAATAGAACGGAAATTTTGATAGTAGACAACTATACTAATAGCATTTAACCTTCAAAAATTTCAAGAAGCAAATATAAAAATGGCGGAGATATATTCGAATATTTTTAAATGATGTTTATTCCTCTAAAATTTCAAACTTTCGGTTTTCAAAACTCTCCTTTCAGTTTTTTCCGAATTTATTAAAGGTAGTGTAAAAAATAGTATTTTTCAAGTAAAGTTAGCCAGTGGCGGGCATAGGAAAAGGGACAAAATTGTAAAATTTTGACAATTTTTTTGATTTTTAAATTTAAAAATCCATTCTAAGGCACGTGTTGAAACGAAATGAAATGAAATTATCACAGAAAATTTTTCACATTAAAGCACTACGCTAACATGACATGACTATGGAAAATTTCAGAAAGCCAATAATTTAAAAAGCGGTGAAAATATTCATAATTGAATCGCATAAAAATACACTATTTCTGCGATTGATGCGCAAGAAGGTTTTTTTCTAATGAAATTCAAATTTAAAAAAGGTAAAACATGCACAGGCTTTTTTTTATAATTTATCGTTTACCTACATTAATTTAGACAGTGACAGTTTGGTCTGCACTGCCTGTTAAAAATTAAAGCTGGAATTACCCAGTGTGACTAACTGTTATAGTTTGACTAACCTCAAGCCAGCTATACAGTGTGTCCAGTGTAAGTGGCATTACATGGGGATCTTGGAAACGGCAAGAGATACAGGGTCGGTGAAATTAGAGAAAAGCTGCACAATTTAATGCTTAATGAGAATCTGAATTTTTTTCTTTGAATATTTCCAGTCGTTGCTGAAATACTTATCCTGAAAAAAACTGAAAAATCAAAATTTCTTATTTTAGCCATATCTTTTTTATTATTGGGAAGTAATGAATTATTTTTTGTAGGCTTACATAAGTCGTCAAAAGCTATCCATTTGACATTACAAAAATTTTCAAAGCCGACTAGATCTCAGAGCTTCCATAGCCAACTTTTGTTTTTCTTATGGCCGCCATATTGTTTTTTTTTTTACAATTCGAATTGTTACGGGTCATTCATGATTAATAGGTACAAATAATCAGGATGCAATCGGTCTGGACATCTAAGAACCTAAGCTGTACCGGGTCCAGCACCATTTCCATGAAAGCAGTATGGACACCGTTATTAATAGCACCATGAAAGCAGTATAGCAGTATAGCAACATATCAACAAGTCTCTGTAGCTTCAAAGGATTAATTACCAGATGAATTTCTAATAATTATTTTGATAAAAAAAAATAGACAGCCGTATATTAATAACGAAACGCTTAGTAGGGTTTTAACTAGCATAGTTGGACTAAGAGACTAGCAACAATACATGCAACAATACTTCTATAGCTGGCAATTCATTATTGGCAATCTGCAATATAATTTTTTTAGTAGTGGGTTAGTGGCCACTAAAAATGTATTATTAATACGCCGGATAAGAACGTTCAAGTTGAAAGTACGAGATAATTAAGCATTATTAAAGTTTTTTTAACTCTCAGTTTTACAGGTGATATAACTACACTAGTAATGAATAGCAGCATTCTGAATTTAAAAAAATATGCAAGAATAGAAAAGTTGACTGACTTTTCACCTTAACCTTTTTATACCTTGGTCAATTATCGAGCAATTTTTTTTAAATAATTTTTCCTGTGGTTGGTACAAGAATTGCCTCCTAACAAGTGTACCATTGAGGCAATGCTCCATTAGTAAAGACTCAGCCTATACATATAAGTATTAGATATTTATTAGGTATTTGAATAAATCGTTAAGATTTAAACGCTTTTCTATAGTTGGCTTAGATTATTTACATGATTAGACATAAGTACGTACAGACTAAAGGAATGCAACTCGCAATTAAGAGAAGAATAATAAACTGGAGAATATATCATATTATACCTACCTATAGGATCAAAGGATTCCGTTCAAGTGAAGACATACAGTTTTCCTTTCATGACCTACTCCGAATACTTGTAATACCACCATATTATACTTAATCCTGTTATCCGTTTTGCAAGCGCAATTTAAAAACGTTACTACTTACTATTCTTTTATCTACCACTATTTAATGATTCGTACTCAAATATATTTTTCTGTTTTATTAATAATTATTAGTTTATTTACCTGAAAAAGCATTTCATCAAAAATTTCATTTTATTTAAATATGTGCCTATCATAACTTATTTGGAAGACCGGTCCTTTTTAAACACGCCTTCAAATAATGTCTCTCTGGAGTCTGTATAGTCACTTGTTCATTTTATGGCCCATAAAAAACAGCGAAAGTACTTATCCCGACCACCTTTCTACGTGAAAAGGTGGAGCTCACGATTCTGTCTGCGTAGGTGCGAATAAAAGGCCCATAAAATTTGAAACGAACTGAATACATTCCGAGCAAGTTAATTGATTGTCACTTCATGCGGAATCTCTTATTGACTGGGACTGGTACTGGTACTTGACGGCAGGAAACCAATTTTCACTTCACTATCTTTATTCATAATAATGAGGCTTGAGGAGAAGTCGTCTCTGGTTCTCATCTTGATAATTTAGGTTTATGTGTCAGCGACCGTATTATATCGTAATGCCCATGTTAGTGCCAGTGCCACTGACTTGAAGACCATCTTGATTTAACATAGGAAACCGTATAAACCGGTAAGTCGAAGCCTCGCGTAACTTTTGATAGCAAATGTTCCCAGGTGGATCCGATAGAAAATAAATGAATAGCCAGACATTAATTGTTATCATTGACTGGCTTCTACAAAGATTAGAACTCCTACAAGAGGTTGCGAATTAATCGTAATATCGGCTTAATCCATGAAAACTTATCGACTCGTAATCGTATTTGTAAAATAAGCAAATTGGGAAATACGAGTATAATATGGAAATGCATGTTGGAATAAGAACTATCGTCCCTGAGCCCTGGAAGTTTTTTCTAATTTAACAAATCAAAATAGAGAGAAAAATTGCCAAACCTTGGAAAAATTCCTACTGGTAAAACAGATTTTTAAATAATCATTTCCACTGAAATACCTAAAGTTATCATTAATCCCCGGCTTGTGCTAAAAAAAAATTATTATATTAAAAAGGGCAAGAAACCGTTTTTTCAACAAATATCTCTTAAACGGTAATTATTTTTCGAAAGTTGGGAATATAAAATTTATAAAAGCATCCTTCACTATTTTTTTTTTCTAATAAATGATGGTGATGTATACAGGCTGAGTCAAATTCAAGCTACATCATATGGGATCTCGGAAACTAGGAGAGATATGGACTCGGTTAAATTAGCGCAAAATTTAAAGCTCAATAATAATCTAAAAAACAATAAGTTGTCTCCGATAGTTTTTTGAAAAACTGAAAAAAAAATTAAATTTCCATCTAGTTGGCTTATTTGAAAAGATCAAAAAACTGGGAGCACATTTTCGGGACCACTTTTCATTTGCCATCAAACTATGTAATAAGATTGAGAATTACACGTTTCGAATTTCCGCTGCCATCATCAACTTTATTTTTTTTAAATAAGGACCTGGAGTTTTCTCTTGATTTTGGAAGGAAATTGCGTTTTTTTATTCTTTATTATTTATTCTATTCAGTTTTTTTTTTCTGAAATTTGTAAATTTCATATAAAAAAAATTAATATTTAATACTTTTCTGGATTAACAATGACAATATACAGGGTGTATCTAAATAACACCGAAAAAATTTAGGGGAGGATTCTTTGATAAAAAATAAACAAAAAATTTCCTAATAACGTGTGTCTGGATATGCACCCTTTTTGAGATACAGGGTGTCAAAAAAATATTGTTTTTCGAGTTTTTTGAAGATATCTCGGCAACCGTATAAGACACAGAATTCAGCTTTTGTACAGATCTTATCATTGATATTAGCAACTATTTTAATGCTAACTACCTTTTTTAAGTATGCCAGTGCCGGAGAATTTTAGGGTTGGGGGGATTTTTTTGCCCCTAATATCTACGACACTGGGCAAATTAATATTTTAAAAGCACACTTTTAACCGTCAATGTTTTCTACACAAAAAGATACTCTTGGTTATAACTGCTAACGTGAGCCATTTTCGAGAAAAACGGGCATTTACGATGATAAACTCGCTTTGAATGTGTCAAGACAAGTGTCGAAAAATTAACGGCAAAAAAACTTCGCTCATTTCTGAGATCTCCGCTATAATGACACATGAAAAAACTCAGTATTAAAAAAGTAGCTATAAATATCAATGATAGGTATGACATTTACAAAAGGTGAGTTTCATATCTCAAACGGTTCCCCAAATATCTTCAAAAAACTGGTAAAATAATCTTTTTTTGACACCCTGTATCTCAAAAATGGTGCGTTTCTAGACACTCGTTTATACGAACTTTTTTGTTTATTTTTGACCAAAGAATCAGCTCTTAATTTTTTTCGGTGTTATTTAGATACACCCTGTATATTATAAATTTATTTCAGAGCCAGAACCGTATTGATTTTTTCAAATGACATTTCCAAATCTCAGAAAAGAAAAAATAAATTAATAGAATAAATCAAGAAATCCTTCCAAAATCAAGAAAAAATCAGGGTGGTGTTTAAAAAAATTAAGTTAATGATGACAGTGGATATTCGAAACGTCATGTAACCCTCAATCTTATTAGTTACATATTTCAATAGCAAATAAAAATTGGCCTTGAAAATGTGCTTTCGGACTTTCAGTTTGTTGATATATTTTCAAATAAGCCAGACTAGGAGTGAATTTAAGTTTTTTTTCAAAAACTATCGGAGGTACCTAAATTGTTTTCTCAGATTATTACTGAGCTTTAAGTCGGTGTTTGACTCACCTGTATATTATTGCGATTTAAAAACTTGCAAAAATACAGTTTCTTTGCAGTCAAAAGAAAACAAGAAATTTCCCATTCACGTGTGCCCGCAAATGATCCGTTTTCCAGATCCAGGGTGTCAAATAATATATCTCAGCATGTACATGTACATGTACATGTCTTATCATTGATAGTAGCTACTTTGTTAATACCAATTCAGTTTTTTCGGCTAGCATTGGCGGAAATGTTAAGGTTGCGCGAGTTTTTTTGCCATTCATTTTTTCGGCACGTTTTGAGTATCCAAAGCGAGTTTTTCATCGTATAAATACCCATTTTTCTCGACAATGGTTCACGTTAGCATTTATTGTGTTATGTACAGGGTGTCCCATAATATGTGGGCAATCTCCCGGATTTGGGTAAATTTCGTAAAAATAAATGAAAAAATAGCTATAAAATTAATTCCTCAGAGACACCCCTACAAAGATATTAGCTGTTGAAGTTGAGGGTTGAAAATCAATTTTTTGCAATAACTTTTTTATTTCTTGACCGATTTTGATCATTTTTGGTGTTATTTTGTATTATTTTGAACTGTTTAGAATAGTGTTTCATAATCTTTGGTAGCACATACATAGACCTCGGGATGGCATAACCCCCTCATTCACTTGAAATAAAACAATAAAAATAATAATTTTACAGTTTTTTAAGGTTAATTTTCTTTTTATTTGACATTTTTTACATAAAAAATGTATCTTCATTTATTTCGATAGAGCGAATCGTTATCGAGATAAATGTCCTTCTAATAGGTGATGCGTCGCAGGAACTTTCTAAATTTCAAGTAAATTTTAACAAGATGGCTGACCTATGACAGTAAATTGAGCAGGAAACAAAACAATAACTTAATTAAATACACGTCAGTGTCAAAAGATTTAATTTCATGCAGATTCAATTCTAACTGATTTTCTGCGTATTCAGCGTTTTTGTAACTCATTTTAAAATCAGTTTAAGTTAAATCAGTATTTAATTAAGTTATTGTTTTGATTCCTGCTCAATTTATTGTCAAAGGTCAGCCATTTTCTTAAAATTTACTTGAAATTTGAAAAGTTCCTGCGACGCATCACCTATTAGAAGGACGTTTATCTCGATAACGGTTCGCTCTATCGAAATAAATAAGGATATATTTTTTATGTAAAAAATGTCAAATAAAAAGAAAATTAACCTTAAAAAACTGTAAAATTATTATTTTTATTGTTTTCTTTCAAGTGAATGAGGGGGTTATGCCATCCCGAGGTCTATGTATGTACTACCAAAGATTATGAAACACTATTCTAAACAGTCCCAAATAATACAAAATAAAACCAAAAATTATCAAAATCGGTCAAGAAATAAAAAAGTTATTGCAAAAAATTGATTTTCAACCCTCAACTTTAACAGCCAATATCTTTGTAGGGGTGTCTCTGAGGAATTAATTTTATAGCTATTTTTTCATTTATTTTTACGAAATATACCCAAATCCGGGAGATTGTTCACATATTATGGGACACCCTGTATAACACAATAAATGCTAACGTGAACCATTGTCGAGAAAAATGGGTATTTATACGATGAAAAACTCGCTTTGGATACTCAAAACGTGCCGAAAAAATGAATGGCAAAAAAACTCGCGCAACCTTAACATTTCCGCCAATTTTGGGAGCTTGACGTTTTTTTCTTTGTATGACTAATAAGAGTACTTATCTTTTTTTTTGTAGAAAATATTGGCGGCTTCAAATTCGTTTTTAAAATGTTATTTTCCCAGTGCCATAGATATTAGGGATGACAAGAAACCCTCAGACAACCCTTAAATTCCCACTACAGGGATCAGTGATAAAACACGTACAAAAGGTGCATCTCTCAAACGATCCCGCAAGATAACTTCAAAAAGCTAGTAAAATAATCTTTTTTTGACACTCTGTATCTCAAAAAAAAAAACGGATTTCCGCCCCGGTACACGTTAACGGGAAATTTTCAGTTTATTTTTGACCAAAGAATGCGTCTTAAATTTTTTTGCAATATTAGATACACCATGCACCCTGTATTTCGAAACTTGAACATATGTCACTGTTTCCAATAATAATAATTACGACTTCCTCTAATGTTGCATCCAATAAAAGTTTAATGATTATGACATAAATGAAGATGTAATAACGAGTTCCACAAAACATTTATCATAATAAATTGTTTGAAAACAGAGGGTCTGTTCGTACCTACCTACTCACATCTCTGTAATATTGCGAGAACAATGGCCTGTCTGGTTCAGAGTCTGAAAATTGCTCTACTGATCTTGGTGTAGATAGTTCTGGAGCGGTCATGTTAATATGGCTAATACAAGCAGAGATTGGCAAATACCTGGTCGGGAATCTCCAATCTCCACAAAGGCAAACTGCCCTTCTGTTCTTGTCATGTTCGATGGAATAGAATAGATTACCTAAGCGTATGTATCGATGTTGGTCTGCAAATATACCACCAGTATCCCAGATGTGAGCTGGGCTGGTGAGGTTTCTAGAGCTGCGAATAAGTAATTTGTACGAAATTTAAAAATAAAGTGTTTTTAGAGCAATATATTCCGAAGGACCAGCTGACGCGGCTTATAATCAACTTAGAGGAGATAAATAGCAGATATTTTGACTCCCTAGACTGGCTGCCAGTAAAATAATTTGACCCTCCATTTCAGCGTTCACATTGTATTATGTTGCGTGTAGAAAAATTCGCTCTAGATTTATAATAAAAATTTTTTAGGCAAATATTCAACTTGTAATGCAATGCAAGAACTTGGACAACTTCTTATTGAAACAGAACAAAAACAAAAATGGAGTGTCAGAATCTCAGACATCAATTTTGGGAACTTGACGTTTTTTTTCTTTGTATGACTATTTGAGCTTTTATTGTCAAAGTTTCAGTCATCAGGTTCTCAATCTGTATAAACTGGTTGAACGCGTATAGGTGCTTCAGCATCTTCAAATTTTTAACGCGGCTCTTGCTGATTAAATCAATCCCTCATTTTTTGCATTGTCTAAATCATCTCTCATACCTAAGTAGCAGAACACCTTTACCTCTTCTATCTGTTTCGCACCACCTATTGGATTTTAGTCGTGGTCTCTCTCCCTTACCCTCATTCCTTAATTTCTGGTTCATTCCAGTGTTTTCTTCAGCTCATATTTCTTGTTTGAATCTTTTATACGTAATAATTGCAATAGGTTTTCCAATACACCATTTTGAACGGTTCAGAACTAGTAAAAACATCCGGCCAGTGTAGTTTCACTTTTGATTTGCACTGTTCATATAATGTTTTAATTTGACTATCCTTGAACATTACTGCCCCACTCTAGGTTATCTTTTAGCTTGTTTTAGCTTTTCCTGCTCGATTATTATGACTGCTACTTGTTCTTTATAGAGTATAAAGTTCCCATGTAAATATTTATTTCTATATCGTTCTCAGCACCGCGAACATTTTTCCCCGCAACCAACGGTATCGAACGCTTTCCCTGCGCCTACAAAGCCCCAGATATACCGTTTTATCTTTCCTTATTTCCCTTTCGATGCTTAGCCTTAGTGATTCGCGTTCCTTTATTGCGTCTAAATCCTAGTTGATCTCCCCTAAGTTGTTTTCCTCTCCTTTTCAAGAAAAATTATAATACAATTTATAATACCTAAGATAAAAAATCACTCAACTTATTTATGGTACCTCCAATAATTTACTTGAAGGGTTCTTGTAGGTAATAATTCATCTCTGCTAATAAAGTCTAATCACATTTTTATTCGGCTCACGTAATTTTTAATTTTTATCTATCGAACGGGGGCTTTTTTGTTTATTATCTTAGTTTTGTCCATGTGAGAGTGTTCAAAATGAGAGCTAAGAGAAACTTAAAACTAGAAACATTCTTATAAACTGGTAAGCTCGGACTGGCGAGCCCACGCAGACATCTTAACAGTTATACTTACAGGCATTTCACACGCCCGAATATTGTCGCCAATCTGGATGAATAGCGTTCATCATGTCCATGAAATTGATTTTGAATTGAACACCACCATGCGAGTTATTACACTGGCTTACTGGCTGTATAAGTCAACTCCAACACCGCTGGCCGGTAACCCAACAACACTGCCGGTAATTTCAAACATTATACCACCAAGAATCATAGCGGCTAAGCGAGTATTCGAGAAATAGGTACCTACACATCCGAATTTCCAATCTGGCAACACTTTATTACAAGATTGAAATCTCGAAATCCATTTTGGCAACCAAATCATGAGTCACCACTGGAGTCTTGGAAAATGCAATGGAGACCTATGAATTTTTTCAATCATCTTATTCAAGATCCAACAAAGGTGGGTAATTCCTGATTGTAATGATTTGGTCGCTGTAACTCAATGTTATTGAAAGGATGGCAGTTACAAATCCAAATTTCTTTTTGTGGTGAAGTTGAGGAATCGCATTGTAGAAGAGTGCCCAGCCAGCAATCATCATTGAAGGTTTCCATGATATTTACTTTCTTAGATTTACATCCTTACTCCATGTGCAATAGATTGGTTACAAAATCTAAAATCAATATGAAAAGGATGGTGTGTCTAGATTTTTTATGGGGGGTTAGACTGATTGAAGAAGGATGCTTCACCAGGATGTCAAAAACTGATCTTGATATTCTGCAGACCGCTCTACTTCCCATGAATGGAATTATAGATTTGTGAAATGCAATCATGTATTATATCCACATCCAGACTTATTTATAATCCAAGAACGTAGAGTTCAAACGGAATATACCTATATTCAAACCCATATAGCTTTATCATTATCAATTTTTCTGCAGGAAATTGTGGAACAGTTTGGGAATTTCACTACAGAATCGAAAACTGAGGAAAATACAAATTAGCTAGATCAACTCGGAACCGTTTGTACCGTTTTATTATCCCTCTAATTTGCTTCTCCGCCTGGTGGGTTTAAGAGATTAATAGCCGGATAGTTCTCGCTTTTAGCAACCTCGATTTATAATTTTCAGTTGGCCTGAAATTGTGTTACTAATCCCTGTTCCCTGTAGATTTATCCTGTTCCCGTTCTATCGTATTTATGTTCCGTTATATCACATTATTATTATTATTAGAAATTGACCTATGATATTAAATAATTTTGAGCATAGTTTGTTATTAACAATGTTTGGAACGTTTCTTATTAGGTTCGATAGTTTGTATACTTCGAGCATCTTGGTTGGGTAGACACTAGACAGGTAAAACGAAGTCCACCTGTGCTGGAAGCTGAAGCTCGAGATGAAAGCAAAATCACGTATGTACGTTGAAACCGCCGGGCAACCGGTTTGTATTATTATTGTACGGGTATTAAAGACTATAGAGACCTTCATTTCTCTTCGCTATGGGCAAAATTCAGCAAGTAGGACACCTGCCGTTTATAATAAATAACCAACAGCCACTACCCCTACCACTGTTCAATTATAATCAGTACCAGTCGATTGTGTTGATAAAAGTAAAGCAACGTGTGTGTTTAATTGGATAAAGGTTGCTGTGATGATTCTACGCTTGACTTCTCTGTATGATGAATGAATGAAAAGAGAAATTAGATAAATTGATCAAATGATAAAGTCAAGGATGATGTTGCAGAATGTTCGATTGATTGTCGAAAATTTAAAAATACTAATTACAAAAATATTACTAGGTCAAGCCTAATGACAATAATATTACTAAGCTTAATTTGTATAGGATGAATCTTAATATTATAAAAATGAGTTGCCTGTTTGAATGCTGAAAAGAGAAAATCTGGATAATGCTCCCCTTCCGATGCTCCTTCATTCTATAAATGCAAAGTTGTCTGGAAGACACAACCTCAAATGGTGTGGTAAAAACGGAGACATCAACGTTTCTCTGTAATTTCAGCTCATCAGTCTATCATGGCAACCAAGAGAACCTCATGAGAGGAGTGTGTCGAATACAGAAAACTAACCACCTATGCAAGTGTTCATAATATAGTTATGGTAGCTTGAAATATGGTGCTTATAGTGACACAGACATATAAATGGCTAATAATATGATTAGCAGGAAGTTCCATCCAGGAGCGGAGCCTGGGTGTTGCCATTCAGTCAGTAAGCAAAAACCCCACTGAGATGTAACAATATTATATTTTATCAGAGATTCTGATGATTATTTCCACAGTATAATTTTGACTCTTAACTCTCTCCTAAACTCCCAACTTTTTCTTTAACTCTCGTCTCCAAGTAAGAATTGTTTTCGTGGACTACCGATGATGTTCTGGACTAGTCAACCGGGGAAACTATTGAATCGTTTCGGGATAATGGGGTAAGTTCACTTTATCTAGATTTATCCAGACTATGTATTGTAGGAGATAATGAATTTTAAGCTGCATTCAGCCTGCACATATATTGTGCAGAATACAATTATTATTACTAAGTGAATGTGGTCTCTAGTTTTAATATCCGGCAATCGCGCCGTTGTTCGCTATATCAGCCCTGTAAACTGTTAAGGGTCGTGATCGATATTGGTTTAAATCAAACGTCCAACATGATAATGTCCATCACAACTAATTGTTGGGGATGATTCACATAAGAGATACTATTTTTTCATATTGTTGTTTTTGAACAAAACAGCAGAAAGCCGAACCTTTCTAGCTTCTGCCTTTTTTCGCCTAATATTTCTATTTTTATTCTCATTCTTATATTCTTATTTCTAAAATATCTAAAAGTTGACTTGCTTAGATAATTCTATAGAGAAGATTTGACAGTACTCGCTTGTTTTCCGATAATGGGCGTGGTTTCCCAGCGGTGGCGTTATTACTGGGTACTTTGTCGATTTGATACAAATTATGTAGGATTGTTACTTGGCTCAGTACCCTGTAAGCAGCTCAGTGCATGAAGTTTCCACCTTTAGGTGCGAATTTACAATACATCAGCACCCCCATGAACGCATGTTTCATTGATTTTCAAACGACGTTCATTTGGTCAACAAAAATTTTTGTTTGTCCATCAAAAAAAAAAGTAACGATCAAATTAAATTTTTTCTTCAAACGATCAGTCTACTTTTTTTGGAGGGTGGACAAACGAAAATTCGCAAAATATTTTTTTTGCGCAATCGTTAAAAAAAAAATGGTATAGTCGAAAAACTTGTCTTCATTTGTAAAAAGACCAGCTGTATTTCCGTTCAATGAAGATACTTATTGACACACAACGGTTTTGGTATTATAAAACACGACAAAGAGGTAATGATCAGATAGTTTACAGCAATGTTTAGCTGAAGAAATTACGTAAAATAGGTATATTTTTGGTCGATCATGGCAATTTAACTGTTAAGTTAGGCCATGCAAAATTTAACATAAAAGGTAAATAAACCAAATATCCTAATATTTTCTGCTATTCAGGTAATAATGAGGCGTAAAGCAGTTTGATTCAGATCACTTGGAACAATGTCAGCATTGATGTTCTGCAATATAGAAGCTTTATTAATTGCTATCGATAATAACATTTCGAAGAGTTTTATTATGGAAACATGAACGATAGTAAATAATTCGCTCTTTGTTTTGGTGGTCTTGAGAGAACCGTGTAATCCGTGTCTAGTGACTTTGGCGACCGTGACGACATCTAGCATCTATGGGCGCGATTTGCCATTTCATCACTTTTTCAGGCCAATTTGCTTTTTTTGGAAGTTTGCAACTGTCTCTAGTTTCGGAAAAACAACACGTTTTTCACCCAGAACGGTTAGATTTGGAAGGAATTTTATTGAATATAAAACATTTCCTTTCAATCATTTCCTTTCAAAACTCATGGTTATCTCATGGCCTCACAAAATCCTCCAGTCTGTGAATACTGCAAAAAGTAACGTCAAACAATAATAAATCACGTCCCCATTGGATGGGGTCTATTCCGCTATTCAGACCTATTCAATCAATCACACGTGAAAGCCTCGATTACCCTCGCAATAAGTTCACAGAGATCAGTAAATTTTTGAAAGATTCGAAGATGCCATTTTATATACCTAAATTTTTATCTCAAGATATACCTGGTCAATGACCTCTTACGGTTGAGAGACGTTAATTTCAATAAAAAAAAGATGAAGATAGGTAACCTGCTTTGCGAATTTAATGTACAGCACACAATACATTGATGTGCAATATAAATTTTCCGACCAGTTTTCAAGGATTCTTTGTGCTTTTGTACTTGTGCATAAAATTCAAGTATAAATCTTTGTTGCAAACAAACCGGGTTCAGTCTAAAGGTAAACACACACATGCAGAAGCAATTCTTGTAACTGGAACTCTGGAATATGGTTTTGATGAAAATAATTTCTGTTCATAACATGATCCTTTCAGGAAAATTCTTAATTAAACCAAAAGTTCCTATTAACATGGGTCCGCAAACGCACCGTTTTCGAGATACAGGGTGTTCAAAAAAATGGTTTTTTCTTACTTTTTTTGCGATATCTCAAGAACCGTTAAAGCTACAGGCTCCAGCTTTCGTACAGATTTTTACATTAATAATAGCTACTTTTAAGGCTCCATACTAATGTTCTAAGATATGCCAGTGGTGGAGATTTTAGGGTTGTGTAAGGGTTTCACCCCCCCTAACTTTTACGGCACTGGAAAAATTGTCATTTTGAGAGCCAATTTCAAAGTGCCAATGTTTTTTACACAAAAAAGCACTCCTGGTGAAAAGCTTTAGAAGCCAACGTTCTCGAGAAAAAAGGCATTTTATGATCAAAAAAGTACAGAATTCAACATGAACAAAAAATGTATTTTCAAAATTTTCCATACTGTAACATGGCACGAATTCAAATTTGCACCTTTTTTTCTTGTGTTTGTAGCCAGATTGTTTTCAACTTCGTCTAGAATAAATACATAATAAATAAAATAAAATAAATACATTTCTGTTTCTGTTCATGTTGAATTTTGTACGTTTTTGATCATAAAATGCATTTTTTTCTCAAGAACGGCGGTATAGCTTCTACAGCTTTTGACCAGGAGTACTTTTTTGTGTGAAAAACATTGGCGCTTTGAAATTTGCTCTCAAAATGACAATTTTTCCAGTGCTATAAAAGTTAGGGGGGTGAAACCCTCACGAAACCCTAAAATCTCAACCACTGGCATATCTTAGAACATTAGTTTGGAGCCTGAAAAGTAAATATTATTAATTTAAAAACCTGTACAAGAGCCTGTAGTTCTAACGTTTTTTTTATTATTTTGTACTAAGTAGTTGGTAGTTAACATTAACACCCTGTATTGAATGTCTTAAGCCGGTCACTTATCTGACAAACGTTTGAGTTGAGAGCTCGGTAACAGGTTTCTCGCTCCGACACTTGAAAAAATTTGTTCGGCAATGCGAACGAATGCAAGCGTTCGTCAGATGAGTGACGCTTTAAAAGAGAGCTGCCGTCATGAAAAATGATCAATATATTTTGAAGGGTTTATTTTCATTATAATATGTTAATTATCGTATTTTTTATCCTGTCAGTTACAATTATTTTTAAATGAAGGTATTTTTTTTTTCTTGAGGAATGTTATGCTCACAATTGGATGCTCAATCCAATTATTTAAACAATCTACTATATTGTGTTATCTCACGAGCAGTTTCTTCTGCGCAGATGTTGCTGAATTGTTGCGAAGAATAAAGATAGATACAATGTTTCATGTTTCCTTACCACGGCAGTGTTGCTGAAGCCCATGTACGATGTGATACGAAGACTGCTGAAGCTTACTTACCGTGTACCGTGTATCTATGTAGATAAACGTTATTGATATTGCGACAGACATTTATGTTATTATAAATATTTGCTTGTAAACACAATGAACAATACGACCGTTGATGTCAATGCTAAAAGAAAATTCTCGCCATGAATGCTAATTGTTCGGATACTAATTAAGTACTGGAATAACGTGCTGCTTTTTATTCTGATACTGTTTCAGTGCATGTATAGCTTTTCTTCGTTCACTTGCGTAGGCTACCAGGTTTTTACTCTGCTTTTAACCTTGACTGTAACATGCTCGAGGTTGATATCTCGCGTGTCAAAATCTGGCCAGGTGAATAAACCGGGTACCTAATTCCCGCCTATTATCTTCATTAAAGCGCATTATACTCTGTGATTAAAAATCGTATTTATTTTCGGTGTATATTTGCTTAATTTACCTATTTGTTGAAGATAGGTTCTAGCAGCCGCAGTACTGTAACACTGGCACTATAGCGTTAATTCTGTTCTGGTATTCGGTATCCAAATTATATGTTATCATGACTCTAAGATATTTATATTAATAATTATTATTAGTAGATGCCTATTAGGTAAGAAAAGAAACGATTTATTATGGTAACTAATAACGACATGGTAACTTGGATTACAAGAAAGCCACGTGAATGAGTATTCAATACCCTTTTTTATTCAGATCGAAAACAGAGCAGAACATACGAGCAACTACCTCTATACTTTAGTAAAAATCTTTTCCTGCTTATATTTCAAGAACTTTCGAAATCGCCCATAGATATTTATTTTAAAAAGAACGTTTATGGTACCTACCGTTCTCACCATTTGCACTGCCAGTGAAGAAAACAATTCTTTCGCATCA
Source organism: Malachius bipustulatus (assembly GCA_910589415.1). Classification (NCBI taxonomy): domain Eukaryota; kingdom Metazoa; phylum Arthropoda; class Insecta; order Coleoptera; family Melyridae; genus Malachius; species Malachius bipustulatus. The sequence goes on along the minus strand of OU342630.1, from coordinate 82,166,132 downwards.
GATGAATTTCCTTTAATTCAGGTTAATTTAAATTTCTGGTGAATTTAGAGTTTTTCAATTTATTTCTTAAGTAGGTGATAATCCTTTTTTGAAAGTATGAACCATATTACTTGGTGGACGCTCTCTAAATCACTGGTAGGTAGGTGCTGTAAGTGTTAGCCTGAATCTTCGATGTCTTGCTACTTCGATATCTTTGATACCTTGCTATACTTCATTCTGTGAGGTCGCTAAATTGTGAAAAGCAAATCGTCATTATTCGAGGCTGATTATTAATTAATAAACAAAAGAGAATTTACAACGTTGGGAATCTTTTGGATATTGCCTAGTCAAAAAGGGGATATTCGATATTAGTTTGATCTATTTTTTATGTTTCTTTGATCCTTTTAAAGCTACAGCTACATTTCGTGATTACAAGTTACGTTTGATCCTTCGAGCCGGATTTTGTTGCCAGGGCGCTAGCGCTGGTGCTGGTGCTGGTAGTCGGTGTATCCTTGCACTCGTACTGTTCGCTTGTTTTCTTCTTTTGCACTTGTACCGTGGTCAATCCCACGAATTAGAGGAAGAGAAAATGGTGTATAAATAGGTGTGACCTTCGAGACCGTGGTAAACAATACAAATCCAAATGAAAATGAAATGATTAGAGTCATCGCGCTTTGTACTATTTTAACACCTAAATCCTTACATGCAGACTCAAACTGCATGTAATATAAAACACAAACTAATATAAAACAAGCACACTTTATAACAGCAGACAGGAAAGTTGAATTACTTCATCGATCATTATTTTAAATTAAATTTTCTTGCATCTCCAGAAATCCACAGATATTAATATATTCAACAATACACAGCCATAAATGAGCAGCTAAATGCAGGGTGTATCATTTTTTTGTAGCAGTGCTTCACCAGTTTATATAGAAGACTTTTTTGAAGCAATTAAAGTTCCCTTATTAACTTTATGTAACATATTATGTCCGGCAACGCTTGGAGAAAAATTAATTCTATTCCTAAAGGTTATTTATTGAAATATTGAGCACCAAAAACGAAGAAAAACACGGGGGAAAAATGCGTCAGTGGCGTATAGATACAGGCTAGATGTATGACCTTTTTCGCCTGAAAACTTCTACGCCCATGGACTTACAAGATCTTACTTATCAACGTTGAATTCCCCAGAGTTTTCTTACATAAAAAAAGGTTATATACTTATGAATATTCGAAGTTCTCCACAGTTTTTAAGTAAATTGAGTATAAACTTTCTCGTATACCAGTTATTTAGCTATAGAAAACATGGATTTTCAAAATTTTTATTTTGCTGATAAGTTGGGTCTCTTGTAAGTCCATAGGCGTAGAAGTTGTTGGGTGAAAAAGGGGTCATATTACCTTTTATCTACGTCACTGATGAATTTTCCCCCCTGTTTTTCTTCGTTTTGTGTCCTCTATCTGAAGATCATGATCAGTTATCAACTAATAAGGTACCTCCTAATATTAATAGAGAAAAAGTAAACAATAGCTGTATATTTTGCACTATTCAAGTTCAAGGGTAAATTGTAATAAATGACCTCTTGGTAAAAATTTAATTATTGAGAAATGCCCAAGTTAGGCGGCGAAAACGGATTTTTTTATCAACATCGTGATCTTCTTTTCTAAACGTTTCCGGTCATATGTTAATAAGAACTTTTATTACTTAAAAAATGTCTTCAATAAACTGTTGAAACACAAAATAAGTGATGCACTCTGTATATTGCGGTCTATTTATTTGATTTTCTCCTCCAAATCAACAACTGAGAAGATTTGGAAGAAATTCCATTATAATCTATGAAGTTAGTTCTACTTATTTAAATGTTCTTCTTTGTTTTGGGTTTTAGATTCCTGATATTAAAATATTATTTTTCAAAAATATTTTTATAAAAATGAAACGTTTCGGGACCGATTGGTCTCTTGTTCACTCATAAATTGTAAAAAATATGTAAAAACTTAAAAATACTTTAAAAAATCATAATTATTATAGGAAAATGTCGCAAATGGTGTGTTTTTTCTTTAATTTTAATTTTAGAAAAAATATAAATTAATTTTAATAATTATTATATTAATTATATAAATTAAGTTTTTTTTTAATATCATATAATTTATATTTTTTCTAAAATTAAAATTAAAAAAAAAACACACCATTTACGACATTTTAGTATAATAATTATGATTTTTTAAAGTATTTTTAAGTTTTTACATATTTTTTACAATTTATGAGTGAACAAGAGACCAATCGGTCCCGAAACGTTTCATTTTTATAAAAATATTTTTGAAAAATAATATTTTAATATCAGGAACCTAAAACCCAAAACAAAGAAGAACATTTAACAACTAAGAAGCAAGGTTCAATAAAAAAAATCAGTTCTATCTAAATGTATGTTGCTATGTTATTATATCGATCATGTTATATAATATTCATTTACCTGTCTGAAAATGCCTTTGAAAGTAGTGAAACACACGTGTCACATCGATAAAATCCATCAATATACAGTAGAATTTTTAACTTAACACATTATATTTTGTTTATCATCATATAAAATTGTATATTTGACTCCTCCCTACCATTATATGGATTTTTTCTGCTGGGTGCTTAAAGATGCAAATAAGATTTAGAAAGATTCTGGTTATCTTGAATATGAATATAAATTGATCACTTTACTGTTTAATAACAAAAACAACACAATAATAATTAAACCATACATGCTTATTTAAATATGTTCTCTAATATTAAAAGCATTGCATTTATTCGCTTGTTCAAAGTTCAAAGCTCGGTTCAAAGTAAAGCACAGTGTGAAGTTTCATTTAATTAAGTATTGTCCCAATTTTGAAAATTAAACTTTCATAAAAATTAGAAAATAATAGAAGAACTATAACAATGACCGATAAATAAGGTTGTTGCAATATTTATATTTCACTAGACTCGGCGAGTTTTCATTATTCTTTGTCTCAGTTGGGCCATCGATTCAGATAGATAGGATAGGTAATAAACAACAGCCCTCGGGAAATTCAGGAACAGCCACATAGAATAAAATCAAGTGGTGATAGATCTGTTGCAGTAGATCAAGATCTGCTGCCGAACTTCTCTTTCTCAAATCCAAATTTTTATCACAAGAAATAGAGTAATACTTCGTGAAGACGTGGCACACTATCATAGATCTTTTTCTCTGGTGTGCCATGATACGATTTATATATCACAAGATCAATTTCTGCCACTTTTTCTAGCTCTTCCTGTTTATCATCATTCGTAGTTTTTATAATGTGTCCATGACTAGTTGGTTATTCAAAACTATAGTTAGTCCTAATTAACCCTAATAATTATTATTGTGATCCGTACAGTTAACTGTAATTAACAACTGTCTTAATTTGTTATTCCAAATTAAATTTGTTTAATCCTAAGTGTAGATATGAGTTACAATTTCAGCAAGTAGCATTTTTAAGAAATGATGAGACTCATATTTTTCGAGATACTCATAATTCATTTTCCTGGCATTTATTTCATTTTCAACTTTCGCAAGTTATCTTGAAAGTTTGGCCTCATAAATAGAAAACATCACATTATAAAGAGACTACAAAAGAGAAAAGTTGTAGAAATCCGAATATATTTCTGAAATTCCCCAGTTTCGACAGCGCCATCGTTTATTTTTATGATAGCGTCTCGTGGTCTCTGTTTATTTTCAGATCAACTGAAATTTATCCTCCCAATGATGCTTTCCTCTGGCCGTTGTTTACGTTCTAAACGATTATTTATTCGGTCTCTAGATGTGATCTCCATTGTAATCATTTCCATTTGTATTCTTATTATAACAGTCCGGGAGGACAATGACACTGAACAGTTTTCAACGTATAACACGGTATAACAACGTACCTCGTACACAGTCTTCGTGCCTTGAAAGTAGAGGAGAGCATCCTGATAACGAACCGAAAGCGGGGCCCCCATTCATCACTCTGACAAATTGAACTTCAAGTTGTCAGGATCACTTCAGGCGAATTATGGGATGGATATTTTTTCAAAGTCTGGATTGATCATATTTGTAACTTTTAAATTTGATTATTAGGTCGAATATCGTCCTGTAGATGACCATAACAAAGTTTCATCATTTTTTCATACAATAATTCTCAATAATAATTATCATATATGTATCTATCTACATTTTTGTATAGCCGTGTGGGTTCGAATCTCTCTCTAGCCATGGAAGTTTCATGAAACTATCTAATTTATATTACTTGAAAATTTATCTCTGATTAGGGGGGTTAGTTCTCGTTCTCGAAGCCAAGATTACTAGAAAAAACGATTGGTTTGTCGAGGTACAAATTAAGACCACGGTTTCTTCTTAATGATATAAATAAAGAAGTCGTTCGAGAATCATACCCATACCAATGAATTACGGACCCACGCAGTCATTTACTCATTAGACCTACCGACACCTTGAGATTTTGTATTGCCATTCGTCAGTACGAGTTATTATTGTATGGAAAAATTTTTAACACGTAATATTTCAACGTCATTTGGTATTATTTAGCATAGGAATCAATCTACAGCGACGAGCAAAAAGGTCTCCCCGTTTTAAAAGTTATAAAAAGCAAACCAAGTGGATGCAAATTTTTGTTTTTCTCTCTCTCTCAAATTACACATTATAATGCGATTTTAAATTAACGAGTTTTGAAAATTATCATAACTCAAGTGGCGACCTTTAAATGATAATTCGAATCCTCTCGCGAAAATGTTGCATACAAGTGGAATGGTGGTAAATTCATGAGTAGTTATGGCCTCCTTGAAGGCACCCAAGGCTCGGGGACGACGTTGAAACCCTTGGCTTTAAGATAGTCCAACAAAAAGGAGTCAGTCACATATGGTTAAATCGGATGAACGTGGGGAAAAATTGAATTATTTTGTTGAGAAAATGAATATTTTTTTGGGATTATGTATTTGCATTTAATTTTTTCTTAAATAAACCTGAATAAGGTAATGTTTGTCTTGATTGATTGAAGTCTCTTATTAATAATGATAGATTTCTAAAAAATTATCTACTTATTATTGTGCTCATTACTGGTACCTAGTAATTTTTCGCTGAATATTTTTCCGCCTTTCTATTTGGAATTTTCTTTTCACATCGCGAGAGGAATATTTTGCAGGTTTCTGCTTTTTATGATCATATTCAATAAATAATTCATACCTGCTCCATGCTCCTGATATCCCAATGTAGCTCTAACCTAAAAATACAAAATGTTTGTTGATTCTCTCTGTAGTGATAAGTTATCAACGAGGTTATCAAGTATTTTGCAATGCCAATTGAAGCAGCAACAAACTTATAAGCGGCTGATAATCCGTAATTCTTTGATGAAACATCGGCGGCGGTAGAAAATATTTAATAGTACATATATTCTATATCAAGGGCGGAAAGAAGTTTATTTCGGCGAGTATGAAGTTATCAGGCCGAGCGGAGCGTAGCGGAGCGAGGGTCGATTGAATACGAGCTGAAATGGACTTCGGGTCCGGCCGAGATATAGACGCTATTTTTTAGCGCATCGCGTTACACTGAATACTTTGGCTTGTTAGCTTGTTGGCGAATATGTGGTGGCGTACAAATTAATTCAATGTCAGTGTCATTTTCCTGTCTAGCGTTCATTTTGTTGCTTTATTGACGAAACCTCAGAAACTAGTAACCCCCGTTATTCGTTATAATTAGATAGGTACCTAACTGTTATTATATTTCCAGCTCGTTTAGACTTGATTGAAATATGCGCGTATCGCAGTCTCGGTAGTTGTCAGCTGTGTGGTTGAATTACCCTGCCAAGCGCTGAATACCTGCCGCGTAATCACTAACTGATAACAGTAGTTGTTATAGTAACGACTAAATCTGTCCGCCCTAGGGTCAGAAAAAACGTTCGTTGCGGGGTGGAATATTTTGTACGCTCGGAAGCGAGCCGCTATTGCATGTAGGGCTGCATATGCGTCGTTCCGCCGGCTATTAAGCTACTGAAAAGTCGTCTTTCAGAGGCGATGCGCTAAAAAAATATTTTCTAATAAATTGGTAGACGAATAATTATTTTAGGTCGTAGTCAAGATGAAAATGTATATTTTTGAAAAACACCAATAGTTTTATCTAATCATAGTAAAATCACTCTTTTTTAACTTTGCTATTTAATTCCACTTTGAATAAAAGAAAAACATAATTATATTTGCTCGATCCTTCCCGCAAGTCAGTGTTTATTACCAATAATTATTGATTAGACCGGCACTGCCTATGGTGTACAAAACTTATACAAGGTGGTTCAACGAAAACCTATAACAGGCCTAATAACGTGGAAACTGAAGATGTGCGCGAAAAACGCCAAAACGGGTCAATTTTGTTATCGAGGGGGGCATCTTTAGGTAACAAATTGACCTGTTTCGGCGTTTTTCGCGCACATCTTCAGTTTCCAAGTTATTAGGCACGTTAAGTTTTCGTTGGATCACCCAGGATTTAATTCCGTGCTTATCATCAGATGAAAAAAATTGTGATTTTTTATAATATTAAGGTGCATCCCAGATTCAGCTCAACCAATGAACGACACAAAACTGTTTTCTTCATCCAATCCGCTCATATTTTATTAATACCTATGTCAAAATTCGTCAAGTCTGATGGAGACCTCGGTATATCGAGGAACTCTTTTTTACTGAAAATACATAACACTTTTTTTGATATGTAGGTAGGTATATAAGTATAATATCCTCTTTTTTTCCCTCTTCAAGACATCTATCTGCTATGGTGGTAAATTTGAATTATGTATTTCAATGGTCGTTTCAAAGGTACTCAGTGTAATAATTCATCTAAATTTTGAATTTTTGTTTCAAACATATGCAGGTGCCTACCTATTTATATATTTTATTTACCAGAATTTTCATAATTTTCATTATTTATCACTTCCGCAAGCTACTCTAACCATATTCACCCTTGCAGGAAATTCCAAGTAAAATTTCTTCCCGGTCGTATTTTCTCATATTTATTCAAGACTGCATGAACATGAAGTTCTGGTTTTGCATAAGCTAGAGGGAATATTGAATTCACAGTTCACACTCCCACTGGGAATAGGTAGGTATATGAATTTAGCATGAGAATCACCCCTTGAAGGGTGACGGAGTTGTAATTCTGGTTACCATGGAGATTTATTTGGATCCTATGAAACTATGTATAGTTAATTGGCCACAGTCGAGAAATGGGATGTTATTTATAGATCCCAAAATAGCGTGATTAAAGGACATTGAATAGACTGAAAGTAAATGAGTGACGTAAAATAGAATAATTTGTTAATACAGGTGCTGAGAATCCATGGGAAATTCACATACGTTCACGACAAATTTAGAAGTTTAATCAACTTTTTTTCATTGATGAATAAAATACACAGTTCGTTCTTTTGAGGAGGGTATTATTATTGCTTGATTTTTTTAGGAAAGCTCCCGAAGCTTTTATTAACTTTCATTAACTTTATCAGATTTTTTATTTGTCTACACCCACTAACAGCTCAGAAAAAAGTTTGTTAACTTGTTCTGTTTTTTCTCAAATATCAAATTAGATCAACTTCGATAATGCTGCTCCATAAAGCCTCGAGCTTTATTTATTGTAGGTACAAAGAATATCCTTTTGTGTAAAGTTTTTTTTTTATTGTACGAGTATTACGTGTTTTAATTAATAAGTATAAAACAAATTTACTTCTTCTTAAATCTGCTTGAAGTTGAAAGCGTATCTCACATTTTTTAACAGAGTTAATTTCGCTTTTTGTCGTTTTTTTATTTAATCTCTTTTTGTCGACTCAAACAAAATAAATATTAATTGTGACAAGATGTAAGTAATTTATAATTTGCTCAAATTTTGTTTTTTTAGATAATTCCCACGATTATTACCGTCAGGTCTCTTTCTTCCTTAACTAATTTGTTTGTTTTTAAATGTTAAACTGCATAAATAAACAGCTTCACTCAATCTGATCATTTGAACATATTGCAGCAATTAATTTTGTTAATTGCATCCGTTAGCAATCCAATTAAAGTCTTTTATTAAGCCTTTAAATGCAATATATTTCAGTGAGGAGCATTGTCCTGATGGGCGAGCTGATGGGCTAACAAAATCAACGTTCGATTTACGGTTTGCAAAGAATTTTTGAGGGTAATCATTGCGTCGTTTGATGCGCTCTTTATCAACTTTTCTGCATGCGTAGAAGAGGGTTATTAATGTTGTTAGTGATAATTTAACTCATGTATTAAAAATGACATAAGGAATAGTGTTTTTGTCACTTTGACATCGGATAAAGTTAGCCCTAACTTTGCATCTGGATAAAATGTAAGCTAGCTTTTTAGACGCAAAATCAAGTAAGTAGTTACCAAGGTGATATTAATTGACAAATTAATAAACGTCATTTATTAATAATTATTATTATTCGTTAAATTATCTCCCTAAATTACACACGAGCTTATATTTTTTATCCGGATAAAGATGCACTTTTAAACTCAAATTTGTTTTTTCTTTGGCAATTCAACTCGTCAAATTGTCAGATAAAACGACTCGTCCTTCGGACTCGTCGTTTTATCAGACAATTTGACTCGTTAAATTGCCAATAAAAAACAAATTTTCGTTAAAACTGCATCTTTATCCGGATAAAAAATAAGCTCTCGTGTAATTACCCCCGATTATTTTTTGATTAGGTATGCTACATTTTTATTGAAAATTTAATTCGAATAATTATTTTATTATTTTAATACAATAATTGCTGATCGGAAACAGTTAAGGGTGCCGTATAATGACGCTTTGTTACAGCATTCACCGGCTAGAAACCGAGCTAGAAACTCCAAAACCTTACTTACATTATATTCAAAAAGGTCCATTTTCTCTTCTGTCCAAGAAGTCTTCTTTCCCAAAAAAATTGAAAAAAAAAAGAAAATATTTCTGTACCCTAAATAGTATACATGAAAAGTTATAATTGGGACATGTAGACCATTTTACGATAGTCGTTTTCGATGTAAGCTGCTTTGAAAATTTTTGATTTCATTTTTTTCTTTTATACAGTCGGGTAAACTGGATACATTCGCTTTGGTGATGTTTTTGAGATATTTTTTTGAAATTTATTAATTTTGTATTTTTTTATTTTTCAATTCTTTGTTTTTCTTTAAAAATTTCACACGATCGAAATACTTCCGTATATTTTTTATTCCAAAATGAAAGATCATATTGTTGGACAATTATTCCAGCGAAAAAATACAAAAAATTGAAGTATATTTTTTGAAACTTACATTTGAAGATTTTTAAATTACCGAAGGATTGTATCCAGTTACCAATAAACCCTGTATATAACTACATAGACTCATAAATTACTACTATCTGTCCACTGAGTGTTGTCCGTTGTCATGCCACACTGATTCTGACTAAACAATTTCATTTAATTCGATTTGATTCGTACACTTATTTCTAAGTCGAACCAGATGTGGTATCGCAGTTCGTGTCAGTGGCGTGTGTTGAGGAATTATGAATATCCTACAAATATATTATTTCGACAAGTTATTGACGAAGTAGTGCCTTGCAACTTTTTGATAACAAATATTATATAATGCAAGTAAATAAGAATGATAATAATTATTGTTATCATCATGATAGAAATATCATGTCACCTACCTGCTGGTTGCCGTTTAAAAGAAAGAATAACACCTCCGTTTTCTTATTTGCAAGTAAAACATTCCAGCAATTTTACCACAAGACCACGTACTATAGGGAGTTCAATCGTTTCCCAGGCAAAACAAGGAAATAGATTTTTAGGCATTCGCGCAATTAATAAGTTACTCATAGTTTATCACACCGTACAATATCACAGGTAATTCTGCTAATTTCGTATTAAAAACGTTTCAAATCACAACACAAACCTAGTTAGTATATTTATCGCTGTCGCTGACACTACTGACAAGTAGCCGATCAGCGGGACGACTATCTTATCGGAATATCGTATCAATCTAAGCGTATCAAGACGCGAGTCGGTACTTCCGTCTCACTCTCGCTCATCTTTTTAGAATTGCTGACGATTCAAACGTATTTCTGACAATACGTCCCATTTTAACTCGATTGACCATGCAATGCAATAGAAGGAGTAAGAAACATAACGAGATGATGTATCCTTAGTTATCACAACAGACAACTCTCAGTGTACTACAGACAATAGCTGCAAACTTCGTTGTGAAAACCATTTTTATAAATTTTTCTCAGACAATCTAAAAATGTAATAATATATAGGATGTTTAATTTAAAAATCGAAACATGATTCACACTTCCGGAAGTGCAGTCAGGTCTACGATAGATACAAAGTATATCAAACGTATAGTCCTATAAGTAGGTACCCCATGAAAATTTAAGAACTTGAGATGAAATTGGAAAGAAGTTATAGGATGGGGTGCTTTTCGAAAAACACACGGTATATCTGAAAATCTAACCTTTTCAGCACATAAAATACATTTTTCTCTACAGCAATGAGACTAATTTACAACAAGTGCCATGTTTTCATAATATGTGTGGATTAATCGTTATTGATTGAGTTATTTAAAAAAAGCCATACACTTTACACTTTTTTCAAGATGGCAAAGAATGCACATAGGAAATCTTGGTCGACAATTTGAAGTTAAGCTTTTTTTAGGTCCCCCTCACACAATATCCAAAAATCAGCTTTCTCGGTTCATTTGCATTTCTAAACCATTTTTTTCGACGTAATGACTGGACTAACTACTGTACTAACTACTCTACTGGCCAAATTGTGAGGAAATGCATAGTATGGCATTTTCCAATTTTTTTTTTCAGATTTTTTTTTCTATATTTGCGGTCACATACCTAATTAAATGTTTACCAATTTATATCATCTTTTAACCATTAGATACTTATATCTGAATTTCAAAAAAATCAAAATAAAATGTTTGTATTCAATTTCATTTAGTTTTTCTTGAAAAATCTCGTAAACATGTTTTTGGCAGTTAGCCCTTTGGTAACTTACACTCTTCAATTATTGTTCGTTAGTTTTCTGGAAACAATCAATCTTTTGTTCCTATCAATTTTAAAAAGTTTTCAATCGTTCCAGTGATATTTACATTAAACTACGTTATGAATAAATTATTTATGTACATACCGTAGATAATATATTTATATGTATTTTATGTAAACTTTTTTAGTTATATATTTTCTATAAATGTATAAACGAATCGATTCCATATAATTTCTTGCTTTTTATATCATTTCAAACTTTATTAAACATAAAATTTAAAACTAACCGCAATCTCATATTCGAAAAACATCTATTCTAACACATACCTGCAACAAATTATAATCTTGTTTCTGGTAACAACATCCATGGGAGCATAAATTTCTTGCATAACCATTATAAATATTGCTATGAATGTAACCTCATCAGCCAAGGCTATCAAAATTGAATAACATTTTATTTCACATAACAAAAGAAATTATACCTGCATATTAACCATGCTTAATTCAATTTATTTATCACCGCATTTACTAGGTAGATATAGTTGAGTACCAACTGTTGGTCAATTACTATTATAATTAAAAATATAAGTGTATTTTGTTTGAGTAATTTAAGTAAAAAAATTAAAGAAACCCACTGAAGTAAACCCTACTGCAGTAACAAAAATTCGATAATAGTAGAGTAATATTTGTATTCAACCTCGTAATGTGAGAGAATAAGTTGTAAATTGGAATAAACCTTTATTTAGGCATTCCAAAAAATTCTCATACAATCTCGTGTCCGAGTCGCAAAAAAATCAAGGTCAAAGGTCACATAAATCTTTTTTTCGCAAAATTTTGCCATATGACTCCAACTTACGTAGACACACTGTATATATATATACAGAACCTCTATATGCAACCCTTTCTGTTTCTCTCAACAAACATAAAGGGTTGCAAACTCACGCACAGAAACTATACAGGGTGTTTGATACCTGGACAGCCTGAATCAAACCTCATGTATGAAATCCTATTTTAAGAAGCATAAAAGAGAGAATAATTTTTTTCAAGATCAGCCTCGTTTAGGAAATATTTTCAAAAATGTAAAACTGTAAAAAAAATGTATGAAAATTATATTGTTTTTTTTTTAGTGCCTGAGCAGCTAAAATCGAATGTTATATGAAAATAATTGTCTTTTAACCCTTAGTTGGTAACATCCGACTCTGAGGCGGATGCCAAGTTTTGATGCTGCGCTGAATCCAAACGAATGAATGTACAAAAATTTCGTATTAGGTATGCTCTAGTTGGTTGTCAAAAAGTCCGTAGCCGCCTTCGCAAAAATACGTCTGTGAGACGGGTGTTACTCAGAACGATATATTTCAGTCCATCTCTCAGTCGGCTGTTGATCGAAAGTATGGTGAATGAAAAGGTATAATATATAAAAAAATGTATAAAAATGAAATAAGTCTTGTTTTAATAAAATATATTTGTGTTTACTAGAATACATTCGAATAAATATGTACCTAATTATACATATTATAATACCTATTCCGACTGAGCGACGGATGTTACCTATATGGTGGAACTGTAATATGATCCCCGACTGAGAGACGGATGTTACTTATAAAGTGAAAAAAAGTATGTTACCAACTAAGGGTAAATATAAAAAAGAGTAACTTTTTTAGATCGGTTCTTAGTTCAGTCTTTGGTCAAATGCAACTTTTGTTTGCAAATTTTTCTTCTTTTTTTCTTCATTGTTCAAAAATTCAAGCTGTTTTTTCGATTTTAAACGAGGTGCGAAAATAGTTTATACAAAATTGTAGCTTTTACTAGGTAGGTAATTAAAAATTCTATGGATTAAAATGAAAGTCTTTCGCCGTATTACATTCGCCATTTTTTTTTTCGGTTATCGAATTCTCAACCCGCAAAACTCCAAAATCACTTATTTGGTGACATAATGACTTGAATTAATTAGTTATGTACAAAATTAAAAAATATTGGCACCTGTCAACTCTTGGCGCACTCACTCTGTGTTCATACGGAATTTTGCAAAAAAAAAATTCCCCCGATTACCCTTTTTGTCGTAAAATATAAAACACCGTTACACCTACAAAGTATATTTTTGAAAATTTACAACTTTGAACAAAAATAAATTCCAAATAAACGTTCCAGGCTAAAGTTGTACGTTGTACCCGTTGTACCTATTACATCTCCTCCTTAACAATTTTTGCAATAATAATTTTTCAATATTTCATCAGTAATAGGTAGAAAGAAGAAATACATGATAGAAGAAATACATAATTTTACCCCTTAAATTCAAGATGTCGGCAACCCCTTACGGAATCCGAGGGGGGAAACTTGGCTGGAGTGTTCTAGTGGCGCCTCCTACCTATCATTAAAATTTCGCTAAGCTTCGAATTAACGTAATTTAAAAGTTGGTATTATTTGACTGGACTGAAACTGCGGTTGATTAAATTTTATTTATTAATGAAACAGAACAAAAGAGAAATATAACACTCAACAGGACAATGACCTGCTGAAGACAAAATTTGAAGTGAGTGCAAATTTAATGAAAGATTGAAAAAAAGACGATCTAAATGCTACTTAACGCTTAGAAACCCGCTGTGAACATTTCATACAATATAAATAGCTATAGAAGTAATTATTAAAGTTTTAAAGTGAGTAGAGGTAATTAAGTATAGTTTTTTACAAGTGATTGCTTCGTTGATTAAAATTCTTCTCAATCTATAGCCATAAATTGTTTTGTTCTAGGTAGGTTTGTAACACCTACCTAGGTATGTTGTATATTTAGATATCTAAAATTATGTATTATGATGATATGACGTATTATCTACTTATTGTAACGTACATAAATTTTATAGCAGGCTTTGATCAAGCATTGAATTTTAATTAGGCAAACAGGTACGCTGGTTACGATTATTGAATTTATATGTTTATAAAACTAACGGGAGAAGAAGAATGAATAACACACCTATATCAAAATATTGTAGCTTTTGCTCATAAATTTTTGTTTAAAAAAATAATTCATAGAGCAAGGTGTCGGTGTGTTACTTAATTTTGTTGCTTATGTTTTTCCCGTTTTCAGCTACCTTTACTTGAAGATATATTCTGGTGCGAGTAATCTATGACTGAAATAACTGTGGATTTCATAGACCGAAGAGAATATCGACATTAAATTAACCATTAAAAACGGACAGTGTTCCAGATTAAAACGTGTTGAGAGCTTTCTTGCGGAAATAATGACCGGTTGATTTTCACCGTGAAGCTCTACGAAAAAGCACGGAACAAACGTCAGGAATGTAGGTAGTAACTTGCAAATTGATTTTCTAGACTAGAGTCTAGGAGGATTCAGAGATAAGTACGCTTGAAAGTTTTAATTTTATAATAAATATACCTTTAGTAGTGGTGTGGAAGTTTCTTAAAAAGTGCATTCCATCTATTTCCAAATCTTGTACTAAATAAAGTTGAATGCTGTTAAATGGTGGTAAAATTTTTGCTGTAAAAACTTCTCGAATAAACTAAAATCTACTAAAATAAACTCTTCTGCAGAGATATTAGGGAAAGAGCTCATCGCCTGTTCGCCAGGAAAGGCTTCTTGAAAGTTGAGCTTATGAATTTACTTTTAGAAAGCTTTGCAATATATTATGTTCAAAATCTTAATGCCAAGACTGGGAATAATTTTAAGAGATAATCATAATTTTCAACAATAATTTTTCGCCGTAAACTTCTAAAAAGCTTCTTCAACCAATAAGATTGTGTCGTGATTGTCTTGCGAAATTTCAACATAATGACTGATTATAGTGACAGATAGTGGCAGATTCTTGAAGAAACTAAAAGCTGTTGGAACTAAACTTTGAGACCGACGCAGGCAAAAGGAAACATTGTTCGTCAAGAACAGCTTCAACTCTAAAGTTGTGCTTTGAAGTTATTTTGAGGCAGCTCTGCGACGTAAAAGGCTTTTTAACAAAACCAAAAACTGCTGAGAACAAATTCTGGGATGAAACGTCATGCGAAAAAGCAAAATTAACTAAAAATCTACTTGAGAGCTTTTAGTTATAGATATCTTCTTCAATACACTAAAGGCGGCTGAAAAATTGTTTTTCCAGTTGTTTTGAGGAAGCTTCTCGAAATGCCTAACTAAAAGACACTCGAACATTTAGAGGAGAAAAAGTTTAATGAATGCTATTATTGGTCAGGAAGAGTTGTAAAGCTTTTGAGTACATTTTATAAAGCATTAAAAGCTTCTTGAAGAAGCAAGAAGATAAAACCGAGGGTAAAACGTACACAAATAATCTCAGGGACAGGTAAAAAATTTTATTTCGCCAAAAACAATTAAAAGGTTTCTCAAAGTAGGGTTGAGTAAAAGGTCATATTCAAGGGGCTTTTTGAACAAGCTACCTACGATCTGCTGGAAAGAATCTCGAAGACAGGTGGAATAGTTCATTTTTTTCCAGTCTGTTTGGTGTTTAGAGGTGCATAGTTTGTTGCTTTCAATAGGTGTATTGGTCTGTAAATTTCATTTGGAGAATTTGAGAAAAAAGTATGAACGATAAAGTGTTTACGGTAGAAAAAATATACAAAAATATAAATTTTGCAAGGTTAGATGGTTTTGTAAAGCAAATTTCCACGATATCATTATATCATGTTGAGTGCAGATGCGACTCGTATAAAACTAGATATAAAAACGCTATAGAATGGAAAAAGAAATTATTTCTCGTATTGGGAGTTTCGGAATACATAGTTCCAGGTATGTATTTCCATTGATTTGTTTTGTTTTCACGTCTGCATTGCCTCCAGCTGGCACATCGACTTCCTCCATACGCTCCAATAACATATTTCTATAAATCATAATTCTCCATTTCCAGTGTCGAATGTCGATCGGTTTCGTTACGTTGCAGAAGCTCTTGTAACCCTCGGCGGAATTGAATTCCCTTCATCATATCAAAGCTCCAGGACCTTTGTGCACCTTTTCTCTGCTCTATGGTTTCTGCCATACTTTATTTTATTATGGAGCGAAAAAAGGGTTGAACGCTGATATTCTGCCTGCTATCTACCATCTAGTGAAACATAACGGTTGTGGGGTACTCATATATGGGGTGAAAGCAGAAAAATTATGATAATTGCGCATATTAATTTTCTTTTTTCATTCAGCAGCGTCTTTTCCTTATTTGAGAGGATAAAAAGCTTACCTATGTTTTCGTAGATAGAAATAGGAATTATCTGCGAGTTTTATTATTGTTATTATTATTTATTGTCAAAATGCACTTGCACTGCAGGGGGAATCCCTATCTATAACGCTCTGAGAGCGTTGCATGAGCGGAGATATCGATTCACGCTGACTTTGAATCGTTGCAGGTTGTATTCCTCAGGAAACACGTCCAAAGTGCTGGGGTTCTATACATGAAAGAAGTCTGAAATAGGATGGTACAAACAAGGTATAACGAGATGAACCTGATACGGATGAGCTTTCACGGCTGGACGTGTATTTCTGCCCGGCATTGTTCTAGATGGGATCAAACTGGCCACGTCTTTGAACACTTTCCATAAAAATATCTGTAATCTTAGCTAGTTATCTTCGACGTTCACGACGTCTTCAACGTAAATTTTTTGGCAAATCCTAGTCCCCAATCAAGTGGATGGCTTTCTGGATGGAGTCAAGTAATCTCAGGGCATGTTTTTAGGAGCCTTGCTTCAAACGTGTGAGCAGTACTCCAAGGAAGGTCGTATTTGAGCCTTGTATAAGAGGAGAAACTGGCTTATGAGGCTTATGAAATTTCTTTGTGCGGAAAAGTGTTCCAAGTTTTTGAGAAGCGCTCTTTGACAGATCTGCAACATGGTTATGCCAAGACATGTTCACTCCAAGTAAACGAAGAGATGATGATGGAGTAAGAGAAGATAAGACTTTGGAGAAGATGCCCACTGGTCGATAGTTACTTGGTAAGGTCTTTTTGCCTTTCTTGGGAACAGGCTGAACCCGTGCGCATTTCCAGCAGGAAGAAAATATCCCCTTTTTTAAGAAAATATTGCCCCTATCCATATGGAATAATTTATTCCCACATAGTATATTGATTGTAGAATGTGTACTTCACATCATTCCTAAAGTAAAATCAGCAACATTATGAACCATTTATTATGTATATGTATAGTCGTTGAGAAAACTGTTTAATTAGGTTTATTAAAACTAACAATTATCGGTGACTAAAAATTCCCCATACCAAGTTTACTAGAGTATAACAACTATGAAGTCGTGTATACAAAGTAAAGAACATTACTTATTCTTTCTTTAAAAAATATTTTAATTAAAACGTGAAACCTGTCAAAGATCAGAAATGTAATTATGTTGCTGATGATGTCCTTTCGTTGGGTTTCATTGAATTTATGAGGTAAATGAAAGCATACCATTAAAAAAAACTTTTAATTACACAATAATTAATGTACAGAACTTAAACTTCACTCTTTCCTGGTGCTCGTTTCGTTCGTCTAATTAAATAGAATTTTATTATGTTCCTAAGTTCCAGATCCCAGATCCCTTTTCTTTGTACATAGGTACCTAAATCCTTGTTAGTCTCATTTTGTAAATTGGATGTCTGTACTTACGAGTATTTAATCACCATCAGAATCTGCTTATTTAGTATTTCGTTGCTAAGAGCTTTCTCTCCAGTTCTCAGATCCCGCTAGTGATATTATAAAAGCATATACATTTTCTATAGATCCTTATCCATACAGTCTGAAGAAAATACATTGAAATGTTCTGGAGTTGGAGTTCATCCAAAACGACTATTCTTTTTATTAATGACTTGTTCTTGACCTGTTTATGGACGCGCTTAGAAAACCACTGCGAGTTCTCCCTTTTTTACCGCTGCTACAATTTATTTTGACATAAGACGTATTTATGTAATTCGAAACTCAAATTTAAACTTTTTTTCAAATTCAATGTCTCCTAAGGTTTCCCATTGAAATAATTACGTTTTTCACGTTTTCCTTTTGTAAATTCAACCGACTTCGTAGCTCCAATAATAATGAAGTTAGCCAATAGTGAACATTAGGTATTTAGACATCGTGTAGGTATAACGGATGATATGTTATAGGTAGGTAGGTAGGTACTAGGTACCTATAATCCTATCCGCTGAAATGATGTGGAAACTGCGGCACGTCTGTATTTCATATGTCTGTATGCCAGCACGTTCCGAGCTGCAAACCTGCTATTTCTTTGAATGACATGACATAATGGAAACGTTATAAATAGCTTTAATAGTTGCTGGTTACCGATAATGGTAATAGGTACGCAACGATCATTATTGATCTTAACAGGTTCTCTTTGCTGATATGTCGGTCACTTTGACTCACGGGTACAAAAGTGGACCAGTACGAGTAAACCACCGTAATAGAATAATAGATAAGCTGGAAAAATCACAACACCAGAGTATGTTGAAATCCAGCTGTTGTAAAGTTTGAGAACTTTTATTAACAAGTGAATCTCTGAAATATTTTTCTAGGCTCTAGGAATCTGGTAATATTTTCAGCATATCCAAATTATATAGGACTGGGACTACCTGGGGTTTATGTTTATATCATAATTATTACCTATTTCTTTAATGACCGTGACCATATGGACTGCTAGTCTAGTGTACCTATAACAATAAGGAGAGACCACCCAAGAAGAATGTGGATTCAGGTTTCATTACCGATTTTTAGAAACGTTAATGGCGGTAGGTAATGTTTTTGGAGCTTTTAAACGTGCGTGCTGCTTTAATTTTATCTTATGCAGAAGATAAAGTAACATTTTTCTAAATTAATTGTCAAAAAAAATTCTATTTAAGTGGCTATAAAAATTTACATTGAAAGTTATATAAAATTATACACCCAGTGTGACTTTTTGATTTAAACATACTCGAAGAATTTTTTTTGCTTCTGATACTTATATCGGTATTATATTTCGATATTGCGGAGTTATCTCTTTTGCAAATCCAACAAGCAGTTTCAGAGAAGCCTGAATGTGTAAAAACATCCAGTTACAGCAAAGATGGAGTTAGCTTGTTTGCTGATTAAGACAACTTTTTTAGTCTTATTATTTAAGATTAATCCCAGCTGTCAGATAGGTATCCTTGTGCAGGATTTTATTGCTTTCAGACAATTTCTTGTTAAATCTTGAAACCAATAAAAATGAGAATTAGTTTTTCTTGTCCTATACTTAGTCCATTTTTCTGGGAAATTTAAAGAAAACGAAAAATTTCTGAAAAGTATTTCTGCATGGAAGTTTTAATTTTCATTCTATTTTTGTCTAGTTTCTGCAGGGATTTTAGAGAATTTGTTTTACTTACGCTTTGAATTATCCACTTATCTCGAAAAATCTGAATTTTACAAAAAATTGCTTGAAAGCTGATGAATTTCTGGACGGCTCGATATTCTGCAAGGTTCAGTTATCTCTAAATTAATCATGCACAATGCAGAGCATGTACGTAAACAAGTGCACAATGCAGAGCATGTAGGAAAACAAATTCTTTGCATTTCCAATACATATTATACAGTGTGGAAAAGCCAAATGGAATAAATTCGATAATAAATCAATGGAGATGGGTGCCAAAAAACGCTCGGACACATCGATTAGTATTTTTGGTTGCGCATTTTTTTCAATGAAAACTTTTTATACAGGGTGTGTCGTGTAACAGTGCTCAATACCAACTTTCTTCTTTCAAATCAAACACCCTGTATATTATTACATTTTCAGATTGCCTGAAAAAATGTAATAATAATGCTGTTTATATTTCAAATTTGTAACGAGTGATTTTTGAGTTATAAACAAATGAAAATCGCATTTTTTAATTTTCAAAACAGTGTGTACACCGATAACGGCTCAAGATGTCGGAAAACGGCTTACATGTCCCTATCTTAACTTTTCATTTAGAGCCCTATTAGGTAGTTTAAATTTTTATACAGGGTCATGAAAATTACCAGATTTTTAATCACCCTGTATAAAAATTTCATCCACACAATAGGATACTACATGAAAAATTAGGATAGGGACATGTAAGCCGTTTTCCGACATCTTGAGCCGTTATCGGTGTACACACTGTTTTGAAAATTAAAAATTGCGATTGTCATTTGTTTATAACTCAAAAATCACTCGTTACAAATTTGAATTATAAACAGCATTATTATTACATTTTTTCAGGCAATCTGAAAATGTAATAATATACAGGGTGTTTGATTTGAAAGAAGAAAGTTGGTATTGAGCACTGTTACACGACACACCCTGTATAAAAAGGTTTCATTGAAAAAAATGCGCAACTAAAAATACTAATCGACGTGTCCGAGCGTTTTTTCGCAACCATCTTCATTGATTTATTATCGAATTTATTCCATTTGGCTTTTCCACAGTGTATAGAAGCAGGAATTGGTGACAAATTGATTAAAACCTGAAAACTTTCACGGATTGTACTTTTTCGTAAATCCAAAAATTATTATAAAGGCTCCATATTACTCTTTAAATTCAGCTTTTCAGAAAAATTAATCCCCCAGTAGTGTAAAAATGCATTAAAACTTGAAAAAAAGTTTATAATTTAAGAGTGGCTTTACAAAAAAGTTAAGTTCACCTCGTTCCTTGTCAGGTCCTGAATTTCTATAAATTTTAGAGAATTGACTTTTCGTTTTCCTTTGCAGGAAAAAAACTCCTGAAGTATTTAGGCTCGGATTTAGGGTTTCAGTCAATTTCAGGGCAGTTCCGGTTTTCCTGAGGATTTCTGTTATTGCCAGAAAAGCAAACTTTGGAAAACATCGGAGCTTCGGAAAAAACATCGGAAACCTGGAGCTTCCTGCTGAACGTTTACAGATTTCAGACCTGAAATCTCTTAAATTTCTACTCTTAAATTTCTAGAGACTAGAAATTAAGTAGATTCAGCTCTTCTTCTTCGGCTTAAGTAATTTGAAATATAAAAAAAAGTTCAATTTCTGAAAACCTTCGGGTTTGCAGTCAATTTCTAGTCATGAAGTTCCTGCTTTTCTAGAGATACTTGAAGATTTGTTTAAGCTCTTGTATTATCAGAAAAGCCAACTTTTCGAAAACATCGGAGCTTCCTGCGGAACGTTTCAAAATTCCAGACCGTTTCTGGTCAGCTCTTGAATTTATAGAGACTCATAGACTCTAAGCTTTTCTTCTTCGGCTTAGTTTAAAATAAATAAAAACGTTCAATTTCTGAAAGCCTTCAGGTTTGCAGTTAATTTCTGGTCATGCAGTTGCTGCTTTTCTAGAGATTCTTAGAGGATCTGTTTAAGCTGTGGTATTGTCAGAAAAGTCAACTTTTCGTAAACATCGGACCTTCCTGCTGAACGTTTCAAGATTCTAGACGATTTCTGGTCAGCTCTTGTATTACTTAGAGACTCTGTAGATTCAGCTCTTCTTCGGTTTACTCGTCGTTTAAAATAAGGAAAAACGTTCAATTTCTGAAAGCCGGTTTTCAGTCAATTTCTGGTCATGCAGTTCCTGCTTTTCTAGAGATTCTTAGAGGATCTGTTTAAACTGTGGTATTGTCAAAAAAGCCAACTTTTCGAAAACATCGAAGCTTCCTGCTGAACGTTTCAAAATTCCGGGCCGTTTCTGGTCAGCTCTTGAATTTCTATAGAGACTCTAAAGACTAAACGTTTCTTCTTCAGCTTACTTTAAAATTGAAAAATATTTAATTTCTAGTCATGCAGGTCCTGTTTTTCTAGAGATTCTAAAGGATTTTTTTGCTCTGTTCTTGTCACAACTTTTCGAAAACATCAGAGTTTCGTGCTGAAAGTTTACATGCTTCACCCATTTATGGCAGCTCTTGAATTTCTAGAGACTCTGTAGATTCAGCTTTACTTCTTCGGGTTGTAGTTTAAAAGAAAACGAAAAAGTTTAACTTCTGACAGCCTTTCGGGGTTTTTAGTCAATTTCTGGTCATACAGTCTCTGTTTTTCTAGCGATTCTAAAGAATTCCAACTAAAAAACAAAATTAATGTGCATTTACATCACATGGCTGATGTGCAACTTCTGTAGGAGAGGAGAAATGTAATAAGATTTGATAAACACAAATTAATTTCTACTTTGGCTCGCGAGTCAAATTTCCGCAATACTCAATAAATAGTTGTTGCCGTTGTGTCATTAATTTTTTTTATTATTATTATTCCTCGATTTATATCATCCAGTCCTGAACTGGCTCCAAGATAATGCTACTTACAGCCTTGCTAAGTACCTACTACCTATCGAGTATGGTAAGACACATTTACTTTGGTTTTAATTCACTTAAGTCATAATATCGTCTCACATCATAGGGAATTGGAATCCGATCACCTAGGTATATTATAACGTCAACGAATTTTTTTAAGCCTATCGTTGAAATGCTGCGAAAATTTCTTGATACCAGGGCTTGTTACCTGGTTAACTCGTTTATGAATATGATCAATTATTATTGTAAATGTCTTTTGGATATTAGCAGAAGCTATTTTCATTTTCGCTGATGACTTCAACGTATACTCTCATGATGTTGGTTTAAGTTCTGTAGTTTATGAAAGTGAAGGTCAAAAATCTGTGAAGCTGAAGCTTCTTAACTTTTAGCATGCTTATCCAAAACAAGATATTTAAAGTTATATCTATCAGGCAGGATACAACATTTTGCAATAATAAAAGGTTATCATCTTAGAAATATGTTTGTTATTAATATCAAATACGTTTGTAAGACTATTATAATTAAGTAATTCAAAAGAGTGCCCTAAACGCTAAACGGTAGTGCTAAATTTGGACATTTACACCGTTGTAGAGGTGTATTGTGCTTCTTTTTCAAATGAATAAAAATCCTCTGATTAAATAAAATATTATGATAGACAAGTGAAAGTCAATTGGTGATTATAATAGATATTAGATACACCATCATACCTATGTTTTGTTATTGGACGCAGATAACATTACAAACAAGTCGATTCGGAAAATGTTCTTTTCAAGTTAATTGGATGTGTCTCGTTTTATCTGATACGAGAGCAATTAATCATCGTCAAATTAATATTATTACGCAAGTTAAGTTGGCGATGAATACAATGAGCAATATGGTTTGTGGCAAGTTATCTCTTATTGCAGCTGCTTCGTTGTTCTTGGTGAACTTTGTCCTTAATCCGAGATGTAATTAGCATTAAGTGTAATTGGGCCCTGCTGGTACTCAAGACAGTGAAAGCGGCCAGATCATATGGGTACCTACCTATTCTTTTGCTCTTCATCAAATATGACATTCTCACGCTCCTCCGCCATGACATGCGGTGTTCGCTGATTTAAATGAGATAAGTACCAGGCTCTCAAACGTTGCGGAGTAAGTAATTTTAAACAATAAGCAAATACCTTCCTGCATTTGAATGTTACTTTGATGAAGATGGTGTTTGCATTTTCAATTTTCTCTTTATACAGCACCTACCTACTGTTGTAGACTTACTAAGCGGAAACTGGATCTACCTACTATACAGATTTATATTTATTTTTAAAAGTTTCGATCACAAATTTACTTAACCTCCAAATCACGCTCAAAACATATACGCAATTAAACATGGCGTATATAATATATAACATAATACTTTTATTATCAAGTCTTTTCTATTATCAAACCCACCAAATTTCATTTGCGTATTTCGACCGGTTTCAGATCAAGTAAATAAATCGTCAGTTTTTAAGAAAATCTATAACACCCCGTATCTGGAAAACGCTGCAATTGTTTCAAAATATTTTCGTATTTGTTGCAAAACAATTGGTTCGATCAAATTATGTAACCGTTGCTTTGAAACTCTACCGAAACATTTGTTTCAGAACAAAAATAGTCACAATTGTTTCGTTTCTGTTACGAAACGTTGGATCCGAATCATAATTGACAAAGTTGTTACGAAAAAGTGTCGAAACAATTGTTTCGAATCATAGTGTGTTGAACTCGTTTCGAAAATGTTTCAAAACTTTTTTAACTGACACAAGCAGCTTAAAATTATTCGGTTATGTTTCGGTTTGTTTCGAAACGTCCAGTTTGTGTCTATTTGTTGCTAAAATGTGCCTAAAAATGCTGCTTGGGATGACGCGTCGATTATAATTTTATAAGTTGCAAAAGTTGCGATGTTTTCTGTAGATAGAAA
Source organism: Malachius bipustulatus (assembly GCA_910589415.1). Taxonomy (NCBI): domain Eukaryota; kingdom Metazoa; phylum Arthropoda; class Insecta; order Coleoptera; family Melyridae; genus Malachius; species Malachius bipustulatus. Next base: position 82,142,004 of record OU342630.1, on the reverse strand, counting down.
AATTATACAAAGCAGCCCAAGCTTGAGATATGACGTCATCCACCTGTTTTTTATTTCCTATTTCAAAAGGACTTCATCGTTTACTCACAAATTTATCAAAGTTTTGCAAATTTGATTCCTGGTCTTTCACAAAAAAAAAAAAACACGCACACATAGGTACGTAAAAAAAAAGAGAATTACCATTAAAAAAATATAGCACATAGATGGCGTCATACCCCGTATTTGGACCGCCCAGTATATCAAAGATAAAAGTACATTATATAGTTGAATAATCACAACCAACACTTGGTACTTACAAATTCTATGTATACATCAGGTTAAAAAAAAGTGTCCTAGCAAATTTTGCGCAAATTTGATGAAATAGAAAAATATGATCAGAAAGAGAAAACATGTGTTATCGAACATACAGTGCTCGTTTGAACACACTTTCTCATTTCTTAGTTATGAAAAAAAAATTAGAAAACTACTTATGTGTCTTAGAAATGCACTGTGCCAAGTTAAGGGTTAACTGCATGGTACTTAAAGTCTTTTCAAGGTATTTTCAAATAAGTAGATAAAATGAAGTTGCATCATAATCGGCTGGTTACTTTTTATACCAATCCGGCAATTTGAAAGCTTCTCGGTAAGAGTGACGCTTAATAAAATGATTCTGCAGCCAGCATTTGGCTCGGCTGCCATGTCAGTTTTATGAAGTAATTCATCATTTGGCACTTTGAAATTCAAGTAGCGTGCTTTTACAACGATCTTGGATTCCTGAAAGGTAGAAAAGGAAAATATGTTCTTAAATATCATAGCCTGTTTGACGTTTTGAACACTCTTCCACCAAAAAAAGTCGTCTTTATTTTTTTGTGACTAAAAATGTAATAGGTAGTTTGATCACAAAGCATTGCTGCCATGTTTTGCAAAGTGCTGATTTTTTTTTTATTTTTTAAATGACGGGTATAAACTTATACAGCCGTCATTTATTATTATAGTACTTATCCATCTATAGTTGTCTGCTCCTTTGTAGTCGAGATGATTTTTTTTTTACAATCTATGTACCTAATTCTAAATACAGGGTGCACCACGTATCCTTCTCTATATTGCTATCTCCTAACGCTAACAGATACAGGGTCGGTTAAACAAGTCCAAAGGAGCGCAATTATGTGGCCATCTCGATTCCGTCGAGACATACAAGATATCTGTGACCGTTCCTGAAATATCCTGAAAAAACTGAAAAATCGAAATTTCTTATTTTTTCCATATCTTTTTTATTATTGGAGATTAATGAATAATTTTTTGTGGGCTAAAAATAAGTCGTCAAGAGCTACCCATCTGACATTTCAAAAATTTTCAAAGCCGACTAGATCCCAGAATTTTCAGTCAACTTTCGTTTTTCTTATGGCCACCATAGTGTTTTTTTATGTTGTTCGGTATAAAAAAAAAACATAAAAACAAAAAATTGTTAAACTTCAAAAAATTAATTAAAAAAAAAATTTATTCTTCTTTTTTCTTTACAAAAAAGACACATTTTTAGACCGAATTTCATAGATAAATTAAAAAACCATAAGGCAAGCACTATTTCGGCGTATTTTACAAATGTTGACGTTCTTCGACGATTTGTTATTAGGTTTTTCTTTGAAAAAAGAATAAAATTTTTTTAAATTTATTTTTTGAAGTTTACCAATTTTTAGTTTTTAGATTTTTTTTATACCGAAAAAAAAAATTTGGTGGCAATAAGAAAAACGAAAGTTGACTATGAAAATCCTGGGATCTAGTCGGCTTTGAAAATTTTTGAAATGTCAGATGGGTAGCTCTTGCCGACTTATGTAAGCCTACAAAAAATTATTTATTAATTTCCAATAATAAAAAAGATATGAGGAAAATAAGAAATCTCGATTTTTCAGTTTTTTCAGGATATTTCAGGAACGGTCACAGATATCTTGCATGTTTTGACGAATTCGACATGGCCACAAAACTGCGCATCTTTTCTCTAATTTAACCGACCCTGTATCTCTTAGCATTCAGGAGATAGCAATATAGAGAAGGATATATGGTGCACCCTGTATATAGTATAGAGGATGGTTCAGGAGTTACAAATGACCTTGCACACACCAGTTCCAGATAGCGGACTTGAAGGAAAGTCAAGAACCATGAGCGAAAAAAAACTGTTTTTTACTTTGTCGGACTTTGTTCACTAAGAGGGGTTTCAAAACAAAGGTGTTAGTTATTCCCTGCCTCGCTCTAATAAAAAAGTTCTTATTAACATATAGGTAAATAAAAAACATAGGTAAACAAAAGTACCGTTTTCAAGATACAGTGTGCCAAAAAAAATTTTTTTTCAGTTATTTGACGATATCTCAGGATTTGAGATACAAACCTGAACTTTTGTACATATCTTTTCATTTATATTAGGTACATATCTACTTCTTGCGGTCTAATTAAATTTTTAATGTGGCGGTGAAAAGAATTTTAAAAAAATTATCTAAAACAAGTAATGCTTTGTCCACAACAAAACATTTTGCCACTTTTATTTTTTCATCATAAAATGTTGTTTTTCCCGAAAAGAGTTCACAATAAATATTTTGACCAGGATCTCCTTGTTAAAAATGTGCCTTCACTATACAAATTTTCTCAGTTTCGCAGATATTAGGGGCAAAAAAATTTCAAGCAACCCTAAAATCTCCGCCACTGCAATAGGTATGGAAAAAAATTTAAGTAGCGCTCAAAAAGGTAATCAAATAGATAAGTAATAATAATAAGATGGGTGCAAAAATTCAGTGTCTACCTTCAGTTTATATCTCAAACAGTTCCGGTGATATCGTCAAAAAATTAAAAAAAAAATTATTTTGACACCCTGATCTCAAAAACTGTGGGTTTGCGAATCCATGTTAATAGGAACTTTTTTCTTAGACTCTTCTCATCGCACCTTTCATTTTCCGACACATGTTTTGAAACACCCTGCATTATTTCGTTGAAATTTACTAGTGATAATCATCTCATGGCACTTGTGAAGATGTGGTTCATTTGCAGACCAAACCGAAAAAATTGTCCCTTATATTCTTGTAAAAAAGTTCATTTTCTGACTTTTTCTTAAAACTTATAATTGGATTCGAAAAGTTACGGAAAATCCAATAAGAATTTCTTTACCATTTTGATGGAACATTTCTTCACGTATTAACAAAAATGTCGAGTGCTAGAAACACAATTCTGAGAAATACGAATTTGTTACTATTATTTGAACTATTATATGGAGAAAATTGTAACTAAACTGATTGAAATTTTAGAGGAAATTTGACAGTTTGGTTTCACGAGTAACAAGCTATTAACTTAATAACTTTGTTGGAATCAATAGTTGGCACTACTTCACCTTGCGGTGGACTGCAGTCAGTCCACCGGCACTTTTCCAATTTTTATAGTTATTAAGTAAATAAGAAAAAGAGAGATAGGTATAATATAAAAAGAAAACGTCTTACGCTTTATGGTCAATATGTGCAAAAGGAGTGAAATAGAAAAAAATTACAGGGATAGTGGTAGATTGATTTATTTACTTATCCCCACGTTTTTTGGTTGCACCATATAGTGGTGTCTTGAACTGAGGGCCTATCCTGTAAGTCATTTCTCCATACCGCCTGTCTGCTAATGAAAAAAAAAACTAAACGCGTGATAGACACTTTCTATTGACTTTAAAATAATTTCCCACGTGTTGAAATTAAATTTTAAGAGCCACTGGTTCGTGATTTACCCACAAGGCATCGTGCAGCGTGAAATTGGACGGGCGTAGTTGATCTATGCTACACGGTATAGCAGCGCTGTTAAATTATGTAACATTATCTAGGGGAGAGAATTAGAAACTACATATTCCACGGTACATGTGGCTAGGCTAGAACCACGGGCTTTAGATTAGTATGAAAAATCGAATCACTCAAATGTCTAAATCAATCTACAACGATAGGATCATTTTTATGATTTACTACTTACAACAGAATGCGTCTTTGGCAGAATACTGCAGTGACAATTTTCTTGAGTTGAGGTACCTAATTATATTTCCTGAAAACAATAATTTAAAAAAATGGTTTCAAAGAAACTGTATTTCAAAAATGTTTTATGACAGCTTTTAAAATATATGTCTGAAACACCGGCTCCAGACTGTAATATTTATTGTAAATTCCCTCGTATAAGAAGTCATTTGACTTAATAAATTCCTTTTGTTTCAGGTTTCACAATGAGACAAGCCAGAAGTAACCGCAAAAAAACTCCAAGTTGAAAGCCATCGCACAGTGTCTAGTGACTCTCCAAAATAACATGTAGAAGATCGCTTCCAACCCAGCGATCAAGCTTTCTATCAATGGGTGCTAATATGGGTAAAAATGCGTCCTTACTTGATGCACTACCATCAGGTCAGGGCACTCTCCATGTGGTCATGCTAGGTCTCGATTCCGCCGGAAAAACCACGGCCCTTTATCGTCTCAAGTTCGACCAGTACCTGAACACCGTACCGACGATAGGGTTCAATTGCGAAAAAGTGAAGGGGATGTTGGGCAAAGCCAAGGGAGTGAATTTCCTGGTTTGGGACGTGGGCGGACAAGAGAAACTGCGACCGCTTTGGAAGTCTTACACGAGGTGTACCGACGGAATAGTGTTCGTGTTAGACAGTGTGGACGTTGAACGAATGGAGGAAGCTAAAATGGAACTTATTAGGACTGTTAAATCGCCGGAGAACGCGAACGTTCCCATCTTAGTACTAGCAAACAAACAAGACTTGCCCAATGCCAAAGAACCTAAAGAGTTGGAGAAGCTGCTCGGACTTACCGAGCTCGGTGGGAACGGAGCTCCCGGGGGCCACCTCTGGCATGTGCAGCCCGCATGTGCCATCACCGGAGATGGTCTTCATGAAGGGCTCGAGGTACTTTATGAAATGATACTGAAACGAAGAAAATTAGCGAAAATGTCCAAGAAAAAGGCGAGGTAAGCGTTATACTTCGGAAGTTTCGACGAGTCATTGCAATTGTAGTCAATTTTGTAATTCGTTCAGATTGTTGTTAATGTTGAACTCTAATTATTTCTGGTAAGCGTTTTTCAAAAGAACAAATACGACAAATCCAGAAAATTCTGGAAGCTTTGATCAAACTTAAGTTAATATTAGCACCATAGCAAGCTTTTTAAAATAGCCGAAACGTAACGATTTTGATTATGATGCTTGGAAATATTGAGGTAGTTTTGAAAAACATTACACCAGAATAAATGAACACAATATCGATGTAACTTGCCTTAAGTGTTATAAACAAGTTTTTATACAATTTATGATTGCTACAAAAATAATCCTTTGAATACAACGTAGGATAAGAACCATTTTTATAAAAAATTATTATTTTGAATTCTTTTTTGATGGAATAATGACGCCTGCGTATTCATTATGTTTGTAATGATTATTTTTGTGGCTACTAGTCGCTTTTTTTAAATAAATGTTATAAGATCGATACCTGAAACTGTAATAAGTAGTTGATAATGTACATTATTTTATTGTATATACCTAATAAAAAAATTTTGTACAATATTATTTTACATAAGTATTTGAAAACCATTGGAATATGATATCAAATGTTTATAATGATACCTACATTTTTGCTATTGTAAAATTTTTCTAGTAAGGTTTAGAATATTTGTAATATGACGAAGCTTGTCCAGTAAACATATAGGTTTAACTAACCCCTACTGTTGACTCTAAATTGATATCAATTTAGAATCAATGTCCTTACGCATCAAATATAGTTGCTGTGATAGGAGAGTATTAACTTGCCAGAATTTTAGGAATTGTCTTTTCAAGTTCGTACATTTCGTGAAGCAAACGATAGAAGTTTTTAAACTTTTCTATATACTTCATAGTATAGTGATATAACGCTGATCAACCCAACAAAATGCTCTTAGAAAATTATAAACGTTAATAACCGCGAATCAATTCCTAAGCAGCTGGCTTCTATATTTATCAATAATAATTGAATATACCTACGTCTAGGATAATTATTTGTAAATTTTATACACAAATTATCTATCGATGTGATATTGCGATGCCGACTTTTATGGGCACTTGAATAACAATAATAATAAATTACACGTGTTAATGGTCAGCATATTCTCATGTTCAACGCATCTAGTAGTACGAGCATAAAAAATAAAAGGCAAAGTAAAGAATATCACCCTGAGTGTTAATATGTATTTATAATTATCGCACGTGCTTACGAAAGTGTATTTCAAGAGACGAATGACTTGCATCATCACACCTCTGTAAATAATAGCATCAGATGAAAGCAGTGAGAAATATTCCCAAGGTAGGTCCCAAGCGCTTTATAAGTGAATGATTGTTGTATTTTTAATTATTATAGAACTCTATGTGCAATTAAATGTAGATGTTAGTACCAAGCATGAATTCCTCCATTAAATTTTTCTTATTAGATATCTTTATAAATTGTTGAATTTCAACCTTAGGTAGCCGTCCTTTACAAGTAGCCGTTAATAATTATTATTATTGTAGTCCACGAAAATTCTTCTAGTTCTAGTAGGTATACAATAATTGTTAAATTTTATAATATTTGAAATGATTCAGGTGTGAATATGTAGTTCTATAATGAGTTTGGTCCGTTTAAAGTAGTGGTAGGTGTAGTAAGTTTGAAAAATTTACATGAAAGATGCTTCTAAGATTGGTGCCAAATTCGACGGTAAATTTTTGGGGAATTTTGATTTGTACGGAAAAATAATAGAAAAATTACTTGTGTCATATTCTGCCAGAAATTTAGGTGTGAAAAATTGCATTTTCCGAAAGTTTAAAAATTTATTTACCTACGTTATTTGTTTCTTTTAAAACGAATTAAAAAATAGTAATTTTATGATTATATTTTCATTACTCTTCAAAAGTTATCATCGAACTTGTCCATTTTGGAAATTCTAAAAATACGTAAATTAAGGTTGTTGCTTGGGATAAATTGGCTCTCTAGCCGTAGTCCATTTGTCGATTTTTCTAAAAAAAAAATTTTTAAAATGGATTTACTTGCTCAGTCTGAACGCCTTTGAGAGTGATACACCGCGGACAATATTTAGATCCACTGCAATGAGATCTTTTCTTTCTACAATTCTCGGTGGGTGCTGGGTGGCGGGTGGAAATTTGAAAGCAATCCGAAAAAACAGTAGATGCGCTTTAAACTCTCGCCCTGTTACAATTTTTAAGAATTAATTCAGCTGAAAAATCGTTATCAACGTCGTCAACCCTTCTAGAATTGATTAAATCAATATTATGTCGTCCGTTGACGGAGACAGACGTATCTCCGAAACAGGGATTGCAAGATTTCAACTTGTGTAGAATTTGGCAGTTTATTAGGGTCTATAAAGCTATTTACAGAGACGGACTCGGTGATTTTGTATTTAATCAGAAAACTTCAAAAGGTACCACCGAATTCGATTATGAGTAGGTAAGTATGTAGTATTGAATTCTACTCTAATTCGAATTGGGAATGAAAGATCAATTATATTACAGGTTTAAAATCAATTCAATTTCCAATCATTAAACAAAATCCAATCTTATTTTCTTTATCAACGTTTTCCGGAGAAGCTTGTAACACGTCATCGATAATGAGTAAAAATTGTTTTGAATAATTCTGCCCTCCTTGGATAATAAGGAGGCCCCAGAAGATTTTACCTATAATGATATAAATGATATAAACCTAATTATAGAAGTGTGATACGGAAATGACATTTAAGGACATAAAGGTCGCTTAGGGGAAATATCGGAAAATTGTTTATTATTATTTTCTATACAAAATAGGTATTTACTGTATTCAAAATATTTTTTACACCATATCTGTAGTGGTGTAAATTAATATAAAAAAATATTAAATGGAGTTAGTTATTGTCATTAATTTCAGCGATCGCTTCTGTTTGGTTGGGAATTGAATTCTGCTAATGAAAATATAGGAAATTTAACAGAATTTCACTACTTTTAAATGAAATCAATATGTCAATTATTATAAAATCAATTAATTTTTTATTTATCTTTCATCCCTGAATTATATTGGTCAGACTGAGCAAAGTAAACAGCGTTTTTAGTAAGTATGAGGGTTAAGACTTAAGAATAAGCTAGTAATCAATTTTGACTGTCGGATGATTTTTCTTTCAATAACCACCGTTTTGTCCCTGTCTTCAACAATTACCCGTTTCAGCAGGTGTCATTGATCTACAATGACCTAGCGATGAAGGGAAACTTCTATAGCCGCTTTTCTGAAACGAGAGATTATTTTTGTAACTTTGTTGATTTTGATAAACAGATCTTGACATCGAAATGAAAATGAACTCCAAAATTAAAACTGAGTTTCCATTTTGATACTTTGAATTACATTAATCAAATTTGGGCTGTAAAAATTCAAATATGTGACTAGTTTTTGTACAAAAATCTATGATGGTCTTTATATTTTTAATATAGAAATTCTAAAAAATTTAAATGTAGTCATTTTAGAATTTTTGAGCTATGAAGAGGAATTCATTCTTGCAGTGTTTTCAAGTCATGAATAAAATTAACAATAATTACTGTTATTTGGGATTTAAATCATACTGATTGGGGCTATAAGGTATCGTTTAGTATGTAAAAAATTACACTTATGTAATTTTGAAAAACCATAAGAAAATAACGTTCTGCGTTATTTTACTTATGAATTTTGCATTTTACGTATAAGTGTAATTTATTACATAAACGATACATCATAGCCCCCGATTGACGTGAAACGAACATTACAAATAAATATTTATGTTGCTCAGTTAGAAATTGAAGTATTCGTGAACTATCAATAATTATGTATTGTTAATTCTATTCAAGACAGCCTTTTTTTAAAATACCCTACTAAAACCAAAGGTGCTCTTTTGAAAGACTTTAGTTGTATAATTTCTTTAAAAACGTACAATTATCATTTATGTAACTACAATTTTTTCTTGTGATGTGTATTTTATTTTTAGGAAATTTATTACCTACCTGCGTGTATGATAACACTTCTAATACTTATGTAGAAATTTATTAGCACTGTTCGCTCAAAATTTTTTATATGTTAATTCCTTGTGTATGCGCTCTTTCGGTTTTAAAATCCTGTGAAATCATGAAGATTTCTAGTGAAAATATTGAATGACCGTAATATAAAAAAGAACATACATATAATAATAATATTTGATGAGCCTTTTTAGTTGTAGATTTATACGTTGTGTGTTTAAATATTTTATAAAGTTGTGTAATGATAATCGAGTTATTATTTTGCCTAGTTAATTTGGTTATCTTTGATTATGTAAAACCATTAAATGTATTTTCACATTATTCCTGTTGCGCCATGTTATTGCATTCTATCCTGTAAATATGTACCTAAATGTAACATAGTTAAACATTATTTCTATTAAAATACATATGTTTGTTTTTTACATTGTTGTTTTATTCCTCAAAATGGAAAATTGAAGATAAACCAGGTCACTGTTGCGTTGCAACCTTTCCTTACGTGCAGCTGAAAGTTTCGCAACTTAATACAAATGATTAATACAAGTGAAATAAATTTCAGCATCAGGTAAAGTACTCCGAATAAATAAAGTCCTTAAATTTATTATTTCATTATCGTTTTCCAGAAATTTGTGATTAGTGTTTACTGAAGAACTCACTCACATAGGATCCAGTATCCCTTGGGGTAGCGTCCAGCCGGGCGAATAGTTTTTATTGGCATTACACGTCCTTCTAACCTTTGCTCAGTTGATGAACTTGCTGGTTGGGAATTTGCTAAATGAAGAAACTCCCGGAATTAATCAACTTGCAGACGCTCTAGATAAATAAACGATGAGGCATGCATGTTCATCACTCCGTTTCGGAGTAAAGTGCCGTGTCAGAAAACACATAAAATTAAAGGCATGCTCGTTGGTAGCACGTTTAGGTAAAATCCGTCAGCAAAACAAGACACATGGATAATTTGCAGCCTAGGGTTTAATAGTGAGGGTAAAGGTCTAGTTCATTTTCATAATTATTATGCCCCACACGAGGATCCCTGATTAGGTCGTTTTACGAAATGCCGAAATTTAGGTTTTAGCCAGAACCGGCATTTCGTCATCTAAATATTTCGACATTGTTTTACAGCAAAGGTTCCCAAAAAATGAGAAAATTCATATTTTGTAAACGTGAAACTAAAAAGTGAACGCATAGAACTCAACAACGTCTAGAAGGTCTCTAATTAAGATCATTTACTGGACATAGTTTATTGTCATAGGTGAGGAAAGCTTGGTCACTGAGGTGCTGCGGATGCTATGCGAAACTTTTTAAATTAGGCACCTCTTAGCTATGAGAGTCAGTCAACACGTTGCGCCGCATCGACAATGGTAGAAATCCCGCACAGACCAAACTATTTTCCAGCTTATTTCAAACCAACTTTTCAAGATATTTGCTTCATTTGTGTTTTTTTCTAACGTTAGGTATCATAAATTTTTATTACCTTTATAGGATGAACACCGGTGGACACGCGGTCCCAGCCAATAAATTGGCATCGTGGGACCGCGTGCCCACCGATGACCACGTCAGTAATAACTGTGCTTTTCTGACGTGACTGTGATAACTGCAGTCACGGTACCCTTTACTCCTTTATCTGAGCCTTCAACATCAGCAAATGTTTCCTCCAGGACCACAAAAAAATTAACTATAAAATAAAAAAATGTGTGAAAATTATGTTTGTTTTTGAACGTGCTGTATTCACCCTCTGTCCTCATAATCTGCCCGACCTGAACACATGTACGGCCTCTGGGACCGTACAATAGACATGTATAGGCAAATCAATGAATATCTTGACCACCGGTGAACACTTGCAACTGAAACTAAACCTTGCGAGTGTCCACCGGTGGGCACGTGGTCTCCGAGGCAAGTATTGAAATGTCCACCGGTGGCCACACGGCGCTCAACGTGTTAAGTACCTAGGAGTCATTCTGGACAGAAAGCTTACTTATTGGAACTCCCGTCTGGAAAAATCAGAGTCAAACTCTACTTGTGAACGTGTAAAATCCGTCCGAGGTCCAGTTCTAAGAGCGCTGTTTGACTCCCTTGTTTCATGTCTTGAAGTCACTGGCACTGCCATGTCCTCCATGCAGATAGTGACGTAACTGGATTATGTGAGCGGACTTGCAGATTCTTCAGATCCAACTAGTGATAGGTTACTTGCAAAAATTTCTTTCTGAAAACGAAAAGTGACATCAATATCTTGAAACTCAGATTTCTTTAATACTATTCAAGAGGTTTTATTGAATTTTTGCAAGATAACAATTAAGGACACCTCCAACAAACCTGTTAGGGTTTTTCTTTGGAAGGCGAGCATTTCATCCGTCCAATAGCATTACCTACCTCTAATTCTTCTACTGTATAGGGTGTTTGGTAACTGGACAGTCAAAATCGAACGTCATGTATAAAATCGTATTTTAAGCATAAAACAAAGAATAGGTTGTTTCAAAATCAAGCCTCGCGTTTAGGAAATACTTCCAAAATTGTTGTTTCGTACTGAATAAACCATATTTTTATTGCGGCCTTAGTTTATCATTTTTTGAAATATTTCCTTAACGAGGCCTGATCTTGAAAAAAGTGATTGTTTCTTTTGTGCTTAAAATACGATTTTATACATGGTGTTCGATTTTGGCTGTCCAGTTAACCAAGACCCTGTATAGTTTTCGATAAAATTGCAAGAAAAGTCAATTAGAATACCTACCTATTAAAAAATATTAAATTCATTCCTCTAATAAATATTTCCTATATGGCCAACTAACAGTAGGGATGATTAATGAAATGCATAATAAACAAGTTTTCCCACAAGACTGAAAGCATTTAAATTTTTAAATGTAAGTCAGCAGATGTTTGTTTGCACCACGCTGAGATGAGATTTAATTTCAAACTCCACCTTGAATATCGCCACATCGCCTTCACGTTAATAATACACACGTGCAGAAAGAGCAGGTAGTCTGGGATGCCGCGTTGTGGAAGTTTTCTATAGCCCCGCGAGAAGCAACCGTTTTATCCTTCATGCTCGGCCAGGTGAAAAAATCCGCATATATGGGTACACCATCTGGGATCTGGGAACAATCAGGTTTTATTTGAACAAAAAAATTGATGTAGAAGTAGGTGGATTTTTTGAGGGAGACTAAATTTATTCGTTCAGAAGGCTGAAGGGGAAAAGTTAATTGAGCGAACTTTATTAAATTATTTTTACATTACGTGATCACGAATTTTCATTGGTATAAAAGCACAGAAACTTTGACTAATCAACGAGAAATGTAAACTCTGAAAAAGTTTTATATTGTTATCAAACAGAGCCTGTGTAAAGTAATTCTGTCTTAAACTTTTTAATCATATTTATATCCTCAGACTTGGAGTTGGATAATTCTGTAACCTAATAATGTGAACACGTTTTCAACTTTGTTTAAGAAAGCTTGTTGTGCTTGTTGTCAAGGTATGCAGCAAAAGGTGAACAAAAGTTAACAAAAAGTCACTTATTCGTAGCGAGGAAAATGAATAGGTAATCCAATTAAGGTAAGTGAGCGAAATGCTTTCATATACTTACTTACTCGTACCTGATCGTACAAGAAGTTATTGTGTTATCTGCTGAGTAGGTATCCTACATCTCTTATTGGGTCAGAAATCTAGATAATTTTCTGTCATTATGCTGTTCCAAAACATCAACTGGCTTAACAAATTTAATAATCTACAGCCAGTATTATAAAGGTCCATTAAGCTAACGGGCAGATTTCAGATACCATTTTTAAAGCTAATATCGACTTCAAATAACTTTTATTAATATTTTTGTATTACCTTTCATGCCAAAAAATCACTAAAATGCCATTTTCCACCTCGGGTCGATACCTTTTCTAGAAATGGCCCCAGAAATTTGCGCGTTAACTTAATGAGTCTTTGTAATACTTTGTAATACAACAACCTTCGAGAAAACGAAAATTTCTGGAAAACACCCCGGGAACGAGCTTGTAAACTGGGTATGTATACAGGGTGTAACTAAATAAGTGTAAAACATTTAAGGGGGTGATTCCTCATCGAAAAAAAGATAGGATCTTTCATATAAAGAAACTTCATTGGAGCATCCCTTGTTAAGATACAGCCCCTTAAAGGGGGTACATAAAATTTGTTTAGCAATTTTTTTCACAAGCACTGAAAAAGTTACAATATTGAAACTAACCTGACATTTTCGACTACCAAAAAGACACTTAGCCAGTAACTTATTTGGTTTGCCCCATGGTTGTAAGGGGTGGAAAACGCAACCCCTAAAATTTATTTCCATGCAACTTTTTGTCTTATTATTTGTTTACCATTTAAAAATTTATTTCCGATGGCCTGTTTCATTCTAAACAAAAAATGTCTCTTGAATTTATTGCACAAAATAAACCAGTTCGCAGCAAAAGATTATTTTATGACCATGCAAGATACATATCGCCATAAAACGAAAATACGAAACTAGACACATGCGTAATGTCTGAAGGTAGACATGTTGAACATTTACTATGATTTCTACATGTTGTATGTTTTGTTATTAATAAATTAGCTTTGTTTATTCCCCTTTAATCATTTAATGCAGGTAGTAACTGCAAAATAACAATAAACCCAGTTCGCATTTATGACGATGTATCTCTGTAGTTGTTCGTAAAATAATTTTCTGCTTCGAACTGGTTTATTTTGTGCAAAAAATTCAAGATACATTTTTTGTTTAGAATGAAACAGGCTATCGGAAATAAATTTTTAAATGGTAAACAAATAATTAGACAAAAAGTTGCATTGGAAATAAATTTTAGGGGTTGCGTTTTCCACCCCTTACAACCATGGGGTAAACCAAATAAGTTACTGGCTAAGTGTCTTTTTGGTAGTAGAAAATGTCAGGTTAGTTTCAATATTGTAACTTTTTCAGTGCTTGTGAAAAAAATTGTTAAACAAATTTTATGTACCCCCTTTAAGAGGCTGTATCTTAACAAGGGATGCTCCAATGAAGTTTCTTTATATAAAAGATCCTATCTTTTTTTCGATGAGGAATCACCCCCTTAAATGTTTTACACTTATTTAGTTACACCCTGTATACCTGTACCGGGGAAATACGTCTATCTACCGGATAAAAAAAGAAATCAAATTCATAAATTAGGAGCAGTCCATCTGACAGAGGGTACGAGAATTATCCCATTTTCTGGATGCTCTTTGAGAATAGTAGAAACTTTTTTACTAGATTAGCTAAGGAAGAATCGATTGCAGATTCGTTATCAGCGTGTCAAGTTCAGTACAGGTACATAGCGACACCCCGTTGGATATACCGGAGAAAAATGAAGTTTATCTTTTTCAACAAATTTAAAAAAATTGTTAAAAGAAAAAAGTTTCTTCAAGGATACATACGCTATCAGATTTTCACTCCAACTGGCCCTTCCCGGATTTTGCTGAGCCGGAATAGTCACCAATATGTAGCAGATCGTTGGACATACGAGGTTAATTTTTTTTTGTCAACCTGACGATTAGGTACTTTTTTAATGAAAAATGTATACAACTTAGTCTACTTGAGAATCAAACCTGTTTTCCACACTGTATCTTATGAATCAGAAACATCTAAAAAAGCTTCACCAGTTTGCTTCTTCTTTTTTAGAAACCAGATTCAAAGTGAGTGGTCTACGCTAAAGGTAGCTTGCAGGTTGACAATAGGTTGGAAGCAAGGTTTTCAAGACATTCCAAAGCAAAACCCCAGGATGACGTACCTACTGAATAATGAATTAGTCTGAGAAAATGGTGCAATCATAAAAATCCAATTAGGTACATTTCTCGATTTCTATTAATTAGACTGAAAACAATATCAGAGAAAAATAATGAGTAATACAAATTTATATTGATATTGATTATATCACTGATAATAACGACACCTACTTACACCTAGGTGAAGATTATTAAACTGAAATCAATCAAAGAAATCACGTACCTTGCATTATTCCATTAATAAGATTTGGTGTAAATTCTTTTGTTTATTTATTAGAGAACAATATATGCTCTATTGTTACATATACCGTAATTGTAAAAAATTTAATTGCTCAGCTAGTTCTTCCAACCAATTCCAATAAATTGAGAAAAATCGAAAGTTGAAGAATCAAAATCTTCTCAGTGAGAGAGAGGAAAAAATTTCCATTTAAACCGATTCAAGCGTCCGTTCTTAGGAATTTTGGTTCATTTTCTGGAAACTTTTCACCCTGTATAACAAACCAACACTCAACTACTGTTGACGATAGAAGCTGGACACATCAACATTTTTACCTATACAGAGTCAAATTCGAGCTACGTCATTGTAAACTAGCAGAGATACGTACCTACTCGGTTAAATTCGAAAGCTCATTCTCCCGGTCACTTTTTATTTGCCAACAAAATATGTAATAAGATCGAGGGGTTTCGAATTTCCGCTGGCATCATCAACTTAATTTTTTTAAATACAGACCTGGATTTTTTTCCTTCATTTTGCAAGTTTATTTTGATTAAAAATTAAATATAAAAATATTCAATACGCTTCTGGATTCAAAAAATAACAAAATAAATTAAATTAAAAAATTAATAATGAAAAAAGAATAAATTAATATTTTTTTTACTATAATAGACTTTTGTAAAGGAAGTGAACTATTTATTATAAATTTATTCCAGAACCGTATTGAATTTTTTTTTATGAAATTTTCAAATCTCGGAAATAAAAAAACGGAATAGAATAAATTGACGGTTTTCTTCCAAAATCAAGAAAACAAAAAACCACGTCCGCGTATTTAAACAAAATAAAGTTGATGATGGCAGCGGAAATTCGAACCGCATATACCCTCAATTTTATTACCTACATATTTTGATAGCCAATAAAAAGTGGCCGGGAAAATGTGCATTCAGTTTTTTGATATCTTTTCAAATAAGCCAACTAGATAGGAATTTAAAGCTCCCAATATTTCAGTTTTTTTACTTTTTTTTCAAAAACTATCGGAGATAACCAAATTTTTCCTCAGCTTATTATTGCGCTTTAAATTAACCCGACTTAAATTTAAATTTATGGCAACTTTGTCCCAATTTACCCGAGTTCATATCTCTTCTAGTTTCCGAAATCCTCGAAATAGCTCGAATTTGACTCACCCTGTAAAATGCACAAATAATACATTCTTAATGCATGGCAATCTTTTGCGATGTGTTCTTTTTTGAGTGCTTTTTTGAACACAATATTTGAGAATAAAACTAAATTTCCAACTAATTGGGAAAAATTTAAACCTGAAGAATCAGAATCTCATCAGTCCAGAGGGAGCAAAGCAAACTGCAACTGTTAATAATAGAAGCTGCAATAGACGCATAAAAATTGTTATACATTGAGCGGCTAAAGTAAGGAATAAATTCGATAAAACGGAAAACCGCTGTTTTTTTTAATAAAAAACAGGTCAATTTTGTTTTTAATTTGTTCAACTTTTGACATAATATTCCGGTATACAGGGTATTGCGCGAAAAAATAGTGACGTCATCGACTTTTTTTTAAATGGCAACCCTTATTTTTCATTCCATTCTTTGATGCTCCATCCAATTGCCAATGTGGTAATGTAATCAATTTGTAACCTTAAATAAGGAAATTTATGAGAAAACAGCTTGTGAAGTCGAAAGTGTGCACTTTTTACTGATGGTAAAAATCGGAAAATTAAGATAAAAATAAAAACTATATCAAATAAAAATGGCTGTTTCCATGGTAATTTTATGAGATCTGTCTATTAAATTTAATCTGTCTATTAATTAAGCTTTTTCTCAGGAACTTCCTGATTGAAAGTTACAAAACGATTACATTGCCATATTGGCAATTGGATGGAGTATAAAAAATGGAATAAAAATAAGGGTTGCCATTAAAAAAAAAATGCCGATGACGGCACCACTCTTTCACGCATCACCCTGTATACCCGAATATTATGTCAAAAGTTGAACAATCTAAAAACAAAATTGACCTGTTTTTTTATCTTAGAAAAAACTTTGCATCTTACAGCACTTTCCATTTTATTGAATTTATTCCTTACTTTTGCCGCTCACTGTATAAATGTACTAATAATATTTTTTTTAATGCATGGCAGTCTTATGTATTATGACAGAAATATCGTTACCGAAAATCATTTTGCATGATAAGGTATAGGTATAACTGCCAGATGCAATTAAAATATTCAAAAAGTATAATCTAACTTTAATTTTTCAATATAATTACGAATATTCCTGTATTATTTTCAGCAAAAAAAACCCGTAAGATATTACATTTTGATCTCTTTTCTGTAACAGAGAGCTTTGCAAAGGTGTGTTAGCATCACGGACAAAAGGGTAATTCATATCGGTCGCAGACAAGAAAAGAATACTGCTGAGCAGTTGTTCTTGAAACCAGCTGAGAAAGAGCTTTTGCTCTTATTAAAATGTCGGCTATAATGATCCTCAGCGTTGAAACGTGCAGTAATCTACTGCATTACGGCGAAATTTATACATACTTAGTAGGTATGTACCTACATACTTGAATTTTTCCCTTCAATTATAAAGAGTGTTTTAGAGTTTTAACTTACTTGTTGCACACAATTTGACTGACTTGAAAACTAAAAAAAGACATGCATAATAATTTAAAATGCTAATAAAACTTCAACAAATTTTACGTGCAACAAAATTAAATCGGGCATTTTAGTAAATTAATAAATCATTCTTGGATCTATCTTATTGCGCGGGCTTCAATATTTGTTACACTTGGTAGGATTTATTATAATAATTGGCCAACAGCATTTCTGTCTATATTACACACCATTTGTTATACGATCAAAGCTTCCTAGTAAAAACAAAACAACTAAAAAAAAATTAAAAAAAAAATAAAATAGAAAAAAAAGGTGAAAATATAAAAACCCCTTACGATACCTTGATTGATAGGATTTTTCATCCCGAATAAAACAAGAAAAAAATTTTCAAATCGGACCATAATTAACGAAACTATTCATTGATAAGTTTTATTCATTATTATCCAAACATTGATAAGCCTACCCAAATTTGATTCATTTTAATACGCTTATTTATTCCCTTATTCGACCACATCTTGGTGAACATTTTCGTTAATTATGAACCGATTTGAAAATGTTTTTTCTTGTTTTATTCGGGATGAAAAAACCTATCAATCAAGGTATCGTAAGGGATACCTTGCCATTTTAATTTTTACAGTTGGGGTAGCTACCTCTTGGGAGGGAAAGGGTGGGGAGTCGAAAAAGACATGCTTGGATGGCAAATTAAAAATAACGATTGACGTGTACGAGTTAAAAAAAACGTTTTCATACGTCAGAGGCCCTTGAGGCTGCTTTAAAACTTCTGACACTTGGGCTTTACCATAGCCATACAATATTTATTTTATTCAGTTAATTGTTTTGGTAACTTTAATTGTTACAGTTAACTGTAGTGGGATTTATTTGTGTGTACCAGGACCAGGCAAGTCCTATCATAAACGAATTTTAATTTTTTTGCTATAAAAAGTTTCATTTTTATAATATTAAAGAAAACTGGAATTGAAACATTATTTACCAAACATTCTGGATAAAATTTTATTTTGTTGTTAAATTTTTTAGATTGAGTTAAACGTTAAACGGCGGCTGTGCTGTAAAAAAGCTCAATTAGTTTTATTATGACCAATCAGGTACAATAAGGCGAAATCCCCACTCCCCACTCTACCAATCATTGAAATATCTTAGCCGACAGACTTGACATAGCATACTCTATTCTATTCGTTGTCAACGTTGAGTTTTAACTAGAATGAAAAAGTATACACAAACAATTGTTTTAAATATGCGATCTCAAGAATGGGTGGAAGAGCTGCCTTGATTATTTTCGCTGATATTCCGCTTTGTCTCCCGATCCCTGCATTTTAATCTCACACTCTTTCCCACCCTACAGAACATCCAGGCTTGATGAGAAATAATATCATCCTTCTGGGGAAATTAAAATACGACCTGAAAACGCGTTAGAATTGCTTTACTGAACGAAACAAAAATAGAAAAGGATAATTAAGCTTTTCTGTTGGGATAATGAAGCTTTCAAGCTAAATTGATCGTAAATAACTGGCTATTACCTTGAAATTTATTCTGGAATTTAATTAAAATTGCAAAATTGTATCTATGCTATCCAGAAATCGGATTGAATTTAATTTCGCTGTTCCATACGCTTCCTAAAATGTACCTTGGCAGTAAATGGAGTAATTAAATACATCAATTACATAGAGCAATTGCTGCTTTATTACAACTTTCAAATACTTGCAGATGGTCGCATAAAAGCTTGGTTGGATTATAACCAACGATTTAGCATTCCAAAGGGCGTATTTCCCGAAGTATACAACCTACAGAGATTCAAGGCCAACGTGAATCGATATCTCCATGCACCGCTCGCAGAGCGTCATAGGGATTTCCCTGCAGTGCATGTGCATTTTAAATAAATAAATAAATAAAAAAAGAGCTAAATTTACTAGTATTACAAACTGATAGACATGGAAGTGTTTCTAAGTTCAAAAACTCCCTCTAGAACAAATGAATTATTTCTTATTTTTATTTTTTAAGTAAGATTGATCAAAACTCTAACATTCCCAAAAGTGAATAATAATAAAACTGGTTGTCCATGGTTCCATCCACCATTTTGCTTTGTCTTAATTGAACCCGCACCGGAGAATGTCGCCTCACGACATTTGTCCGTTTTAATTGTTAATATTTTAAATTATGTAATTTTAATATGTAAGGTATAAACCTACAGAGTCTTCAACTCAACCCACACCTACTTTCCACTTCGGAAAGTATATCAAATTATGTGATATTAGTGATATTATATATTTTACGAATTTTTTTAAATTTTTACCCCCACGTGTTCATGTTGAATACGTGTATTAATTATTGTTCTATTGTGCTATTCTCGTGTTTTCGACTATTGTAAAACTGACAAGTAAGTAGTACTATCGTAATTCATAACAAATTATGCACAACAACCGCATTTGTGATACCAACAACTTCTTACCTTACTTTCAGTTGTCCTGAAGATGGGTGTCCAAGCCCCAAACCGGTAGACAAGATACTTGAAATTATACCCATTTGACCTACAAAGTTTGTTTTATTTCTTTCTATTGATATTCCCAAAAGTATCTTGGACATTAATTAACTTTTTAGTTGAATGAAATTTTCAGTTTTTTCAGCATAATTCAGCAACGGCTAAAATCATCATATTTTTTTTAGATTCTTATTAAGTATAAAATTGTGCTGCTCAACTCTAATTTAACCGATTTCATGCCTCTTGTTAATGGGATTGAAGAAAAATGGTAAATAAAACCGTTTCAGACGATTTTATATCAGCCAATAAAACGGGGTTATAATTTTTTTATTTGTCTTGTCATTTTCTAGTCACCTATGACATAAACCTGTGTTTTTAAAATTGTAAAAACCGTCATAACTTCTTTATTTTCAGCAAAAACAATGTCGAGTTTTATATAATTTTTTTTAGAACAAAGACTTATTTGATGATATCATAGCCATATACCTGTGGCTTACATTTAAATCAACACAAGTTTATGGCATAGCTCGAAAACGGTACGACAAATTGGAAAATTTATAACGCCGTTTTATTGGTTATAAAATCGTCTAAAATATCTTCCTTTAGGATTTTTCTCTAATTCTATAATAACAGTATTATCTCAATAAAAAGTAATTCGCGAAATTCAGTTTATGTAAAATAATATGTAGAAACCATCAATTCCTAAAGTTGCTTCTAATTCAGATTCCTGTACTAAACATTGAAAAAGCTCACCCGGTATATAATATAACATATAACACACATATTCCACATATTTCTAGATTCATGTGGACAGTTGTTATGTATTATAGTGGAGAAATGAACCATATAGGCAGATAATTCGTAAGGGAAATTCGAGATACATCTTTCTGGGCGGTAAGATAAATTGAGCGATAAAAAGATTCTTAGATCCTTAATCCAGACTGATTTTTTCACTTTACTTTAGACACGCAGTCTTTCTGGATTTGAGAGGGGAATTAAATGTCGTTACAGTTACATTTTTTCAGATAGAGCACTATCCCTAATAAGACTACGGCGTAGCTCAGGATCGATTGTATCTGTATATTTAAGATTTCTTATTATTTTGTTTCTATGTGAAAATCTAATAATATACAGACATTTCTATACCAGAAATAGATCAACAAGAAAAAAGAATGTGTATCTAAAATGATGTAATCATACTAGACCAAAAAAAACAGAGGTTTTTTGTTCCTTTGTTAGATCCCTCATTTTACATATTTATAGAAAACCTGAAAGTCGGAAAACACACAAAAATGAAAATCACAATCAAAGGTTTTACATTAAAAATCTAACATCGTTTGTTTCTTCGTAATGGTATTTTTTCCATTCAACCTTCTAAAACATAACTTGCTCGCGGGATAATAATATGCCTATGTTAAGCTTGATACAAATGTTTAAATGTATATTTTCTCTAAAAGAAGTAAGCACATACTTTCAAAATACATTATATTTTAAATGGATAATATAACAATACAGACCATGCTGTCTATTATTGTAAAAGTAGAATAATTTAGCTCATAAAAGTAGAAGCTTTGTTTTCGCGATCTCACTCCAAGCAGTTGCTATAGCAACCTTCAATAACAGTGTACCTACCTATCTATATTGATCAAATTTAAACTTGGAAAAACTCCATAGAAACCAACAATGTTTTATTTCTTAATCAAGTGTCTATTTATAAAATAAATTAGAAACGAAATGATTGTGATGTTGATTGTGAGAGTTTGAGAGTAATAACTTAACACGATGGCAGCCAGCGAATTAAATTTAAGCGTCGATGATACCATTATCGAAAAGAATCCCCAAAAACCGTCATTGAATGTGAATTTCGACGTCAGTGATCCTGCCACTATAGCAAGCAGCACGTACAATTTAATTAACAGACCCAGGTATGTTCCGAAGATTCTAGAGAAAAGTCTGCAATTACAAAAAGTATTAAAGCCAAAAACCAAAGTGAAACATAGATATTTCTCCAACGCCGAGAAAATCGATGAAAGTAACCAGAGAGATTTATTCAAAGAAAGAAGCCCATTTGTTTATCCAAATGACTTGGAAAACTTTGCACATCAAGTAATGATTAAAGCCTGGAGGCAGGGACAAAGAGTTAAGGAGCTCGAGAAAAAAATTTACAGTAAAACGAGTTATCACACCAGACAGCACGAAGATTTACTTAACAGGCTCTACGTCAAGGAACCCGAAATTACGACGATGAAAAGTGTGCTTGATTTAGATAAGCAATTTTTTAAGGTTAGTTATTCATTGTATTGTGAACCAAGGTACTTATTCTTGAGAAATGTAGCAATGGCAGCTTTTAAACTTACAAGTATACAAAATCTACCTACACAAATTTCAGAGATTTTCATAATAATTATTATTATCATAATACTGCATACTACATTGGATAGGTGCAGCGCTGTTACGACTTTAACAACTGAGGCAGTTAATGGCAATTTCAGTAATTTATTGCATAGGTATATTTTCTCTTCGACCATCATATTTTCAATAATACGTTTATAAATGTTTTAAAATTTTATACTGCTAATTTCAGTCAACTAATGACGTAGGTACCTATATTCTCCATGCGATGAAGGAAAGTTCGAGTTCCTTCGCTTAGAATCAATCACAGCTTTTCAATCAACGCATTTTCGGAACTCACTGTATGACATCAACATGTTAAGGTAACGCATAAATATCGCCCGACCAACAATGGAAATACCGACCGAAAAACCATGATCGATTGCACTCCGCTTTTGGTTTATCTGCAACCTGTTTGACGAAAACCCCGATTCTCACTATTGTGCAAGGGTACGTGCAAGGAACCGGTTCGGCAATATTTTTATATAATATAATCAATAATACCCATTAGATGGTGAATTATTATTTTCGCTACGTTCATTTCCAGGTCGGTACCTGTGAATAGGGCTGAAAAATGAATAATTTAGATGCGCAAAGTATATGCGCTTCAATCAACACCAGTACAAAGAGTCATTTCATTAAGACAATATTATAAAAGCCATTTCGATCCACGGCAGAAGTCAACTATGACTTGTCCAGTGAGTGTTGTCCGATGAGATTTTACACTGATCCTAACTATAAACGATTTGATTTTTTATGTTTTAATTCGTACAATAATTATAATACCTAATTAGAATTAGAACGAATTAAAACATAAAAAATCAAATCGTTTATAGTCAGGATCAGTGTGGCATCTCACCGGACAACACTCACTGGACAAGCCATAGATAGCATGCGCAGTATACCCTTCATGGACCTACAGTGTTTATAATTATATTCGGATTCGGACATTGTTTTCAAAGGGAAATGACCATCGACCAGAACCCAGTGATTTCTATTCTATCCAAGAGCCAAAACCTAATGACCAGACAGGTTATAACCAGGTTAGATAACATCTCGTCATGAAAATATTAAACATTGTATAAAATATTTGGGAATTTATAAAAGGTAATACTAATGATTTTCTCGAAAAGTTGAAGAGAAAAAAGCGTCTTCATCTTGCGGAGAATAGTTATTCTTCACTCAAACGTTCCAACGCTCGCCTAACTGCTCGTGTTGATATTTTCTTTCTCGTGAATAATAGCCAATCATTCTTCGCTCGTTGGAGAACATAAAATATTCTTGTAATGGGCTGCTTGACTTTTTTAATCTACCAGTCAATGATTCTTGGCTTACCTGTTATATTATCTATAAACTATTATTCATCGAATCTGGGTTGAGACGTATGGACGTATAGATAGGTGATGTGCGTAGTCGTAGGCAGTCCTATGGAGACGTCATATCCGCAGATCAATTATTATTCAACTTGGTTTTCCCCAGCATTGCAGGTGAGCTAGTTTCACGTTTGGAACCTCTGCTACTGATTTCAGGAGTTATATGAGCGAAGTTCCTATCTAGTGTGGTGAACTTTCCTGCAGTGAGGTGCGTGGTATTATACCTGTATTAGCCAAGGTGTTTGAGAAGGCTTTAAAAAATAGAATAATAGATCATTTTGAGTATAAGGAGTTGTCCTCTCGGTAACAGTATGGATTTAGGAAGTCTCGTTCAACTGTCTCGGCAATGACTTCCCTCATCACTGCTGTATGTGATGGGTTTAACGACGGTGAGTATGTGGGAGCATTGTCTTTTGATCTCTCAAAGGCCTTTTATTGCGTCAGTATGAACGTGTTGGTGGAGAAGTTATATCTCTATGGGTTCAGGGGGAATGCACTTGAGCTTATGAGATCCTATCTCACGGGCTATCTTCCATAATGATGTACGTCAGATCGAATATACTGAACAACACCGTAATTTACTGGAAAACACCGTTGGTGTTCCGCGGCTGACACGACTCTGGTGGTGAGAGATGCTCGGCTGGCAGATTTGTTACATAGACTCTCTGATTTTGGGACGAGGGTCTCGCTTCACTTCCAACCGTTGAACACTGAATGTTGATAAAACGCTGAAAACGTGTTTTTCCTTAAGGGATTTAACATAGTCTGAGTCTGCTCCAGAGGCTAGAGTCCGCTTCCTTGGAATATGGTTGGACTCTAGAATGACTTAAATGACTTGGAAATACCATAATGATCACCTGGCGAAAAGTCTGTCTCCATGTATTTGCGCCCTGCGGTACATGGTGTCCTTGATTAGCAGGAACGTGCCAGAATGGTGTATTTTGCCACTATCCATAGCAGGTTTTCGTATGCAATATTGGTATAGGGTCACTGTGCATCTCTGTGTAGGATTTTTGGTTTTGCAGAGAAAAGTAGTTAGAATATTGGATGGTGTGGGGTACCGTGAAGACTGCAGAGGTAGTTTTGCGAAACTAAATATCATAACCGTCCCGTCTTTGTATGCATACTCTTGTCTGGTTTATATTAAAGAACAAATCAGGGAGTATGTTTTTTCTCAGGTCAACTCTCACTGCACACGGGATGGCAATAATATTATTATTCTTGACTTTAATATAGTGCATGCATTCACTCAGGTCGTCCCTCCTGCCTCTTTTTCGATTGTCGGGTGTAGTTAATGTTCAGTGTTTTTGTATTTTATATTCCTTTGGTTATGTAATTATTGCTATTGTTCTCTATCTGTTTTGTATTTATGTTTTACATTTTGTATTATTTACGTATGTATTAATGTGTGATTATGACCTGTTCCAAAACAATTTTTTTTCCATGAGTATCCATGTATCCATGAGATAATAATTATTATTGTATGAGAAAAAGCCTCATTATGTTGTCATGAATGATTTTTTCAAACAATTTTAAAATAGAGACTATCTCAAATTGATCAGCAGTATACTTAAAGCGGTAGCCTATGTACTAAAATTGTGCTCTTTGTAAGAATAAATGAAACACTTTTCGTTTTAGGTAATTGCTGGAAGACCTATCCCTGATAAGCTCGATGTGAAAACGTACATTCAAACGATAAGAGAAGTCTTAAAAATCAAAATTATTAATGGATACAGGGAGGATGATATAATGCTCATCGAAGAAAAACTACTACTAGAACAAAAAATGATAGACGAAATAAAAGAAAACTACCAGCGATATGTCAACATGTTCGAAGAATTCCTATACAATGACCATACATATTCTATGAAGCTACTGAGACAATCTGAACTAGAGGCAAATGAAGCGTACAACAAATACGAAGAATATAAAGCGCTTTCTAAGGAATATGCTGCGTTGAAGTCCATGCTCTATAATTCAGAAGAGAAATGGAGAAATTGTAAAATGTATCAAAAGTTCTTGCATCTAATTTCCCCACTATCCTGGAGGCGCGAAAATCCTCTCGACCAGAACGAGAACGATACCGAGGACGAGAGTGATGTGAGTTCTATTTTTGGAAAATACAGATTAGGTACCGTAGATGAAAGTGTATCTCTTGAAAACCTAATTGGAGAGTTTTTATCTGCGGATGTCACGGAATCTGAGCCACGTCTTTACTTCAAAACCCCCGAAGAGTTATTGAACGTATTCAGATTTATGGAAATACAGAATTTAAATTCGCTGCTCCATTCTGAGGAATTAGCCGGACCATTGGAAGCTGTCAGGGAAGGGATGAAAAACGCTGAAATGGCTTTCAGTAATGAAATAACAACGTTACAAGAAACGATTAATAAACTAGAGAATGGCATTGTGTAAGTATTTAATTAACACGAATAATATCTTAAACATTGACCAATTTCCAACTAAATATCTTGTTGCATTGCTTTTACTCTCACTAGGCTTATTTGAAGTAAATTAATTTCTTAAACATACCTACTTTTTCCGAATTTGCTTCTTGTTTTTACAAATCCATTATGTAGTGCTGTAGGTATGCAGTTGAGTGCAATAACTGGAATAAGTATTTTTTAGTTTGATTTCTTATTTTCATAAGATCGGATTTGATTTAACTTTACTGATAATTTTTTATTTTCTAAATGTGATCTGTCATTGACAGCACTTTTGGAAACCAGTTCAATGATGATGACGTTAAGTTGTTGCATGAAAATGTTTTCTCTTAATTTAGTTTTTAGGTATACCTTTTTCAATCATCATGCTATCGTGTCTGTTCTTCTGTGCTTTCGGTCTTCAACCTCAAACCTACCCTGACGAGAATACTGGTAATAATAATCATTAAAATTGTTCTCTGTTATTATCAAGATTATCAATTTATTAGCGAAGGCGTTATACAAAGCCAGCATGAATTTTCATATAAAGTACCAATAAGTATACCTAGTTATCCATGCAGCTCAATTCATTCGAGAGCGACTAGCCTATTTCACTCCTTATACAGAGTATAGACGGCATTTAGTCCTACTATATGTGGTTCGAAGGTGGGAAGAGGAGCGCACCAAGTACCTGGAGAAACTGGCCCACGAGCTGATCGATGGCGAGTTCAAGAGACTGACGATAGATGAGGATGTCTTGAACCTGCACGTGTTTGTGGAGGACGTCTACGAGACTTGCGTTGGCCCAAACGACGCCAACCTAACCATGGTCGACATGATGCGAGGCGTCGAGGAAAAATACAGGTAGGAAATGAATTCCAGATTTCATCATGGACTTTGTCTTCTATATGAGTTTAGTTCAGGTGCGATTTTTTTAGATTTATTTTCTTAATCGATCATGACCGTATTGCTTCAAAATTTAAGGATATTATTATGTATAACAAAAAAAATGATTTTCTTTATCCAAGAAGAAAAAAATAGCACCTTTTATGAGTAAGAGGATTTTGTAGAGAAACACGACTTCTTCTAGTGATCCATGAGTAAAATTAAATTATGCCATAGATTGATCAACATCTATTCAGTGGTCACAGCCTTAGGTAACAAATGTATTGCTTTAGATCGGAGCTGTTAAAATTGGACAAGATGCCATCCGATCAAGTGACCAAACTGGAGAGTGGTTTCTATGCTGAAGAGGCTCGAGCCATGAAGATGGCTGAGAAAGCTGCCAGGGAGCTGTTAGAACTAGAGAGACTCACCAGCAAAATGTTCGGAGCTTATACTGCACCATTCTATAAGACACAAAAAGG
The DNA here is from genome assembly GCA_910589415.1 of Malachius bipustulatus. NCBI lineage: Eukaryota > Metazoa > Arthropoda > Insecta > Coleoptera > Melyridae > Malachius > Malachius bipustulatus. The sequence goes on along the minus strand of OU342630.1, from coordinate 82,114,370 downwards.
TAATTGGATTTTGTTTATTATCTATTTTGTAATAATAACTCTCTCTTTTCGTAAAGCCCATTATTTTATTCAGCTTTTCTTTATCCCCGACAGGTTTATACACGTCTATACTTAGTCTGAAGACAAACGAGAGAGGAAGTAACTCTGTCAAGAACTTTAAAAAAAATTGGAATTTGAAACAGAACACTATTATTACCTTCAATACGTCTAGGATCCAATATTTTATAAATAGTGGCGTGTGTGAGTCGGACGAACATGTAAATATTTTGAGCCGGAACAAGATTACTCCCCCCCCCCCCCCCCCGTTTTCGAGGATGCTGAACACGATGCCGTTGTCAGAATTTCTCTTTGGGGTTGCGCAACCCCTCAAAACGGCCAAAAACCACCCCCTAGAGAGATAAACCGCGCTTCAATCCATTTCCCTGCTAAAAAAACCTTCCCCCCGTTTTCGAGGATGCTGAGCACAATGGAGGTGCTGGACATCGCGTGCGACCCCGACCAACCCCTCCACCGGCCAATACTCACCCTCGAAATGGGTGATTTTTTTTATGTATATATGTAGGTCAAAAGATGGACTTTTTCGAAAAACTTTTTGAAAATTCAAGTACAGAATCACAATGGCCATAATTTAAAATTATTTTGGAGTATAAAGAGTGTCCCACATGACATATCAAAGTTATGTTTTTTTAAATGGAATGCTCCTATGTTATTGCATTTTTAGAATATCTGAGAAGAGAAAATAAGATTCAGAAGTTTTTGAGTTATAAACAAGTGAAAATCGTCATTTTTCGAGTTCAAGGCCCTGTACAACGAAAACGGTTCAAGATAGAGAAAAACGGCTTACATGTCCTTATTTTAACTTGTCATGTACTATCCTATGATGTAGATGAAATGTTTATACAGGGTGATAAAAAATTTGAAAAAATCTGAGATTTCTCCACGCGTCGACAAATAAAAAAATCAAAGAAAGTACAAATGTTTCTATACCATATAGGATAGTATGTACATAAAAAGTTAAAATAGGGACATGTAAGCCGTTTTTCTCTATCTTGAACCGTTTTCGTTGTACAGGGCCTTGAACTCGAAAAATGACGATTTTCACTTGTTTATAACTCAAAAACTTCTGAATTTAAACACCAACTGTAAAAGCCAATCTTATTTCCTCTTCTCAGACAATCGAAAAATGCAATAACATAGGAGCTTTCCATTTAAAAAAACATAACTTTGATATGTCACTGTCATATGGGACACTCTTTAATACTCCAAAATAATTTTAAATTATGGCCATTGTGATTCTGTACTTGAATTTTCAAAAAGTTTTTCGAAAAAGTCCATCGTTTGGCCTACATATACATAAAAAAATCACCCATTTCGGGGGTGAGTATTGGCCGGTGGAGGGGTTGGTCGGGGTCGCACGCGATGTCCAGCACCTCCATTGTGCTCAGCATCCTCGAAAACGGGGGGAAGGTTTTTTTTGCAGGGAAATGGATTGAAGCGCGGTTTATCTCTCTAGGGGGTGGTTTTTGGCCGTTGTGAGGGGTTGGGCAACCCCAACGAGAAATTCTGACAACGGCATCGTGTTCAGCATCCTCGAAAACGGGGGGGGGGGGGGGGGGAGTAATCTTGTTCCGGCTCAAAATATTTACAATTTTCGGGGTTTTTTCCGACTCACACACGCTACTAAAAGAGAGTACGAGAGAGTTATTTTTTCAAGATGAACTCTCTCACATGCATTGATTCTCCGAACTGTGGACAACACAGATTTATCTGTGCAGATGTTATTACAGCCTTCCCAGCTTTGATGAAATTATTCTAAATATCTGACATCTTAACAAGCCATTACGGTCTTGAATTTTATCTCCCGTAGGTATTAGATTGGTATGTTTGACAGATGTCAACGTCCAGCGAATGTTAAGGTTGAAATCCCATGAAAATTTTCTCGGATCGTTTCGTCTACAACTGCGGTAGACGAAACTCCGGTACACCACATCATTGACAATGGAACAATGACTAAGAACCCTATCTATAGATCTGTTTTCTCTTTACAGACGAGATTTCTTTATCAGCAACTCCTTCGTGTTTATAATGTTCTTTTCATAGCCTGATCGGATTACAATAATAATAATATTAATAATAATAATAAAGTATTAACTGCAAAAAGTCTTACGTTACAAGATGGCGTTAACGAAGCTAGGAATTCTGCACGCACTTAATACTTTTTATCCTACACTGACGGTATAATAAACTGACAGTAAAAATCACGATAAGCATCAATTTTTGGACGAATACGTTTTCTTATATTATATTAATTAAGAGTAATCAAGTTCAGAATTTTATTGCCGAGGATCTCAAATATAAAACTTGTGCAACTGTACACAAACAACCAGTTACATTATTTATTACTCATAGTCAATAATTATTATATAAAATCAAATTAGGTCACATCAATCATAGATTATCTCTATGCATAAAGCATACTCTAAGGATATTATTCCAATGTCCTGTAATTTTGTGGACTGGCTCTGTAAAGCTGTTGTTATATACTTGTCTTGCCGGAATTCCAATCTCGCAGTTGAATTGCATGTTATTTTTTAATTAATACGTTTTATGGACTCGCCGTGTGCAGGAAGCCCTATTATTAATCTTGCTTTGTTGTCTGTCTCTGACCACAAAATATCTCGTTAACCATATAGACATGAAAAATGAAATCGCAAAGCCATTGGCTCCAAATAAAGAAAAATTTTCCAGGAAAATAATTAATTGGTCGATACATCACATGTGTAAACATAAACTACTTTTGAGTAATAGACTGCACGTGGAGTTAAAAAAAGACAAAAATGTGTATGAAATATACATTGCGCTCAGAATGAGAATGAACAGCATGGGGATCTCGGAAACCCAAAGAGATACAGGGTCGCTTGAATTAGCAAAAAGCTGGAAAATGTAGGGATCAATTATATTCCGTTCAGAAAACCAGAAAATGTTGCTTACATCCAGATACATTAAAAAAAAAAAATTTCTGAAGTTATTAGGAAAGATATAAAAGAACAAAGTTTTGTTTAGTTATCAAAGAAACGATTTTATTAAAATTTATTAACCTTGAAATTAAATCGTAGCAGGCGGTTAAACTAAAGTTTTTCATTTAATTCATTTTTTACTTATTTGGAAAATGTGTATTTAGTCAACCCCCTTTAAAGGGCTGTATCTTGAAAAGGGGGTCATTTAAAACATAAAGAATAGCGGTTAAATCGGCATATTCGCAAGCCAGGAATCTATGGGAATTATTATTTAAATTAAAAAAAAAGGATTTTCACAAAAATTCGTTTTCAGTAGTGTAGGTTCATCATAGAAAATTAATTACGGAAAAATGATGCAAGATACCAAACTTTTATAAAAGGGAAAAAAGTTTAGTAATACTTTAGGCCAGATAAAACAGTTCTGGATTAAAAAGTGATTGTCACCTCAAAAACAGGAACACCCTGTAACTTCAATGTTTGTAAAACTTGGTCAATTTACCGCTTTTAACATGTAGTAGTAGGCGGTGGTATTTTGAAGTTTTTGAGTTAATCCATTTTTTACTTATTCTGGAAAACGTGTTTTTGTATGACCCCCTTTTAAGGGCTGTATCTTGAAAAGGGTGCCTTTCTGGAAATAGATAATCTCGATAAAATCGGTATATTTTGTACTCGGGAATCTGTGCTAGAGCCTTGGTGGTACCTTTTATAGCGACACCCTGGATAGTACGTAATCATAATGTCAATAATATTGTTTTCGTCATTTTGTCAGCGCCATAAGATCGACGCCTACCACACCAAAATGTTCTATAAAAAAAACATACTGTGATACATTGTTGAATTCGTAATTGGAAATGCTATCTAATACAGGGTGTACTTTTTTTACACAGAAACTGAAACTTTATCAACGCCATCTTGTAGAGCTAATATTTTTCGAATACCTGCTGATATAAGCAAAATTTTCTGTTTTCCTCAACGGAATATCACTGACTCCTATATTTCCCAACTTTTTGCTAATTTAATCTACCCTGTATCTTTCACGGTTTCCGAGATCCCCACACTGTTCATTCTTAGCCTGGGCACACAGGTAAGTTGTGTGATAGAGTAAAAAAAAATTTAAAATATGAGAATTATACTTATTTCGAACTATGCCGAGTGACCACGAGGAGGAGTTACATTTTGGATAGGACGGTACTCTGCCTAACGTTGGCTTCGCGGGGTATAGTCATTCTCGTGTTTAGCGTGACTACTGAGTCGCGCAGTATTTTACATGACTCTTCTTTATTATAACAGAGATACTTTTTAAATGGCGACCCGTCCAGAGATGAATGATCACTCCCCACCACCAAAAAATTAATAAAAAATCTTCTTACACTAAGAACTCTTCTGCAATAATAATCATTATTGTAGTTCTTGCAAAATAATTACACCGTCGCCAAAGTTTCTTTCGAGTAAATGAAAGATTTGTTGATAGCAGTATCTAGAACTCGAAATTACATCAAATACCGTAATTCTTCTTTCACTTATAATTATTATCCTACAAATAACTCATTTACAGATCTAAAATGGCGGTCACCTCCCAAGAATCCCCCAAAACCAGTGCCAGTCCCACCTAGGCAACTGACAGAAGACGAAGTGGAATACCTTGACTTCTTCACCGAGTATTGTTCCCGCACTGACAGTTTGGTGGATTATGGCATCGACACCAAACAACAGTCCAAAACCTCCCCTCAAGAACAACCAGAAGGGGAAGAAAAGGATATAAATGACACTCAGGAATTACAAACATAGATAGTACATTGTTTCAATATGGATTATTCTTCATGAAATGCATCCATTTCTATATTCATGATTTAGTGCTTATTTCTATAATTATACCTACTACATTTTATACATATACATACTTATTTGAAACAATTTATAACTTTTAATTAATTTCAAAGAGGATTTTCAATTATACAGGCTGAGTCAAATTCAAGCTATCGTTGGGATCTCGCGGAAACTAGAAGAGATACAGACTCGATTAACTTAGGTCAAAGCTGCTAAATTTAATAAAACTCGATAAGAATCTGAGAAAAAATGAAGTTATTTATCTTAAACTGAAAAAACTGAAATATTTGAAAAATTGAATTCCCATCTAGTTGGCTTATTTGAAAAGATCATAAAACAGAAAGGCGAATTCTCATGGCCGCTTTTAATTTGCTACAAAATAAGATTGAGGGTCAACGCGTTTCTAATTCCCATCATTGAGTAACTTGATTTTTTTTAATACGAACCTTAATTTTTTTTAATTTTGAAATAAAACGGTACCATTAATGTATTCTATTGTTTTTTTTTCTTTTCTGACATTTGAAATGTCAATAAAAAAGAATAATACGGTTCTGGAATAGATTTATAATAAAAACCTTTTTGCGCATCAATCGCATAGGTAAATAAATAGTGTATTTTTATGCGATTTCTGCTATGGATATTTTCACCGCTTTTTTAAATTGACTTGTTGAATTTTCCCATAACCAGGTAATATTAGCGTAGCGATTTAGGGCTAAAATTTCATTTCACTTCGTTTGAAAACCTGCCGTATAAAATGGATTTTTTACATTCAACAATACAAGAAAATTGAGCAAAATTTAACAATTTTTTCCCTTTTTCTATGCCCGCCACTGACTAACTTTACTTAAAAAGTGCTATTTTTTTACACTACATAATTGTAAATTCGAAAAAAGTTACACGCAAGTTTTGAAAATCGAACATTTGAAATTTTGGAGAAATAAACATCATGTAAAAAAATTCGAATATCTCCACCATTTTTTTTATCTGCTTATTGAAATTTTTTAAGGCTAAAGATTATTAGCATACTTGTCTATCGTAGAAATTTCAGTTCAATTCCCTCAAAAATATGCTCATAAACGGTTATAAAAATTTAGCAATTTTTATCCTTTTCAGGGTAAAATTAAAAAATTTTAAAAATTCAGCTCCGTATTTAAAAAAAAATGAAGTTGATGATGGCAGCGGAAATTCGAAACGTGCACCCCTCAATCTTATTACATAGTTTGATAGCACATAAACAGCGGCCGTGAAATCATTGGGATATCAGATTCTCAGAAATTAGAAGAGATACGGACTCAGTTAAATTGGGTCTGAGTTGCTAAATTTAAAGCTCAATTATAATCTAAGAAAAAAAATTTAACTAAGTATCTCCGATAGTTTTTGAGAAAAAAATGAAAAAAACTGAATTTTTTTAATATTAAATATGGACCTGGATTTTTTTTCTTGGTTTAATTAGTAGTTAAGATTTGGAAAGAATTTATGCCCCTAATTTATTCTATTCAGTTTTTTCTTCTCTGAGATGTGGACATTTCGTTAAAAAAGTATAGTCATGGAAATATGATTTTTTTTGTCCAGAACCGTATTGATTTTTTTAATTTTTTTTAATGAATTAAGGACTCCATTTCCTTCCTAAATCAAAAAAATAAAAAATACAAAATACTGGCCCGTATCTAGGAAAATAAAGTTGATTATGGCAGCGGAAATTCGAAACGTGCACCCCTCAATCTTATAACATAGTTTGATAGCAAATAAACAGCGGCCGTGAAAACTGATATAGTTCAATAAAGTCTAAAAAGCCATACGTATCGATTAAGAATACACATCCTTTTGATAGTTCGATTTATTTTGTTTCATATACTGGTTCTCGTAGAAACCGTCCAGTTTGTCTAAACACTCCATCCCGCATAAATAAGTATACGTCAACATTGGTTTTGAATGAGAATTCAATGCACAACACAGAGGATAGAATGTCATTACGTGAATAAATTTTATGTAGTTGTCAGTGACTCTCAAACTGACGTAAGCGTTTCAATTCATTGTTTGAATGATTCCTTCAATAATTTACGCTCGTTCACAACTTGACAATTCACTGTTTGACATTTTCTGGTGAAATTAAAAATATTAATTCGGACGGTTAGTGTGACGTCACATCTGACTTTTTAAAGTTAATCCTACTATATCAGTTTTTTGTCCATAACCGAGTCCATATCCCTTATAATTCCCGAGATCCCAAATGTAGCTCGAATTCAACTCCCCTGTATAATAAGTATAGGTAAGTATTGATTTTTTTTTTGACCCCAACAGAAATTTATTCCGTGAACAGTTTTCGTTCCTTGAACATCTACAGTATGTCCCCGCTTAGGTGAAACGACTCTTATAAAATACTAAAAAATAAAAATTAAATTTAAATAATTTAAAAAATAAAAATAAAAATAAATTCTCGATTTGGATTTCTTTTTTTTTGCAGTTCAGTCCTGCTTGGTTAAAGACTAATATTTAACATTGATTTTATTCTATTTAAATCTCGTAAATTTCCAAAAAACCTTTCTTTCTCTCGAGCGAAGTGCATTTTATGTAGAAAATGTGACGAACAGTTATTTGAAAAAGTTGTTTATAATCAACATTTAGGCGTGTATATCACATTTCAAAATCATCGGCCAACTATGATTTTCATTTTTTTTTATGTTTATTTCACAAATTCTACAATTTTATTTAAAAAATATTAAATTATTAAAAATTATAATTATTGGCCTATGTCTTTGAGAGCCGGTTGCACAAACGTAAATTAAAATTTTCAGATATATACTGATTTTAAAATGCCCTTCTGTATTATCAAAATATTGATCTGAATCTGCTGAAAATAAGTTTAACTCCCTTTAAGAAGAGTTAATTACTTACCGATAAAAAATTAAAGATCATGAAATATATTCGCCATATTATTTTCAAAATTTACAACTTAAAATCAGTAATTATCTCAAAATTTTTTATTTACGTTTGTGCAACCGGCCCTGAGACTGTATAGTATTTGCTACATAAAAGGCACTTTTCTCAATTAAGCAAAAAGTTTTTTGCAAATTTCCGAGGCGTGCTTGACTTAAAAAAATTAAAGTTATGTTGGAAATTAGTCTTGAACCAAACAGAGATGAACCACATAAAAAAGAGTCGTTGCAATAAGCTAATGTAACAAGTTTTGCAACTTGTATCACAAACTGCTATTATGATGTGAGTATTAAAAGTGAGATTTTATTTTGTTATGAGGAGTTTTGCGAACGAGCTTTCAACGAGTAAGCAACTTCAGGAACAAAATTAATCACTTTTAACACGTCCATCATCAACTGTTTTTATACAAGCTGATTTTTTAGCATTGCTTTTTTCTAAAAAAAGTTTTCTAAAAAAGCAAAGTAAAAAGTGAAGAGTTGCTATCCTGGAATAGACCCCATGATATTTTATGGTGATATAAAGGTAATAATAATTACAGGTTTTATTGTATAGATATTTGAGGGGTGAATTTTTGTCGCTATTGTGTATGATAGCGGAATTGACATTAACATTAGGGAAGAAAATTCGATGCCATAAGCTTCCCACGCATGATCAAATAATAAAAGATAAAAGCGCAATTCTGGTGAGGATGAATACATATTCTCTTCATCAATCAAATCTACATTAAATTAGAGATTCATGTTTCGAACCCTCATGAAGCTCCAATCATTGAATGATTCATGATGGTTTAATGAATAGCTTTATTAGAGCTTCTGGGGCGTTTACATTGCGCGCACCTTAGGTATGTATAATGTGCCCCGGTATGTACTTATAACAAAGTATCATTCCTTCAAAATTTTCTTTTCAATTTCACGTCAATCTTATAAAAATCTTCAAAGGTTCATTACTATATTTCACCTACTCAACTACTTCTTTTCACGTCTGTTTTTCCAGGTTCTGAAAATTAAGATGAATGAAGAATTTTTTTTATGACATTTTTTTCTTATCGAAAATTTCTTGTTGTAGAAATATCGGGAAGGTAATATTATCATAACACATCTGTGAAACGCCATGTAAGTCACCGAAAATCAAGCAATACTACCGACAGGTGTTACAATAGATGAAGAGTGACTTAGTGGTGAAATGTAATACCGGATCTAATAAGGAAGAAATATCGTTATAGGTACCGTTCATGGCCCGTGTAGATAATAAAAAATAAATATTTAATTTGTCTTCCTATTATTATAGCTGCAGTTTTTTGATTATGTACACGTATACTACCTACATAATATAAATCTTCAGACATTGATACTATAATTACGGGATTTTCCCATACCGTCAGCGTTCGATAAAAAAAACGTTCTACCTAGTATTATTTCAACAAGTAAGTATAGCTAATTTCAAAGAGGAACGTTAACACGATAACACGGTTAATTATCACTTTAATCTTCACCAGACTGCACTTCTGTTACACACCATATGTTTAGCACCGTATTTCCTGGCAATCATTGCAGTTGATAAATGGGTGTCTCGATATCCTCGATCTTCTCATTGGTCCCGTGAACTACTCTCCTCAGATTGAGCTATAAATGTGGTAGATTTGTGACATAATGATATACATTGGCACAATTAGATTACTTGTTACGAAATAATTATCTCTTTATACTCATTATACCATAATAATTATTATTAATTTAAACAAATTACAAAAACCCATTGTTTAGAAAAAAATTATGCTCACCCCGTAGAAATAGGTGGATTGCGATGTTTTCTTTTTTTTTTGAAGTTTTTGCACCAATTATACAAATTGCCTCTCCTTTTTCAATTTTTTTTAGTGATACATTACGTCAACATCGCTGAGCCTGACGTGTTTTCATCAGGCATATCAAAATCCTTAACCATTTAACCATTATACAATTTGCAAACGGTTTATGCTGAGATACACTTCGGAGCGAACGATGTTTTGGTTATGTTCTTCAGAGCTCACCCAGGCGGAGTTTCAGGATACTATATGAATGCAGTGAAAACTTTCATGGTTGAAAGTTTATTGGTTGAAAATCCATAGTATAATAATACCTACCCTTACTCATCTATGTATGCTATCGATTAAACTCGCTATGAGGGTGATTTTTTTTTCTGGATAATTTTGACATGCTGGATAAATGTTGAATATCATTTATCCAAGTCAAGTTAGCCACGCTTCGGCCAGCCACGCTTTCGGCCAGAGAGAAAAACTTCGATTAATGTCCACCAAAAAATTTTTTTCGTTATTGATGACTTGAATGGAAAATATTTTTTTTGTTGATAATAATAAATATTATAACATTTCGGGCCTTTTTCAGCAAATTTTCAGGAAAAACTTTTTTTTTTAGTTTATTAAAGTCCTTGACCGAACGCGTGGCTGGTCAGTATTTTAAAATTTCGGGCTTCTTTCAGCGAGATTTCTGCCAGTATTTTTTTCAGTTTCCTAAGTTCGTGGCCGAAAGCGTGGGTGGCCATTATTATGATTTTTTTGACATTTTTGAGAAAAATTGCAGCAAAAATTACATTTTTCAGTTTTTTAAGTAGTGGCCGAAAGCGAGGTTTGCAATATTTTAAATTTTGGGGCTTTTTTCGGCAAGATTTCAAGCTTAAAGTTCAATTAGGAGTATCCAAATAAATGACAAATATAATAAATAAATAATAAATGAAACTCATCAAAATTGGCCATGCTATTTCACGGGGATAATTTATTAATAGGTATTAATTTTAATACCAATTTTTACCAACAAACAGAGTTCTGGACCACTTGGTTCTCAGTTTCAGGGGTCCAAAACTATTGTTGCTTGAGACTTTCTGGGAGTTCTGAACCACTTGAATTTTCAATCAAAAAAGAATCCGCTTTAGAGAAATGCAGATTTTTACTGGACCATTAGCTTGTAACTAGAGAACAAGGGGAGTTCTAGACCACTGAAAATGTATTTTAAGCGGTTCTCAAGTCTCAGAAAGATTCATCCGGGTGCAGAGTAAGCGCAAAGTTCTATATGAGCGATAATTTGAGTTTATGTGATTCAGAACTCTTAGGGAGTTCTATAGACCTCGGTACAGACCAAGGAGTTGAAGCTACACTGGGCTCTAAGTAGTCTCTTTGTGTTACCCTATTGTTACACTACTGCCAATAATTTTTCAGCAACTAACATTGTACTGGCATTAATTTATTTATATAATGCATTTAAAATGTGGTTTTTAATAAAGCAACAATTTATTATGCTTCTTTAGAGCTATGCAAATAACAACTGTAATAATTCAATATTCATAAAAAGTTTAAACCGCTGCTTTTCTTTATAGATCAACAGTAATTCTGGCATTATTCGTTTTAATGTCGAACATTAAAAATAATTAGACGAGTTGGGAAAGTAAGTGTTTCTCTTGGTAAACTTGCAACATTACGGACTTTCTGCCACAATCCACTTTTATTTCACCTAATCCCATGAAACACTGTTCGAAACTCAGTTGATATATGTATAATGTTCAACTAACCTGAATTCGTTTTTTAATTAAAGCTGTCAGCTTGGAGAGGCAAATTTCAAAAGTTATATTGCTCTGATACAACTAAAAATGTACAAGGCAAGCATTTCCAAAACTCTAAACTCATTATCGGTGAGTGTAACAATTATTAGATAAATGCGATCACCGAATTCCTTGACAATTTTCTTGGGACCTTCACTGCTTTGAGCAAGATACTGGTAATGTAGACGCAGTCGTCACCGATACTATCTTGCCTTGTTCCAGACAGTTTATTCGCATGCGACAAAAATTAAATTCAAATTTTCCAACTTCTTAAATCGACGTTAAATGGAACCAGACGACCCAATTGTGTATTTGTATGATCTGAAGAAGTAAACATTTTAACAGTGTTGACATCTTAGACTGAAGATGCATATTCACAAATATGAGTCAATCACAGTTCAGCATGTCAAATGATAAACGAAAAATCACGAGCAAGAGACCATTACAGATCACAGGTTCAGAAAACCACGACATGCCGATATCAACATGCAACGCAAGAGCACGAGTCGCCAGGCCGCGAGCAGACTAAGCGAGCCAATATGGAGTAAAACGGTGTGGATTATCTATCTCCGTAACCAGCTGTATTATGATGTAGGACCAATAGAACTGGAAAAACAGAAATTGTCATCCAAGTCATTTGGCAAATTTTTATCATTTATTAAATTTATCCGTTATTCTTGAGTAGAGAGAAAATATCTTGGAGTGATGAAAGAGATGAGAAACTCGGGGGGCTGAAACCGGAGGTAAATGCACTGATGATTATGCGCGGCCATCATTATATAGACTTATAGAGAATCAGTTATGGTTCGGTGGCCTGATGGAAAATCTTCATAAATACAACAATGACAAGCAGGCTGGCCAACTACAATGATAGCTCGCCACTGTATAACCATTGGAATAAGAACCACCCCGTTAGCCGCCCTGAACGTTCTTCTGGAGCTGCAGCCGCTTTCCGTTTGGATAAAAATGAAAGCGACGGAGGCTTACGTTACTATGTGAGAATGCGAAACTTTGTAACATGCGGAACGGCGAAGGATACAAGGGATATGAATATCCAAGGCCACCTAGATGAAGATCCCTACCTCAAACCAGGACGCTGCCTTAGTTATTGGGAAAATAGGAAAAAGAGGAAATATTTCCTCCAAATTCCTGAAAGTGGAAAAAGGGAAAGGTAGCCTTCGGGACTTTTCTTGGCAGGACGGGAACCGGGAAGACCCTTCCCCCTGGGGTTGACCGCAATTGTCTTTCAAGCGGACGTTTACGCGATCCTGCAGAGAGTCAGAATGGAGAAGGTAGTAGAAGCTAGGAAATGTAGTCAGGTTACCATGAAACGGACCCAAAAAAGCCTCGAGAAGTATTATTGTGAGGAAACACCAGGTTGCAGACAGGCCATGCAGACTGTTCCTAGCCGGCCCGGACAGAAACGCTTACAGCCAGTATTATAAAGGCTCATTAGGCTAACGGGAAGATTTCTGTGCTGGTTTTTGAAGCTAATACCGACGTCAAATGACTTTTATTGACATTTTTGTAATTACGTTCATGTCAAGAATAAACAACAAGAATTAAAAAGGTTTCCACTTAGACTCGTTACCAGAAATGGACACTGAAATCTTCCCGTTAACTTAATGAGCCTTTATAATACCCGCTGTTAGACTATTAGTCGAGGTTCTCACCATTCACAGCAGTCTGAACAGGCGCTTACAACTTATAGTAGAGTGCAGAATAGGGTGAAACGTGTCACCCTGTGGGCCTTTCAAGACTAAAAGCTACGACCTGTGGCAAATGGAAGCTTATGTCATTAATATACCCCAAAAAAATTCGTCCAGTAATCGTCCTGTGCAAAAGGGCACTATCCAAAATTTTCGAGTTTTTTCTATAAATCGATAGTATAGAACTGATGCGAATTTTTGGTATTTTTTCCACTTCATATTTTGTAGCCGTTTGCCTATAAAAAAATGAAAACAGATCTCGAAAAGCGTTGGCTCTTATGGAGCCAGGCGGTCTTCAAGAAGCGATATCTCCGTTCGAAGTGGCTGAAAAATTAATTCAATTTTAATACTTCGGCTGTTTATCAACGATTATCTCAAAAGCGGTAGCTCTGATCGAAAAATGGTCTTATAAATAATTATTGCTCTATTATTTGTGATTAATATGGTCTTACTTTCATAATTTTACACCTAATAATTAATGAGAAAAGTTATTAAATGTAAAGCGATGCGTAATTAAGACGCTCGAGTTCTCGCTCCAACTGTCGGCCAGCGGTCCGACTGCCGCATCACCCTCCCTCACCCTGCACTTCCCCTTATCCTCGTAATACGCCAGGATAGGTGCATAATAAGCGCGGCAAGTAATATTATTTTAAAATATTATGGCTCTGTTTAATATCCATGAAACGTTATTATTTCTTGTAAATAATAGGTAAATATATTTTATAATAATAATATTTTATTATATAATATATAATATTATTAATAATATTTATAATAAATATTTTGCATTTTGATATTATTATTATTATGTTTGCATACCTTTTTTACATTGACACGTTGTTAAGAATGATGTCATTTTGGGAAAACTTGGTAATGTTTGGAAGACTGCAATGATTTGATTGTCGGCTAACTTCCATCCGAATTCTGTGTAGTCTGGTAAGTCCTGGACAGATCGACAGACCTATTTAACCAAATGTAGGTTTGATAATATGCACGAAGGCAATGTTGATAAAGGCTGTCTTCTGTTGGGGGGAGTTTATCTAAAGTTTTAGAAGCAGCTAATAAACCTCGCAGAAGATTTATAGAAGTTATATTTTCGTTTGCCGTATAAAGTTTCAGGACAAAATTGTGAACATTTGAGAAAGCTGTTTTGTTCCATGTCTCTCCAAAATTTTCCAGAAGATAATGATAAGTTACGTACGTTTTCCAACAAGTTTTTTTCCCAAAACCTGCAAATTGACTGCTTGTATCGCACCCTGTCAGTGCATGAAAAGCTGGGAGGTTTTTAATCAGGCGTTGGTCTAAATTGATTTTGTGTATGGGAATGAACCGAACACTGCCTTTTTTACCAACCTTCATCCACATTTCAGGAATTAAATGTTCTTTGAAATGTACCAGTAGTACTAATACATCAGTATCGTTACATTGATCAATGATACATTTCTTATACCCAGCTTTTTTTGCTGACAGAATGTGCAGTAAAATTCTTGTATCTGCTTTCTCCTGATTTGAGATCAACAGGTCATCATCCAAGAAAAAATTATTACGTTTATATTGGTAAACATCAGAGAATCCACCACTTGTTACAAACTCTATATTCTCTTCCGCTGAATGTTTTAATGCCTCATTTGACAGAAAATTGGTCAATTGTTTTTTTATTAAATGTTGAATTGATGAACATATTCCACTGATTAGGCAATGGAACGCTTCCAGTATCGATTATTTTATTTATTGAATCTGTGCCACCTCTCTTCATTCGAGTTGCATTTTTGATTGAATATTCTTCATAATGATCGAATACTAGGTCTATATACGTTGTGATTTTATGTCACGCTTGAAGATTATTTTTGAGAATATTTTAGAATAATCGCCAAATGTTCTTGAATTTAATGGCTTACCTAGTTTCTGAACTACAGACATGCCATCAAATATGTGACAAATTTTTTCACAGCTACTGCTGTTTAAAGTACTACTTCTCTCTTCTGTAGGTACTGTAGCTTTCGATTATTTCCCCTAAAGCACTTTTATTTGAGGGTGTAGCTAACGTACCATTTGCAGCAAGCGACATGGGATATGTTGTTAGCTCATGTTTGAAAATTTCCTGGTAATCTATATTTCTTCCCATTTCTTTTGCCGCAAGTAGGTAACCGCTGTACAATTTCTTGACCCTGCATGCGACTCTTGCTTTTCTGTTTGTTTTCAGTTTTTGACTTCTCCAATTGTAATTTATTCAAATTGTTTTTTTTATTGGTTTTTAAAAGTCGTCGGTATCAATAATGTTGATAAAATTTATCAAATCTTCCTCCCCAATTTTGCTTGCATTTAGATGTGATCGTTCCATTGTTTTACTGAAAATAGTATTTATGGATATGTATAATAAAAAATTATCTTCATTGTGAGAAAACACCTGGAATAAATTTAATTGATCCTGTATATTTACCTATTATTTACAAGAAATAACGTTTCATGGATATTAAAAACCTTCTTGCGCATCAATCGCAGAAATAGTGTATTTTTATGCGATTCAATTATGAATATTTTAACCGCATTTTAAATTGGCTTTCTGTAATTTTCCATAGTCGCATTATAGTGTACCATGTACCTACCGTGCGAGTACTAATTTTTTGTAGGCTTGCATAAGTCGTCAACAGCTATCCATCTGATGATATAAAAATTTTCACGGTCAACTAAACCCTAGAGCTTTCATAGTCAAATTTTGTTTTTCTTACGGACATACCTAATGTTGTTTTTTTCGTGTTATTCGGTATTGTATTAAACACATTATATCGTGTGATCCACAAAATTTTTCATCAACTAGCGCCTTGGAAGAGAGAGATGGCTATTGTAGTCATTTCTGAGCTCATTTTACTAAAATAATAATTTTAAAATAACTTTAGTAGTTCCAATTCTCATTGTGTCATATTTAATTTCATTCATGTCAGTATCATTAAAATATTAAAGATATTGCGAAAAGCAATAATTCATAACTACAATTTAATAACCTGATGAATATACTGGTATATTACTAAACACCTACCTTATTGCCACTTTTTTATGATTCATATGCCATTTTTGACCACTATTCTTAATAAATTCTGTTATTGTTTGTGCGTTGGTTCGAATTGGAAGTGAAATTATTATAAAATGGTAAATTATAAAACTTAAACTCGAACTGAAACGTCAAATTGAATTGTTATTTTATCCTCGTTCAGAGAGACATAATATTTTGTGTTTCTGAGATAACGACTTAGGGTACCTGTATTACCGACACTAGGGCTCGTAAGCGTCAGTGTCGGTAATACAGGTACCCTACAACGACTCACGTTTTTCATCCTCCTTGAAATACAACCAATGCCAAATGAAATTAGTAGTAAGCTCAGCACCACACATACTCAGCAGATGTCGTTACTGTTCCAGGTTAGTTTCTTTACTCAACAAAGTACAAAGTTCATTATGCAGTGCAAGTCCAGTCATGTTTTTATTTATTGTTCTATGATTTGTAGATCTTTGATTGGAGTAGTTCACTTATTCACATTTTACTTGATTCATTTTGTCTGATTCGACATGTCGTTCAATTAGTCGTTGCGTCTGGACCGGCCTTTACACACCTACCGATTGTTTGTGTTTTATCTGGCAGACATGCTTAATTTTATTCAAGGCAATAGTTGATGAAAAATTTTGTGGATCACAAGATATAAGGGCTACCAAAAAGCTATCACATTAAAAAAAAAATTCAAAATTATCGTCTTCTTTTTTTCGAATAAAAAAGTTTTATCACGGAATGACGTCGTATGTAGTCGCAAAATGACGTCACATTGCTTGCTTTAATGGTTATTTATCACTTTCGGTTAAACAGAGCTTATTTTGTTCGAAAATTCGAAAAAGACGATTAAAATTTTTGGTTTTCCTGATTTTTTAAATATCGAATGACATTAAAAAATATAACTTCTTTCATAAAATAGGATATCTTAATTTTTAATTTTCCATTTTTGCAGGATATTTCAGCAGCGTCCTGAGGTTTACAAATATTTTGTTTCAGATTCTTAATAATAATGAAAATATGCAATTTTCTCTAATTTATCTGACCCTGTATCTGTTATCGTTTCAGAGATTCCCATGTACCTACCCAGTTCTTTTTAAATGGGACATCCATGTAGTAATAAACACTTTTAATATAATAAATAAAGCCGTAATACTACTTATAACAATCTATCACATAACATAATACAGTGCTTCCCAAAAGTAACGGATAAATTCGATAAAACGGAGAGGGCTGTTTTTTTGAAAAAATAAAAAAACAGGTCGATTTTGTTTTTGAGTTGTTCAACTTTTGACATAATATTTGGGTATACAGGGTGATGCGCGAAAAAGTGGTGACGTCATCGGCATTTTTTTTAAATGGCAACCTTTATTTTTTATTCCATTTTTTGATACTTCATTCAATTGCCAATACGGTAATGTAATCATTTTGTAACCTTAAACGATGAAATTTCTGTGAAAATAACTTAATTTGGAGAGATTCAATTTAATAGACAGATTTAATAGATTTAATTTAATTTAATTTAACAGATTTAATTTAATAGACTTAATTTAATAGACATATCTTATAAAATTACCGTGGAAACCGTCATTTTCATTTGATTTTTTTTTTCTTTTTATTGTTAACGTTCCGATTTTCACATCAGTAAAAAGTGCACAATTTCGACTCACAAGCTGTTTTCTCAAAATTTTCCTTATTTAAGGTTACAAATTGATTACATAACCATACTGGCAATTAAATGAAGTATCAAAAAATGGAATAAAAAATAAGGGTTGCCATTTAAAAAAATGCCGATGACGTCACCACTTTTTCGCGCATCACCCTGTATACCCAAATATTATGTCAAAAGTTGAACAACTCAAAAACAAAATCGACCTGTTTTTTTATTTTTTCAAAAAAACAGCCCTCTCCGTTTTATCGAATTTATCCGTTACTTTTGGGAAGCACTGTATATGTATAGATCTAGCACAAAGAAAAAAAACAAAGAAGAAAAAATGTGGTGTTTTAATAATCAGTTTATTCGATATACAACAATGTGTTGTGCTCTGTACAAAATTGTAATAGCAATAAAAGAGCGAAATAAAGGACCGATAATGTGATAAATGTGATGTTTTTTCGTTTTCCGAGTGAAGCAATGACTTACACAAGATATAATAGTAGAGGCGGTCCTATTTTCGTCAAATCGGCACAATGACGTCAATCAGATCTCATAAGCGCGTGAAAATATAAAATTTTATATAAAATTAAAAATAAAAAAAAATAATCCGATTTTTTTGGGGGGAAAAGCGGAAAACCACCTACCTACCAAAAAAAAAAAAGAATAACCCTCTCTCGTGGTTTCGAACCCACATCAACAGTTTACTATTTAGGCAAGGACACCCTTGCCTAACAAAGTCAGTCAAGGGGCCTTTCAAATTTGTAGCGATGATCGAGTAGGTACTTATATGTAGTACGTCCAATACTTCATCCTACACATTTTATTTTTTAAACTGGTCGTATCTTTGTTATTAAAAAACCAATTTGAATACTTTTTTCACCTGCATGTAGGTGATTTAATTGTTGTTGCGTTTGCTCTTCTAATTTTCAGAACCATTCATAATTGAATGTGAAAAAAAATAAAAAATAAATTGCGAACCATTTCATCGATTTAATAAGTGCAAGCTAATTTTGCACAAGCGAAAAACTTTTTTGTTTTTCGTTTAAAGTGCTACATTACTCGAGGCGAATTGAAGCTAAGACATCAAATTATATGTTAAAGCAAAAAAAATTGAAAATTTCGATTCAACTTCTTCAAAAATGGACTCATAAACGGTTATAGAATTGACACATTTTCACCCTTTTTCCTACCCACGACACTGGCTTATTAATGGAAAATATGCTAATTTTATTGCATTAACTCAAATTTCCAATAATTTTCTTCAAATCCTGTTAATTTTATTTCAAAGTTTTTTTGCCATCTTGCTCATACGGGGGCTCAAAAAATTGGAAATTTTCCATTAATTGGAAAAAAATTCAAATGGCTGCCATTTTGAAACGGCTCGGCCGATTTTGCTCAAGTGCAATACCAGACCACTCCTTGTGGATATCTTACTCCCACAAAAATTTCAGCCTCCTAGATTCAAAACTGCGACCTGAAATGAGATGACAAAAACCGGGCTCATGGAATTTTGAAGGGACACCCTGTAGAAGTGATGGGACTTTTGGAAATTTTTTCAACGAAAATCTAACGTCATTCGAATAATTTACAAGAATCCAAAATTTCGTTCACTAATCTTGAAAGATAAAGCTACAGGAGCGTTTTGAAAATCGAAATTTCGCGATTTTGGAGAAATATATATATATATAAATATATATATATATATAAATATATATATATATAAATATATATATATATATCGTGGGCAGGTGAATTTTGGAAAACTACTTTTTCGTGATCTGGGGGTCATGATCGATGGACATTTGATGAGTTTGGGTGATTTTCGAAAAGTGATGTCGTCCTCAATAGTGTATTTTTTGTTAAAAAATACACTAACAGAGCCATAATATTTTAAAATAATATTACTTGCCGCGCTTATTATGCACCTATCCTGGCGTATTACAAGGATAAGGGGAAGTGCAGGGTGAGGGAGGGTGATGCGGCAGTCGGACCGCTGGCCGACAGTTGGAGCGAGAACTCGAGCGTCTTAATTACGCATCGCTTTACATTTAATAACTTTTCTCATTAATTATTAGGTGTAAAATTATGAAAGTAAGACCATATTAATCACAAATAATAGAGCAATAATTATTTATAAGACCATTTTTCGATCAGAGCTACCGCTTTTGAGATAATCGTTGATAAACAGCCGAAGTATTAAAATTGAATTAATTTTTCAGCCACTTCGAACGGAGATATCGCTTCTTGAAGACCGCCTGGCTCCATAAGAGCCAACGCTTTTCGAGATCTGTTTTCATTTTTTTATAGGCAAACGGCTACAAAATATGAAGTGGAAAAAATACCAAAAATTCGCATCAGTTCTATACTATCGATTTATAGAAAAAACTCGAAAATTTTGGATAGTGCCCTTTTGCACAGGACGATTACTGGACGAATTTTTTTGGGGTATATTAATGACATAAGCTTCCATTTGCCACAGGTCGTAGCTTTTAGTCTTGAAAGGCCCACACATTTCATTTTTAAGCGACTTTCGAAGCTCTGAGCACTCTACTATTAGGGGCGACCCGGTCTGTGGCGAATGTAGGGGAGACGATGAGGACTCATTAGGTATATGATTGTAGGTGGTAGATATAGTCTGTTTTGGAAAGACCTTATTGTCTTTCTTAAAAGGTCGGGAAGGTTTGAGTAGGAGTCCCACCATGGGTTGGAAATGGCGAAAAGGGCTCTTGGTGATCTATTCGCTTGGGGTGCACGAACCTTTTCCTACCATACTACAAACTAACTAAGTTGTTTATGTTTTCTTTCATAAAGTTGTAGAAAAAATAGTCGTCTTCACGAGAAGAATAATTATTCACCTGGACTTTCCATCTTGTATCTTCCTCGTGAATAATAACCATAATTCTCCGCTCGTCGAAGAATACCATTACCCAATGATTCACAACTGGTCCTGCTCAAAAATGTTATACAGGGTGTTGATTTTCAAAGCGGGCCATAGGGGATTAGCATTGGGAAAGTGGTTTTTGAGGATTCCTGCTCGCCGTTTAAACTGACAGAAATGGTTTTGGTATCAAAATGAAGCTAAAATTATTGCGCATAACGCTTGACATCAGAAATTAATCTAATTTCACGTTGTTTTCTAAAATTCTTCAGTAAAAATTCAAGTAATTGTTAATGTTTAATCACAAAATAGCATGCCTTGCCTAAACAATAATGACGTTTCTACGTTTTGACAATCCAATAATAAAACATTGGTCTATTAAAAAAAATCACGGCAAATAAATGGCGAACCCTCCTGTAACTGGCTACACTGTAGTAGGTTTTCACCATAAAGACTCTTTCTTGGTTTGTATAACCCATTTTTAAATAGAACCAGACTTTATTTTTACCTACTGACTTATAAAGTTGTACTATTGGATTGTCAAAACGTAGAAACGTCATTATTGTTTAGGCAAGGCATGCTATTTTGTGATTAAACATTAACAATTACTTGAATTTTTACTGAAGAATTTTAGAAAACAACGTGAAATTAAATTAATTTCTGATGTCAACCGTTATGCGCAATAATTTTAGCTTCATTTTGATACCAAAACCATTCTGTCAGTTTAAACGGCGAGCAGGAATCCTCAAAAACCACTTTCGCAATGCTAATCGCCTATGGCCCGCTTTGAAAATCAACACCCTGTATAATACATATACTTACATCTCGGAATTAATTCATATATCAGTCTTCATGTGGTGCTTTTTTGGTTAATAAAATACAAGAAAAGAAACCGACTCATTTTGCTTAAGAAGTTATAAACCATTAAATATTTAAAAAAAAACTATTAGGTACGAACATGGTTTTTATTTATCGGACTTCTTTTGCTTGAATACGAAAGCATGTTTCCAAAAATACTTGCCACTTCTAAACAAAACTTACAGTGCCCATGTTCATTTAAAAGATTTAAATGACCTTACCTGCTTTGTCTAGATCTTCTTACAAGTTACAACACACCCTGTGCAATCAGGAAATTCAAAATACATCAAATTTTAATCACGAAGCATGAGAGTTTATTTGATTATTACATGACAATTGTTACGATGAATAACAATAATAATTATACTGCGGAAGAGGGGGTTTAATTTGCTGCTAATTTTGGCACACAACTAGACGCGATTGAAATTCTTGATGTAACTTTGATGATGTTATATTGGGTTTCCTTCCATATTCAGTGTGTGTACAATGCATTTCAAAGCCCGAACAATATTCGAGTTTAATGCTAAATATATCACGGTAGAATTATCGCATACAAAACGCAGACCAACAGCAAAGTGACCTCCTCGCTTGGTTTCCGCTAGTATTGTTCCAAGTTCCGGAACAGAATCTCCGGACGTCCGTCACACCTATTCATACCCCGCTTTATAGAACCATGCAGCAGGAGCTAGCAGGATTGAATTGCACGGTTATGGTCCTTTACCACCAAGTCTCCGACTCATTAACCGCTCCATTTGAAATGCTATCAACTTCCCACACAAGCAGACCAAGAGAAATATGAATAGTTCACTGTTTGAACTACTAATGCTCTCTTGTATCCGTGTACGTCGTTCAGTTCGATATTTCTCACTTTCGATTCAGACTTTATTATTCATACAGTTTACAGGTGCCATATTTAGTTCGTGTTATTTTATTCAGTGTCATTGACGTTCCGCGATTGTAATGTAAACAAAATTATCTGTAATGAATCTATTATTTATCACTAAGCAAATGCAAAATATAATAAATAATAAAACCGAGTATAACTTAAACTGCAACAATACTTATTATAGGTTGTAGTGAATTCACGATAAAAAAGGCTTCACAAATTCAGAGGTGTTTCTTCTGAAGTTTGCAAATTCCCATCCTCACAGTCGATTACAGGTGGCAGTTTTCAATCTAGTCTAGTTTTGGAAGGACCAGATCTCTAAGAATAAAAAGAGTTCAGTTATACTGCATTTTAGGAGTATCGGTCGAATCGTTTCAAAATGGCGGCTCTTTGAATTTGTGTAAAAATTTGTTTATTTTTCAACACCTTTATAATATGCAAGAGGGAGTAAAACTTTAAAGCCCTTTTAACAGGATAGAAAGAATGTTTTCCGAACTACCTAGTAGTGATAACAAATTTGGGCTTTTAGTATTTAATTACACCAGTAGCGTTACCGTTACCTTATTTAAGGTAACCAAAGACCAAATTTAAGGGATAGTTCCTCTCATAAATATAAATTGAAAAACTAAATTTCATTGATGTGTGTAGGCTTTGACTGCTGGCTTCTATTATTGAACTCATAATAATTGATTCCGGAATGTTGTGCCGTGGTCTTTGGATATTTACTTGTTTGCTCCGAATGTTTCGTCTTTAGCTGCGGTAGACATCATCAGCGGTTACGTATGCGCAAGCAATGCTTCCACTTCTCGCGGTCACTGATAATTATTAACGGAAGATATTGGGAGAGCGCTCGTATTTATCGGGTGACGTCATACTGCATGCAATAACATAAGAAGCGGAATTTTAGCGGTTGCTAAGATACGAGAGGGTTTTTACCGTTAGAAGATCTACCAACTACTGGTCTGGTATATGGACTAAGATAAGACTGAGATAAGAGCAAATTGTGGTGCCTTCAATGAAAACTGAAGGCAGTGTGAGTTGAGGACGAAGGACGAGCGATATCAGACAGCTTGTTATGCCTGCTGACAGATACAAGTGATCTCTCCAAATCGAAGAATTTTGTGGAGCAACTTTTGCAACAACACAGCAACATGTCGATGTGAGAGTGTCAAGGATTCGTATAGATAGACAATTCAGATGTATTGAAGTTCTTAAAGTGGTTTTCATTGCACAATCCCTTCACCGTTGCAGAAGCCATAATGTCGACAAGCACATTGAAGTAGAATGGAATGAAAGTATCAATTGCCATGAAGCGTATGAAGTTGAATTACAAAGCATGAAAAGAACAATAATTATTCATAGCAACTTCAAAGATGTCTCGTTTCAGCAAAAGTCACTATAATACGTTTTTCAGAGTTGGTGAGAGGTCAAAGTTGGTAAAAATCACTGTTCTTCGACCGACGATTTCAACCGTACCACTAGCCCAAATTTAATGACTGGGGCACTCGTTCGAAGCAGAATTAACTGCTCTTTATTTTTGGGGGATGAAATATTGGCTGGAATGTACTGTTTCGAAGCTATTTCTAGGTTTTTTGGACTTCCTAACTCGAGCGACGGTCGAGGAACCGTGCAAACTTAGAATGCTTCGTAGTCCAGTCAAATTAGACGAAAAAGGCATCGAATTATGCAATTCATGTGGAAAAGAAAATATTTTGTGTGGGGGTTGGGTAGTCCATGGAGAGTCTAAATTCAAAAATGCGACCTCCTACCCCTTGTGAATTAGCCGCCATATTGGTTTTAGGGGTGGATGGAGTTTTTGCACTTTACGACGTTAATTCGCATTTGACCGAAAAAAGTGTCATTACTTACTTTATTCAGAACAACATTCTCCACAAATTTGCATATGTGACATTTTTTCGTATTTGCAATATTTAATGACCTACAGGTGATTCATTAAGAACAAGGGGGATGAAAAATTGGTATTTTCGGAATAACTCCTTTTTTTCAATCGCAATACAAAAATTGTTCCCACAAAACTTGTAGCGCTTACAATTACGAACATTTACATACCAATATCTCATTAATCGGACCAATTATTGTTGCGCAGTAGTGCGTCAAAGTCATTAAGGTGAGATCGGGCCAATTAAGTTTCTCAGGTAAGCGATAACCCAGGCCGACTCGCTCCAAATAGGGCTGCCGTATATAGGTAAGATTTGTCTGTGGTGTGGTTAAACCAATAAAAACGTGTCTAGACAAGTCTAGAAAATATATGCACTTTTAAAAAAACATTAGCCTGTTCGTGAAAATCTGGAAACACATCCCAAAAAAAGTCATTCGATCAGTTGGGAAACGACCAGTGTTCCAAAATGAGTGACTGCTTCGTCTGTAAAGAGGCCTTGGACCTCGACGAAAATCGCGTCATTAAAGAAAAAGGGGTACAAACTCTTCGGAAATCCGCGAATACGAGGGAAGACAAAGAAAATGAGGTCATGTTAAACAACGTTTCGACAATGACTGTGCACGTAGCTTTACCACCAACTGCCGATGCAGCAAAATACCACACTCATCGGACCTACTACCAAATACAAAAATGGCTCAACAATGAAAAAAATCCTGAGCACTGGGGATGGAAAAAAGATTCGAGGGGTTAGATGCCATTGACTACCACTGGGGATCCTGCACCACAATCGTTGATGAAGTTGATATCCTGCAAATGTACGAAAAATTGTGGAGCAGCTTGTGGCTGCCGAAAAGCGGGTCTTCACTGTACGGCGATTTGCCAGAACTGTTCCGGGGAAATATGCGACAACGTACCAGAAAAACTCTCAGCGGATGATGAGTTTGAAAATGATGCCGACAACGAAGAACCCGATTCTTGGCAAAAAACCGCAGTACATTCTCTGGATCACATCGACATAAGAATCAATTCACCTGGTTCTTCACGGAAAAAAAGAAAAAATGAGAACGATAGCTTCCCAATAAATACTATGTATATGTGAAACCCAAAGGAAATAAATAAACATTTTTTTGAATACGATTTACCATTGAATTTTTTTCTAATGCGATAATTAATTCACATTCGTCTAAAGAAAATTTCGTCCTGTGGTAGGTACATAAAATACTATTATTATGAATAATTTAACACAACTTGTACGACAGTCGCTTATACTTTTGAGTTTTGAGAGTCTAGAATTGATTCTACAAATGGATGAAAGTACTTTTCATGCATCTCGCATAATAACGATATATTAATTTTTCTGAATTTTGACAAATTCAAAACCTAAGATTCATGATATTTTGACTAGGTACGTCAATTGGATTGGACGAGTGAAAGGTTAAGTTCGCAGACTTCGGCGCACTACTGCGCAACAATAATTGGTCCGATTAATGAGATATTGGTATGTAAATGTTCGTAATTGTACGCGCTACAAGTTTTGTGGGAACAATTTTTGGATTGCGATTGAAAAAAGGAGTTATTCCGAAAATACCAATTTTTCATCCCCCTTGTTCTTAATGACCTGTAGGTCATTAAATATTGCAAATACGAAAAAATGTCACATATGCAAATTTGTGGAGAATGTTTTTTTGAATAAAGTAAGTAATGACACTTTTTTCGATAAAATGCGAATTAACGTCGTAAAGTGCAAAAAACCCATTCATCCCTTAAAACCAATATGGCGGCTTATTCACAAGGGGTAGGAGGTCGCATTTTTGGATTTAGACTCTCCATTGACCACCCAACCCCCACACAAAATATTTTCTTTTCCGCATGAAATGTACATTTAAAACCTACTTTGACTGGACTATCGTGTAATTGACGTGAAATGAACCGATCAAAACAAAACAAGTAACTTTCTAACACTTTTTTCCACGTGATCCCTCAAAAGATCCTAATTTGCCTGGCCTAATATTTCACATCACTTGTAAGTAATAATTGAACCGACATAGTTACGGTGCCAAACAACTTTAAGGGCAAAATATCCGCCATTGACAACTAGGTACATAATGTTGGTACTATATGTATAGTTGGACCAGAGATATAACGAAACGACTTCTGTCATTTTATCAATTTTTGGATTATTGAAATATTGTTGAAGTCATAAAATATGACAGTTTAACAATTAGATCATTTCGTTATATCTCTAGGTCGACTATACCAACAAATTATTGTAAATATTTAATGGAGGAGAGGGAAGACGCTATCAATAGAATCTGCACTAAAATCTACGTTGTCTTTGTATTATCATTTTTAAAATTTGTTCGAATCACTTTTGCCTTTTTCATGAAAAAATTATTATAAAAATTATTTTTTCAAAAAATTTTAATAAATATAAAAATCCTATAAAAGCTAGAAACGACACAAGGTATAATAAAGCCTTATAACATAAATATAATAAGGTATAATAAACAATTAGACATTCCTAAATTGCAGTAAATTTTATTTTCCTTGAAGCGCAAGATTTGGCGATATTAGACACAAAATGGACAAAAATTTAAAATTATGCTCAAAAATTGCGGGTTTTTTTTCGTACAAGGCTTTCGTTGTTGCCAATAAATTGGTATTTTATCTCTAGGATTGGTTCTAATAACGTCATAGGTACCCAAAAGTATGAACTACATGACCTTTTGCAAGGAATCATGAATAAATTGACTGGGCTGTTGCTGTATGCAGCAATTTTATTATAAATATTTTTGCTAAAAAATTGCCTTTTTTACGCACAAGACTATGGTTGTTGCCAAATTGCGATTTTACCACTAAACATGGTCCTAAAATCACACCCAAAAATCAGAACTACATGATCTTTTGCAAGAAATCATGAATAAATTGACTGGGCTGATGTTGCTGTATGCATCAATTATTATAGATATTTTTGCTAAAAAATTGCGTTTTTTGCGCATAGGGTTTTCGTTGGTGCCAAATTGGTATTTTACCACCAGGATTGGTCCGAACATCATTTCCAAAAATCAGAATGGCATCATCTTTTTTAATAATAATGAATTAATTAACTGAGCTATTATTATTAGTTGCTGTATGATGCATTTTTTATAAATATTTAATAGCAGATTGATGTGCATAAAAATAATAATATGGGAATTGAAATCAAATCAATGTAAAAATGGATGTTTTCAAAATTATCACGAGATAGTTACTTACACGTTTATTTGTTAAACATTTTACTTTGTATTCTAAATGTAAGCTTTATGACTCTTAATTAATTTGAAATGCCTCGTATTAGCACGTGTCTTCAAAGAAACTGAAAGACAGCAGATGGTCTCTCTTGTTTCATCTTTTATTCCCGACAAGTGAATCTTGGATTTACAGCCTTCGGTAGTTAAATTTATCAATTCTTTCCTTGTTCCAGACCTAACTAAAGGATCAGTTACATAACATAATGTAAACTTTAATGCATGTACGTAAACGCATCGGGCAATGCACTAAAATTAGTTTATTACAGATTTTAAGGCTCAAACGAAATTAGTTCCGTACACATAGTAATGGATTTCTGGTCGTCTACTCAAAAGTCTAAAGTTGAGTGAGAGTCTGATATGATCAAAGATGTACTAGAATCTACGTTGTCGTTGTTTTATCATTTTTAAACTTTACTTTATTCACTTCAGCCCTTGTTGTGAAAAAAACAACCTAGGTATAAGGCATTTTTTGACGCTTTTTTGTTCTATTTGACGTGCAGAATCGCTGTTTTTCAACAAAATTTTATATGGGAACCTTTCGCCATCTTGGATTTCATGTTTTTAATTTTTTTTCAAGACATTTAAAAGAAATCAATATTTATTGCTAATAAAAAGCCAAAAAGGTGCGAAAAATTGACAAAGTGGCGCAGTTTCTACATTTTTTTGACCATTTCAGTTAAAAATAATTGGCATATTTAAATGGAAAAGTTGTAGAGGAATAAATTCTCTACAATTTTCGTAAAAGCAAGCTTCTTATACGTTGCATTGATCACGACCGGAAACGCGCTAAACATGTGAGTGTAGGGGAAACGACAAAAAAAACTCTACAACAGGACCGCGGAAGTAGAGTTTTTCAACCCCCTTTTTTAAACATGTTGTTCCCGGTAGACCTAATCCACGAGCAGTGTTTTTCTTGGAAAAGTCTTTTTGTGGGGTAAGATGGAAGATATAAGCATGCGTATCCATAATTTCCTGGCATGATAGGGGACATCAAAACAATTTTTTTTCTATAAACATGTGTCCTTAAATGTCTGGTTTTCAAGATATAGGGTGTTAAGTTAAAAAAAATTTTTAATTA
Source organism: Malachius bipustulatus (assembly GCA_910589415.1). Lineage (NCBI taxonomy): Eukaryota > Metazoa > Arthropoda > Insecta > Coleoptera > Melyridae > Malachius > Malachius bipustulatus. The sequence continues at coordinate 82,085,705 of OU342630.1, read as the reverse complement.
GTCTCTCAAAGGTGAAATTTGGCAGTGTGTTCGTTGTGATATACGCGAAGTTTAGATTAAAGTATCAAATAGATTAAAATTATCAAGTCCAGTAGTGTCCAGGGGGACACCCTCATAATGTTCTAATATTATTGCAATATGTTCCATCCAATATTATAAGAAAAATGTACGCCACTGACTTTTTTATATTGGTTATTATTTTTTCAGTCAAACAACTAATAATACCTACAGCTTTATGTCTCTTGAAGTTTTTTCGTATCGGGCTTAGTTTTGGAAAAAATAAATAAAATCTACGTAATTACATATCCATTGACTATAAAAGAAACATAGGGAATTTTTTTTTTCTTAAATAATAATTTTTGTATTACTTTTTATCAATAATCTTACATCTAAGCTAATGAATTTTTTTTTCCCCATGTTTCTTCGTTGGTTCAGGTTCAGGGTATGCAATACGTTGATGTGAATTCGTTGATTCTATTTTTTTATTCGAAAACAAACCAAGATAAAAAAAAATCTAGAGACAAAAAAGCTGAATTTTTAGATGCTTATTAATACTAAGAATGATACATTTTTTTAAAGAAGTCAGTGGCGTACCTCTTTGCAATAATATTGGGGAGGGTGTCCCCCTAGACTCCACTGGACTTGATAATTTTAATCTACTTATTATTATAAATTACACTGCCAAATTTCAACAATATCGGAAAAAGTATCTTTAAAAAAAAAGTTTAAAGTTTAACACCCTGCGTATCTTGAAAACGAAGCATTTGTGGACCCATATTTATACCCATCATTTATGTGATTAAAATCACTTAAATAAATCGACTGTTAAATTTATTGTACATACTTAATTAACATCCTGTATAGCCATCGTGATATTCTCTTCCACCCCCATTTTGTCGGTTCGGGTCGAGGTCAGTTCCCAACCGCTTTTTAACTTGGAAAAACACTCGAAAAGAATGTTGGCATGCTGATGATTCCGAAGACGGTGATCTCGACATGTTTTCGTATTGTTTGCGACCGATTTTAAAAACGATACCTGAGGTGGTTGAGGGATAGTTCTGCTATTTTTTCTGTTGATCTGTTGTATAATTATGTATGGAAATTAGTTTTAGGTCATTTCTCCCATACTCGTATGTTTAGCGAATTCCCTGGCGCTATATCAACGCAACATCGAAAAACTTACTTATACAGGGTGTCCCAGCTTATTCGAAGCGGTCTCTGGAGGCCAAACGATGGACTTTTTCAGAAAACTTTTGTATAATTCAAGTATAGGATCACAATGGTTATTATTTAAAATTATTTTGAACTATACAGAGTGTCCCACATGAGAGTGGCATATCAAAGTTATGTTTCTTTAAATGGAATGCTCCTATGTTATTGCACTTTTAGATTGTCTGAGAAGAAAAAATAAGATTCGTTTTTACAGTTGGTGTTTAAATTGGGAAGTTTGTGAGTTATAAACAAGTGAAAATTTTTCAAGTCATTTTTCAAGTTCAAGGCCCTGTACAACGAAAACGGTTCAAGATAGAGAAAAACGGCTTACATGTCCCTGTTTTAACTTTTTATGTACTATCCTATGGTATAGAAACATTTGTACTTTCTTTGATTTTTTTATTTGGCGACGCGTTGAGAAATCTCAGAATTTTTCAATTTTTTTATCACCCTGTATAAAGTTGTCATCTACATCATAGGATAGTACATGAAAAGTTAAAATAGGGACATGTAAGCCGTTTTTCTCTATCTTCAGCCGTTTTTGTTGTACAGGGTCTTGAACTTGAAAAATGTCGATTTTCACTTGTTTATAACTCAAAAACTTCTGAATTTAAACACCAACTGTAAAAGCCAATCTTATTTTCTCTTCCCAGACAATCTAAAAATGTAATAACATAGGAGCATTCCATTTAAAAAAACATAACTTTGATATGCCACTGTCATATGGGACACTCTGTATACTCCAAAATAATTTTAAATTATGGCCATTGTAATTCTGTACTTGAATTAGCAAAAAAATTTTGAAAAAATCCATCGTTTGGCCTACAGAGACCGCTTCGAATAAGCTGGGACACCCTGTATACGAAAAATGTAAATTTTTCGCACTTTTTATATTTATTAGCAATAAAATATTGATTTTTTCTAATACCTGGAATGAAAAATGTAAAAATTATTTTTTCTGCCTTTTAAAATTTCACCTGTGTCTGTCGCGGATCCCTGAAATTTGTAGTATTTTTACAGCTGAGGCTTACGCAATTGATGGTTCCCTGTCTTCTTGGTGTATCGACAACAATATCCAAGAAACAATAATTGTAGTATCGGATTCCAAATCAGTTCTTGAGAGTATTGGCAATCAAACTGAGAAATGTTTCAAGAATCCTTTGATTTGCAAAATAAGATATTCCCTTTATCGGTTGATGAGAAACGGATGTCATACCATTTTCATATGGGCAAGGGCGGCTCACTGCGGGATTGTAGGTAATGAAATGGCCGAAAGTGCTGCGAAAGAAGCACGAATGTCGTCAACCTTTGTGAATACAGTCTGCTACTTAGATTTATTTCCTGCGTTCAAGAAAAATATAATTAGTGAATGGAACAGGAGCTGGGCAAAGATAGCCAGCGTCACTAAAAATCCATATTTTGCTATCCATAGAACTCTCCCCACCAATGCACCTCATATATTCAAGTTTAATGTAGGCAAGAGATATTCGACAATAATAACGCGCCTGAAATTGAACCATGGCTGTTTTCCTGCACACTTACAAGATAGGAATAATAAACTCACCTCTTTGCCCACAAGATAACGTAGTAGCTGATCTAAATCATATTTTTTTCAACTGTGTGAGCTACTTACAAGAATCTCAAAGTTTCATAGCTAATCTACTCCATCTAAAAATTCAGTTATCCATACCAGTATACATGTCCTATTAACAACAAATGACAAAGAGGTATACGACTTGATTGTAGACTTTGTGGTTAGGACTGGAATTCCTCTGTAGAATATTATATGTGTGATTTATCAGAAATGATCAATGATCAGTTAAAACTTGTGTGTGGCTGAAGGACCTTCGTCCATAGCCAGTTGACAGATAATAAAAAAAAAAAAATCCACCTGTTTTGTTGAAAAATGCAAAATGGGCGTACAAATACGCCCATTTTTAAAAAAATATAAAATCCAAGAAGAAGAAGAAGTAGTCCGCTCGGACGTATACGCTCATGTTTCCGCTCAATTTTTAGCTATTTTTCAGCATTCAAATGGAAAACAAGTATTGATGTTTTATAGCTGAACACTTTTACTTTCCGAATCCGTTTGATAAGTTCGAATCGGAAGACCTTCAGAACATCCAGCCTCACTGCAAAATATGATATGAAGAACTTCTGATTGCAATTACGTGAAAACTATAATATCCGACAGCGTCTAGTTTTTGCACACAGAAAGTACCTATCAATATTGAATGTCTCGCAAAGAGCCTGCACTACAACTTAAAAAACGGTGACGTTACGAATTTTTGAATAAAACACAATTTTTTCTTTTTTTTTAGTTTTCTCCCTTACTTAATAACTAGCCGATCGGGTTGATTTAAATCTCATTTTTTTGTTATTTCAATTCTCTACAATTCTCCCGTTCAGATCATTTAGATTTTCCCATCAGTTTTTCTTTTATAAGCAGAAAACCACAAAAAAAAAACGATATTTTTAACTAAATGGCCAATAATATAAAAAAAAGGTAAAATGGAGTATAAAACTGTGCATTTAGGATCTGGGGGTATTCCGCGTGTGAAGGGATCGGCAGTATTGCGTTATTATTTTTGTAAAAATCTGGTGATTTTAGGGCTCTGTTGCTTGGTCTAGTTCTCCACGTCAAATATAGAACTAACCTGCATCAAAACAAGACCTTATATTTTTGTATTTCTGTAGTTCTCCAGGCAAATTTCGTCTAAAATGACTGGATTTCAATTAACTTAATTACCGCTAATATTTAAAGAAAAAACACTGTATTTTTACTGTATTAAAATAATAATTTCTAGCATATCAGTTGCCAACTGGCATTTGTATTTTTTAAAACATACTCTATTTTCATTAATAATAAGCTCCGACGACAAGGAATAAATCATTATTGTGACAGGATATACTACAGGGTAATGATTTTAGTGTATTTTTTTCTTGCTCTATACGCCATTTAATTTTTCATTAAATCATACTCTAAAGGTAGGTATAATAAAAGATCTGCAATATATTTCACTATAGGTACATTTGAAAGTAAACTCACAGGTTTTGGGAGCAGTTAGCATTGTAAAGTGAAATCGTATCGTATAGTGAAATATGTAAGTCAGACTATTTATTTAAACGGCTCCTATTCGCAATATGGCTTTATCGATCGAACGAAAGTAAATGAAAATGAAGTCCCAGTTTACATCGAGTTCAGTAGTAAAAAGCATCGTATTATTATCGCCATCAATTTCTCTCGTTATGGCAATTGAATACAGTTATGAATTCTAAATAATTTTTGAATTTATCTAAAATCACTTATCTTATTACCGTTTCAGGCTTAAAAAACGACCGGATCTACAATAGCAGTTATTATTATGAGAGAGGTATACATTGTGCAGAATCGCTTAAAGAAAGTTGTTTGCGAAACTGCGGTCACGAGAAAGAAAATGAGTTAATGGTTTCTAAGCTTGCCACTTAAAAAATTAAATGATAAAGCATCAGTAATGATGCTGTAATAAGTTTCCTTAAAAAAGTGTTCAGATATGACGCGCCTTAAATATTAACAGTCGGTAGATATATTTTACGACTAATAATACAGCACCCTAATTAAATGTTTATTTTTGTAAGGATTCTAAACAGAAAGCAATTATCAGACTGAAGGAGGGGACAGGAATAAATACCATTAGAAAAAAGGGGTGACTTCGCAAGCAACGAGTTATTTTCGATGCTGTAAGCGGCAGAGTTCTTATCGTAGAATGGATTTATATTTATAGGTGGAGAACTAATTTTTTCATAATACTCTGCGTTCAATAAGAATTTCGATAACTCTTGTCTGCAATCTCTAGACAATTTTTTTCTGTTTCTATTGTTGACAACACCGTTAAATTCCCTATACACCATTATTATGCAGTACCTATACTACTTGTATGATATCTGTCAATATGTGAATGTCATTAAAAGACGAACTGTCTAGTTTTGAAGAGAAAATGAAAATGAACAGTAAGTGAATAATATTGTTCCTAATTTGCTGCAAATTAAAAATGAGAATAAATAATGTACTTAATGAGCAATAAGTAGTTATAGCTGAGTGTGACTAAACAAATATAAATAATTAAATTAAAATCTATATAATTTTTACATTATCTCAAGTTTATATCCCTTTGTGTCGCACCACGTGTTAGTACCCTTTTTTTCCTGAGTAGAGAAAAAAGAGCAGGGGTGCTATTCTCTCGTTTCCGTTCGGGCGCTCGACAGATTCATTAGCAACCTACGTTGTGTTATTTTAATTGCAAATCATTTTTACACACACCTAATCCTAACGTGTTAAAAAAATTCCCACAATAGCTTGAAAGAAACCAACACATGCAGGGTGTCCCTGAAATGATTTTACAATTCACTTGCTCACTACCAAGTACATCCCAAATGTTCCTCGGGTGAAACAAAGACGATTTAAGTCATCTTACTCGTATCTCAGTCCTAAGTTGCTTGGTTTGGCCGCTAGAAGACGTCAAAGTGTCAATTCTGAAATAGTTATTTGATTGCAAAAGCTAAACCGCTGAAGCGATTTTGATGAAATTATGTATGAGATTATGGTTTTATGGGACAAAAAGTGCAACACTAAAATTACTCATGACGTTAGTTTATTGGCGTAGATCACGATTTTATTAGATTTCACACCATTTGAACTTCTACGCCTATGTAATTAAAAAAATTTAAATACCGATAGTAGATTAGTCGACTCATTTTCTACAAAAAGGTAGTCGCCTTTATTAAAGTTGTCTAACCTTATCGTTTAGAAGATAATCTCATTTGAATGTTGATTTTTATAGGAACTTTCGTTTATTTTTTCACGGGATTTTCTTGATTTATATAATTAAATTAATTCACATTTCAACATTCAAATGTGATTTTAAATGCCCAAATTTTGAATGCTCAAGTTTTGAAATTTAACTTAATTTTATTATTGAAAATAAATAAAGAAAATCTCATGAAGAAAATACGAAATTTCCTATAAAAAGCAACATTCATAAAAAGAGTACGACATTTTTTTGTAGAGAATGTGTCGACAAATCTAAGCTTGGTATTTAAATTTTTTTATTCTTATCGGCGTAGAAGTTCCAAGGGTGTGAAACCTAAAAAACCCATGATCTACGCCAATGAATTAAAGTCACGAGTAATTTTAGTATTGCACTTTATGTCCCATAAAATCATAACATCATAATACATACCAAATTTTATCAAAATCGCTTCATCGGTTTAGCTTTTCTAATCAATAGTATATTATGCAACGAGCTTACAATGAAGGCTATTAATACGTGAGTATGATGGTTAAGATACGAGCCGTAGGCGAGTGTCTTAATAGTGACATTATAATAAACATTGGAAAAGCATTTGATATAAAAGGAATCTCATTTGACAAAAGAGGAATCTCAATTGAAAAATCACGCACTGACGTTCGATAAATGGGAAAAGCATTTGACAAATTAGGAAAATCAATTGACAAAAGAGGAAACCAAAAGCAAAACACTGTAATTTTAATAACATTAACAGCCAATAATTACGATATTGTTTACCTGCGCAACGCGACGGTCGCAGCGTTGCCGCTTTGAATACTATCACGGAGCGCTACGAATGATATAATACTTTATCTTCCTATCTTTTACACGATATACCTACCTATCAAATTAATTAAGGTAACATAAAATCTTGATAAATTTTCTTTGAATGTTACTTATGTTCTAAATTAAATAAACGTTCAGAATTTTTTTTCAGAAATACAGAACTTATATCACAAGGCAATTTTTGTCGTGAGTATGACAACTCTGTGACTTCGGTTGGTTTGGACCGACCCGATTGTGAGCGAAAAGGAACCGATTCGATTGCAAATGCTCCTCTGCCATTGGATAGCTTGACCAGTGCTTTAATGAAAATTTGTATCTTAATGAGACCCATTAAAGCACTGGTGATTCATATTTAATATGCATATTAAAGGTTAGGAGTAGAAAAATATTAATACATATCAGAATTGACACTTTTTTAGCATCCCATTGAGGCCAAACCAAACAATTTAGGACTAATAAGATTTAAATAAGACAAGATAAAATAAGATAAGGATTTAAGTCGACTTACAGTCTTTTCCTTTTGGTTTTCGTCTTTTGTCAATTGGTTTTCCTTATTTGTCAAATGCTTTTCCCATTTATTAAACGTCAATGGGTGATTTTTCGATTGAAATTCCTCTTTTATCAAATGAGATTCCTTTTTTATCATATTATGCTTTTCCAATATTATGATACTGTCAATGCACGTAAATAGGAAAAGTAATTATTGACATAAAGTGAAACTGATTTGACATAAAAGGAAATTGATTGATAAATCAATGACTACAATCGTTGATAGATAGAAAAATAGAAAATCATTTGACAAATAAGGAAAAGCAATTGACAAAAGAGGAAAACCAAAAGCAAAAGACTGTATATAGTTTCGCCCGAGCAACATTTGGTAGTGAGCTGTAAAGCTATTTCAGGAACATTCTGTATATTAATTTTTTTGATTATTATTAATATTTATTTAAAAAAAATATATTGAACATCAATAATAATTATGTCTTTTATTTCAAATAAAATTAGGTTCAAAAACACAAAGATAACGCAAAAGAATTATTTGTTAAAAAATAATCATCAGGACTACATAATATTTTTACTGAGATTTACTCAATAGAACGCACTACTTCTGAGTTATCTTATATTTTAAATAAATTTCTTAAAACCTGTCTAACCGTATTTGTAATTGTCATTTTTGTAACCCAAATTCACCCAACTTTCGTGGTAAATGTACCTAGTTTGGATTAAAATCTTCTGAACAAAGAATATCAACATTTCTGACTAAAAATCTCATAGTCACCATTATAAATGTATCTGAATAATTTCCTACAAATAAATTCGATATTTTTTACTGTAGCTTTGAATCCTCCATTAAATGAACTATACGCTTCAAAGCATCGACCTGCGTACTTATCTTATCCATCCTTATCGAGAGTGAAAATTAACGGAAATTACTATTCGAACTCACACATGTACATATGTGAGATATATCAACAGGTGTTGACATATCGATTAAATTATTTATACACATCATTCTGTCACTTTTTTCACTCAACTAAATCTACTTTAGATGGAAATAATACAATTCCTGTTGCAGCACCCAAGAATAGTTGGTTGTATATCCAACAAGCTCACCTTAATTAAATGATCGGCAAAAGAAAAACAAAGCATATATTACCTGCAATAAGTTAAAAAATGTCAAATAGCAATCTACAGGGTTAGAACTATTTAAAGGGCCACTACAGGGATATCCTAAACCATTGAAGATACGAGGTCGGTTAAATTAGAGAAAAGTTGCGCTATTTTGCGGCCATCTCGAATCCGTCAAAATAACATGCAAGATATCTGTGACCGTTCCTGAAATATCCTGAAAAAACTGAAAAATCGAGAAATCTTATTTTTGCCATATCTTCCTTACAATTGGAAATTAATAAATAATTGTTCGTATATAGGCTTACATAAGCCGTTAAGAGCTATTCATCTGACGTTTCAAAAATTTTTAAAGCCTACTAGATCTTAGAGTTTTCATAGTCAACTTTCGTTTTTCTTATGGCCGCCATATTGTTTTTTTATTTCCTTCGGTATGAAATAAATAATGGAAACCAAAAACTAATAAACTTCGAAAAATTAAATTAAAAAATTTTGTTCTTTTTTTTTTCTTAAAAAAGACAACTTTTTAGACCAAATATCATAGAGAAATTAAAAAACTATAAGGCAAGTAGTATGACTCCATATTGACCTATTTTAGCGAAAAATTTTCTGTTTTTCTTTGAAAAAAGAAGAAGAAAAAATTTCCAATTTTTTTTCTGGAGTTTATTAATTTTTGGTTTCCATTGTTTTTTTCTTATCGGACGACATAAAAAAATAATATGACGGCCATAAGAAAAACGAAAGTTGCCTATGAAAACTCTGGGATCTAGTCGACTTTAAAATTTTTTGAATGTCAGATGAATAGCTCATAACTGCTTATGTAAGCCTACGAAAAATAATTTATTAATTTCCAATTGTAAGAAAGATATGGCAAAAATAATATTTCTCGATTTGATACCCCTGTATCTCGAAAAAGGTGCGTTTGCGGACCCATTATAATAAGAACTTTTTTTCTACGAGGGCGCTTCAAAACTGGTTGTTCGATTTAATAATAACAGATAAAGGGGCGTATTTGTATAAGACCGAATTATACACTTATTTTCTACACTAACCATTAGATTTTTAACAGATTTTACTTAATTTTAATACGCTCTATTATAACGCCCTTTATTCGAAGTGCGTGAATCATTGATCATACTGTATAAGTCGTCGGCTGTATTGAAATTACAGTACATAACAAAAGATTTCGTTATCGGAAACAAGTGTTATTATTGGAAAATTTTTTGCCCGTCTCCTTCAGGTTCTTTAGTAAGGTAAAGAAAAAAGTTACATGAGACAGTCTGTACATGTAGGCATATCGAGAGTACCCATATAGTAAAAAATTCTGCCAGAATTCGAAATAACAAAATATGTAAATGGCAGGAGGGGAATGTATATAAAGTTTCAACCCAGTCAACCCACATGTTCATGTCAGAGCCCGGCTGTATAAGTTATTTATTATGTGTGTGATGGAGAAGGCTGGCGGCTGGCTAAAATAAGCAGAAAGGGCCTGTAATCTGACATACATGGTGGATGAAGCCTCCACGTTACACAAATCAGAACTGAATCTCATTTGGATGATTGATCAAACCTGCTGCGGAAAATTTGACGTGGGAAACGTGACGTATTATAGGTAAGGCATCTTTAAAAATATTACCTTCTGATATTCTTTATTGGAATATGAATTCTTAAGAGGTAATTCGATTAGAATTTAAGGGTTTTGATCTTAATAAGACCTCTTCTGTTTCCAATTTTCATTGTTACAATGGAAGGATATGTCTGTGTGATCGTTAGGATGTAATAATTTAATTGATTTGAAGAATTCTACTTTTTATTTTCCGTTTCATGTCCGTCAGCCTTCAAATATAATCGAACGATATTATGTTAAACTTAAATATATGAAATAGAAATAGATGATGATATCTTTTGAAGTTCACAAAAATAAAGTAGGGGACCAAAAATGAAAGTGGTTACTTTTATTGGATAATAAGAACCAAGAAAAAAGCACTTTTAAGCTCTGTAGACCTGAAAATTATTATTAAATGTTTTTTTGGGTATCTAAATTAAGTTTTTATTGAATAAAAAGGCTGCTATCTCTGTTGTAGAATAATTTACCGTTCAGTTTACTAATCAGCAGTTAACCTTCAACTTCAACAGCTAGGATGAAAAACACGATTAAAGAAACATGAAACATTTTGTTAAAAAAATAGTCTACGTTATTTTAAAGTTATAAAAACTGAGGTAAAAAGAAATTCCACTTATTCTGTGCAAGCGATATAGAAAATAAATGATTGTTATATTCTGCTTCGATGTTTCTACTCGGCAAAAAATCCAAGTAGGTATTATTTTGGAGTCATATTCATATAACATATTCCATATAATATACATATATTCCATATTCCATATGTTTGGATAAATGGGGCCAATTATTCTTAATAGTCGGTTTAGTGCTGTGTCTCCAGACACTCCAAAATCCTTTATCGATTTCTGAAAGTTCTAATAAAAACTATGTATTTGGCAGGATACTTTAAATTCTTCGAAAAATACCTTAACATTTGAAATTTGAAAAGCTTAGAAAAAAAAGACACAGGATGTTGAAAAAAATCAGCTTTCGCCACATAACATGGGCATTTGTCAATATTTTAATTTTATATCAAAAGCTTATTTATTATAATAATTTTGGCACACAAAATGAAGGAAACCACGGGTGAAAAAATTAATCAGTTTTAGCGTAAATATAGGGTATATGAACCCTTTTTTGCTCAACAACTTCTACGCCCATGGACTTACAAGACCTTACTTTTCAAAGTTGGACTAGCTTCAACAATTCGCGCTACTCATATGTATTTTTTCTAAAATCAGCAACATAGTAAAAGTTTATTTAAAAGTCGTGGAGAAAAGTCACTTTTTGAAAATCAGATAAGGCAATTGTGACTATTGACTTACTATTGCCTAGGGAGTTGCTATTTGAAAAGTTTTACGATGCAATCACATATTATATTGCATGCATAATCATTTTTATTGTTTCATTTATTAGTTGATGAAACGGCGTGCATTTTTAGGAAGTGATGCACCGAAAACATGCAATGTAATTTATACTGATTATTTATGGTCGAAAACATTGCCAACCATATCCAATATTAAAGGTCGGGTTTAAAGATTTACAACCCGACCCAAATGCATATATTGCAGAACTCTAATATTGATCGTTCCTTTGGAATTTGTCCCTTTCACTAACACAAAAATAACAATACATCTTTTACTCATTCAAATACGAATGAAAAATTTCCTTTCAGGATATTTATTACACGTCTTATATAAATCCTATAGGTAGGTACTGCTTGATTTTTATATGAAGGCGAAGGCTGGGCGTGAACTACGCATCTTGCGAGCTTTGCTCACCGCCACTAATAATTTACACGTTCGATGAACGGCGGAGATACTCTTATCAGCCTTATCTGGTTGGTTGTTTTTTAAGGTGGACGCCGACTAACATTGTTGATATTGGACAACAAATATTTATGGAGTCGGAGACGGTACCCACCCTTTTTGCGCAGTAAGAATTTACTCGCCTTCCTATAGTAACAGGACTATAGGTACATGGCATTTTTATGAATCTGCAATCTAACAACTACACGACAGAATAATTTTTTGATTTTTCTTGTAGCTATTAATGAGAGTTCTCCTAATCTTTATTGTGAAAGTAAGAAAATCTTGTTCGCTATAAATCAAGTCCAAAACAAGTCCTATTTTCAATCGCATAATCCGCGATTTCTGTTTTATGTGTATTATACAGGGTGTATCTAAAAAGAACCGAGAAAATTCAGAGGGTGATTGATGAGATCATTTTAAGAAAAAAATAAGTATAAACTTATGTCGTAAGAGGCTCAACTTTTTAAGTACAGGGTGTTGAAGTTTCAAGAAAAACATCGTTTTTTGTTTTTTAACTTTTTTAACTTTTCAACTTTTTAACTATTATTCTAACCGGAAGTACCAAATAAAGTAATCACCGACAGATATTTGAAATTTTAAATTCAAATATTCGACAATTTATTGAAATTTAAATCAAAATATACCAATAATAAAAACTATCGTAAATTATTTGTGGATAATCAGGTCTTAAAAACACTCGTTCTTTTTCGAGCACTCACTCACGCGTGTTTTAAAGACCTTAATATCCACTCAAACTTTAATATACTATTATCTTAGACAATATAATAAATATTTCTTTTATCTTTTTAATAAATAATAAATCTAATAGTTTCGTATATATAATCTTATTATAGTTTCGTAAATTTTTTTAACTGCAATTCTTGATACTTTGATGGCGTATATCTTTCTTAGGAAGTATTTCCGGACATCTTTGTATGTAAATTTTTCTCATTATTTTTGTCTGTTTGACCAAGTTTACAATAAACACCCTGTATTTAGAGGTAAGTTAATTTACAAACTACTTATTAGATACAAACATTTATTTACAAAAATTGTAAGCTACTTTACATGTTAACCTTGTTGCCAGAGTTAAGTGGTAAAACAGTTTCAAAGGTTGATATTTTTGTATAAAAAAACAGAGCAGGCTACTGATTATTAGTCTGAGGTATAATTTATTTAAATATTTGCTATAATGGCAGGAACTGGACTGAAATTATTGTAAGATTGTCGTTGAGTAAATTTATTTTCAAAATCACATGCCTGTCAATTTGGTGCTGCTGTAATTCAGTGCCACCATCTTTAATCAAATATACTTTGTTTTATTATTGTCACAACGTTCTTATTCGCTTATAATAATAAGAATGTGACATGATGTTCAGTTCCATAAATCTGAAAATATAAAAAACATAAAGAAGAGAAATACAAAAAATAAAAAAATAAAATAAAATAAGAAATAAAAAAATGTATACACGCAGACCCCAAATTTTTAGTCTCATTCAAAGTATCATAAGCTCACGGAAGAAGATATATTTCAAAAAAAGAATCAGTTCGAGAATCAGCTCTTGATAGCTGTATTCTTGAACTATACTTTATATCTATATATATATAAAGTCTGACGCTTTGTTTGTACCGGGGTTTGCGTAAGGCCCTTTAAAAATGTTGTAAAAATGTGAAGATTTGGGTAACAGTTCTTGAAAGTTATGTTTGAATTTTTACAACTGATCTGATGAGATTTTTACATCTATTCCTCGAAACTTTTTTTTTAATCGCACCTACTTTCCTCAGTTACACAGTGGTCATAAAAAACAACTTTATGGTCCTGACGTGACAATTTTTTTTCTTTGTTGGCTGGTTTTGAAAATTATTACTTAAATCAGTTTTGAAAGTGACAATTTTGAAGGACTACAAAAGAAAGTAAATCGAATAAAGCATCGAAGTATACAGGGTGTTCTACAAGCTCTATGACAAACTTTGACAGATGGTAGGTTGCTTGATTTTAAACATATTTTTTTTAATAAACATGGGTCCGATTCGTTTTTGTTTAGAAGTTACAAGCATTTAAAGAATCGTAATTTTTTCAGTCAACCAGGAAGTGACACTAAGTCGCTATGTCACTAAGACACTATGTCAACCAATGTACACTTATAAAATATACACTTACTTCAATGAAAAACGTAGGCTGATAAATAGAAATATCGGTTGTTATGACAATAATAATTGTTAGTGTCATTTTAACTATTTATTAGATATTTCGTGTGAAAGTTATAAATAAAAAATGCATTTATTCTCGACTGAGGAATATGCAGATATTGTGTTTGTATATGGGTATTCCAATGGTAACGCCAGACAAGCTGCTCAAGAATACCGACGCAGGTATCCAAATAGGTAGACATCAACCTGCCCACACGGTGTTTAGTGCATCATTTCGTAGACTTCAAAAAGCAGGTAATCCCGCTCCAAAGAAGGGTATTCGCCCTACTGAAGTAAATGTACAAGATGAAGAAAATGTGATAGATGCTGTCCTCGATAACCCTTCAATCAGTGTTCGGCGTATTTCTAGTAACCTTCATGTATCACCGAATTTTGTACGGCGTGTATTGAACAGAGAAATGTTACACCCGTTTCATCGCCAAAATGTACAGGCATTGCATGCTGGAGATGCCCCACAGCGATTAGGATTTTGTCGCTGGTTACTTCAGCAACAAGCACAAAATGATAGATTCATTTCGCTCGTCATGTGGTCTGATGAAGCATGCTTTACTAGGGATGGCATAAATAATAATCATATAATGAACATGTATGGGCGTTGCAAAATCCACTTGCAATTAGACCAAGACGGTTTCAGCAACGATTCAGTGTCAACGTTTGGGGTGGCATTTTCAACAATAATTTATTACCTGTGCATGTTCTAAATGATCGTTTAAATGCAGATCTTTATAGACATTTCTTAGAACACGACCTTTTAGAGTATATTGATGACGTGCAACTCAATATTATTCAAAATATGTGGTATCAGCATGACGGTGCACCACCACATAGAGGAAGACAAGTTGCTGCTTGGCTAAATGAACATTTCCCGAATAAATGGATAGGTCAAGGAGGTCCAATATCATGGCCACCTCGTTCTCCCGATCTGAATCCTCTGGATTTTTATTTATGGGGACACATGAAGCAGCTGGTCTACCATGTTGAAATCGCTACCCATCAGCAGTTACTTGAAAGAATTCAAGATGCAGCTAACCAAATAAGAAATGATCCAAATCTCATTCTTCGAGTGACCGAATCTTTAGTTCGTCGATGTGAGGCTTGCATTCAAGCTGAGGGTGGACATTTCGAACAATTTTTATAGTCTTAAGTTTTGTGATTATCATTTAATTTAAATTTTTATTGTTGATTGTTAATAAAGGTTAAATGCTTGTAACTTCTAAAAAAAACGAATCGGACCCATGTTTATTAAAAAAAAAAATGTTTAAAATCAAGCAACCTACCATCTGTCAAAGTTTGTCATAGAGCTTGTAGAACACCCTGTATGTTTTCTTCTACTTCTACACTGCAATAGGAAAGAAACTTTGAAACATTAGAGACAGCTTTGAATGAAAATTAAAAACAAGAAACAATTGCGATATTATACTATACAATATTTCCATTCTTTACAATATTAGCACTGTCATTTGATTAAC
Source organism: Malachius bipustulatus (assembly GCA_910589415.1). Taxonomy (NCBI): domain Eukaryota; kingdom Metazoa; phylum Arthropoda; class Insecta; order Coleoptera; family Melyridae; genus Malachius; species Malachius bipustulatus. The sequence continues at coordinate 82,070,161 of OU342630.1, read as the reverse complement.
TGCTGCTCTTTTATGTTTCTGTTGTTTTTCCATCTTCTCCTGAAATCAATTTTTTTTGCATTGTATTGTTCCGTATATAATATATTGTCTGAATTACATAAGTCGGCAATAAAATTCTATACTTACATAAAAATAAGATTCAATCCATCAAAGTTAAAATAATGATCCAGTTCATAAAGCATTCACAAGTAAAATATTAATATATGAACAGCATGATATGAGTATAGTTTGACTAGTAGCAGAAATAACATTAGCCATATACTCATGGCCAGGTGTCATCCTAAAAAATAATTTTCTTTCACGTTTTACATCTTTAATAAAGCAGTAATGATTATTTGAGAATATACAGGGTGATCAGTAACTCGCGCACTCAGAGCATGCTGCGGTAAACCACACGTTTTAAGAGTGGTAAATTTTCTTACTGCAGTGTTGTAAGTTCTTTTCTTCCAAAGATATGACCATTTTTGTAAAAATTAAAGTGGCAACACTGTACTGAACATGTGAATAAGTTCGGGTTAGATGGTATTGTTATTATTTTTATTTCCATAGCAACAAAGGCATTTGAATATTTTATAATTATTCTAAGTTGAGTTTAGGCGGTTGCCAAACTTCAAATTTCGTTCAGATTTAGGTATTTCATCAATTTCCAACATTCTCAATTCCTCTGTAAAGAGGTTTTGTCGAAAAAAAATTGATGAATTATATGGTATCCGTTATATGGACATTACAGTAACCAGAAATTTTCTTTAATTTTTATCGCGATTATTGAAAAAATTACCTTTAAACTCGGATGAGGGAAATTCTGTAACTTGAAAACCAACCGTTGGATTAAATTTTTTTTGCAAAATATCATTAATTTTGATGAGCTCTATATCGCCCTGTATTCGGAGTGCGCCAGTTACTGATCACCCTGTATAAAAAGCAGACTCAAATAGATCAAAACGTGTAAAAAAGCTTTGGAATAAGTACAAAACTAAACAGATGGACGTAAAATGCTAAATAATATCTAGGTTATTGGTAATGTATCCATGTCCTTCGCTGTGAGAAGGTTACTCCCGAAGGTTTGTATTCTTCCAAAAGCGGGACACTCGCAACGAATGCATTTTGCTGTTTCATCATCCTGTTTCAATATTCGCTGATATATCAAAAAGCGCCAGCATGGCCCGGAGTTACTTCGTTGCTTCTTGCTATGGTATTCAGAGTTAATTAGCAGTTCCAGACCAACTTGGACTTACAGTTAAGGAGCTAAGGGCTTTTAGAGTTGCTTGGCTGTCTAAAAATATCCTAATTGGTCTTCATTGGCAGTGCATCTTTTTCTACGTCTGTTCACAAAGCTCTATGACATAGATTTCGGCCTGTGAAGTTGTTGTGTGAAGGTCCAGGCACGAGAAGACTCACTTTTTTGAGCCAGCGATACACACCCCAGCTCCGGTTCCTGTGGATGTCTTAGATACATCGGTGAATTATTTTTTTTATTTACCTTCTCCTTGAATATGGGAAGAACATTTCGATAAGAGCGAGATGGTTAGGCCCCTTTTATATGGCAGTGTATTTATTTTATTGCAATAACTCTTTAAGATCAGTAGGGTCTCTTAAATTAGAAAACTGCGGTAATGACGAACAATCGCCTCCCAAAGTTTAGTTTTGTACTGAATTAAGGCAGTTAAAAATGAATTTTTCTTACGTGGGTATAATCATTACTAGAGACGTGTGACAAAATGAGTCAGCACATGCCATGATTATCATGAATATTATGAAATAATAATCATGATTAAATATCACAGGTAGGTAAGTCCTTGGCTGGGCATTGCAAAGCATAATTAGAGGAATGAGTCCAAGTTTGAGAATAGTAAACGCAAAAAGGAAGTATTGATTACAAGGCTGAAATTATTGTTTTAGTCAATTTTCAATTCAATTACTTATATGTTTAAAGTAGAACTTACTAGCTTTTTCTGTGAAAATACTATCAGTCTTGTTACCACACAGAAAGTATTATAAAGCAAATAAACGATTACCGGTGTAAAAAGTACATCTAAAAAAATCACAATGGATTATAAATATGCGGAAAATACTCAATTATGTCAGAACTTGTTACCGTTCCATTGAGATCCATTTCCTTTATACTCAGATTCTACAAGGGAAGTTATACTAGGTGTGATTGCAAGTGAAGAACTTCTATCTATTACTTGAGCTATAAGAGCTGTTTTAATTTTCCACGTTATCTGTAGGACCTTCTTTAGAGTTACGGGTTCTGACTTCATTTCTGTTGGAACTGAGTGGTTCATTACATGTGGGTTCTCTTCTATCTGAACCGATCGCTTCATTACGTATTTATAATAAGAAGATTTCCCAGTTATGAAGTAGTAAGCTATAATACCACCAACAGTGTACACTTCAGCAATACCAAAAAATATGAAAGCTACAGTCTTCGATGAAGGACCAATCTCCAAAGAAATTATTTGCACCAAGGCGGAAATAACTGCGCTCATTCCCCATCCTGTATCTACTAGTCCCATGTAATGAACTGGAAATTTGCTTACCATTTCTATTACTGTGATGTAGGTTGCGCAGAGCATAACTAAAAACAGAGAAGATATAATTTTGTATCAATTGACTACCTATAGGTAGGTACTTCAGTTCCAAGTGTCAGGATCATCAGGATCAGGTCCTACTATAGATGTATGAGTACCTAAGTATTGGTAGTTTTTCGAAAACTAAAAGTGCCAAAAGCAATAACTTGATTTTCTAATTTGTTTAGCAATTTGGTCATCATGTTTTACGCTCAGCTCAAAAAATATTGAAAATATTGAAAATATTTTTCTTTTATGTAAACAAACGTACGATTTTTTTAGGATTGTCACTACCTACCTACTCTGACTATATTTGAGATTTTATCAGAAATTGATTATTTATCTTGTAATAAATAAAATACGACTAATATCGTGATTTGGTAACTAATACTACATAACATGATAATATAATACGTACTTGAAAAAAGTCCTGCACATGCAACACTGACGTAAAAAAATGCTTCTCTCCCTAAAAAATTAAAAAATTTGTTGTAGCGAACCTATGTCCGTAATGTAAAGAACTGAATTGTCAATTTGACATGTAAAATATTTTTCTAAAAAAAAAACAAGTTTTGATTTAATTCTAGCTCATCTGTCAATATTATGAACAGTACTATTATAATGATAATTATTATTATATCATTATAATTATTTTAAGATCAGCATTATATCGGATGATCAACAAAATTTTTCATCAACTAGTGCCTTGTAAAAAATGAAGCATGTCTGCCAGTCTGTCAGATAAATGCAAACTATTGGGAGATGTGCTCAGATGCAATGAGCCGAGACATGACTGGAATAGCTATCTCTCTCTTCCAAGGCACTAGTTGATGAAAAATTTTGTGAATCACACTATATTATATTATCACCATAATGATACTATGATGATAGGTAATAGTATATTCTACAACGAGCGAAGAATGATAGCTATTATTAACGAGAACGGAAATTTCAACACGAACCGCCAGGCGATTGTTGGAACTTTTGAGTGGATAATAATAACCATTCTTCGCGAGATGAAGACGCTATTTTCTCTTCGACCTTTTGAGAAAATTTATTAAAGTTAGTTAAAAAAAATAAAAATTTTCAATAGACTTATTTTCTTGATATTTGCGTTGTCATCTTTTACTAAATTCCTAGTTTTTTCAATTATCAATAAGAATATTCTAGAATGGAGATGCCATTTCTTATCACATCACCACTCAGTCATTTTTTTATATATTGTTTAATATTTTCATGAATAGATATTATCTAACCTGGTTATTATGACCTATCTTGTCAGGTCAGATCAGGTGCGCTGGCGGCTTGCGTTGATTGAAGCTCATATACTGCCCGCAAATAAATTAATGATTTTTTAGCTTTATTCTTTATTCACAATAATTTACATATATAGGCACAATAATGTAAGCTAAGAACGTTTCAATAGTTAGTCGAGCGATAGGTAACCGTGGCGTTATCTTAACTGGCTGACGTTACGGAGTTAGAGTGCGGACACACGGGGCGGTTTGCGCCGAGTCGGCGGCCGAGTCGGCGGCCGAGTCGGCGGCCGAGTCGGCAGCAAACACACGAGTCGACACATAATCGAGGCGCGAAACTCAGTCAGTCGTGTGTTGCCAGATTATTATGTATTATTAAAACAGAAGAGTGTGAATTGATTGAAATAACGATCTATAATAACGAGTGCTCAGAGGGAAATTTTTTGTAATATCATTAAAAGCGGACCGAGTACATTTACAAATAACTTCATTATAGTAAAATAGAGTTTTTCTTTTTTTGTATAATGCCCGTATTCACAAACGATAATTTCCTAAATAATTACGTAATCAATTATACCCATCTCACTCTATTGCAAAAAAACTGCATATCTCCATCTCACTCATTTAATTAATTACGTAATTATTTAGGAAATTATCGTTTATGAATACGGGCATAAGTCGAAGTATAAGTATGCCTAAAAATATGATTTCATTTATTCAAGTTTAAACAGTTTAATAATTATTATTATTATTATTACCTATTTTGAATGCAAATATATCAGTTTCGTTTTTTATTTTGTGGAAATAATCATCATCCCTCATGTCCCAAATGGGTGGTCTTGCTTGGATTTCTCTTATAAGTCTTTCCACACCTAAATTATTTACTAGAGGCATGTTTAGGTTTGGTACCTAAAATACTAAAAATACACTTTAGAAAATAACATGTCCGCCCACCCAAGCTCAGTAAAAATAATAAGATATACCTAATAATAAATAGTTTATTAATTAAGTAAAATAATAAATTGTACAACCATGCATAGTGCTCGCAGCCAAAAAACCGCTTCTCGTGTGAACACTTCCATATAAACACCAAAGCCCAGGGTACGCTTGAAGCTATAAAACCGCGCGCGGCACATCGTCTGGATCAGCAACCGCTCGGCGCGCTTGTTGCCTGCCGCCCCGTGTGTTCAGTCTCATATAGTTTCATGAAACCATGCGCCGAGTCGGCCGCCGACTCGGCCGCCGACTCGGCGGAAACCGCCTCGTGTGTCCGCACTCTTAATTCCGAAATTAAGTTGTCAAAATGCCGAGCAGTGATTGACTTAAATAGAACATTCCTTCATCGCAAGCGGTGAGGGAATGAACATTCCCTCATCGCATGGGGAATGTACGTCATTAGTTAACTGAAATTGGCAGTATAAAGAACGCATTACTAAATGGTCAAAGAGAAAATAAATTAGCTTTTTTTTGTGATTTTTTCACCTAACTTTGGCACTTCAGACATGGAATAAAATTACCCCATGAACCTGACAAGTTATGCCTAAAAATGGCTCATTTGAAATAGTTTCTGAAATGATGTAATATTTTCAATCCATGTACTTTAGAAAAAAAATATTGCACTGCAAAAGGAGCGCATTGTGAAATTATAATCTGAGTGGCTTTTAGTAATTAAGATAATTATTATCATGTCGTTATGGATTATGGATTGTAATCGTAATCACGTCATTTAACAATGTTACAGTAGCATTGTTGCTAATGACGTTTGTGTTACACAGTTGAAATAAAATATTTCTCATTATGCCGTACTATAGTATAATTTCTCAAAAATACTGTAACATGCATTACATCGATCGATACTTTTCGGATTAAATCAGAAAAAATCGGGAGTCATTTGACAAATACGGGGGGGGGGGGATGGTTGGTCCCATTAAAGCGGCCACCGGCCATATCTAAGGCACTATGGGTCGTAGAGCCTCAAAATAAAAAAACATAAATGACCATATAAAGACATAAAACATGAGAAATTCAATGACATTAATTTCAAAATCGCCGCGTTTCCGGAAATACGAGAAGTTGACACCTACTTAATTTTTTACGGGGGCACCCTGTAAAAATTTACGTAACAAATTGACGTAACAATACGTCAAAATGCTTTGACAATAATAATAATAGGCAACAATTAATTTCGTTAACATGGAAACTATTTTGTATTATTAGGCAATGTCCTATGTACAGAGGTATGGTCACCCACCCGGTATACATCGAATTTGTTCTATACATTTCGGAACTGAATAATATCGTTCACTAGTGGTGTAAACATAGTGCAGAGATTAGAGGAAGATTCGAATTAGATCTTAGATCCGGAATTATAGACAACTTGAATTGATAAGTCCCTTCCTCTGGGTACTTTTACACATCAGAAGCGAAGTTCAAGGGACACAGGTAATCCCTAATTCTTAATAAAAAATTCACTTGAAGTATATGAGTTGAGTATACATATCGAGGAATATAATACATACATGCATCGGTGTTGACTCCTACCATGGAAAGAACGAACAATTGTAAAATAGTGACCACAAGTAAGCAAAGTTTCATTCTTACGTTGTGTGATAATATTTTTCCCAAGAAGATAGCAACAATTATGGACATTGCACAAACCTCCTGAACGGTACCACAAATAGCAAGAAAGGATTTCTGATAATAATTTCGGTGACCATCTGTTGCATCGCGGTCTGCAAATTTATACATCCAGTACTAAAAAAGTAAAATGTATATCTTCGGTGCATAGTTCTATAGTTTCGTAGTTTTATTATTTTAAAGCTCTACTCATGTAAAAAAAAAACTTACATCTGTTGCGGTGAAGAAAAATATGTTTGGAAAATAAACTATCCCGCTGGCAATTAAAACCAAAATATACGTTGAATGAAATCTATCTGCTGGTTCACTTTCAATAGGTGTAACTTCAGTCATGTTTTCGAGAATATTGCCATTTTTAGTTCTACCAGCTGACACTTCTTCTAACATTTTAATATTCTATCAGAATTCTAAGCAATTTCACCATCTCAAAATGTACATATCAAAACTTCTACTATACACGCTATCAAAGACGCATTCCACTCTAAGGTAAAGCTTGCCTTATCTTATAAAGAAATGATAGCAATTATATTGATGCCATTCAAATATAAATTTTTTGTAAGTAGGTATATCTTAATAAGTACATAATACGTAAAAAGGACAATAAAAAGGATATCTTAATCAGGAAATGAGATCTTTTTGTGGTAGAATAGATATAATTTGTTATAATATTATGTATAACCGAGGTAATTAGGTAATTCCTTTAGTCTATACGCAACAATATCATTATACTTATCTTATCATATCTCTAGCTTGTGTATCTATGATGAAACATATAGCCCCTGGGGCAGGCAAATTTTCGACAAAAACTCCGTAAAATTCGAATATGAGTATCATCGGTAGGCAACCAGAAATACAGCCCCTTAAATTTTCAAAATCAGCTTATTCAGAACATAAGAAAACTCGGGAAGTTACCAGTCAGCATCCAATTAAGATATGTCATCAGTATTTCCAGACATAATACGCCTAAATAGAGAAAATGCCGGGAAATAGGAAGCCTTTGATAAGTTACATACCCAGAGAGTAATACAGCAAGTACCTACCAACAACATATGAATTACGAATCATTTACATAACTACGTCTGATCCATATCATGAAGAAAATCTCGGAAAAACTCAATAGAAATGAAAACTTCAGAACAAAACGGCTCGATGGTGAAGAACTACCTTATCAAAGTTTATGAAATTAAGGCAGGTTATCAACAAGTGATAATACTATCCAGGGAGAAACTTAAGTAACTGAAAATCCCATTAAATAGTAAGAAAAACTGAGATTTAACCACTTCAACAAAGGCAACTGCACTGAAAACTTCCACCGGATATAATTCCTAAATTACAAAGCAACTTCCTTGAAATAAATGATATCGAAACCGGAAAAGTGTCAGCAGCTAGAGAATTGCGAGATAAACCGATTGAGATTAAATTTGAATGAGTCACGTGGAAGGAAAGCCCAGAAAACTCAGAGTAAGCTGTATGAGATAAAGGAAGAGAAAGCTACGTGAGTGACCTACTTTAACATACAATGGAAGGTAGCGAGAGAAGGGGTTCAGCGACTATATAAGACCGCCGAGATTTTGACTTCAGAGGATTCTTTATCTATCCGTCCTGTACCTAAAATCTCTGTTGGCTTCGAGAACCGGAGAATTCCTATACCTACCTCTCTAAGATCTGTGGCTACCGAATCGGATCTTTTCCGACACTTTTACCCTCGCTTGTTGTCTGTGGCTTCGTGAACCGGATAATAAGTACCTTTTAAACCTACCAACCCAGTCTCCGAAGTCTCCTAAATAATTAAGAAGTTCATCATCATGAGTAAGAGACAGTTACGAAACCAAGCAATCGCTTCGTCAATGCCCGTGCCCGTATTAAAGAAGAGAAACAATTTAAGTAAAAGTGCCACTGAGACACCTGCTGCCCTGCTCAAGAAGAGAAGACGTACCTACTCTCCAGAAGACGGACCGTGTTGCCGTGTCGTCAGTTCCGGCTGCCGTATCCAGTCCAACCTACCTGGCCGAGCGAGAGCGGAACCACGTCCCTCCACTAGGACCAGCCTCCATTTCCTCCACTAGGAAACCTGCTAATGTTACAGGTGAAAATAAATTGTTAAACTTAAATTTGTAAATATTTGAATTTAGCTCCATTATTATAGTTACTGCTCTCTTTGATATTTCTTTCTTTTGTCACAGGAACCAGATCTACGAATCTGCCAGGAACTGTCTGTATGGTTGCCACGTTTCTCAAATTAAAAATTCAACATACTTTTTCAAATCAAATCAGAAAAAATCACAGGGTTAAAAAGATCACAGTAAATTACTTTTCAGACCAAAATCAAAACCAAAATCAAAGAATTCAGAATTTAATTTAATTGCATAAATTAGGTAATCTGATTGGGAATTTTTCTTATGTATTGTATAATAAATTGTTAGGGAAGAGAGAACAGGACTGAGTCAAAGATGATCAGATCCATACGAACATTCAATCGAGACACATACTTCTGTACCTGATAACAAATTAGTTCAGTACAAGGGGGTGCATCTATTCTCTTAAACACACACAATCTGATAGGGAAAAGACTCATTGGAGACCATCGATTGCCGTTGCCTGCAAAGCAAATCGGAATGTGGCACAATGAATGTATGTGTAAGGCACTAATTGACAGGGAAGAGAATGGTCTGTGTATTTTCTTGTGAGCCATTTTGTTATTTCAGTACAAAATAAGTTCGGGAGCTCGCGGTTCTCCTTCTGTAATGAGTTATTCCACAATCATGAGACTAGCCACCAACCCTAAAACACAGCGGCTAGAAAGTATCGTATTTAGAGTAGGTATCGTAATTAGAGCAAATTAGAGTATATAGTAGTAGCGCCGTCAGTCTGTGTTTCCAATCCTGTCTTAAGGATTTCCACCACCAAAACCAAATCTACAAGGGTTAAAGATCAGTGCACTTGGCCCCACGCGACCAAGTTGCAACTTAATTTGTGTAATTAAAATAAAATCACCTAACTCCAGACAACACCCCATTTGGCAACCCTGTCATCTGAAAGTGAAAACTGAATCCCATCGGGACAGCTGCAACCAACAACAACAATAGTAAAAGTGGAAGGTCTAATAGTTTAGAAAGCGAAAGCGAAACAGGTACTCGCCACTCCAGTGAATAGGGCCCATAAAATGAGCCTAACAAAAGGAATCTCTTGGCCTGGAATAAAATGTAAACAAACATATAATATTTGAGAAGCGTTACGTAATTCCATACCAACCTAAAATTAAATTAAATAAATCAAATAAAAGTTTGAAATAAATAAAAATATGTATTGTAAAAAATTCTAAAATGGTAAATAATTCAAAAGGTGTAATTAAATTCAAATAAGAGCAGTAATATAGGTGTTATATGAATTTGTTTGTTTTATTTCTCTGTTTAATTAATCTCTGCAACCCCATCTTACGAACTGAGGGTAGACTACGAAGAGCGACGAGACAACGAAGGGCTCCAAATTTCTAGAGATCACATGGCCAGGGGGGTCGGCGGTTACAATGAATGCATTGTTCTTTTCATACGGTTTTGAATGTACCTACTGTTTGTTACTTTTTCAGACCTATAGTGTTGATGAATTTAAAAAACAAAAACTTTACTGGACTAACTTTACTTTACTAACCTAAAAGCAAGTAAAATGTAACCTTGTAATGATGTAAAAACTGTAAAATGATGTTTGTAAGATTAGTATCATATAGTCCTTTTTTTACGTCTTCATGTTAGATATTCCGTTGAATTGTTGCTTTTGTAACCGTAGAATAACTTATGTTTGCCTTTAAAAATAAGTCGGAATAAATTTTGTTTTAATTACTTACTTAGGGTAAATAACAGGGTAAATAACAAAATAAATTTTCACGTCAGTTGATTGGTGAAACCAGATCTGGGACATCTTTTAAATAATAAATATGTTTTTTCTGCGACGGGCTATAAGTTTGACCTTTTTTCCCCGTTGACAGGTAGAAAAGTGCCTCATTATATGAGCTGCATCTTATCGGGGAAATAAATGAATTAGCAGGGAAATAAATGAGTACTTATTTCCCCGAAATGGCGGCTTAGGTATAGCTACTATTAACACTCAGATATCATTAAATTTATATCAAATATACGTAAAGGAAAGTTACCTTATTATCCAAATGGCAATTATTAAGGGAATTTTCATAATAATCACTATATCCATATTATTAAATTCACTCATCGAAAACTAACAAGAATCTTTGCAAAACTGTCTTCAATTTTAATTACATTAATATGACGTTTATGTAATAATTAAATCGTTTCGTTACCCAGGCAACGTCAATTACGATAAAAGACAGTTTGAAAATCCAAGTTTAACATAAATTATTTTTCCGACATAATTTTCAGTTATCTGATTCTAACTACGTTTTTCGACATTCTAACACTGATATTTCTTCTCGCAGAAAAAAATTGTATATTACACACGAGAAAAAAGTGCGATGTTAACTCTCGATGTGTTTGTCCCCTCCGCTAAACGCGTCGGGGACGAAATCACATCTCGAGCTAAAATCTATCACTTTTTTCTCTTGTATAATGAATAACTATTTTTTTTATAAATAAATAAATAAATAAATAAATAAATAAATAAGTTTTTTAAGCAATGCAGTGTCATAGATACACATAAGTAATAATGGATATCTATAATATTAATAACCAGTGTAATTTTGGTATAAGATCTATCAGATTAATTAGTATTGTAGCGGAAATAAATGGAAATTTGTCGAAATAATCGATTCAGTAAATAATTTGAACTTGGTCGCCGAACGCGGGGATAAGAGAAAGAGAATAAGATTCTTGGAAACGATTCTAGAAATATGGGTGCAGATTAATAATTTACCTACCCTGAAAAAAGTATCAGATAATTTCAGATTTGGAGTCTAGAATATTTCTACCCTTATCGGTTTTGATATAAAAGCAAGTGCCTGAGGAACTGAGTCTTCAGTCATAAAACAAAAGTGAAGCAGTATACAAATAAAAGTGCTACTACCTACTTGCTATTGTAGTTTTAACTTTTTTTTTTTTGTATTTATACAGGGTGTTTCAGAGATATAGGGTGTAATTTAAAATGTAGTTCCTCTCATAAATAAAAGTTGAATAAATTTGCACCACTAACTTTATTCTAAATACGAAAAACGTTATTCAGTAACCCATTAATTCTAGAATAAAAAAGTGTTCTTGAGTATTTTTGATAGGCCGCACCTATCTTTATGTTTTTGAAACATCTTAAATTTTCTCAGGAAATGTTGGCCTATTTACCTTGCAAAATTATTGATTTCATTAAAAGTTATCCGACTAGTTAACTGCATAATGTTATTCTTAACGATTGGTGAATTTCCTGAGAAAACTTCAAATATTTCAAAAACGGTGCACGGTATGAAAAAAAATGAATGATACTTTTTGTTCTAAAATGTAATGTATAAAACAGTTTTTATTTGTAATTGCAATAAAGAATAAAGTCAGTGGCGTAAAAGATAAGGAGGGAAAATGGGCTCCACCCTTGAATATTTATGCCACTGGAAGACGTCAATAAAATCTGGAATAGCGCAAATTAGAGATAATTTGTTCATGCCAAGTTTAATCAAAATAAGTTCAAATTTACATGAGTTATAACCAAAAACTGCTATTTTGTTTAACTGTGACATCCTTTATCTTTTGCGAAACGTCATTTTGAGCTGAAATTTATTTTTTCAGCTTATATTTATAACAGGAACTACCCCTTTAAATTTGACCCTATATCTTTGAAACATCCTTTATAAAATTATAATACCTAGTTATTTATTATACAGGGTGGGGCGTGACGAACGCCTCGGTCTGTGGAGACTAAATGGTGCACAATTAAAAAAAAATTAAATTGGGTCTTATACAGGGTCGTAGTGCCTACAACTTAAAAATATTTTGGACTATACAGAGTGTCCCATATGAGAGTGGCATATCAAAGTTATGCTTTTTTAAATGTAATGCTCCTATGTTTTGCATTTTTAGTTTTTTTAGGTTTTTATAGTTGGTGTTTAAGTTCAGAATTTTGTGAGTTTTATAAACAAGTGAAAATCGTCTTTTTTCAAGTTCAAGGCTCTCTACAACGAAAACGGCTCAAGATGGAGAAAAACGGCTTACATGTCCCTATTTTAACTTTTTATGTACTATCCTATGGTATAGAAACATTTGTACTTTCTTTCTTTTTTTATTTGGCGACGCGTGGAGAAATCTCAGATTTAAAAAAATATATATATCACCCTGTATAAAAGTTTTATCTACATCATAGGACAGTACATGAAAAGTTAAAATAGGGACATGTAAGCCGTTTTTCTCTATCTTGAGCTGTTTTCGTTGTTCAGGGCCTTGAACTTCAAAAAAGATATTTTCACTTGTTTATAAATCACCAACTTCTGAATTTAAACACCAACTGTAAAAACCAATCTTATTGTTTCTTCTCAGAAAATCTAAAATGCAATAACATGCAATAACATATGAAAAAAATTATCATGGAAGGTCCAAATTTTTTTTTTTTTTGTGACTAGCCTGTAGTTGAAAAAGATAGGTGTGTATTTTCAAAACACCTTCGAGGATAAGTAACAATATCCCTTGTCAAGTTGGAAAAATTCCAACATTCTTTTTTCAGAAGAGGGAAAACTTGCTGTGTATAACGAACGCTGGAACCTGCACAAACACCCTGTCAAGCGGGTGATCGTTCAAGAAGTCTGTAGTGCTGAAATTTTTTTGTAAATAAGTCTTCTTCCAGGAGTTTCGTCACAATGAATTGAGGGTGAGCTGATTTTATCGTTATTGGCAAGTGTAGACGACATAAACAGTAATGTTGGGCAAAAATGCGTAATCAATTGGAGCTGTTAAATCGTTCTTGAAGCTAAAGCCAAAAGAAACCAATTCACATTACAAAATATATAATTATATCAATGAGGGCAATTCGTTTATTGAACAATAAAATTATTTGAACGGCACAACCTGATAATTTTTAGCTCATCCCTCTGATATATCACCATGAGAGTAGTGTGCAGATTTCTTTGAGAGAATCCCGGTTGACAACACGAAAGCATGTGGTACTTTCAGTCACTAGATGGCGCAATGCCATGTAAGTCACGATGTTTCCGATGCCATGGCTATATTTGTTCGGTGCACTCCTCTCTGGTTGTGCTAGTGATACGTCAGACTGATGAACTGAAAATAATCTGTGAAACAATGATCATTAAAACTACACCTAAAGTAGGTATTAGATAAAAAGATTTAAATACAAGCGGCAGCTCTGAATGACAATAAAAAACAAAAAAGCAATTAGAATATTATGTTATACATTATTTTCATACTTAATAATCCTTATCACTGATTAACCGCTGCTCTTCCTATTGTTTTCCCATCTCATCGTGAAATCAAATCAATGTCTCCTCTTGGACGATCGGTTACCATTTGTTTATGTCATATTTTTATTTTCTTATAATCAGTAGAAATCAGTTGTTTTATCAGTAGAATTAACATTTTTTTCTGAAGTACATATAAGTAGACAATAAAAGTATATACGTAAACAGTAATAAAATTCGATCCATCAAAGCAAAAATAATGATCCAGTTCATAAAGCATCCACAAGTAGAATATTAATGTACGAACAGCATGACATAACCACAGTTAAACTAATAACAGAAATAATGTTAGCAGTATACTCATCGCCGGGTGTCATCCTGAAAAGTAAATTCATTTCGCGTTTTACAGAAAATTTAATGAAATGATAATTATTCAAGAATATATAGCGTGGTGTTAAAGTTCCGCATAATATTCATAACTTTGTTATTTACCTTTTTTTTTCAAAATTTTATCAAAATCACATTTTTGAGCTGTGACGTCATCATATTTCTTTTAAATAGCAATTCCCATTCTTCTTCGTGAATAAAACGATACCACATACTATTATCTGAACGGCCAAAAGATATAGTAATAAAGCTGCGCGGAAATTATGGGATGGACCTAGCGTACCTGTCACAAAGAACGTTTCACAGTGTAACAAGAGTCGGTAGTGTAGAACAATTTCCGCTGTTGCCAGATTTTAAATCTGATCTTGAAAAACAAAGACTGTTTTTTACTAAAATTACAAATAAATTTGTAATGTAAGAGAGTAGTAAGTAAGTTCACGAGACTCGTAAAAGAAAAGTAGTTTTACGAAATAATAACTTCGTGCTTGAGATAGGTAACAAATCAGAATTGTTAAATTTTGTATAAAACAAAACGAACTGTCATGATTATTTATTTTGTAAAACTATTTAGGTACCTACACGCATTTTAGGAGCCTTGTGTTATTATAGTAGGTAAGTGGTATAAGTACCTATAGATTAGGAGATTTTCCATGACAAACGATTAGGCATGCTTCTTAAATTTGCCAGCTTATTAACAATTTTCGCAACTGCACCGCATGATCTCCGAGAGTTACCAATCTTCTTAGCTTTTATGGTTGTTTTAAAATATCTACCAAAACCTATTGATAGTTTCCTAGAAGCAGCAGGAAACATAATTTAATTTCGGTACTGTCTTATCTTATCAGCATTATTTATAAAAAACGTATTGTTTATAATTTCATTAATAGCGGTGTTTTTGAGTCATTAATTCGGTAAGCCAAGCAAATAGAGCGAAAGGAGCGTTCAATCATAATTTTGTTATCTTTCTGCTATCGGATCGCACTGTCAACTTTACAACCCAGCATTTCTCTATTCAAATAGTGCAGCGTGGTTCAAAAATATTGAGCTAAACCACGTGCTCGTGAGTTGTAAATTATGGCGACCAAATCTTCATATTATATTAAAAATAAAATACTTTCTGGCCAAAGTCGTGAAATTATTAATAATGTTTTTATGTATTTTGCTAATGAAAAAGTGAATGGTGGGCCTGTTATAGCAATCGAGAAGGTACAAGAACGCGTGTCCTCGGCAACAGGGGTAAGTTTGAGATCAGTGAGAAGAATTATTGGTGAAAGTAAACAAGTCGGCATTAAATCGCCCAGTACAAAAAGGGATAGACCTGCATCAAAAACTGACCTCGATGATTTTGATCAAGGATTGTTGCGAAGAATAATTCATAATTTTCACGTGACTGAAAAAACAACACCGTCCTTAAAAAAAATAGCTCAGAAATTTTGTGAAGATAGTGGGTACACTATGTCAAAAGAAATCATAAGGCGCATTATCCATAAATTAGGGTTCCACTGGCGCAAAACAAAAACTCATCGATGTTTATTGATGGAGAAGCAGGAAATACGTTTCTTGCGACTTCAGTTTTTAAGAAGTATGAGAGACTATAGGTCTGAAGGAAGAAACATTATAACAACAGTATATATGGATGAAACATATATTCATGCTTCTCACACCCATAAAAAATCATGAAACGATGATACGTCATATGTCTCTAGGTCTGAAACAACCTGTCTCAAAAGGACAACGACTTGTCATCATCCATGCCAGGCGGCGAGAATGGCTTCATACCCAATGCATATGTGCGCTTTAAATCAAAAACAAAGTCTGGTGATTATCATGATGACATGAATTTTACAAATTACAAGAAGTGGCTAGAGACACAACTTATCCCAAATTTACCAGCCCGAAGTGTACTCGTCATCGATAACGCACCATATTATAACGTGCAAGTTAATAAGGCACCCACCTCGATTTGTAAAAAGGCAGATATGCAGCAATGGTTGCGGGATAAGCAAATACCTTTTGACAAAGGTCTATTTAAGCCGGAGCTCTATAATAGATTAATTAAGTTAAATAAGCCCATCCACAAAATGTTCCAGATTGACCAAATTTTACAGCTGCATGGCCACAATGTCTTACGTCTTCCACCGTACCATCCAGGCCTAAACCCAATCGAGCTAGTGTGGGCGGATATGAAACATTACGTTGCAGAAAAAAATGTTACACCCCCAAAAGTTTGTAGCACCCCTTTTTGGGGACACTTACATTTGATTTGTCTTTTTGATTAATTCTCAGGGAGGTTCTTTTGAGGATTACTTTGCATTAATTAAAGGAAGAGTTAATTAAATATACTTTACTATAATACTATATTGTTACATAAGGACAACACAATTACAAATTTATCACCCCACAAGTTATAACTTAAATTCTAGAATAAACTCAACAAAGCTTAATATAATTAAAGACTCACGGTAACATCCGGGGTGGGGCTCTTGACTGCCACATTATAATTATTAAACTGAAGAATATATGTAATTGTTAAACTGAAGATGATTATGCTGTTTGCTGCTTTACCCTTCTGGGTAACGGATGATGAAGACTGTAGATTGGAGACGAAGTTATACGAAATTATATTGCTTGGTACACTTCTAAATTATTACCAATATTAACACTCGGGATTTTTATTATTAAAAGTACACTCTGTATATTACTTATTCCGGCAACCTTTTCCAGTTTACCGGACCTTCACTACAAATACCCGCAGGAGACACCGATCTGCCTATCTTGCAGGAAAGGGTCTGTCTTTCGTCGAGCACCGCTAGTACCCGACTCTCCTCGCAGTAGTCGAAATTCGCACTTCCCTTACCATCCAGCTTCGTGGTGGTCCTTTCCTTCGTTTCACCCCTCACCTCACACAATTCACTCTTTGTCTACAGTTACAATATCAGTCCCAATCATTGGCGTGCTTCAAGTTCAACATGTTCAGGACTTATGTAACGAATTTTTCGCAGCCTACACAGCTGAAAAGTGGTCAAATTAGTGCCGTCATGCCAAGAAATTTGAAGAAGAGCTTATGGCCAAAGAAGGTGCCATGGACATTGTGGTGGAGAATTTAGTTATTCAAATGGGAGGCGTCGACGATGACGACGATACCGAAAGTGACGACAGTAGTAGTGATAATGAACCGCTATCAGATGCAGATAATAGCATATCGGAGACGGGCTAGAAAATACGTAGGTGAATTTGAATTACAAATAATAATTTTTGTATTGAGTAATCGTTGATTCTCCTAAGTCGATTGAGCTATAATCTTTTTTTTTATTGAAAATGCACATGCACTGCAGGGAAATCCCTATGACGCTCTGGGAGCCTTGCATGAACGGAGATATCGATTCACGTTGGCCTTGAATCTCTGTAGGTTGTATACTTTGGGAAACACGCCCTTTGGAATGCTATTCCAAAGTGATGCGGTTCTATACATAAAAGAAGTCTGAAATAGGGCTGTACGAGGTGTAACGAGCTGAACCTGATACGGATGAACGTCTGCGGCTCGACGTGTATTTCTGCCCGGTCTTGTTCTTGGTGGGATCAAGCATCTGAATTGCTATACTAAATTAATCATTTTTTACTTGAGAAGTCTTTTGAAAATTTTGAAAAATATGAAAATAAATTCACAAGCTGGTGTTACCAGCACCAGTGACTCACTAAAGTAATAAAATTCCGTATTTTAACATTAATTACAGAACATTCATTTTTAGTCAAGAACTTTGATACTCAGTGTATCGACCACAGGCATGTTATCGTGTAGTGTATCGATAAGGCCACCTTATCTGATGTGTCGACCTGTCCAGGATTCAATTTGTGCTGGGTGCATCTGACGTCGGCTATCCTCATTACTTCCGCCCACTTACATTCAAATACCCAATAACAGGGATTGTGTTGGAAAATGGGTGTTATCATTAAATTTCCGCGCAGCTTTATTACTATATCTTTTGGCCGTTCACGGTATAGGGGTCTATCACTAATCTCTGACAAGATAATAATATAGGATGTTTTGTTATTAGAAATGTAAGCAAGGAGAACTCTTATCAATAATTAAAATAATTTAAAATTGAAAAAAATTATCGAGGCGAATAATTCGAATAAAACTAAAAAAATATGTTGTTCGTTCTTTTTATCTTAACAACCCTTATCTAACAAAAAGCTTATCCGAATCGAAATGATTATCTTAAAATTTATCGTTACCAAGGGATTTAAGGTCAAAAACACACTGAAATGTCAGTTCTGGTTGAACGTGAATCGATTAAAATCTCAAGCTGACGCGTCTAATTTATTCAATCAAGAACATCCAGATAGGCCGCCTAAGTAGTACGTGTACAGTAAATAGGATAGTTTCAAAATTTACTGATACTGGAAGCGTGAAAGAATTACCTCGACAAGGTCGGCTTAAAATACCTGATGATAAAAAATTGAATGTACTACTTGAAGTTGAAGATAATCCACACACTTCTATAAGGCTGATAGCTCTAAATCACGATATTGATCATTCAACTGTCTTAAACTACTGAGAAAAGAAAAATTTCATCCCTATAAGCCTCAATTGATCCATGAATTAAATGAAGATAATCCCGACCGTCAACGGCAGTTCTGTGAAGAGTTACTTACAGTTGAGATGTGACGAACATCCCAACTTTTGAAATAATATTATTTTCTGGGACGTGGCGACTTTTGTTTGAATGGGACAGTGAACCGCCATAGCTCCAGATACTGGTCAGAGAAAAATCCTCATTGTGTGGGCTGCAATAATTGGCCACCGGCTATGATGAAATATATTTTTATATATGTAATTATATTTTATTTTTTTATAATAAGCGGTATTTGAATTTATTGCGTAAAGAACTCCTTCCATCCTCAGTACTTGCTTTTCTTTACGGTGCGAATAACAATATGCCCCACGAAAGAATCTGGTTTCAACAGGATGGAGCTCCTCCTCATTTAGGTGTTATTGTTAGGCAGTTATTGTTAGACGTATTTCCTGGCGGTGGATGGGGCGTCGAGGACCGATAGAATGGCCTGCGCGCGCTCACCCGACGTGATACCTCTAGATTTTTTCTCTGGGGGTATTTAAAATTAAGGGTTTACATTAACAGGCCCAAAAATTTAGAAGATCTACATTATCGAATTCGCATGGAAATGGAAAGTATCGCTCCGGATGTCATTCAGTGTGTAATACAAAGCGTGTGTAATACATTCGTACCGGACAGTATCAGAAAGTGCTTGGCCGACAAATTGAACAATTTCGATAATGGATTGGTAATAAACTCAATTTATTCACTATTTTAAGCTAAAACATATTTTTCAATATTCACTTTCCGATAAACTCATTTCATTCGTTCCTAAACTTATTTTTCTTATTAAATTTATTTTTCTCCTTAAACTTGTGTTTTTCTAACAAAACACTCTGTATCTTGTCGGCGAATAGTAATAAACCCCTAGTACGTAGTATCGTTGTATTTACGAAGAAGAGAATCCATTCTTACAAAAAAATATGTGGTTGCTATTTGAAAAAAATATGATGACGTCACAGCTCAAAAATGTGATTTGATAAAAAATAATTTTTATGTTGATCAATGCCTTTTTTTACCTGTTTCGGGATTCTGAAAAAAAATGGTAGATAGCAAAGTTATGAGTATTATGCGGAACTTTATCACCACGCTGTATATAAAAAAACTGGCTAGAGTAAGTACGAGTAGATAATAAAATACAGTAAAAGAAGCTTTGGAATTAGTACAAAACTAAACAGATGGACGTAAAATGTTTTGGCTATTTTTTTTTTTTTGTAGGTAATCCATGTAAGGCTTGGTATAAAGTCTTAAGGCTGTATTATTCCTGCCTCATAAAATGCTTCCCAAAAATCTTGATAAAAAGGATCGAGACCACCTAACACCTCCTGTTTCTAGGAGGTGTTGTCGAGACCAACCAAGTGAGTCAGCTGCCAGAAGTCATTCCTGAAATTATTTGATTGTCGGTTTATTTATACGAGCGAACGAATTTTTTGCTTTTAGTAAAGGCTCCTGATTTGTATTTTTTTTTTACCTTTTTCCGTTGATGGCTATGAGAAACCGTATAAGGTTGATTACAGATCCATGAGGGATCTCATCGTTATAAGATTTTATATTTTGATGTTAAAAATGTAAGCATTAAAATGTACAACCTAGTCCGCCCCTGGTAAACTGAACAAGCTAATTTATGTTTTAGGAGCAGCATTTTAAGAGGTCTTTACTACTGTTTAATATATCAAATTTTCATTAAATTTAATCAAGTAGTTTAAAAGTTATTCAAGAAAAATTGAT
The DNA here is from genome assembly GCA_910589415.1 of Malachius bipustulatus. NCBI lineage: Eukaryota > Metazoa > Arthropoda > Insecta > Coleoptera > Melyridae > Malachius > Malachius bipustulatus. The sequence goes on along the minus strand of OU342630.1, from coordinate 82,049,616 downwards.
TTTCAGAGCCGTCCTTTAGGAGACCTTATCTCCGTAGGGGGAGCCGCTAGGAAAAAAAAATTATGGGAACTTGTCATCTTTTTTTTTTAATGTTCTATCTGAATCAGAGAGATTTCCCACATTTTCCCGGACAGCCTGTATAAAAATTATTTTTTTATATGTACCATAGTTTATCAGTAGGTATGCAGAGATTCTACAAAGTGAGGGTTGAAAACATAAATTTCAGAAAGCTTTCGATAAGAGAAAGATGGTTAAGTACCTATAAGCTCTCAGTGTAGGTCTCTGAAAGTCGAAAAATTTGCCGATGACAAACAATCTCCTCCCAAAGTTTAGTTTTGTACTAAATTAAGGCAGTTAAAAATGAATAATTCTTACGTGGGTATTATCATTACTATAGATGTATGACTAAATGCATCAGCACATCCCATGAGTATCATGAATATTATGAAATAATAATCATGATTAAATATTACAGGTAGGTAAGTCCTTGGCTGAGCATTGCAAAACATAATTAGAGGAATGAATCCAAGTTTGAGAATAGTAAACAGCAAAAGGAAGTGTTGACTACAGAGCTGAAATTGTTTTTGTTTTTAATCGATTTTCAATCATTCAAGTACTTGTATGCTTAAAGTTTAATTTCCTACCTTTTTTTGTGAGAATACTATCAGTCTTGTTACCACACAGAGGGTATTATAAAGCAAATAAACGATTACCGGTGTGAAAAGTACATCTAAAAAAAATCATTAGGTATAAATATGCGGAAAATATTCAATTATGTCAGAACTTGTTACCGTTCCATTGAGATCCATTTCCTTTATATTCAGATTCTACAAGGGCAGTTACACCAGGAGTGATTGCAAGTGAAGAAACTATGTCTATTATTTGAGCTACCAGAGCTATTTTAATTTTCCACGTTATTTGCAGAACTTTCTTTAAAGTTACGCGTTCTGTCTTCTGTTTTGTTTGAACTGAGCGGTTCATTACGTATTTATAATAAGAAGATTTCCCAGTTATGAGATAGTAAGTTATAATAGCACCTAATGTATACAATCCAGCTGTTCCAAAATATATAAGTGCCACAGTCTTCGATGAAGAGCCAATCTCCAAAGAAATTATTTGCAGCAAGGCGGAAACTACTGCGCTCATTCCCCATCCTGCACTTACTAGTCCCATGTAATGTGGTGGAAATTTACTTACCATTTCTATTACTGTGATTTGTGTTGAACAGAGCATAACTAAAACGAAAATGTGTGAAGATTATAATTTTATATCACAATATAACCAACAGGTATGATAATATAAATTTTTTTATTGCTACCCTATTTGGCTTAAGCCGAGCTCAGACGACTGATGTACTTGTCAAATATATCAATATTGGTACACACTTATTGGCAACTACACCAGCTCGCTAGACTATTACTAAGGGTAATAAATATTGCTCACACGGCTTGAACACTCTTGAATTTTATACGCTAACAAATTGAATTCAATTTTGGCAGGATAAGTAGACGAGTATATTAGTTGACCATGATGGATAGCGGTTGTCCTGAAAATGTCATCACTTGTGCCGCCTTGGTGATAATGAGTGCGTGTTAACTTACAATTTTGAAGAAGAATAAAAAAAATAAAAAATAAGGTAATTGATTGTTCTATTTTATATAAGCCACAATTTTCAATCTGGGGTACTGAAATTTTTGTGGAAATAACATATGGATAGGTAGTGGTCTGGTATTCAATCTGAAAGAAATCGGTCAAGTCGTCTTAAAATGGCGACCTTTTGAATTTTGAAAAAAATTGGTAATTTAAAAATACTTTCTTCTATTCTATTCCAAGCGTCGTTGATCGCATTGCGATTTTATGTTCCTCATTTTTCCCATATCAACCACAAGTATAGACAAATGTTGGCTTGGCAAGTATACCATACGGATAATAATTGTGATGCCTTTGACTTGAGCAGTTTTTACCGACAGACGATGGGAAACTGACCAGTGACCAATAATTGTGAATAAAGCATTCACACGACAAGGCAAGTATACGCCATTACCAATATTGGTCAAGTACACCAGTGGTCTTGAAGTACTCCTGAGAGTGTTTAAATCCTTTAGAATACGCGCATGTTTTGAAGTTACCATGGGCAACAACAACGTAACCCAAGAAACGTGTCGATCAACAAAGCCGATCAACAAAAGTATGTCAACTTTCTGATTTATTGATCTGTTAAGTCAATCAAAATATTACTTAAAAATATTTGAAAATATTTATGATTACAACGTGTCCACTAAAAAAATAGTGTAAAGTATTCGTGGATAACTGGTCTTTAAAACACCTGCTCTATTTCGAGCACTCCGGCTGCACCGTCTTTCTCGAAAAATCGCGCGTTAACCCTAAAACCTATCTACTTATACTTTAATATAGTAGATGAATCTCATCACCTCCTAAACACCTATTTAAAAAAATAAAACTTCCCCATGAAGTTTATGAAGTACCTAGGTAGGTAATTCTTGTTAGGAAAACCCCGCAGAATCATTATGGAAATTGGCTACTTTCAAATTTGTTGTACCTTTTTGGATGGGTTAAATTGGATAAGTAGATCAGAAGTCTCTATGGGCATAGCGCACAAAAACTAGTGGTCCGAGATATTCAGCACTGAAAATGGTTTTTTCTCTTGTGTCAGTCTTTGCAATCACGCAAATATTTCTAAATATCACCCCCCCCCCCCCCAACGCTCCCTAGCTATTTTAGACAGTAATGTTAAATGAATCATCTGTCAAGATATTATTATAATTTTATACCGCAATAATACATTCAGTGGGTATGGTAATAATTCTTTGGTAAATTTATTTTTTTAAGTTATTTTGTAAAATATTTTCTTGAAACTTCACACAATCGAAACGCTATCGGATATTTTTAATCCAAACGGGAAACCATAGTGTCGGCCGAGTATTCCAGTCAAGAAAACGAAAGCTGAAGTACATTTTCGAAAAATTACATTTTAAGGCTTTTAGATCTACTGACTTTTTATGAAAAACTAAAAATCGAAACATATCAAAATTTATTGCGTATGCTGATGAGTCCATAACAAGGACGAAACGGTGCCGTCCATCTCTTCAGTATTCACCTCACGTGCTGTGCAAAAGTTTTCCTAAATAAATTAGAAATTACGTTCTTTGCAGAACAATTTTTTTCTGAAAAGAACGTAAAATAGTGATTTCTTCGTGACGTAAGTATTTACTTCTACTAAATTTGAAATTCGATCAGAAATTGTTTATTTATCTTATAATTAATAAATAATTATGAACTAATATGGTTATTTAGTAACAAATATAATACGTACTTGATAAAAGTCCTGCACATCCAACACTTATGTAAAAAAATGCTTCTCTCCCTATAAAAATAAAAATTTAAATAAGTTGTAGTGTACATACAGGGTTGTTTAATATAACTTGTCCCTGTACTTTGTCAAAGAACCTGAAGGTGCATGGTACGAAAAGTTTTTGGTGCTCGAAATAATGAGTTCTTATTTCATAAACGTACTTAAGTTTCTTCTAAAAACAACGGCTTATTGTATATTTTTCAATATTCTAAAACTATAAAAGGGAAATATATTAATGTAGAATTAAATGGGTCTTCGATTTCATGTTTCGATTTTATTGCGCCATTTCAGCGAAAAATATCTGAACCGACATGAGTAAATTACTATTTGGCATTTTTGAAAACACCGTTTCCACCAAAGGATTTTCAAATTAGTCTTTTTTAATTTTTGATACAAGAACTGAAAATCTATATTACATCGGCTCATTTTACGACAATGAATGCAAAAAAACTGAATTGAATTTAATCCTTGTGACATGTTATTAAATTCGTCTTTTATTAAAGTACATAGGTAGGTACTTTGGAATGCGCCGATGTAAGTATGTAATGTAGGACCGGCTTTTTGAAGCCATGAATAAAATCAGCACTTCGCAAAACGTGGCAATACCGCCTTACGATTGAGAACTCCACATTTTTATCTCAAAACATTGAAAAAGACCAAGTTGAAATATTCGTTTTTAAAATTTTGGGAAATCTCAATGGAAAAAGATATTTACCTTTTCACCCATGTGCCTACCAATTTTGAACCCTCAATCAATTTTTTTTAAATTTGTTTAACTGAGCGTTTCTGAATTTAAAAAAATTTCGAAACTTGCACAAAATTATTCCTTTATATCAAATTCATCTTTTCAGTATTTTTTTATGCACCGTCGTTGTTCTCAATAGCGTTTTCTTAGAAAAAATAAAAACGGAAGGGGTAGCTTGGTTAACATCGGTACAAACTTGATGCAAAGTTGATTCAATTTTTACTAATTACTACACAACTTAATTTCGGTTTTGACTAGATTCATATACCGAATTAAATAACAATCCCAGAGAAAAATATACACTTTAATTGTTCCCATATCGTCGTCCTTATCACGAAATGACGTAACTCAAAAAAAAATCAACATTCTAAATGTCTTCTACCTACATATAATAATCGGCTTTATAATCTAATGAAGTAGAGTGTTTAAATTCCTATAGCTATAGTTTCGTTACCAGGTCATGCAGCCTCCGACGTATTTCACTCCTCACTTTCTTTCAACTAAAATTTAAATCAACGAAAAATGTTAAAACGCTCCTGTAAAATTAAAAAAACCGAGTTACGTCATTTCGTGAAGTTGACGACGATATGATACGTACTTTATGTGTGACACTGTTGTATATAGAGTGATCAGTAACTCGCGCACTCCGAATACAGGGCGTTATATATATAGCCCATCAAAATTAAGAAAAATCTACAAAAAAAAATCCGATGGTTATAGTTTTCGAGTTGCAGAGTTTCCCTCATCCATGTTTGAAGATAATTATTTTAATAACCACGATGCAAGTAAGTGAGTAATTCAGTGTATACTAGAGTCTCTGGAGAGGATACCATATTATATGATTCGTCATTTTTTTCACTGAACCGCTTTACAGAGGAATTGAAAATGTTGGAAAATTGATAACATACCTAAATCTGAAAGAAATTTGAAGCTTGTCAAACTCCCAAACTCACCTTAGAATATAAAATAATAGAATGCCTATACGTTGCCATGGAAAGGAAAATAATTAAAATGATAATATCTAATAAAACTTATTCACATGTTCAGTTCAGTGTTGCTACTTTTATTTTTACAAAAATTGTTATCTTTGGAAAAAAAGAACTTACACCACTGTGGTAAAAAATTTACAACTCTTAAAAAAAGTGAAGTTTATCACAGCATGCTCCGAGTGCCTGAATTACTGATCACCTTGTTCAGAGTAGTATTTATTAGTGACCGTGTCCTTTTAACTTGTTTTCACCAGTGGTGTAAGCGTAATGCGCATATTAGAGGAAGATTCGAATTAGATCTTAGATCCTGAACTGTAGACAATTTCAATTGATACTTCCCATAATCTAAGCGCTATGTTTACACAACGGATTAATCTATGTTCAAGGAACACAATTAACTCCTCACTAGAATTCATAATAAAAATTATCTGTGTATAAATATCGATTTTAGGGTGAATACTTACATGCATCGGTGTTGACACCTACCATGGAGAGAACAAACAATTGTAAAATTGCGACCCCACAGAAACAAATCTTCATTCTTAAGTTGTACGATAATATTTTTCCCAAGAAGATAGCAACAATTATGAAAGATGCACAAACCTCCTGAACGGTGCCACAAACAGCAAGAAAGGATTTTTGATAATAATTTCGGTGATCATCAGCTGCATCGCGGTCCGCGAATTTATACATCCAGTACTTAAGAAGTAAAAAATGTACATCTTGCTTAGTAATTTTTTTATTTTAGAACTTTTTTCTTGTAATAAACTTACATCTGTTGCGGTAGTGAAAAATATGGTTGGAAAATAAATTACCCCACTGACAATGAAAACCAAAATATACGTTGAATAAAATCTATCTGCTGGTTCATTTTTGGTAGGAGTAACTTCGGATCCTTTTTCCGAAATTAGGCCATTTTCACTTGTACCAGCTGACACATATTCTGACATTTTAATATTCTATTAGAATTCTTAGCATTTACACCTCTAAATGCAATGGTAGATATTATTATTACATATCAAAACAGCTACTAATACACGTTACCAAAGTAAAACTTGTAGTCTTATCTCATGTAGAGGAACAACAGTAGGTATTTAATACAAAATGTCATTAAAATATAAATTAATATATCTGTATAAGTATAATATTATCTGTATGTAAGTAATGTGCCTTTATAAATACAATAGAAGATTATTCTAAGCAGAGAATAAAATATTCTGATAATAGGATAGATTACTATAGATAATTTTTGTTAACATTTTTAATAACAGATGTAGTTAGTCTGTAATATATTTTTTTAATGTTGAAAGTTTATAAATATTCTTATGCCGGCTCCACACGTTGGCGCAACGCAGGCAAATCAGCGGCAACACGAACGTGTGGACGGTAAGTTCGTCTCGATTGCCCAAACATTCGGCCAGTGAGCGAAGTTTGTCTACGTTCGCCTCGCTGTCGGCAAATGCAAGATTATACTTTTTGTCTTATCACGACCGTTTGTGTATGACTGTTTCATACATTGTTTTTTTAAAGAGGGAGCATCGGCCTTAACTGTGTAAGTGAGACATAGTCGCTCCACTCTGGTGGTAATTCCTGTCATCGAGATCTAGCTCATATTGCCACACACAATTTTTAAATATGGCTTTTAAAATCTTCGATCGCTTGTTTTACTTTTCACAGACATTCGAAAATGAATCTGAAAAGTAATGCGGGTCGAGCTGAGTTTTAAACCCGCGATCTATGGCTTCAATTCTTACATAAATAAATTATTGTGATATTGATGCAATGTTACAGACATACAGTAATGTTGCACTGCAACATTTCAAATGTAAACCATAAAAAAGTTCAGAAAACTTTAATCAAAAGTTCAGTAACGTTGCAGCTACTTTATAATACGGTGAAGTGTTAGGTAGGTACCAGCAAAATTCAAAAACTATACTATACGTGTAAGTTTAAAAACTTTGCAGTAACTTTACAAAATATTGACTACAATGATTTTCAAAAGTTGTTAAGAAGCAAAATATTGTCAAATAAATAAAGTCAAATTAGCTTAAAAAAATTATTTATTTCGGAACAATTAGCAGAAGGATGGATTTTTGAAAAAACTTTTGAAACCGCTTTGAAATGTCTTATGGAAAAAATTTATGAACTCATAATTTTCCGCTAATTATTTTTTAATTTTTTAAACAATTAACAGTAGATTTCTTCGAAAAATTTTAAATAAATCAGTCAATTTTCAATACAATCTTATTCAAATTGATACATTAAAGGTATTGGAGGTCGCTAAACAAGAATAGAATGTTAGAAAAATTATAATTTCAAAATGGCGACTCCAAAATGAGTCCAAAAAAATCTTTCTTCCAATTTTTTTTATTACAAACTTAATTCGGCTATAGATAATAATAATAATACAAAAAAACTAAATTTTACAATATCTCGACATAAAATTCTCCCTGCCCTTTTGGATACGTAAGTATCCCAGGCAGCGCCCGGGTATGCCGGTCAGGTATTCTCATATTATGCTCTATCTCTTTCTAACATTCAAACGAATTTTTTAGATTTATGAATATAAACTACACCAATAGGTAAACTGGGATTCATAATTTCAGCATAAAAATACATTTTAGAGATGCATCTTCCGCAGATTTACTGAAAAAACATATTTTTTTCGTACTTTATGCAAATTACAGTTACAATAACCACAAAAAAAATTTTCATTGAATCTACTGTTTCAAGGTTTTTATACAGGGTGAATCACCAAAGAGGGAAAGCTCCATTACACCTATACCATTAAAGATATCGAAATTAACAAACAAGTGATGTAAAGGAGAGGGCCAAGTGCAGTTTTAAAAATTATTTTCAAAAATACAGGATGGCTCAATATCGCTGTACTCCATACAACATTGTTATTTTAAATAGGACATCCTCTATATTATTACATTTTCAGATTGTTTGAGAAAAGTCAAAAAGAGTGGCTGGTAAATTTAAACTTTGTAACGAGAGATTTATGAGTTACAAAAATGAAATTTAGGATTTTCCATTTTCAAAGCAGCATCTTAAAAATGGCTCAAGATATAGAAAAACAGCTAGGGACTTAAGCTAGTTAAGCTAGGGACTTGTAAGCCGTGTTCCACTATCTTGAGCCGTTTTCAAGATAAGTTGCATTGATGGACCACAATTGTTTAAATTTTTTTCGTCTCATTTGTATGTAAACATGTATCCAGCGAAAACATACACACCTAGTCGCTCGCGATCATGACGAGTTGTCTTATACAGGGTGTTCTACAAGCTCTATGACAAACTTTGACAGATGGTAGGTTGCTTGATTTTAAACATATTTTTTTCAATAAACATGGGTCCGATTCGTTTTTGTTTAGAAGTTACAAGCATTTAACCTTTATTAACAATCAACAATAAAAATTTAAATTAAATGATAATCACAAAACTTAAGACTATAAAAATTGTTCGAAATGTCCACCCTCAGCTTGAATGCAAGCCTCACATCGACGAACTAAAGATTCGGTCACTCGAAGAATGAGATTTGGATCATTTCTTATTTGGTTAGCTGCGCATCTTGAATTCTTTCAAGTAACTGCTGATGGGTAGCGATTTCAACATGGTAGACCAGCTGCTTCATGTGTCCCCATAAATAAAAATCCAGAGGATTCAGATCGGGAGAACGAGGTGGCCATGATATTGGACCTCCTTGACCTATCCATTTATTCGGGAAATGTTCATTTAGCCAAGCAGCAACTTGTCTTCCTCTATTTTATATGATACCTGATATTATATATATATCAGATATATTTATATAGCTGATACCACATATTTTGAATAATAATGAGTTGCACGTTAAATATAATTACGATTCTTTAAATGCTTGTAACTTCTAAACAAAAACGAATCGGACCCATGTTTATTAAAAAAAATATGTTTAAAATCAAGCAACCTACCATCTGTCAAAGTTTGTCATAGAGCTTGTAGAACACCCTGTATATACACGAAGGGCATTGCGCCCGTCGTCCACCGAGAAAACCAATACAAGCAGGCAACTGCTCCCGATCGCCAGTGACACTTTTATTGTTCGTAGTCGCCACGGTGGATGCGCAAGCTCCAATTTTAATGAAAAAATGTAATGCTCGGCGACATGGTATCGAACTGGTATTCCAGTCATCGAGATTTTCTCAGTCAAATCACAGGTGATCAATCAATATCTCCTTTCACCCATCACTCGTCAGCAACTGATTGCCTCGTATAAATTTTCTCGGTGGACGAGGGGTCTTAGGTCTTCAAAAATAATCACAGAAATGCCTGTTTTTGTTCCGTTAGCGACGAATCCAAATGTTACCATGTCTTTAGTTCTTATTATAATATGTATTATAACTTGCAGAGTGGGTTTAAATCCTGTAAGTTCTTATGGTTGTATCTAAGAGTTTCAATATAAGTAATCATTAGAGGTAGGTGAGTTTAGAACAAACAACGCATATTTATATAAAAATTTACTTTTATAGCATTACGAATTAACCTTGTTGCCAGTTTAGTAGTAACGGTTGGTAACTTCAATAACGGTTGGTATTTTTTTACAAAAAAATAACAGAGTAAGCTACTAATGTAGTAGTCTATAATTTATTCAAATATTTGCTGTAGTGGCAGGAATTGAACTGAAATTGCAAGATTGTTTTTGGACAAATTAATTTTCAAAATAAAATTATTTTCAATTCCGTTCAAATACAATCCAGCACTACAATCTTTAATCAGACGTACTTTATTTTTTTTTGCCACATCACTCCAAATCGCTTTATAACGATAATGTGACATGAAGTTCAGTTGAACAAACCTGAAAATATAAAAAATAAATAAATAGAATAAGTTAAAAAGATTATTAGAATAATATTCATGTTAATTCTCAGACAAAATGTAAATACTTATTGATAAAATCTAGAATAAAATGTTATGTATGGTCTTTAAAGTGACTCCTCAGATATTAATAGGTATTGGAAAGAAAAGAAAACTAGAAACATAAAGGGCAGCTCCGAACGAAGTCAAAAAACAGGGTAGGTATGTATGAAACCAAGGCTCTGTTGCCATAACGGTTTAACGTATCGCCCTGAAAATTTCAGAGGTCAAATCTGACAATATTGCACATCTTGTGACGCAATAAAAGAATTTTTTGTCTAATAACTTCACGATCTTTACTTCAAAACACTATTTCCATTATTTGATTAATCGTTGGCCTGGATTCTCGTATCAAACTCTGTGGATAAAAGGTAAATAAATAATATTATTAATAGTTATTTATGCAAGAAGTGCATAAAGTGGTACTTTTTTTCACGACTGGGAAGTTTGACCGCATGAGCCGCAGGCGAATGCGGCAAGTCGAGTTCATTCACACAAGTCGACAATTCACACGAGTGTGAAATTTATTTTCCGCACGTGCTACACACAGTACTTTTCCTACGACTACAATTTAATAGATTAATTATTTAACAAATTTAACACATAAATTATTATTTCTGACAATGCTCTGCTTTTATGACCTTTTCTCCAATTTATGAAATGTTTATAAGCAGATTCGTATTTTTCTCTCGAAACTACAGGTAGCAAATTCAAAGAACACAAACCTGCTTGTTTTCTGACTTCAGCAGGTGGTGTATTTTCTGCTTCAGATTCAGAGGAATCACAATCCATTATAATGATAAGTAACTAAAGTTTATTTTTTCAGACTACCTAGGTAGGTATTATTTTCAATTCTACCAATGACTTTTTAATATTACTATTAATTATATACTGTTAAATAATTGAATTCTACCGACAATATTATTATTATTTATTATTAGACTCTGTATCTAAACTAAAAATAAAGTGACGTGGAGCGTGGAGACGTGGTAGATATGCAACTTCCACACAACGCAGGCGCAGTCGTGGATTGAAGTTAGAGGTGTGCGAGTTTTCACGTTCGTGAATTTGATTTGAACGCTGCCAATGCTGTTATTAGCGATCAACTCGTAAATTTTAATAATTACGCCACAAGAGTAAGTATATTATATTTTATAGTCTTGTCGGGTTCTATCTTATCCCATTTGTGTTTATTTTATTACCTTGAAGCTTTAAATGAATAGTTATTCCATTAACAATAAGTAACAGTGAGTTCTCAGTTACCGCCCATCACTATTAATTGCTTACATTAAATCTGTACGGAAACGATTTTTGGCTACGCCTTATGTCACTTTGTCGCACAGTTTTGGATACGTGAAAAATCTGCTAGTGTGCGCACAAAAAACGATGCGCAAAGAAGTGTTTTGTATAGTGGTCGTAGGAAAAAGGCACTTTATGCATATGTTGCATACAAAATTTTATCTACGAATGACTTAAATTAGAACTAAAAGTTATTATTATAAAATAAAATCTTTCCAATGCATTCCATATCTTATGTAAGTATTTCTTTGAAGCTATTAAGGCTTTTTTCATCACGTCAGTTCATAAAGGTGACATATTGCTTCTTTAGATTTTTGAGGTAGGTACCTAACAGATTTTGTGCAGCCATATTTGATTGAATAATAATTTCTTCTAGTGCGGAAGATATTTCATTTATGATTAAATGTAAACATAAAATATGTCAATTATATAGCCACATTTGATTGAAAAATAATTTCTTCTGGGGTAGAAGATATTTCATTCATTGAATCATCTACAAAAGGTATCCATTTTAGGTAACTGAACGACGCAAAACACAAAATATTAATTGTAGGTACATAGATCTGGCGCACTGCTAATAAACTGCGACGTTTCTCTAGTATAGGTTGATGTCAACAAGCATTTGGAGCGGTTGGCATCGGGATACTATGTAATTCAGCGTTCAGCGTCTCGTATTGCAGTGCGAACGCCCTTCAAGATAATCATACATTTTATGAACTAAGAAACGTCTAAAAAAGTGCATTTTATGAATCACTCGTAGATAAATAAATATCTTATGGCTGTGGTAAAGCCCAAGTGTCAGAAGTTTTCAAGTAGCCTCAAGGGCCTCTGACGTAACTTAACGACTGCTGTGAAGCAGCCGGGACCCCCTTTTTAACGTACCTCCCGGAGCACGATCGGTCACGGAACTTTTTTATTTACCACTATAATTGGTCACCCATCAATAAAAGGTAAAAGAGGATAAGTCACAAGTCAACTTTTCAGGAGACCTAAATAACTATTTTCTAAGAAAGCAGTAAATCAATTATATTATTTAAATTTGATTTTCTTTTGAACAAATAAAAACACTTATTTAATGTAAATCAATGTCTCCTGAAAAGTGGACTGATATAGTGACTTACCAATACAAGAGTCTTCCGACGAGAAATTCGGGCCTCTTGTTTCGAATGTAAATAAATATTATTTTCTACGCACGGTTTGTATTTTATTTGAAACATTGAAATATTATTCTATTCTAATAAAAAACTAAGTTAAAAATTAAGTTATTTTTGTTTCAAATAAAATATTAACCGTATTTTGAATAATGATTTTTATTTAGATTTGAAACAAGAACTGTGATATTTATTTCAAGAGAACAAATTCTTAAAAATTGTCAATATTAATGAACTTGAGTAATCAACTTCACCTCTTCAATCTCGTACAATATATTAAAAGAGATTAATTAAAATGTATTTTTCCTGACTCCTTGACGACCCCCTAGCAACATATTGAATAAAAAATTTGGGGGACAGCCAAATTTCCTGCACTTTTTTAAGAAAAATCCAATATGTCGTCCATAAGGAAGACAAAAGTTGACTTCATAATTATGATTGATGACATTTGATCATATTATATTCGAAGCTAATAGGTATAAAAACAATCAAGTAACACCAATAAATGCAGAATGTCAAGCAATGTCAATACATCAATTTTCTTATTGAAACTTCAAATAATAAAGGGGTTATTGAGAAAAGAAATAATTGGGGTTTTTCAGTTTTTTAGGAAGTTTCAGGCAAAATAGCGCATGTTGTCTATAAGTTAATCACCTCTGTATCTCTTAGCGGTAACGAAGTACCCATAGTGAGGTCTAAGAAGAGGAACACCCTGTACACGTTTATTTAAGAATTTTTTTCTTAAAGCTCTCTCACCATTGAAAATTTACGCAAGTGATATGTTCATAAGAAAAGAAAACCAGAAGCATTATTAGGGGTTTTCCTTCGATAGGTATTTGTCAAATTAAAGACAACACTCACATCAGCGCAGTGTGGGCTCATGTGATAATGACGCCCTGTTCGAGAGTGCTTCATAACGCCCCACCCACTGGTGAAGTTGGGCTTCCACATAGATGGGAGGGGGTGGTTAAAGGAAAAATCAATACTTAATCTTCAACATGAATTCAAATGTTTTCAAAGAAAAGAATTTTTTTGTTAAAAAATTAATTAACTTCTCTTATTTTATATAAAAACTTGTAATTTAAAATGCGGCAGTTAAAATTTAGGGTCCAATAGGGAGGTCCGGGAGGTATTGAATACCCCCATCAGAACGGCGGCCGTCCCCCGGGATTTCGTTATTGTTCAAATGTTTGGTGTCGTGTACAAAAATTATAAATAGCTTAAAAAATTTTCGGCGGGCTAAATTCAAATTAGCCCTCCGAAGTCCCTCCCTAACTTCTTCACTCTCCCACCACCTCTAAATTTCAAATCACGAAAAAAATGATGTAGGTACTTAGAGTGATTTTTTTTTTTTGGCGTCCCTCATTTCTTGGTGCCCTGTTCGACGAAACAGTTCGAACACCTCTAGAGTCGGCACTGCATCAACGTGCCTTTCCTCCAATAACTTCGACGACATACGAATGATACAAGGTTGGATAAAATTTCAGCGAAATAGGTCGAGTTGTTTCAAAATGGCGTCTATTTAAATTTTCGTGAAAATTGTTATTTTTTGAACCTTTGTATTATGCAAGAGAAGTATCTGAGACAAAACTTAAAAACTAAATTAACGGAATAACAGAATAGGAAGTACCTTTACCGATATTTAAGCTGGTCAAAAAATGTTGATTTTCTTATTTATTAGTTTTTTTTTGTGTGTGAAAAATTTCAAAATTTCAATCTCGAAAATGGCGAAAAAAGTCATAATTGAATCAACCCATAAAAATACATAGTCCTGCGATTGATATGCAAGAAGGGTTTGTTTCCCCGTGACTATTAAATCAAACCAATGTCTCCTTCTGGATGCAACAAGTCGTTTTCTATTACATATATATTTTCTTTTACGCGTTGCTTTATCAATAGAAATAATAGTTTCTCGAATTATATAAGCAGGCAATAAAATTATGTACGTACATAGTAATAAAATTCGATTTATAAAAAAAAAATTGTTCCAGTTCATAAAGCATCAACAAGTAAAATATCAATGTAGGAACAGCATGATATAACCACAGTTTGACTAATAGCAGAAATAACATTAGCTATATACTCATCGCCTGGTGTCATCCTGAAAAATAAATTATTAATTTAATGTTTTATATAGAATTTAATGAAGTAATCAATATTTAAGTATATACAGTATGTCCAAGATAAGAAGGGCTAATGTGGGGATCTCGAAAACGGTCGGAGGTACAATCCGATTTCAAAAAAGTCTCCTAATTAAGGTATAACAAAATTCTTTTTAGAAATCTTTGAAAGGATTTTTGGTTATCGAAATATTTTGGAAAAATAAAATTGCTTAATCATTGATTTATTTGTCTTTTCACGTTATTAGTAGCGGTAGAGGGAAACGAATAGCACTTTAAAGGGTTTCAATATGATACAGTCATTCGATCTGACGTTTCGTAAGCGCGAGCAACGATAGCAAACTAACTTTTTTCAATACCACCCTGATTTATTTATAACGGATTCAGGAAATTTGTTTTATTTTGAATTCTTCAATTAGCATATTTTTTTGAATTTGGTCATCTTCTTGTCTCCGACCGTTTCTGAGATCCCTATATTGGTCCTCCTTATCTGGGACTAAAAGAAGCTGCGGGATTAGTACAACGCTAAACACACGGTCATAATTATTAGGTATTTATGTTATATTACGTAATATAAAACGTTTTGGGTATTTATATTATGTTTCAATCCAATTGAGGTAAAAAGGCTCTGTTTTCCAAAGAAATGTAATACTGTGGAACTGAGACTAGTTAATTACTGAATCTGCTGTCACAAGACATTTCTATAAATTTTGTTTTGAGCGTCTGTTTATCGTATGCAAAATTGAATAAATAAGTTGTGTATTTCTTTTTACTTTTTTTGAGTTGATTACGGATCCCCATTGGATGCCATCTCCCTGAGTTAGCTTACAGGATATTGTTTTAAATGAAAAGGAGCAGAAAGTTCTCGATGAAGGCGAGAACGTTAGCTTTACCTTTTATGGTTTAATTGATGCAACTTTTTAATATCATTAGGATCTCATTTGTAGGTCTCTGAAAGCCGAAAACTATTGTTATGTGTTCTTGCTTATAATACTAATCATTATAATTTATTTATTTATTTATTTATTTATTTAATACTCCCATCAACAAGCCAATAGCTTATATCGGATGGGGAAAAGTACACAAATTAATATAAACTTACAACAATATGAAATAAAAAACGTAATTAAGAGTTTACAATATTAAAAAAAAAAAACAGAAAGACTAGTCAATGTGATAAGTTAAAAAAAGAAAAAACAAAAAAAAATGAAAGTAAAGGCAAACTAAGGACTAGAAGAACTAGATGCCGCCAGTAAAAATCGTCTAAGTTGAAGTTCGCTACACGAAAACAGATCAAGGTTCCCATCAACCCTATTAGCAATGTCACACATGCGATTTAAAGGAGAAAACAAAAGAGTATTTGTCCTTGCGGTTTTAACTCGCAGAAGATGTTGCTGCCTCAGTGTAACTTGGGGAGCATGGAAAGAAATCTGGGAAAGGATATCAGGAGAGTCAATGCGTTCATTCAACAAACCCCAAAGGAAACGCACAGAGGTGTACGTACGTCTCGCTTCAAGACTGTTGAAGTTAAACTCAGCAAGAAGATCAGAGTGCGGGAAGCCTACAGGAGGATAAGTACCTGTGAATTTAAAATGAAGAAACTTCAAGAAACGTCGGTGTACTCTCTCCAGATCACTAACTTGACATCTATATACAGGCGACCAGATAATCGAACCGTATTCGAGCTTGGGTAGAATGAAGGCATGAAATAAAGTTACGAGGGTAGTGACCTTTCTAAAATCCCAAGTATTACGAATAATGTAACCTAGTGCCCTAAACGCAGAGGAGCAAGTATTTTCAATATGTCTATTGAAAGAGAGTTTGGGAGTAAATATTATACCAAGGTCTTTGAATTCAGAGATCCTCTGGAGAGAGTGGTCCCCAATTGAGTATGACGCTTGGAGCATATTACACTTAAGGCTGTAGGACATAACATAGCACTTAGAAGTGTTTAATGGTAATTGGTTACTACTGCACCATGTGTTGAGACGGTCAAGGGAGCGTTGGAGCCGCTGGCAATCTTCAAGCGACTTCACTTCACAGTAAATTTTTAAACCGTCTGCATAGAGAAGATGGTTGACCTCAAGACCATCGACGATGTCATTAATAAATAAATTGAAGAATAGCGGACCTAATTTAGAGCCCTGAAAGACACCCGACTTGACTGGATAATCGGTAGAGTTAGTGCCGTAATACGAAACATATTGAGATCCGTCGGATAAATAATTGGTGAAAAAGTTAATAAGGGCATCAGAAAAACCGAAATTTGAGAGTTTTAAAAGAAGTAAGTCATGGTTTACTCTATCGAAGGCCCTAGAAAAATCCATATATGCTACATCAACCTGGGAACGACAGTCGATAATCTCTGAGACGTATTGGGAGAAAGTAAACAGGTTGGTAATAGTGGACCGACCTTTCATGAAACCGTGCTGAGCTGAAGAGATAAGAAATCTAACGTGCGGGTATAACACTCTGTATAAAAGTTCCTCGAATGCCAAACGGGACCAAAGTTGGGTGCTATACAAATTTGCCTGTAGTTGCAGATCTCAGTTTTGTCGCCTTTTTTGAAGACGGGTATCACCTTGGAAGGTTTCCACCGAGTCGGATATCTTTCAGAAACAATTGAAAGGTTCAAAATTTTGGTGAGGGGGTAGGAGAATATTGAAGCACAGTCACGTAGGAAAAAAGAGGGAATGCCATCTGGACCGGTAGTTTTAGAGTTTTTGAAAGCTTCCAGAACACGGCATACTACAGACTCAGTAAATGATGACACGGTAAGCGTAGAAACATTTGATGCCGATAATGTTTTCACATACGTGTTTTTGTTCACAGCTACCGGTGATTGATCGAAGAAGTCGCGGAGGGACATAAGAATATTGGGAAGACCAGTTACAGAGCTACCACTGCATTTCATAGTATCTGGAGGGCCGGGAGGACCTCGACGATTATTGACAAACGACCAAAATTTTTTTGGATCACTAACTAAGTGTTCTTCAGTCTGGGAAATGAAGCTCTGATACGAATGTGCAATATCACGCTTAAGTGATGACCTGAGGTGTTTGAATTCTCTATGAGCGTTACAGTTACCAGACCGTTTAAAAGAACGATGAAGATAGGCTTTCCTTATTAAGTCAGCTATAATTGAATCCGTAAACCAAGGTGGATATCTATACTTAGGAGCAGGTTTTGTTTTGGGGACGAATAATTCGAATGCATTAAACAGTACTGAATAAAACAGATCACACGCCGCGTCAACATCCGTACAAGCATCAAGTATCGAGCTCCAACCAACAGCAGAGAGATGTTCATACAAGCCCTGAAAATTTGCCAATTTAAAATTGAACGAAGGGACAGAAGACTTTGTGTTCTTTGTGTTTGTAGGTAAATCTACCGAGTCAGATGGGAAATGAATTTCCAGAGCAGGATGGTGATTATCCTCTCTAACCAGAGGATCCTCAGCTCTAAGGGAATCCAGAGGGAAATCCTAGAGAACGAGGTCCAGAATACAATTGTTGCAGTTCTTCACAGAGTTAAGCTGAACAAGATTTAGTGCTTCAAATGTTTGGTATAAATTTCTAACGTTGGAATCAGTTGCACCACCTGAAGAGGTTTGAATAGTAGCCAGCCTAGGACAATTGAAATCGCCTAATATTATTACGCGGTTATTGGTGTAAAGGGCCTCAAGATCGATGAGATAATCATAGAAGGACAGATACTCATGCGAAGATAAACTAGGTGGAATGTACATAGATAATATGAGGGTGGGGCTACGAGAAAATTTAACAGAAACACACACAATATCAATAGATGGAACACACAGCTCACGTGCTAAAGGCACAAGGGTTGGATGAAATTTTGTATTTACCGCAATCAGAACCCCACCTCCGCGAGAAACCCCCACCGCAGAAAGATTCCTATCTTTACGGTAGACAATGTATCTGGAAGTGTCCACGAAAGCGTCATCCTGGGTGTCAGAAACGAGCCATGTCTCACTCAAGACAATGAAATCATATTCAGTCACAATGGTGTTATTGAAAAAGGATAAAAACTTATTGTTCAGGCTTCTGACATTCTGGTAATATCCATTTACTTGAATTGAGGATCTCACTGAACCAAATAGATTGTCTGGATTAGGCTCAGAGGAAACGCGATTACAAGATAATTGCTATGAATCACCCAGTATATCCCCCTTCAATAACTGTAACTTCCTCCTATAGACCTCGCACTCGTGATCCCAAGCAGCATGTGTAACACTGATCCCAGGTACAATTTTACTAAAGTTGATGCAGTTAATACATTGTAAGTCAGTGGATGTGCAGCACTTGACGGCATGACTACCAGCACATCTAGGACAAATTATCTCACTCCTACATTTTCTAGAGACGTGGTGGAAACTGCAACAGTTGTAACAACGGATAAGGTCAATAGCGTCAAAAACTGGACAGGAATCGAATCCAACCACCACCCTACCAGCATGAAGAACTCTCTTATAGGTAGAAACATCCACCTGAATGACAGCCTGATAAACCTGAGCCCTATTCCTCACTGGTGTTAGAGAGACAAGATCTACTTTACAATCATTGTTAAACAAGGTATTGTTTTGGGCTGTTAGATACCGCAACAAAGACTCCGAGTCGATAATGACAATAATGACAAATAAACCTGATGTTTAGTTTTGTCCTATATTTACGCAGCTGTACATATAAAAAATTCTTACGTGGGTATTAACATTGTTAGAGACGTTCCACAAAACGAATCAGTACACCCCATGATTATTACGAATATTATGAAATAATAATCCTGATTAAATACTACAGGTAGGTAATTCCTTGGCTGTGCATTGCAAAGCATAATTAGAGGAATGAATCCAAGTTTGAGAATAGTAAACACCAAAAGGGAGTATTGATTACAAGGCTGAAATGGTTATTTTTTAATTAATTTATAATATAATCCATACACTGGTATAAAGTGAAACTTACTAGCTTTTTTAGTGCAAATAATGTTAGTCTTGTCACCACACAGAGGGTGTAATAAAGCAAATAAACGATTACCGGTGTGAAAAGTACGTCTAAAAAGATCATAAAGAGATTATTAAAATGAGGAAAATATTCAATTATCACACAACGTATAGTACTTACCATTCCACTGAGATCCATTTCCTTTATATTCAGATTCTACAAGGGAAGTTAGACCAGGAGTAATTGCAAGTGAAGTAACTCCATATATTATTTGAGCTATCAGAGGTATTTTGATTTTCCATGTTATTTGTAGAACCTTTTGCAGAGTTACGGGTTCTGGGTTCTCTTCTATCTGAACAGATCGCGTCATTACATATTTATAATAAGAAGATTTCCCAGTTATGAAATAGTAAGTTATAATACCGCCAAACGTGTACAATTCAGCAATACCAAAAAATATAAGAGCTGCAGTCTTCGATGAAGAGCCAATCTCCAAAGAAATTATTTGCAGCACGGCGGAAATAACTGCGCTCATTCCCCATCCTGCATCTACTAGTCCCATGTAATAAGTTGGAAATTTGCTCACCATTTCTATTACTGTCATGTAGGTTACAACTTGCATGACTAAAAAGAGAAGGTAAGAAGATTTTAATATTATATCACAAGTAGGATAATATAATATAGCTGAATGTATACCCAAAAACACTTATTTGAAAAATAAAAAAATTTGTCGTCTATACACCTTCCTTCATCTTTCGGAGAGTTCTGGCAATAATGCACAGCCGATAAAATTTTCCCTCATTATTCCATCTAGAGCGTTAACTATTTTTTTTTTTATTAACATTATGATGGCTGCCCAGCAGATATGTAGGTACTTTCCAAGAAGTGACACCAAGCTATCGGGACAGCCAATATGATATTGCTTAGATATAAGAAGACTGTGACTTAGGCGGTTTTAAATGCCTTGCTGAAATATTTATAGACAATGTCCGCACCTGGAAGCCCGCATCGAGATTTTCAGATCACCTGGTGAGCCACTCTAAAGTTGGTAACTTTTGACCGTCCCGTCATGAAGCCATGCTGACAGTCAGATAGTGGTAAGGAATGTTACAATTCGGTTGTACAGGAAAAACTCAAAATTATTTGCAAAATTATACAAGATGGCGATAGGGCGCTAGTTTGATACAGCAGATCGGCTTCCTCACTTAAAGCTTGGAACTATTTTAGAAGTTTTCCAGATGTCGGGCAGACAACCATGTTTCAGAACCAAATTAGGTCTTGGTGCTCAGGTTATGTGGATTAAGTTCTTTTTCCAAATGTTCTACCTTTTGCACAAAATGTGGGCGAGAACTTCATCTTTCAGCTAGATAATGCTCGGCCTCATGTTTCCCTATTTACTGGAAATTTCTTTGGAGACGCGGATATCACGCAAATGACCTGACCACCTTTGTCGCCAGACATGATCACCATAGAGAATTTCTTCTATTTTCAATTTTGCGCTATTAAAAAAATTGTAAAAATTCTGAAAGTTACATGGGACTGAAATTTGCCGTAAAAATGCAAAAATTTACCTTTCGGCTACAAGACAATATTTTCTTAGGTATTCAACAGTTTAAGTGAATCATTTTAGACCATCGCAAGTGACCTGTTTCCTATTTTCTCCTTATTTACCATTTTTGCAGAAGGAGTTAAGAAGAAGTTTCAAAGGATTCGATGGGGGGGGGAGGGGTACAGCTCAAAGAATAAAGTCAATGGGTACCAGAGACTCCAATGCACCCGAATGTACCAAAAAAATGTTTTAAATAGTATATAATGGTCAAAAAAGGATTGGTAAGAGGTCGCAAACATTTTGTAAACGTTTTGAATAATCCACAATTGGACGACCTCTTTTGTGATGAGAAAAATCGATTTACCTCAAACTTGAGGCATCTTTGAAAATCTTGTCGTGATTTTTATAGAAGTTTGAACAAAAAACTGTCTCTTCGCAACGAATGACGATATCGGCAACCTTTGATACAGAGAGTCTGCAGGGAGTTTGAATCAATGATTCACAGGAGGTTGATTGAACTTCTGGTGGTTATAGAGCAGGCTGAAAAATTCAACTTGTGCGAATTTTAATTTGATACATGGTTCATTAAAAGTGACTTACTCCACAATACAGACATTCACAAACCTGGGGGCTGGAGAACTTCAAGAATACCCCTGACTCTTGATTCATGTAAAATTTTGAAAAAAATCTAGTGACCGGTTTTGTCGGCGATGGAATTCCAAAAAGTGTTACCAGGGAGTACAGAGAGTCTGTAGGGAGTTTGAATCAATGATTCACAGGAGGTTAATTGAACTTCTGGTGGTTATAGAGCAGACTGAAAATTTCAACTTGTGCGAATTTGAATTTGGTAGGTACATATGGTTCATTAAAAGTGACTTACTCCACAATGCAGACATTCACAAACCTGGGGGCTGGAGAACTTCACGAATACCCCTGACTCTTGATTCATGTAAAATTTTGAAAAAAATCTAGTGACCGGTTTTGTCGGCGATGGAATTCCAAAAAGTGTTGCCCTAATTTTATGCAGAAGTATATGTATATTCAATGCAGTGATTGCAACGAAAGCACAAAATTAATTTACAAATATTCCGACAGGTCGATCTTGTCCCATTTGGTTACACTTTTCCACAAACAGTTAGGCGTCCCCTCTCTTTCCTTGTTAGCAGGAATTGATTATTTCAACGAATATGAGCAGCCTCAAATCTACTATGGATGATGGGTACTTACCTATTGGCAGTTTTTTTTAAACTGAATGTCAACCCCAATAACTTAACTTTCTAATAATTTTATGTAAGAAGAATTTTAAGATTGTCACTGCCTAAGCAGGTACCGACTTCATTTGAGATTGTCTATTCAGAAATTGTTTATTTATCTTCTAATTGCATATAATAACTAATATAGTGAAATGGTATCAAATATAATACGTACTTGATAAAAGTCCGGCACATGTAACACTGATGTAAAAAAATGCTTCTCTCCCTATAAAAATAAAAAAAAATAATACCCACTGATTAATAAGGTAGTAAAAGATATAATAGTAATGTTCATATTATGTTTGTAGTGTATGTGCGTAATGTAAAGAACTAATTAACGAAACTATTCGATATTCTATTTCAACTTTTGAAGTTAACGTGGCAAGTCAGGGTCCATCAATGCAGAGATCTTGCAGTCAGGTAGAAAAAAATAACTGCTCTGATTTACTTTGGTTCTCATGTGTACTCATCATTATTGTTAAAATATAAAATGTGAGAAGTTTCCTCACAAAAACGACCGTATTCATTATGACTTTATGACCACAAAAATCCTCGCCGTATCGCCGAAACCTTCAATTTACCATGTTTATTAAAATTTCTTAGCTTATTTTGTTCGATACTATACAGGTTGTCCCCTAGCTTATTCGAAGCGGTCTCTGTAGGCCAAACGAGGGAATTTTTCCAAAAAAAATTTGCAAATTCAAGTACAGAATCACAATGGCCATTATTTGAAATTATTTTGGAGTATACAGAGTGTCCCATATGACAGTGGCATATCAAAGTTATGTTTTTTTTAAATGGAATGCTCCTATGTTATTGCATTTTTAGATTATCTTAGAAGAGAAAATAAGATTGGATTTTACAGTTGGTGTTTAAATTCAGAATTTTTTGAGTTACAAACAAGTGAAAATCATCATTTTTCAAGTTCAAGGCCCTGTAAAACGAAAATGGCTGAAGATAAAGAAAAACGGCTTACATGTCCCTATTTTAACTTTTCATGTACTATCCTATGATGTAGCTGAAATGTTTATACAGGGTGATAAAAATTTTTAAAAATTCTTAGATTTCTGCTTGCATCGCCAAATAAAAAAATCAAAGAAAGTACAAATGTTTCTATACCATAGGATAGTACATAAAAAGTTAAAATAGGGACATGTAAGCCGTTTTTCTCTATCTTGAACCGTTTTCGTTGTACAGGGCCTTGAACTTGAAAAATTGCGATTTTCACTTGTTTATAACTCAAAAACTTCTGAATTTAAACACCAACAACTGTAAAAGCCAATCTTCATTTCTCTTCTTAGACAATCTAAAAATGCAATAACATAGGAACATTCCATTTAAAAAAACATAACTTTGACATGCCACTGTCATATGGGACACTCTGTATACTCCAAAATAACTTTAAATTATGGCCATTGTGATTCTGTACTTGAATTTTCAAAAAGTTTTTCGAAAAAGTTCATCGTTCGGCCTCCAGAAACCGCTTCGAATAAGCTGGGACATCCTATATACCCTCTCCAAATATTCGTTCTTTTTTTAACACCCTATATTATTGTGAATAATTATTACAGTTAGTGACTGTCAGTTTAACGTCGATTCACAAGTGATTTAAACGTAGTGTGGAGATTACTGGAAGATCCGAATTAGGTCTTAGATCCAGAACTGTATAGGCAATCAATAAATTGATACGTCGTCTAACGTCACTCCTAAATGTACCTATCGCGCTACGTTTACGCAACAGGTGAATTGACGTTCAAGGTACACAGTTAACTCTTCACTCTACAATTATTTTTCCTAATAAAAAATCACAATACTTAAGTATATGAATATCCATATCAGGGTAAATACTTACATGCATCAGTGTTGACACCTACCATGGAAAGAATAAACAATTGTAAAATTGCGACCACAAAGAAACAAATCTTCATTCTTAAGTTGTATGATGACACTTTTCCCAAGAAGAGAGCAACAATTAGGAATATTTCACAAGCCTCTGTAACGGTGCCACAAACAGCAAAAAATGATTTTTGATAATAATTGCGGTGATTAGCTGTTGCATCGCGATCCGCGAATTTATACATCCAGTACTGAAAAAGTAAATTTTCAATAAATAGCGTACAATTTCTTTCGTCGTTTAAAAAACTTACATCTGTTGCGGTGGTGAAAAATATGTATGGAAAATAAATTAACCCACTGACAATGAAAACCAAAATATACGTTGAATGAAATCTATCTGCTGGTTCATTTTTAAAAAGAGTAACTTCGGATCCTTTTTCTAAATTTGGGCTATTTTTACTTTCACCAGCTGACACTTCTTCTAACATATTAATATTTTATTAGTATCCTTTATCCTATATTGACTGGAAACTAGATAGACTTATGTGCGAATCAAAATCAAAATCTCTACTAATATACGTTAACAAAGATGCGTGCTACTCAAAGTAAAACTTATAGGCTTATCTCATTAGAACAACAGTAATATAAATATAATTCAGATAAAAATTAGTATATCTTAATAAATAATTCTAAATCTCATTATTAAGTAATGTGCCTTAAAAAGACAATAAAAATTATTCTAATCAGAGACTAAAATGTTCTGATAATGGATAGCTCTATGCTATAGCTGCTATTACTATAGCTAATTTGTGAAACTACCTAATTACCAAAGATAATGGCAAACCAGGATGATTTATAATTTGGTGCAAAAGATTTACACAAATGTTCAACGTAACATTTGAAATAAAAAAATGCTATACATTTTTTGTTTCATGAACTTTTAATTTGTTCTTTTACATTTTTTAGTAAGTAATTAAAAAACACACAAAAATTAAATTTTTTTTCGTAATAAACTTTTAGGGACGGAAAATAAAAAAAATGTGAAACGGTTAATTGTTTTAAGAATATTAAGAGAAATTTGTGAATATAACAGAAAAAGAGAAAGAGAAATAATTTTTGTTCTTTTACTAGGTATACAATAAGGTGAAGCGCGTCACCCTAAGGGTTATAAATGAAAAAAAAATTTGGAATAGAAAACTGAAAATTTGTTCATTTATGTTTTCGATTTCAACGAACTCTATACTAAATTATTTACAAATTTACACTTTAAAACATTTATGCTACTTCATGTTATGCCGGAAGTAGCTATCAACTTTCATATTTCAAATGGGACACCCGTTTAACACTGCTCGCAGGTTCAAAGCGAACCCTATGAAGACGCACCACCGTTCCAATTACACTGGGTCGTCTTTGGAGCAGATTAGATGCTTCAACTGCAGAGAAAAAGGACATACAGCATCAAAATATTCAAAGCCCAAAGTTGAATGCCAAAAATGTGGAAGGTTGGGTCACGAAGCCTCTCGTTGTCTCAGGGAAGTAACCAAGTCGGTAAGCAAGCAGTTTCAAGGGGTCGTCAGTGACCAAATCCATAGCTGTTACTTCATTGACTGTTATGTAAACGGTCACTGTATTAGAGGGTTCATAGATTCTGGTTGTTGTGCAGTCACATTACGCCAGAAAGATGCTGAGAACCTTGGCCTATAAAACCTAACATTACATTTTCAGATTGTCTCTGAGAAAATTTAATAACAATTGATTTCACAGCTTAAGTGTGTAACGAGTAATTTATGAGTTTTAAAATCGCCATTTTCCATTTCTAAAGCAACTTTTCATCATTTTTCATCTTTCTATATGCATGTATAGATATTTCATCCACACTATAAGATACCACATTAAGGTCTGTATTCACAAAGCGTTTCTGTTCTGTAATATCTGGAAAATAATTAAATAAATGGGATGGAGATATGCGGTTTTTATGCGTTAGAGTGAGGTGGGTATAATTGATTACGTAATTATTTAGGAAATTATCGTTTGTGAATACGGGCGCAAAAGTTAAGATAAGGACATGTAAGCCGTTTTCCGATATCTTGAGTCGTTTTAAATGGGAGCTGCTCTGAAAGTCCTTTTTCATTTGTAATAACTCATAAATAACTCGTTCCAAACTTAAGCTGTGAAAACCATTGTTATTGGATTTTCTCAGGCAATCTGAAAATGCAATAATACAGGTTTATACATTAGAAAAATTTCAACTTCTATTTAATCTAGAAGTCTGAAATTTGGAATAACTCATAAATAACTCGTTCCAAACTTAAGCTGTGAAAACCATTGTTATTGGATTTTCTCAGGCAATCTGAAAATGCAATAATACAGGTTTATACATTAGAAAAATTTCAACTTCTATTTAATCTAGAAGTCTGAAATTTGGAATATAGGCAACTTACACAATAACAAGTAAAAATTATATGTAATGACGGCACATTAAAAATGGCGAAAGATTGTGAAGCATGAAAGATCATGCCATCTTTGTTTTTTTTTAATAGAACACCCAATATATTATCGTTTTTTCGTATTATCTGAGAAATTTAAAGCCATTAAAGCGAAAACGGCTTTAAGATATCAGAAAACGGCTTATAGCTACATGTCCCTATTTTAACTTTCCATATGGTATCCTATTAGGTATAATTTTTTTGTACAGATTTTTCATCATCCTGTACAGAAATTCCAAGTACACTGTGGTGTAACACGCAAAAAGTTTACACAGGGACATGTAAGCCGTTTTCCGATATCTTGAACCGTTTTCATTGTAAACGGCTATAAAGTTGGAAAATAGCGATTTTCACTTGTTTATAACTCATAGGGCCGGTTGCACAAACGTTAATTAAAGATCTGCCAGATAATTGCTGATTTTATGAAAATATGGTGAATATTTTCAATGATCTTTTATTTTTGATCAGTCTTCTAAAAAGGAGTACAATTGAATACCAATATTTTGATAATCTCGTACAAGGCAATTAACGTTTGTGCAACCGGACCATATAGTCGACTCAATTTAAACTGCAACTATAAGCACCATTGTTATTACATTTTCTGAGACAATCTGAGTATGTAATGATATATGAGGTGTTCTATTTAAAAAAAAAGATCTTTCGCCATTTTTAAATGTGCCGCCATCTTGAGAACATTCTATTTTGACTTGTTATTGTTTTGACGAAATTCCAAATTTCAGATTCCTATAGATTACCTATAAGTTGAACATGCTAATCATACTAATCTCAATTCTCCACCCCTTTAAATGTTTTTAAAGTGTATGAGAACTTCCTAACTTTTAAGTTATTTTTTAGGTACATTTCCTAAAGAACTGCTTAAATAAAACCCACTTTTTATTGCAGATTTGAATTTTACGGCTGAACATGTGTGGGAAATTACAAACTCTTTCACCCCTCCTCCATGTAGGTGTGGCGGGGAGTGAATTTAAAATTTTAGTTAGGAACCCTCATTTTTTATTGCGAATTCGGTTTTACGGCCAAAATTACGTAAGTTTTGTTTGTAACATTTTATTCGATTCAGGATAAATGGTCCTTTATTCGACGAAATTCATTATTTTTTTTCGATTTGTCTTAAATATCCCAAGTGCAACAAATGCAACATATTTTTAGCCATTAAATCCTAATCTGCAATAAAAAATTAGGGTTCTTGCGAGAAAAGGGAGGGGTCAACAATTTCCTAAGAATTTTCGGCCTAGAAATCCGAATCTGCAATAAAAAAGTGGCTTCTCATTTGAGATTTCAAAGTTGCTCCCAATGGATGGGGTTGGGGGGTTGAGTTTGGTATCATTCGAGGTTGCCCTTCAAGTATAATAACTTGCGATACCTATTTTAATGGTCTGACGTAGATTTTTATAAATTTCAATGTTTTTCATTGAAGCACGAAAAAAAAAATGAGCAGCCTGTACCTATTATAGACGTGAATACAGATTTTTGAGTTTTGTGGTGTCCTCTTATGTTTTTTTTTTCTAAAATAAAACGAAAAGTTTAAGTACATACAAAAAAGACAAGGTTTTTTCATCTTATACCTAAATATTTTAAACGAATTGAGATTTGAATCGATTCATCAATTACTTACGTATCGATGACACATATTTAAAACTTTTTAATTTAATAATCATTATTAACTAAACTAAAATAACTAAAAAATAATAATATATCACGAGATAAAGTATATCCCTGAATAAAAATCAACGATCAATATAACATATAGGTAGGTAGCGAAGTGAACTTCTTAATCTAATCACTACACTTGGATGATTTGGTTCTCCATAAGCACGGAATTGTTCTCTTGAACACTGAAAATAAACGGAGTGCAGGACGGCTTGTACGTCTACCTACAGTCTACATTATCAGATAAAACGTACAGATAAAATTTGCCTTTTTGATCAAGTGTAATAAAACTGTAAATTGCTTGTGTTAAGTTTAAATCAACTCGAGATAGACCGTCCCCATTCTCAAGTTAAAAGTTGAGGAACGGTTTTTCATCAACAATTTTAGGAAGAATTAGATCGAGCGGCACAGGTGCCAGCCAATCTTTACCCTGAACAAAGTGATCAAAAACCATATCTCTTGTGGTGCGATAAATGGCGCAAAATTTCGCTATTTGAGAGGGGATAAGACTTACGTTATTGGATACTGAGACCCCCTACCCTGAAGCAATAAGTCCTCGGTACAGTGGCTTTTTTCAACCCTTTTCTCAAGATACTTCCGTCAAATGACACCAAGTTAAAATTGAATTGAATGCAATGGCATTCTAGCACCTTTACGAATATCCAAATATGCTTCGATGTAGCCTCAACGAAGTTTGTGGCACAGCACGATTTATCCTCGTGGCAAAATTTCCAAGTATATGGGTACGTACCTATACAGTGCAAAAAAGTTTATTTCGTTATCAATTACCGCACCGCAGAGTGCCCTTGCTTTGATCATTTTGTTGAGGATAAAAATTGGCACTGGTGCCGTTCAGTATAGTAGGTACAGTATTTTTGGATATCTCACAGGCATGTCACTTCAGGATGAGCTGGAGAACTCCACACTGAAACAGAATTACTTACGGCTTCATAGCTAGAAGATGGACTTGACAGAGGAGTTCTATGTTGTTGGCGAAGAGAGACCTGGCAATGCAATATTTCCTTCACATTTGGAATTTTTTCGTAAGCATCCAGAAATTCCACAAGTATTTTCTTGGAAATCATATTTTCAATCACATCTAGAAATTCTAGATTCGTAAAATAAGTTAGCAGCTTCTTGACCTGCATTTTTTCCTATTTGTCTGTTTGAGCAAAGTTTTCAAACCCATCTTCAAGGATGGACCCAAATATATGTCTTGTAACTTGTAACATCTTTTGGGAAATTCTGGAATTTACAGCTGATTTCCAACCTGCCTTTAAAGGTTTAAAGACTGACACATCCGCTGGTTGTATATTGTGCGTTGAATTTGGGAACAGAGATATTAATATTATCCGATTCTCATCACAGAACTTGCTCACTTGTTGAGTAAGGTGCGATCGATGACCATCCACAAATAATGCAGCAGGTTTTGTTATATTATTAGATTTACCATATGACAGAAAATGCTTTGAAGAGTATTAGAAAAAAACTTCCGAATTAATCCATCCAGAATTAAAGCGACCAAGATCCCAATTACCTGGAATTGACTCGACTATAACTTTAGGTATCTTCTGGTACGGAAATATAAGCATTTAAGCATTGGGGATACATACAGGGTGTCCCACGACATGACTGCCATAGCTTAAGGGTAGGTGTAGGTTTTCAAGATAATGATTCGGGATCTGGTTTTGAAATTTTCCTGAGGCCCTTCGTTTCGATTATACAAGGTGATTTTTGAAATTTGCCGAAATCTTTGATGAGCGATATCTCTTGAACGAATTGATCGAATTTAATGAAATTTGGTAGATATGCTCTACTAATAACACTTGATACCTCGCATTTTTCGCCGACTAAAAAACTGCAGGGCCGTACTTATTTTATATATTTTATATATTTTATATAAGAAAATGTGTTGAGTTTGATGGTGGTCTCCTTGACCATTACCTGCACCGAATTGTAGTTTTTCTTCCCAACATTTGTGTTGATATTTTTCTTCCTGTTTCGTTTATGTGGAATATTATTTATCTATGTGGTAATGTGTTAAATTATGTTATTTATTTTGATGTGAAAACTTATTTTTAGCTCGAAACAATCTGTAGAAAGGTCCCCAATCTTGGCTAAATCTGTAGGTGAAGTAAATTTATTTGAAATAACTACAAAATACGCAAGTTTTAAAAAACCACATTTGATTTTTCTGAAATTATTATATACACATGAATTGAAATCCCGAATAAAAAACTAAAAAACTGAATTTTCTTCTCGATTCAGTTTAATGATGCCAAGTATTTTTTTACCACAATTGTAGCATTTTTCACGTAGTTTTAGAAAATGGCACCAAACTTTGAATAAAATGCATACAGGGTGAACTTTTTGACAAAACCGAAAGATATCAAAAAATAAGTACGGCCCTGCAGTTTTTGAGTAGGCGAAAAATGCGAGGTATCAAGTGTTATTAGTAGAGCATATCTACCAAATTTCGTTAAATTCGATCAATTCGTTCAAAAGATATTGCTCATCAAAGATTTCAGCAAATTTCACAAATCACCCTGTATAATCGAAACGAAGGGCCTCAGGAAAATTTCAAAACCAGATCCCGAATCGTCTTGAAAAACTTCACCTACCCTTAAGCTATGGCAGTCATGTCGTGGGACACCCTGTATTTTCCATCAGCCGAAAATGTCCCCATGACAGTAATTTGTTTTTTTTTTCAGTAGAAACTCTTACATAGAAGTCTTCTTGCATTTTTGTTGGTCCCAAAAATTTCCCGCTCTTGGGACATAAGGCAAATCCTGCTTCATCGGCGGTAAAAATTCTGGATGGATCAACAAGAATCTCTTCTAATCCCTCTGCCTTGAAAAAAATTTCGATTTCTTGTATTCTATCCATTGTTGCTGCTGCTCGAGCCTTGCTTCAACATGTTTTTCCTTTATTTCAGGGTGTCTCTTGAGAAAACCCTCGAACCATGATCTGACTAGTGTTTTGCTTTCATTAAGAAAACGAAAATTCTTTCCACTTTCGATTATATAATTTTAACAGATTGTATTAAATTGTTTTTATAAACAGGGAAGCCTTTCCTAGCCATCGCCACTATCCACTCGACTTACGACTGTTCTTCATTTCCAGATAACTTGGTCATTAGACCAATTTTTCCTTTAAGTGGACCCTGCCCAGAAACTTTTCCCACAAGTGCACTGCGTGGAACATTAAATTCAGCAGCTTTCTTAATTTCTTCTTACTCATTACACCTGTTTCTACTGCATCTATTGTTCTATGCATGCTTTCTTCGTAGCAAGAAAATAAATTCGTTTATTTTTATTATTTCTTGGTTTACCCATTCCTGAAGAATAATAATTTATGCTCTAATTGATTTTTTTTGCTAAATAGGTATTTTATAGGGGGTGACCATTATTGAACTTCACATGTCTAGTAATGGTCATGGATGGTGTCCATTACAGAAGCAATTATGTAAAAATCTGTACCAGTAATGGTCACCCCCCTCTTAAGCATACACATCCGATTATGCTAATAATCCCCAAGAAAAACATTAATTTACTTTTATTTACATTTATTATTTTTTATTTGCATTTATTTTTATTTATACATTTATAAAAACATTTACAGCGGGTAATATAAAGGCTCATTAAGTTAACGGGCAGATTTCGGTGGCCATTTCTGAAGAAGGTATCGAGTCTAAGTGGAAATTTTTTGAATTTATCTATTCTTGACATAAAAGTAATTACAAAAATATTAATAAAAGTCATTTGACGTCGATATTAGCTAGGAATAGACGAAGCGATTTTCTGGCCGATTTGATCGCCACGGGCAAACCCGGAAGATAAATCTCTTCGTCTGTGGTAACTCAGCGCGCCATGCCAAGAGCCATGCCAGCACCGTAGACGCCTCTGGCACGGCGTGATAGCATTTTCTGCCATAAACGAACAAACTTTTCTGCCCGACTAGCGCGATACGCGATACGCTCACAGCAGCTCGTTTTCCCTTTTTGTTATTATTATTATACTTTGACATTATTATCAAATATTGTAAAAATAATTTTCACTAACTACAACTAGGTAGGTACCTGCACTCTGAGTATAAGCGTTAAAAAAGGATTTTAGGCATGGCTCGCGACCTCTTGAAATTTTCTACAGATCACGAGCCACGCAAATCCGACCGATAAATCGTGTAGTTTCCCCATAAACGTACACATTTGCATGTGATGAGCCACTCCGGCGGATAATTCGTACGAGTACCGTGGACGTTTATGGTGTGACTTGAAAAATCTGTCGACGCTGCTCGCCACGAGCAAATCCGCCAAATTTGCTCGTAGCGATCAAATCGGCAAGCAAATCGCTTCGTCTATTCCTAGCTATTAGCTTCAAAAACGAGCACAGAAATCTGCCCGTCAGCCTAATGAGCCTTTATAATATTAGCTGTTAATTTTTGAAATACTTAACATTTGACAGAAAATTGACATAAAGACCACCTCTTCCATAGAATACTTTATAAAACAGAATGTTACATCATATAGGCCATCTATGACCGAAATATTCACATAAAAATTTAAAAAAGAAGTTTTAAAAGTAAAAGGTGTCCGTTACTCTCACACCTACCCTACATACATAGTAATAAAATTCGATCGGTCATAGTAAAACTAATGATCCTCAATGATGCTCATAAAGCATCCACAAGAAAAATATTAATGTAGGAACAGCCTGATACAATTATAGTTGCAGTAATAGCAGAAATAACATTAGCTGTATACTCATCACCGGGTGTCATCCTGAAAAAATAAATTCATTTTACGTTTTACATCAAATTTAATGAGATAAGTAACAATAATTAATCTTTACTACCGATTAAAAAATGTACGCTTTCTATTAATCCCAAAACCTCAAACTGAAAATTTTTTAGTCCACGAGAAATTCAATGAAAATATCTTCAAGATGCTTCACTTCCGGATATACCGGAAATTGACACTTGCTTTGTTATTTTAACGGGGACAGCGTGCATATTAATATATTTTAAAATTATCTGAGAAAATCGAATACACAAATACAAAATTGAATTTTGATTATTGAGTAGTTAATGGGTTATTATAAACAACTTAAATGGCAAATTTTCACTTCCCAGAGCAATGTAGATCGAAATACTTCGTACAGGCTGCCGAGTAGACAACAATAATGTGGTATTTTTCATTCGGATATTGATGAAATAACTGCTGTCTACAAAACTATTTGATAAATAGTTGTTTTACTCAGGGAATTTTTCCAAGTTTGGGAAAATTTTGCCTCTACACAAGAAAGGCGACTTAGAATCTGTGAGTAACTATAGGCCGGTTTCCATTATTGTTATTTTTTCAAAGGTGTTTGAGATTCTGCTAAAGAACAGACTATACAACTATTTTGAAAAGTTTAGATTATTACATCCTGCCCAATTCGGGTTTCGAGAGAACAAGTCGACAGTCAGAGCTCTTCTGGAGATCGTGGAGAGCGTGGTGCGGGGCTTGGAGGAGCATAAACATTCTCTGTTGACTATGTGCGATCTTTCGAAGGCTTTTGACTGTGTCTCTCATAGGATCCTGATACAGAAGCTTGAATGTTATGGCGTTAGAGGTGTGCCTTTGAGTTTAGTTGGGTCCTACTTGAGCCATAGACAGCAGTCTGTTTATATAAGTGGAAATAGGTCGGGGTTGAAAGAAATTGAACACGGTGTTCCTCAGGGCTCTGTTCTGGGACCGCTACTGTTTGTCATATACATCAATGACCTTTGTTACTACATGCACGAAAAATGTGGGGTTGTACAAAAACTTGCAGTGAGAATTTTGGCTGGGGCCGGGTGTAGGGATCATTGTCGACCTTTATTTAAAAGGCTCAAAATTTTACCACTCCCGTGTGTCTATATGCACCAGACGCTAACGGAAATTCACGCAAGGAGAAGTTGTTTGTCAAGGGTGGCTGATGTCCATCAGTATACGACGCGCTCTGTCACAGAGGATCTGTTACTTGAGCCCCGCTACAGGCTGGTTAAATCAGAGAGGAATTCCCTTGATATAAAAATCTACAATGTATTGCCTACACGGATTAGACTCATGAATAATGACTGTTTTAAGAATTACATAAAGCAATTACTGTTACATCATTGTTTCTATGATGTGGCTGAGTTTTTAAAAACAGATTTTGTGTAGATGTTAGTTGCCTAGTAGTTAGGGCCGCGGTGACAAAAATGCCTTGCAACTCCCAAACGGATGAAAAGCACGGTTTTGTATAGTTCGAGTGTCGTTCTCGAAATCCGTGTTGTCGAGTAGGGGTCTGGCGTTCGGCGTTGGGCGGCTATAGTATTTTTTCCGAATTTTGCCCAGCGGTTCCAAAAATTATTTCCCAAACGGATGAAAATTACTGGAGGGCATCTACGCAAACCCCCAATTACCGGAAAAATATTTTCATCCGATTTGATATTTGCAAAGAGCTCTTCCAGAAGCTCTAAAAAAAATGGAAAAAGGGGGAGGGGGGGGAATTTCCTCATTTGAACTTGAAATTTGGCAGGGAGATATAGTTCGTGTCTGAGAATATGTAAAAAAAAATTTTTTGCTCTATGTATCGCGATGGCTTTGTAACAATTTTCCAAAATTTAAATGGGCCAAATTTGATAAAGTAATTCCAAAATGGATGAAAATTTGCCCACAGGTTCTTTGATACCTACAGAACATCGAAAAATTATTTTCATCCAAATTTGTTGCGGTCAAGTCCAGATCATCCATAATAATGCTCCGATATATTCATTAATACGGGAAACTGCAGGATCTGAAAGCATAATTTTGCCAGGCATTTTGGATGAAAACTTTTTTTTCTAATAACATAAATAATAACCATTCATATCAGTCCGGTTGCATGCATGCGGCTGATAATTTTTTTCATTTCGGAGTCTGGGTCAATTTAATTGTACTGCAGGCTACGGCAAGGATCAAATCGGATGAAAATATTTTTCCGGTAATTGGGGGTTTGCGTAGATGCCCTCCAGTAATTTTCATCCGTTTGGGAAATAATTTTTGGAACCGCTGTGCAAAATTCGGAAAAAATACTATAGCCGCCCAACGCCGAACGCCAGACCCCTACTCGACAACACGGATTTCGAGAACGACACTCGAACTATACAAAACCGTGCTTTTCATCCGTTTGGGAGTTGCAACGCACTTTTGTCACCGCGGCCCTAACTATAGTATCTGTCTATATTAGTTTTGTGTTTACTTCTGTGTTTTTGTAAGTGTATGTTTGATGGCGTCTGTGTATTATAGACACTTTTTGTCAAATTCTCTTATAATAATTTATAATATGACTTGCTATACACCATTTTTATATGTGTAAAATAGTTAAATAAAGTATCTATCTATCTATCTATGTCACTCGACGGGAAAGTGTTGTGACAGGTCCACAAGAGTTCCAGGATTCGCCGATCTAGTTACATAAACTGCTATTACGAAGATATAAAAAGCAGATGTGAGTAGATAATAAAATTATGTAAAAGAAACGTTAGAATTAGTACAGAACTAAACAAATTGGCGTAAAATGTTCATAGTCATAGTTGTCACAAGTAATTATTCCTACAATTTTTTGTTTGTCGCTTTCTTTTTTGTAAGAGCAATTGTTTGGATATTATAGCCAAGGATTCTGCTTTTGTGTATTTTCACCTTCTTTTTAAATACGGGAAGGGGCGGAAAGCTTTCAATAAACGCGAGGAGATTACATTTTTGATAACAGTGTATTTGCTGCGACTTTTTAAAATCAATAGACTCAACAAGGTGGGCTCTGAATGTCGAAAACTATTGTAATGACAAAGAATGGCTTCTTGAAGTTTTGTATACTAAATCGAGAAGCTATATAAAAAAAATTCTTACGTAGGTATTAACATTGTTATAGACGTTCCACAAAACGAATCAGTACATCCCATGATTATTACGAATATTATGAAATAATAATCATGATTGAATACTACTGGTAAATGAGTCCTTGGCTGGGCATTACAAAGCATAATTAGCGGAAGAAGTCCAAGTTTGAGAATAGTAAACACCAAAAGGAAGTATTGATTACAAGGCTGAAATTGTTGTATTTTAATAAATTTGTAATAATCAATAAAATGCTTGTTTAATATTTAAAATTAAACTTACTAGCTTTTTAAGTGAAAATACTGTCAGTTTCGTTACCACACAGAGGCTATAATAAAGCAAATAAACGATTACCGGTGTGAAAAGTACATCTAAAAAAATCATAAGATAAATTTAATATGCGGGAAATCTTCAATAATTATTATATAACTTGTTACCGTTCCACTGAGATCCATTTCCTTTATATTCAGATTCTACAAGGGCAGTTACACCCGGAGTAATTGCAAGTAAAGAAGATCCATATATTACTTGAGCTATCAGAGGTATTTTAATTTTCCACGTTATTTGTAGAACCTTCTTTAGAGTTACGGGTTGTTCTGGGTTCTCTTCTATCTGAACCGATCGATTCATTACATATTTATAATACGAAGAATTCCCAGTTATGAAATAGAAGATTATAATAGCACCAAGTATATACAATTGAGCTGTCCCAAAATATATAAAAGCTACATTCTTCGATGAAGAGACAATCTCCAAAGAAATTATTTGCAGCAAAGCAGCAATTACTGCGCTCGTTCCCCATCCTGCATCTATTAGTCCCATGTAATAAGTTGGAAATTTGCTTACCATTTCTATTACTGTGATGTAGGTTAGAGCTTGTATTACTAAAAAGAGAGTGTGAACAGATTTTAAAGTTATGCGCCACAATAAAGTAATATACTCGTATAGATAACTTCGCTTAAGACAAGGGAAGAGAGGAGACGCGTAACACTCATTTATGAACTATAACAGTAAGTGTGAACGAAAATCGATTGTCTGCTATTTTTTGGAGTAGAAAAATCGACATCAACTTAAATCGGTTTGGTGCCATCTGGTCAACCTTTTTGCACAAATAGTAAACACGCGTACCATCTTTGCCCTTGTCTAAGCCTAAATTAATACAAACATATTATCAAAAAACAAAAACCTGCCGCCAAAATTCTTTAAACTGCAATCTAAGTGGGAATTTTTTATTAAGAAAATGAGAATCGTAAATTTGGTTTTCTCCTTCTACCCGTGCGGTTGTTAGCCAGCGGTGATAGAGCTCGTCGGATTTACAACTCCAGACTGGCAGCTCAAAAAGCCCTGCCGCGGACCACCTCCCCCAACCTAGTTGTCGTGTCTTGACTAAGGGTCTGCACTAGGAGCA
Organism: Malachius bipustulatus; assembly: GCA_910589415.1. NCBI lineage: Eukaryota > Metazoa > Arthropoda > Insecta > Coleoptera > Melyridae > Malachius > Malachius bipustulatus. Next base: position 82,012,006 of record OU342630.1, on the reverse strand, counting down.
ACGTCGCCGAGGAATGTTCGAGGGTTGTGAAGATGAAAGTTTTTAATTAAGACAAAAGTAAAACGGTGAACCGACGTGAAGCGTCGATCCCCGTTGAATGATTCACCTGGGGGTTTTAATTTTATTACTTCACCGTTTTACTTGACTTAATAAAAAAATTTCATCTTCACAACCCTCTAATTCATTAACGCTACCCTTCTATTCTGGAAGGATTTTTAAATTAAAAGTCAAGTACACGTATATGTGAAATAATTGTTCTTTGGAAGGATGTTTAAATATAAGGAAGAAATATATACTCATTGACCTATTTGTTGTTGTTTTATTGAATTTTTTAGTATACCATGACCAATTTTGTGAATATCATTTTTGTATAGAGAATGAAGAGACCTTTTAAATGAGGTGTCACAAACTTAGCCTTCCCATTTGAAATTTTAGGGGTGGTAAGTGCCAGACTGGGAGGTGAAAGCGAGGAGTGAATGTTTTACGCTACTAAGTGTGATTTAATAATCATAAATCGACCAGTTTCGCGGTTTTTTAATTCTACATTATATTAACTGAGGCAATGGCAGTTATTCATTACCTATACATTACCTGTTACTTGGTTGCATTATATAAGGTATGTAGAAATACCTACATATACAGAAGAAGACAGCAGACAGCGAAGAATGCTAAGAAAATTTGTTTGCAGCTAGAGGTCAACCAACACAGAACTTTGATAATATTCTTAATTATAAACTGATATCGTAATTTGTTAATAAAAATAATACATACTTGCTAAAAGACCTGCACATGCCACACTGATGTAAAAAAATGCTTCTTTCCCTAAAACAATAGAAAATTAAATATGTTGTAGTGTATGTCTGCAATGTATAGAAGGTGATTTTTGAGTGATATTAGAAGCACTTTACGGCCTAAGATCTACCCAGTGTAAATATTTCCAAAAAATTCGTGCTCCGGGAGGTACGTTGTTAAAAAGGGGGTCCCGGCTGCTTCATAGCAGTCGTTAGGTTACGTCAGAGGCCCTTGAGGCTACCTAAAAACTTCTGACACTTGGGCTTCACCACAGCCATACAATATTTATTCATTTTTATTTCCAAAATGACGACTCTTTCGATTATACTTACCGGAAATTGAGATATTTCACGGGAGAAATTAGTGCTACTACAATGGAAGTGTCACTAAATTGTTAGCTCAAAAAAATGTTCAAAGTAAATGGTTTATAAGACAGATAAGAGTGTAGATAAATAGATAATGTAAAGTAAAGAACTTGAAAGACTGCAGAACTAAGCATGCGGCGATTTTCTACTGGACAGTAGCTTACAGTATACTAGATAAAAAAGTCTGTACACTGAGAGTTGTCTGTTGCGATAACTAGGGATACATCATCTCGTTATGTTTCTTACTCCTTCTATTGCATTGCATAGTCAATCGAGTTAAAATGGGACGTATTGTCAGAAATACGTTTGAATCGTCTGCAATTCTAAAAAGATGAGCGAGAGTGAGACGGAAGTATCGACTCGCGTCTTGATACGCTTAGATTGATACGATATTACGATAAGATTGTCGTCGCTACTATCAGTAGTGTCAGTGTCAGCGGTAAATATACTAATAAGGTTTGTCTTGTGATTTGAAACGTTTTTAATACGAAATTAGCAGAATTACCTGTGTCCTGTGTTATTGTCCTGTGATAAACTATGAGTAACTTATTATAATTATTGCTCGAATGCCTAAAAATCTATTTCCTAGCTTTGCCTGGGAAACGATTGAACTCCCTAGTACGTGGTCTTGTGGTTAAATTGCTGGAATATTTTACTTGCAAATAAGAAAACGGAGGTGTTATTCTTTCTTTTAAACGGCAACCAGCAGGTAGGTGACATGATATTTCTATCATGATGATAACAATAATTATTATGATTCTTATTTACTTGCATTATATAATATTTGTTATCAAAAAGTTGCAAGGCACTACTTCGTCAATAACTTGTCGAAATAATATATTTGTAGGATATTCATTATTCCTCAACACACGCCACTGACACGAACTGCGATACCACATCTGGTTCGACTTAGAAATAAGCGTACGATTCAAATCGAATTAAATGAAATTGTTTAGTCAGAATCAGTGTGGCATGACAACGGACAACTCTCAGTGTACAGAGAGTACCTATAGATCAGCAAATTATTCCGGACAATTTTAAAATACTTAACTACATGCTTTAATTATTCGAGAAAGTGGAGGTAATTATGGTTTTCTTGAGATAGAATTTATAGTTTTCTTTTAATGTTTCCTTGTAGATAGGGGAGACGGTATGGTAGTGAGGGAGGACCCCGAGGTCTGTGTTGGTGACTGAAGATTGTTAATCGTTACTGTGAAGTGAAATATTATGGTAAAACTAAATTATATTAGCGATAAGTCTAAGTAGATTTTTAATGACAATAATGTTTACTCTAAATACACTTTTGAAACAAAATTTCCTACGGTGATGTGTATTAAATTAGCTATAAAACTAACCTTATAAAGTTTATCTGTATATCTGCTCAAGAATAGATGCTGAGAGGACGTCGATTCTTGTTGCCCCATATGTCCGCATAAACTCAAAACTCCTAAATTAAGTAAAATGTGATTGTTTGTCAAATGACAAATTACGAAAGAAATAATGAGGAGGCTGTTCTAGGATTTAGACTCGACAAGACGCGGAAGCTGCCATTCAAGCAATAAACAATGAAACAATAAACATCAAACAGCTTCCGAGGGGTTTAAAATCCCAAAAATTTTCCTCTGTGAACTTTGTAAATTATATTTCTCCCCTTATCTTATTTGCATAGTAAACCTGATCCTTACCACAATAAGCATTGGGGCACGAGAGACCAAAAAAAATTTTCTTAATATGTATACACTGTGTTGCATAGGAAAGGTAAACATATGAATATTATTAAGAATGTTATTAAGGATCCAAGCCACTCTGGTTCAAAAGCTGATAATTTCCTAAGAAACTGTATAGTGTCCTAGAAAACTTACTACTTTCACTTTCCAAGGGAACTGTATTTTTTGAAGGATATCATTTATTTGCAAAGTATTTTTGAATATTCTTCACACTTATTCCCTATTTAAAGATAAATTTTTCGTTGCGTGTTACTACAGTTTTATTTATATCACAGAAATGTGATGTATTTTTGTTTATCCTACCATCATAAATCGACATTATATGAAAAAAAAAATGCTTAGCTGGTCCTCGCTGCCCCGGTCTCCCCTATCCAACGGTTTGTTCCATACATTTCGGATCAGGCACGCAGTATCATGGTAGTCTGCGCAAGTTTTTATTGTGTGGTGTATAGAGATTAGAGGAAGATTCGAATTGGATGTTAGATCTGGAATCAGACAATTTAGGAATAATCTTGGCGCTTCGTTTATGAAACAGCTGAGATATGTTTAGGGGAGATAATAATTAATCCCTGCAATCTCATAATTAAAAAAATTACTGGCTATGAATAATGAGCATAGCGAAATAATGTACTTACATGCATCGGTGTTGACACCCACCATGCAAAGAATAAACAATTGTAAAATTGCGACTCCAAAGAAGCAAATCTTCATTCGTACGTTATATGATAACACTTTTCCCAAGTAGATAGAAATGATTACGAAAGTGGCACAAACCTCCTGAACGGTGCCACAAACAGCAAGAAAGGATTTTTGATAATAATTGCGACGACCATCTGTCACATCGCGGTCCGCGAATTTATACATCCAGTACTGAAAAAGTAAAAAATCAAAGTGTACGTACATCTTGTTTAGTAGTTTTATTATTGCAACAAACTTACATCAGTTGCGGTAGTGTAAAACATGCTCGGAAAATAAATTACCCCACTCGCAATGAAAACCAAAATATATGTTGAATGAAATCTATCTGCTGGCTCATTATTTGTATTAAGAGTTATTCCGGATTCTTTTTCTAAAATTAGGCCATTTTTACTTGTACTAGCTGATGACACTTCTTTTAACATTTTACTAGTTTATTAGAATATGTCTTTAAATATCTGAATGCAGCAGTACTATTTATATTATTATGTACATATCAAGACATCTACTACTTGATACATGTTATCAAAAACACGTTCCATTTCAAACTAAAACTTATGGCTTATCTCATAAGAAACAACAGCATTAGAAATGTCATTGAAATATAAATTAGTATATCTATACATATGCCTTAAATCGGGCAAAATTATTTTAATGAGAGAATAAAATATTTTTATAATAGAAGAGATAAGTATTAGGTAATTTGTCAAAATATAACAAAGCCTATTTTTCTCTATATGTACAGGGATTTATTAGCGCACCATTAAATTGTAACAAATGGAGGTGAGGTATTTAAAAAAAAACTTAATTTGACAAATTGTCCAGTGTGTGTATTCTGAATAGAAAACTATGCTTACTTAATGTCATTCTGATAACTTGTTCGGTGTTTAAGAAAAAATTAAAAGCCTCTCGTTTTGACCCCCGCCCCCTTCTAGGGGCCATATCATATTTCAAGAGGTATGGCCTGTGATGTAATTTCATTTGAAAAACCTGCTTAATTTTTCAACAAGTAATCATTCCCTTAATTTTTTAAACATATTATTTACCACTGAATAATGACTTGCACTTAAAACATTCGCTGCCATGGCGGACACCGGTGTCCGCTGTTATAAGGCCGTACTACGCCAGAGAGGACACCGGTGTCCGCCCGATGCTTTTTGATATTATAAAATAACAGCAAATGCTAAAATTACAAGTAATGAGAACGTGTCCGCTGTGGCATGGACGCATCTCTCGCCACCAATGGTTTCTGATTCCCCCCTCCCATTAGATTTTATACGTGTGTCCGCTATAGATGTCCGCTTTGGCGCTGAGCTTAGGTGATAACTAACACTGGAATCTACCCGCCCAGGCGAACACGTAATAATGATAATATATAGTTTACTGCCTACACCACTTATTCAAATTTTCAAATAGCTCCTTAGATAGGTAGTTTAGGTACTTTTTTCATGGCATTATTATGATTGACAACGAAAAATAGTATATTGTGAAACAAGTGCGGAAAAGAGAAAATTGCTCACGAGTGTGAAACAATTGTGACACGAGACGAAGTCGAGTGTCACAATTCACACGAGTGTGAAATTTCTTTTCCGCACGTGCTTCACACAGTACTTTTCCTACGACCACAATTTAACAGATTAATTATTTAACAAATTTAACACATAAATTATTGTATGATGTTTGTTATCTGAATTTTGTAGTTCATTAACAACTACGCGACACGATTTTTCATAATAAAACATTTATTATTAAGACGATTTTCAATGTTCGAAAACACCTCATCTCGTGCCGTATACTGCGTGATGCATTGGCTCGCAGTTTTCTCATGAATGAAGGGGTGAAGTTTTGCATCTTGCGTTCGGCTTAATCGGACGCCGAGATGTGGGGTTGTCATGTTGTACTCATTTTCCTTACAACAATTAAATTGTGGCTTATTACAAATTATGCCTAACATGCCGGCCGCCTTGGAAAAGAGTGCTTTTACAAAGAATGTATAATATTCCAAGAATATAAGGTAAGTAAATTAATATTTGATTTATGTAACGTAATATTTGATTCATGTAAAATAACGAAATGTCCCTTTGTTTTAGGTAAATAGCATTAATCACTTTGAACAATTTGCTTCACTGAATAGTTCAACCACTTTAGTAATGGATCTAGTGATGACTCCATTAACTGTTCTGATGGATAAAACTCTGATAATTCCATCTGGACCTGGATGAACTGCTTCCACACGACCCTTGCGCCAAAGAAGTGGAGGTGTCTGAGAATCTCGAAGGAGAACAAGTGACCCTGGTTTAATTGAATTGCAATTGTTCTGCTGCCATTTGGTTCTGGACTGCAACGTGGTGAGATAGTCATTGGACCATACTTTCCAGAATCGCTGCATCATCTGTTGAATCATCTCAAATCTGCTCAAATGATTTTGCTTAGTGTGCAACCATGAGGGTTCTGGTATTGTTAATAAAGAGCCACCCACAAGGAAATGACCTGGTGTGAGGAATTGGAAATCATTGGAATTTGAAGAAATAGGTAAGAGTGGTCTAGAATTCAAAATAGATTCTATTTGACAGCATAATGTGCTTAATTCTTCAAAAGTAAAAATTGAATTACCGGCTATTCGGTATAAATGTTTCTTTGTGGATTTGACTGCCGCCTCCCAAAGACCGCCAAAGTGAGGGGATCTAGCTGGGATAAATTTCCACTGAACTGAATGTTTACTTAAAAAGTTTGCAACTTCTTCATTATGTTTATTTTCAGAATGAAGTTGATACCACTGTTTTATTTCATTATTGGCTCCAATAAAATTGGTACCGTTATCTGAATGGATCTCGTTACATAGACCCCGTCGAGCTAAAAAACGTTTTAAACAGGCTATGAATGCTTCAGTTGATAAACTACTAACTATTTCGATGTGTATCGCCTTTGTACTGAAACACACGAATAAGCAGATATATCCCTTTGTAATTTTCCTACCACGTCCTGTACTCTCTTTTAAAGAAAATGGACCAGCAAAGTCTGTCCCGCAAACTGAAAAGGCTCGTGATGGTGTAACTCGGGTTTCAGGTAAATCACTCATAATCGGTTCGATCGGACGAGCATCAAATCGCTTACAAGTAATGCATTTGTGTATTATTTGTTTGACTTCTGTTTTACCTGAAATTATCCAAAATTTTTGTCGAATTGCGTTCAACGTAGTTTGTGGACCAGCATGAAACTGCTGTAAATGGTAGTGTTGAATAATTAGCTGACTAAATTTATGCTTCTTAGGAACAATAAATGGGAATTTTTGATTATATGATACATGGCTAAAACGAAGTCTGCCACCTACCCGCATGACTTTGTCATCATCTATGAATGGATTTAGACTAAATAATTTACTTTTGGGTGATATAGATTTACCCTGTAAGAGTAACTGATATTCCTCCGGGAATGATTCTATTTGTACACTTTTTATTAAAAGCTTTAATGAAGTTTCAAGCTCAATAATTTTGAGTAGACCTGTTAATTTAGGTCTTGTTTTCTTGCATAACTCAATAAATCGTATGCAATGCGATAAAATTCGCTGTACCTTGACCAAACTTGAGTACCTTTGAATTAGTTCTGAAAGAACTGTTGGTTGCTGTTGCAAATTTGTAGTAACAAGACATTTTGATTTTATGTCTGGTACACCACTATGCGCATGATTGTCATAATTTGATTGTGGCCATTGTGCTGTATCTTGACTTAGCCAATCAGGTCCGTGCCACCAGGTTTTAAATTTGAGTAACTGAGCACTGGTGGTACCCCTACTTAGAATATCTGCTGCGTTATCCTCTGACCTGACATGATTCCATTTTGCATTTTGTGTTAATAATTGTATGTCAGCTACTCTATGAGCAACGAATTGTTTTAATTGACTAGGATCTTTTTGCAACCACGCTAGCACGATCGTGCTATCACACCAGAAATATACTTCATCAATATGAATGCGTGATTCTAAATCTCGACTGATTTGTGCGACCAATTTCGCAGCCTGTGCTTCTGATTCAAAACTTACTATTAAATCATCGACATAAAATGATTCATCAATTAATTTGCATGCTTCAGGGAACTTGTCCTGATTATCGAATGCTATTTGTTTTATGCATCGAGTAGCTAGGTATGGAGCTGATGCAGTTCCATAAGCAACCGTATTGAGTTGATATAGTTTATCATTCCAGATGATATTTTGGAAAATTCTATCCTCTGCATGTACCCATATTTGTCTATACATTTTTTCACAATCGCTTGTCACTGCGACCTTGTGAAGTCTGAATCTGATCAAAATAGCAAATAAATCTGACTGAACAACTGGACCGACTTTCAGGACATTGTTTAATGATAGACCTGAGTCTGTCTTACAAGCAGCGTCGAAAACGACTCTAACCTTCGTTGTTAATTTATTTGGATTTATGACTGCATGATGAGGAAGCACATTCGGTTGGACTTCCGATGTGTAAATGATTGGAGACAGGTGATTAAGAAGTTCATATTCTTCCATGAATTGAGTGTACTGTTTGCATAACTCTGCATCTGAATTGAGTCTATTTTTGAGTAATTGATATCTCCGATTAGCTATATTGAAAGAATTGCCTAATTGATTAACATTTGATTTGAAAGGTAATCTAACCACAAATTTTCCATCTTCTCCTCTCGATGTAGTTTTTGAGAAGATTTCTTCACATTCGCGTTCTTCTTGAGAATGTATGATTGACTTTGGAATTTCCTCAATATGCCAAAAGGCTGATACTTGATTTTGAATATCTGATATTTGGTGTTCTTGTAATGATAACATGCATGCTGATGATTTGGTAATTAATGATTGTTGAGTGGTTGGTCCCGAAACTACCCATCCCAGATGTGTTTTTTGAATGATTGGCTGACGTCTACCTAAAGAGATCTGACCAATGCAAAGAAGTGACCAAAATAATTCCGCGCCAAGTAGAATATCAATTTTACTCTGCTGAGAAAATGTTGGATCAGCTAATTGAATTTCTTCGGGAATATTAAGATCGATGTCAAGAGATGTTTGTGGTAACGGTGAAGTTAATTCAGGAAGAACCAAACAATTTACCTTTGTATTGAATGAATTTATTTTTGAATAAATTGTGATAGATACTTCACTTGTGACTTGAGAAGTTGAATTGTTGATACCAATTATTGGAATGTTGACTCGCTTACCTTTCAGCTTCAGCCTATCACATAAATCCTTGCGAATATAATTTGATTGCGATGCTGAATCCAAAAGAATTTTGACATCATGATTGTTTCCTTGATTATCTTGAATATGTACTATTGCTGTTGGCAACAGTACTTCAACTGCCTTGATTTGGGAACAGTTGACTACTTGAAAATGTGTACTGTTTAATGAATGTGCTGTATTTGATGAATGTTGTGAATTTGAATTATGTGTCTGATTAAATGGTTGATTAACAACCGGAAATTGATTTGATGATGCTTGATTTTGATTTATTTGATCGGACATTGAATGATCTTGATTGGGTATATTATTTGTATCATGTTGTCTGTCTATGTGTAATAATGTATTATGTAAATGGTTACATTTTCTGCAGGTTGATGCCTTGCAATCCTTTGTTATGTGATTTGATCTAAAACAATTTTTGCAAAGTTTGCGTTTTGATACCTCAGAAATTCGCTGTTGAACTGACAATTCCAGAAATTTACTACAGAAAAATACTGGATGATTTGCATTGCAAATTATACATTTTGAATATTGTGTTGACACATGAACCGTAGAGAATTTCGTGTGCGAGTGTGTATATGTCTTCTTAACTTGCATTGAATTTGTGTTTGATTGCAATGATTCGAGCAATTGACACTTTTTTGTAATAAAATCGATTAAATCTTGATAATTTGGTTTTTGTTGCATTTCTGATTTTAATTTTTGCCATTCACGCTTAGAAATGTTGTCCAGTTTGCTGGTGATTAAATAAATAAGAATCGAATCCCAGAACTGTACTGGCTCATTGAGAGCTTTAAGTGCTCTAACATTCTTTTGAATATTGTTTAAAAATGCTTGTAAAAGTGAATGTGATTCTTTGGTAACTACCTGTAAATCAAAAAGAGCTTGGAAATGATTTTGAATAATAAGTGCGTCATCTTCAAAACGTTCTTTGAGCAATTTAAATGCTACGTCATAATTGTCAGATGTCATGCTTATCTTGTCTATAATTGCTTCCGCATCACCACTGAGTGATAATTTTAAATACTGAAATTTTTCAATTGGTGATAACGATTGATTATTATGAATAAGTGACGTGAACATGTCATAAAAACTTAACCACTGGTCTATTTGTCCTGAAAAATTGGGTAAAGACAATTGAGGCAACCTTACTTGACTGAAATTTCTAATTATTGGCATTGATTGTTGTGCATCGTTTGTTTGCACTGCGCCTGCATTATTATTAACATTATCCCCAGATTCTGACCCGTCCTGATTTTCATGACTACTGTTATTATCATCACACTTCTTCCTAATATAAGCTTCTTGTGGATTAATAATATCGTCAATTTTTGCTAATAATGAATAATATTTATCCTCAAAGGTTCCACTTTCTAGCTCGATTTGTTCCTCGGTTAATGTGGTATCAAGTTCTTCTATTTGCTCTTGAACTGTTTCAAATTGTCCTAATAAAGGTTCAATTTTTGCTCTACGTAATTGAAGTTCACAAAGTGATCTTCCAGAAATGACATTCAAATCCATCTGTTTTACTTTGTTTTCATGACGAGTTAAATTTGCTTTTATAGTGGATCGTTTTTTAATTAACGCTTCCATTATGTTTATGAATGAATATAAAATTGATTAATACGTAGGTATTTGATTGAATAATATTTTTGTTTTTATGTTTTGAATATTGTTTGTTTTAATTAGGTACTTGCTTGAGTACTTGACTTGAATGTTAAATTGAATATTATCGAATTGAATAGTATTAGGTACTTATTTATTGAATTGATTTTCTATCTGAATAATAGATCCCACTTACTTACTTCTTTGATTTGCTTGAATAAAATAGGATTGTACTAGGTACTTATTTGATTTGATTTGTTTGAATAAGAATGATTTTTATTAAAGAATAATGCAAATCATGTTTTTAATTTTTAGGAAACGGAATGAATAAGGAATAATGCGAGTGGACTCACCCTGCACTACTGCTACCAGACGATCGATCGATGCTGCTTTCCTCTTTCCGCTCCTTCGGCTGTCTGCAAGCTACACCTGTGTTACCACCTTGACTTCTTACTGCTTATATGCTTCTGATTTCTTTGATTAACTGATTAACTAATTATGATTTGTTTGTATCGGAACTCGAAGGACCATTGTATGATGTTTGTTATCTGAATTTTGTAGTTCATTAACAACTACGCGACACGATTTTTCATAATAAAACATTTATTATTAAGACGATTTTCAATGTTCGAAAACACCTCATCTCGTGCCGTATACTGCGTGATGCATTGGCTCGCAGTTTTCTCATGAATGAAGGGGTGAAGTTTTGCATCTTGCGTTCGGCTTAATCGGACGCCGAGATGTGGGGTTGTCATGTTGTACTCATTTTCCTTACAACAATTAAATTGTGGCTTATTACAAATTATGCCTAACAATTATTTTTTCTGACAATGCTCTGCTTTTATGACCTTTTCTCCAATTTATGAAATGTTTATAAGCAGATTCGTATTTTTCTCTCGAAACTACAGGTAGCAAATTCAAAGAACACAAACCTGCTTGTTTTCTGACTTCAGGTGGTGTATTTTCTGTTTCACATTCAGAGAAATTACAATCCATTATAATGATAGGTACCTAACTAAAGTTTATTTTTTCAGACTACCTACCTAGGTAGGTACATATTATTTTCAATTCTACCAATGACTTTTCATTATTACTATTATATACTGTAAAATCATTGAATTCTACCGACAATATTATTATTATTTATTATTAGACTCCGTATAAACTAAAAATAAGTGACGTGAGCGGAGAGACGTGGTAGATAATAACAATATGATTTAAGAGAGGTTATATATCATTGATATGCAACTTCTACACAATAACGCAGGCGCTGCGCGTCGTAGATTGAAGTTAGTAGAGGTGTGCGAGTTATTTTCACGATCACGTTCGTGAATTTGATTTGGCTGTTATTAGCGATCAACTCGTAAATTTTAATAATTACTGCCACAAGAGAATAATGAGTCTATTTTATAGTCTTGTCGGGTTCTATGTTATCCCATTTGTGTTTATTTTATTACCTTGAAGCTTTAAATGAATAGTTATTCCATTAACAATAAGTAACAGTTGAGTTCTCAGTTACCGCCCATCACTATTGTTTACATACATTAAAACAGTACGGAAACGGTTTTTGGCTATGCCTTATGTCACTTTGTCGCACAGTTTTGGATACGTGAAAAATCTGCTAGTTTGCGCACAAAAAACGATGCGCAAAGTAGTGTTTTGTATAGTGGTCGTAGGAAAAAAACTTTATTCAATAAGAAAATATATATATATTATATAATCAGAAAAATACCCATTTACCAAATATATATAAATATATAAAAATATAGAAATATATAAAAAATATATATAAAATATATTAACAGAAAAAATATAAAATAATCAATTAATTCAAACTTAATACATTATGTAAGCCTACACAATCTTGTGGTAAGATTTAAAACAATCCATGCAAAATCTAGGTTGCATTGGACAATCCGTGCAATACGTGGTCACTTTTCTGACTTTGTTTTTAGTTATTTCTTTTTTATTTTCTTTTGATAACATCCTTTACAATATGCAGTATCCGCCAGAACAAGCGTGTCCGCTGAGGCGTGACGTTTGGCGTGGTAGTGAAATATATTTTGTGTCCGCTGTGGCGTATACGATTCCTGAAGGCGTAAAATATTTCTGTGCGCCATAGAGGACACCGGTGTCCGCTAGGAATTTTTGAAAATAACTTAGAAGTGGATAATCAGATTCCAAAAAAGTAAACACATTTCAAAATGATTTTTCATGACTGATAACCTGCCAGTCATGGCCTGTTGGAACATTTTTATGATTTTAGCTTGGCAGGGAATGTGTCAATATTTTTTACACCTTATCTACCTACTTGAAAATTGTGCCGCGACGCGTCTTATTATAATCGCGCTGAGCCACAAACTCCGTTCAGTTTGCATAGCGGCACATTTAGATATTCGCAAAGGGAAATTTATGCTCTTCTCATTGCATTCAATTTCAACACTTATCACATGACGGAAGTGTGTTGAAAAAAGCGTTGAAGAATACAGATCGACAGGAATATCGTGGCGGTTGATTCAGAAGTGAGAGGTTTTAGAATGAAAACTCCACCAACATTATACTGCACCACCTAATCCATTTTAGTACATTCTGTGTAATAAATTTTGTAAAATTTATTGAAATTGATGCTTGACATTTAATAGTTATTTATGTATCAAAGGCATTACTTAGATGATAATGCCGGAGGGCCTTTGACCCGAGGGAAGGATGTCAACAGATGGGCCTTATCATTCAGTAATGCCAGTGGTTAATTTAAAAAAATGTTGAAACTTTTGAAATTGCAAATTTTGATACAAAGCTTCTAATAAAACGTTTTCCGGTCAAAGCCGTGAAATTCTTCTAATTCTTCCAACTATATTCAAGTGGAAAAACTTGTGGAGTTGCTGCTGCAACAGGTATCGCTGAAAACACTGTTTTCGAACGTAATCGAACGTCATCTATAAAATCGTATTTTAAGCTTAAAATATAGAATAACCTTTTTCAAGATCAGACTTCGTTTAGAAAATACTAGAAAAACTGATCAAAATTGTTGTTCAGTTACCGAAGAAAATTACATAATAGTTTGATTGTCGCCTTTAGTTTTACACTTTTGCAAATATTTTGAATATCTTGAAAATAAATATCTTTGTTTTAAGCTCAAAATATGATTATACAGGGTGAGTCAATAGTGAGAGATCGGAACATTGCTATTCAACCGTACAGGGTAAAACAAAATTTTAAACGCCATCCCATACCGTTTGTTATTCTGCATATTTCAAAAATATTTTCACTTATACAGGGTGGACCATATTTTTCCTACATGTATTAATTTTTTTTTTCAAATGGAACCCCCTATATTTTATGACATATTCCTATTCGACTGTGAAATAGCTTTATGTCAATACATATTGTTTGACATTTAGGTGCGACGTTGACATTTAAAAAAATATTTTCAAAAAAATTCAACGCATGCATGTATTTACTGAAAAGAAGCCTCAGAACTTAGTTTTGGAGTTTTAAGGTTGAAATTTGGTATCCACATGGAGAAAGGCCAGGTCTATCATCGCGATATAATAAGACTGAGATCTACTATACAGGTTAGTCACAAATAACTGTCAAATTTTGCTTACTTCAGAAGGTCATAACTTCACTTTTTCAAATGGCACACTCGGTATTTTTTTCCACAATTAGATCCACCTCTGATCTGGCTACATTTTTCATTTAGTATGTCCTATACCTAAGATGCACAGTTTGAGAGATATTACACATTTTCCGTTGGTCTGACTGCAGAAGATGCAAATGTCATATAAAACCGGGGCTATGAAGAAAAATGTGACATTTCTAGTGACATTTATCATTGCAGCGTAAATAGCAACTCGAAGCTCGAGCGAAATAAAATAAAAAATAAAATACAAGATATGACAATAATTTTAAATTAAGATAATATCAAATCAAATGTCAAAATATGTCAAAAAGATGCAAATGTCATATAAAACAGGGTGCTATGAAGAAAAATGTGACATTTCGCTTTAAAGTGATACGGAAGAATGTGACATTTTTAGTTTTACTATAGTGTCACTGTCACTGCATGTTTAAATTCCAAGTTCTCGTTAGTTAAATAGAATTTTGCTAAATGGATTTACGTTTACAAGAGCAAGTAGACATGACTTATTGTTTGGGAAAAAGTGAGAGAAATCCTCTCCTTGCGGCAAGAATTTATGTGCAAGTGTGTATTTGACAACTTCGTTACAGTTTATTTTTTAAATCATATTTTATTTCACTTTATTGTTGTTTTTCTCTAAATAAATTTATTCTTTTGGGCAAATGAATAAATTTTTTGATTTGATTTGATATTATTTTAATTTAAAATTATTGTCATATCTTGTATTTTATTTTTTATTTTATTTCGCTCGAGGTTTGAGTTCCTAAATGATAAATGTCACTAGAAATGTCACATTTTTCTTCATATCTCCTGTTTTATATGACATTTGCATCTTCTGCAGTCAGACCAACGGAAAATGTGTAATATCTCTCAAACTGTGCATCTTAGGTATAGGACATACCAAATGAAAAATGTAGCCAGATCAGAGGTGGATCTAATTGTGGAAAAAAATACCGAGTGTGCCATTTGAAAAAGTGAAGTTATGACCTTCTGAAGTAAGCAAAATTTGACAGTTATTTGTGACTAACCTGTATAGTAGATCTCAGTCTTATTATATCGCGATGATAGACCTGGCCTTTCTCCAGGTGGATACCAAATTTCAACCTTAAAACTCCAAAACTAAGTTCTGAGGCTTCTTTTCAGTAAATACATGCATGCCTTGAATTTTTTTGAAAATATTTTTTTAAATGTAAACGCCGCACCTAAATGTTAAACAATATGTATTGACATAAAGCTATTTCACAGTCGAATAGGAATATGTCATAAAATATAGGGGTTCCATTTGAAAAAAAAAATTGATACATGTAGGAAAAATATGGTCCACCCTGTATAAGTGAAAATATTTTTGAAATATGCAGAATAACACACGATTTGGGATGGCGTTTGAAATTTTGTTTTACCCTGTACGGTTGACATAGCAATGTTCCGATCTCTCACTATTGACTCACCCTGTATACATGACGTTTCATTTTGGGTGTCCAGTTACCGAGCACTCTGTATACTGTGATGCAAATCCAACTGAGAGCTATTATTATAGCCGAAAGCTATTATAATATATTATTATATGAGCGATTATGAGGGCGATACCGAGTTGGGCGAAGGGTTTTCTTCTTCACTAATCCCAGGGCTCAATTGGGCGACAAACGAGAAACTAGGGGATTATAAGAGATAACTGGGCAGACAAGAAATACATGTGCGGCCTTGCCCATATATATAGCAGTGTTGCCAGATTTATTTAGTGGTGCTTTTAGTAGATCGGATACCTAATCAATTTATTATTAATAATTAAAATCCAGTAGGTAGTAGGTACGTACCTACCTATGGCTATATGTTGCACTTCAGCGTCATCGGTAAGTCAGGTGAAAAAAAAAATGAAAAAAAAACTACCCTGACCAAAGACCTGACTGATGAGTTTTAGTGCGGAAAAAAAAATAAATACCCATCGCATAAATAAACAGCTCCCGTTATGGTTGGTTATAGTTGTTTTGAAACTGGGGCAACATGTTTGAAATATAAGTATAATAATTATAATGTGTATCGCCTTATTCATTATACAGGGTGTCCGGGAAAATGTGGGAAATCTCTCGGAATCAGATAGAACAAAAAAAAAAAGATGACAAGTTCCCGTCATTTTTTTTCTAGCGGCCCTCCCTACGGAGATACGGCCTCTTAAAAGGACGCCACTGGAAATCAATTAATCTTGAATAACTTTTAAACTATTTGATTAAATTTAATGAAAATTTAAAATATTAACCAGTAGTAAGGACCTCTTAAAATACTGCCCCTAAAACATAAATTATTTATTGTTATTCTCGATGTAAGTACATAATGTAGGTACAAAGGGTATAGACAGATAAACACTCGTGGGATTGTCGTACTCGGCTGCCGCCTCGTACGATACCAATCTCCCACTCATGTGAAATCAGTCACTTTCCACACTTGTAATATAATATACTATTGCAAACTGTTTACATGTCTACAAACATTTATTTACAAGGAGCGTAATCTTCTTTACCTGTTAACCTTGTTGCCAGTTAAGTAAAAAAGTCTAATTTTGATATTTTTGTAAAAAAGAAAACAACAGAGCAAGCTACTAATGTAGTAGCCTGAGGTATAATTTATTTAAATATTTTCTATAATGGCAGGAACTGGTCTGAAATTGCAAGATTGTTTCGTTCTAATGTAATCCAGTGCTGCAGACTTTAACCATAATATATACTTTGTTTTATTTCCATAAAAATCCAAATCGTTTATTACTGCCAATATGATAATATGCTGTTCAGCTGGACAAATCTATAAATATAAGAAATAAAAAGAGGTAAATATAAGAAATAAACTGTAATCGGTCTTAGTTCGGTAAATTTTTTTTTTAAATAACTGAAAACATCTTTACTCATTGTGCATATTTTTGACATTTCTAATCTCAGCTGTTTCTAACGCATCCTTCCTGTGAGATTTTTGCTGCTGGTGGAAAATTACGTCTATTGTAGCTAATAAAAAAAGCTGTATTCGAGTAGGTAATGAAAGCATTTTCTAAACCAATTTTATTTATTTTTATCAATATTTTTGGCATTTTCGTTTATGATTATTATTTATTAAACTTGAATAGGTAATTCAATTTTGTTTGTTAATTTCAAAAAAAAATATTTTCAAGGAATTCAAATTTATAATAATTTACCACAAACTATAAAAAAATGCAGTAGGTAGCTCAAAATATTTAAAGCAAAAAATACTGAATATTTTTTGGATTCAGCGAATTACACTTCACTAACAAATTAACCATTTATTTGTTTTGTTATGGTATTATGATGCAGCAACGTTAATCAGACTACCTCATAATATGATTTCTGATGTTTCGCGTTATGTGGTTCTCACTGTATACGTACCTACATATAGTAATAAAATTCGATCCATCAAAGCAAAAATAATGATCCAGTTCATAAAGCATCCACGAGTAAGATATTAATGTAGGAACAGCCTGATACAAGTATACATGAAGTAATAGCAGAAATAATATTAGCTGTGTACTCATCGCCGGGTGTCATTCTAAAAAAATAAATTCATTTCACAGATTAATCAAATTTAATGAAATAAGTAACAATAGATATGTTTTACGACCGATTATTACACTTTCTTGCGAATTTATTCCCCAGAAAATAAACTTTTGCCATACTAATAAAATTTTACTAAAACTTACGTCGTTTCTGAAGTAAGTGTGTATATGTTTATAAGTACCTACTGAAAATACTGAAAAATCGAGTTTTGGCTATATTTTTATTTTTATTTATTTAAAATAAATTATTGTAGGTGTGCATATATTTTAGATCCCAGAGCTTTCATAGTCAACTTTAACTTTAAAAAGAAAAAAAAACATTTTCAGTTTTTTCAGTATATTTCAGCAACGATGAAGTAGTTATCCTAATTTTTTGTAAGATTCAAGCATAATGTTCTGGTCAAACTGTGGGCATTGGTAATTAAACCTAATCTGTAACTCTTACGCCCGTATTCAAAAACGATAATTTCCTAAATAGTTACTTAATAAATATTATATCCATTTCATTCTAATGAATATAAACTATACAGGGTGGGTCCAACTTAAAACGTCAGGACTTTACCAAACGATAGATAACGTTAAAATATTGCCATAGTTTCAATACACTTATCGCCGGGAAAGCTTCCTTTTCAACATTGAAGTTGAAGTTTTGGGAAAAAAATAATGTTTCGTGAATATTGTCAAAACGACTGCTTCAAAAAAATTGAAATTTGGCACGCAGCATGAGAGAAGTATCTTTCATGATTTACGGCTTATGGTTATAAATTGCGAAAACCAGCGGCGGAGATATGGGTGTACCATCGCCCCTTTTCAAAAAAAAAAACTTGACGCCACTGACTCTATGGTTACTGACAATTATTGTTAAGTACATTAGTTAGGTGTTGTTTATTTTTGTTATTTAATTATTTAAGTAAAAGTTATTTGATTAGAATTTGTCTGTTATTCTTAAAATGGCTATGGTTATTACCTAAGAAAAGCTGAATAATCTCGATAACGGTGCTATTCACGTTAAGGTGCGCCTTGTGAAAAAAATTACAGAGTAATTTTTTTTGTTCTAAAAAGCATGGGGCATTGAATAGTATTATTAAATTTGCCATAGAGTTAGTGGCGTAAATTTTTTTTTTTTAAGGGACGATGGCACACCCATATCTCCGCCGCTGGTTTTCACAATTTATAAAATCATGAAAGATACTTAGCTCATGCTGCGTGCTAAATTTACATTTTTTTAAAGCAGCCGTTTTGACAATATTTAGGAAATTTTTCCCAAAACTTCAACTTCCCTGTATCTTGAAAAGGAATAAGCTTTCCCGGCTATAAGTGTATCAGAGAAACTGGCATTATTTTAAAGTTATCTATCGTTTGGTAAAGTCCTGACGTTTTAAGTTGGACCATCCTGTATCCTGTATATCTCCATCCCGTTCATTTAATTATTTTAGAAATATTACAGGGTCATAATGCTTTGTGAATTCGGGCATTAGAATAATACAGTCTTTTTCTTTTGGTTTTCGTCTTTTGTCAATTGCTTTTCCTGATTTGTCAAATGCTTTTCCCATTTATCAAACGTCAGTGCGTGATTTTTCAATTGAAATTCCTCTTTTGTCAAATGAGATTCCTTTTTTATCAAATGATTTTCCAATGTTTATATTACTGTCACTGTACGTAAATGGGAAAAGCAATTGACATAAAGTGAAACTGATTTGACATAAAAGGAAATTGATTGATAAATCAATGACTATAATCATTGATAGATAGAAAAATAAGAAACTCATTTGACAAATAAGGAAAAGCAATTGACAAAAGAGGAAAACCAAAAGCAAAAGACTGTAAAGTTGGCATACAACCATGGCAGATTATTGTGACTCTGTACAGGGTGTCCCTTATTTCAGAGCTCACTCTGGGTAAAACAAAATTTGATTACGAAAATTCTGGGATCTACTCGGCTTTAAAAATTTCTTATGATGGATTTTTTCAGTTTTTTGATGATATTTCAGAAACGGTCACAGACAGCATAGGTACCTTGACGGATTGGAGATGACCAGAAAATAGGTCAATTCTCTAATTTAACCGACCCTGTATCTCTTACCGTTTAACTACTGAGTTGACAGCAAAAGTCTCTGTCTTGACAGCCGATGTGTGTTTATGGAATGGAACGAGCAAAAACTTCTGCTGTTGAAACTATCATTGCTGTCAATTGTCAGTTACAGGATCATAATGTAACCAAACGCTATAAGAAATTCAGCAAAAAAAAAATTATATTACCTACACCAAGTAACTAAAATAAAAAAATTCTTCTAATCCTATTTAATTTACTAGGTGTAGATGTAGGTAGTTCCACAATAGCAGCCCGTATAATAACCATCATAAAAAAATAGACAGCGGCAGAAATAATGCTGCTTCGAAAAAGCATAGATTTAAGTAGCTGGTTAAACTTGACAGCAGCTAGCAGCATTTTTCAAAACATCGCGACGTTCATTGATGTGTATTTCCGGTTTACCGCCTTTGAAGGCAACCAATGACAGGGGATAAGTGATTTTTCTGTTATTGCTAAGTCGGTATTCACGTTGCATGTGCTATTGTTATGCAACAAATGAAAAGGCATATTTTGAAACCTATACAGGGTGTCCCAGCTTATTCGAAGCGGTCTCTGTAGACCAAACGATGGATTTTTTTCAAAAAAAAATTCGCAAATTCAAGTACAGGATCACAATGGCCATAATTTAAAATTATTTTGGAATATACAGAGTGTCCCATATGACAGTGGCATATCAAAGTTATGTTTTTTTAAATGGAATGCTCCTATGTTATTGCATTTTGACGCGTCAAATAAAAAAATCAAAGAAAGTACAAATGTTTCTATACCATAGGATAGTACATAAAAAGTTAAAATAGGGACATGTAAGCCGTTTTTCTCTATCTTGAACCGTTTTCGTTGTACAGGGCCTTGAACTTGACAAATGACGATTTTCAATTGTTTATAACTCAAAAACTTCTGAATTTAAACACCAACTGTAAAAGCCAATCTTATTGTTTCTTCTCAGACAATCTAAAAATGCAATAACACAGGAGCATTCCATTAAAAAAAAACATAACATTGATATGCCACTGTCATATGGGACACTCTGTATACTCCAAAATAATTTTAAATTATGGCCATTGTGATTCTGTACTTGAATTTTCAAAAAGTTTTTTGAAAAAGTCCATCGTTTTGCCTACAGAGACCGCTTCGAATAAGCTGGGACACCCTGTATATCTGCACTTGTCTGATTTTTGTAAAATGTGCACATGTCACCTTCTTGCATCAGGGCCTTCAAATGTAATTGAATACAAAACGTGAAGTATAATTTTACAAAAAAATATATGAAAAGGTTATTCTCAAATAGTTATTTATGCAACAAGTGCATAAAGTGGTACTTTTTTTCACGACTGGGAAGTTTGACCGCATGAGCCGCAGGCGAATGCGGCAATCCCAGAAGTGAAAAAAGGCACTTTATGCATATGTTGCATACAAAATTTTATCTACGAGTGACTTAAATTAGAACGAAAAGTTATTATTATAAAAAAAAAAACTTTCAAATGCATTCATATCGTATGTAAGTGTTTCTTTGAAGCTATTAACGCTTTTTTCATCACGTCAGTTCATAAAGGTGACATATTGCTTAATATACGCTTCTTTAGATTTTTGAGGTAGGTACCTAACAGATTTTGTGCAGCCATATTTGATTGAAAAATAATTCTTCTGGGGTAGAAGATATTTCATTCATTGAATCATTTACGATGGTATCCATTTTAGGTATAATTAAACGACACAAAACACAAAATATTAATTGTACATAGATCTGGTGCTCTGCTAATAAACTACGTTTCTCTAGTATAAATAGGTGCATGGTGTCAACAAGCCGAGCACGGAGCAACAAGCATTAGGAGTGGTTGGCGTCGGGATGCAATAATGTAATCCAGCGATCAGCGTCTCGTGTATCAGCGATCGCCGAATCGAGCCGCTCCGCTGACTAGAGCTTGTATATTACTTGGTTCGTCACTTCGTCGTGCAGTAACTTGTCAGATTTAGCGTTAAATAATGAACCGCTACGGCACTTTATTTCACCCGAAATACTTTATTTCACTCTTCAAGATAATCATACATTTTATGAACTAAGAAACGTCTAAAAAAGTGCATTTTATGAATCGCTCGTAGATAAATTTATTTATATGGCAAGTGTAAAATAATGTATTCTCATTTTGAACTGTCGTTGAAAATAAAGTCGGTCGTAAAAAATATGTATGTCACTCAACCGGAAAGTGTTACTTGGCTAAACCTGGAAAGCACTACTTTCCTATCGAGTTACATAAACTACTATTACAAGAAATATATAGTGCCCGCCAAAAAATCTCACCGTATGATAAATGTTTTGTTTTGTATCTTTTTTGTAAATAATTTTCTCATAAGGTGGTGCTTTTCAAAAGAATAAATTTTAGCACACTAGATCCATTGTATGAATTTTAGTTTCAGAGAAAATGACATTTATCTACACTTCAAAATTACGAAAAGCATGATTTTTCAAAAAATAAAAGTGTTTTTCAGAAAATTTGGCCAATTATGAAAGAAATTTATAGAAAGATTTATACAGGTAGCCAAATAGTGGTACCTACTTTTTGACATTTCAACTTTTTGCTCATTTTTCTTTGTGTAATTTTGAATTTAAAATATTTTGACAATTTAGTATTGCTTATGATGCTAGTTTTGAAATATTAACTGGCTTAAAAAAATAATACCATTAATACCAGCAGCGAAATATTAGAATTTATTAATATTTCTATTACATTTTTATAAGTTTTTGGTGCAAAGCTTAACCCTCGGCCTAACCACAAGAAGACCTCATCTCACAAGTTCAAGTAAAAATGTTTACTTTTAATTTAATGTCCTTCTAATACGCAAAAATAATACTTCACCTCAATTGGATGCTTTTTTCGTGTTGAATACGTTTTGCACCAAGAGCGTCAAAAATATGAGAGAAATTTTATTAAATTCGAAAGTTTCGTTCCTGGTAATATTTTTTATTATTCCTGTTATATTTTTTTACTAATGTTGTAGTCAAAATATTTCGAATTTTAATTACACTGAGATAAATGAGCAAAAAATTCAAATTTCGAAAGTTACCACTTTTTGGCCACCTGTATAAAAATAATAATCTCTTTCCTCGTTGATATTACATGAATATCAAATATGTAAATGATGCCCAAATTTCCCTCAAATGCTTATAATTTTCAAAACAATTGTGTAATATTCAATTTTAGAAAAACGTCATTTTCTCTGGAGCTAAAATTCACACCATAAATCTAGTATGCTCAAATTTAATCTTTTTAGAAAGCACAAATTTATATGACAATATTTTTTTCAAAAAAAATAGAAGACAAAACAATTTCTCATATAGTGCGAACTTTTTAAAAAAGCAGATTCGAGTAGATAATAATTATCAGAAGCTTTGGAATTAGTAAAAAACTAAACAGGGATGGGCGCGTTAAATGTTTTTGCTATTAATGTTTTTAAGCCCATATGGTCATAAGTTATTCTTGCTTCCTAAATTCCTTTCCCAAAAACTTAATAAGGGTGTACTCTCCAAGTGTATCTGCGGAAACGTACTTATAGAGTTTTTCAGATTCCTTCGGGATGTAATCTTCCTTAGTAAACTTATAGGATGTTGTGAATTTCAGGAGAAGGTAAATTTCTACTTGAATATGGAAAGGAACAGAAACCTTTTGATTAAGGGGAGGAGGTTACTTTTTATTACAGGGTGCGTATTTGCTACGACTTTTTTAAATTAATAGGGTCTCAATGAGGGAGGACTCTGGAAGTCGAAAACTATTGTAATAGCAAAAAATCGCCTCCTGATGTTTAGTTTTCTACTAAGTTAAGCCAGAGGCAGCTATAAAAATAAAAATTCTTACGTGGGTACCATCATTATTAGAGACGTTCCACAAAATGAATCAGTACATCCTACGAGAATTACGAATATTATGAAATAATAATCGTGATTAAATACTACAGGTAAATAAGTCCTTGGTTGAGCATTGCAAAGCATAATTAGTGGAATGAGTCCGAGTTTGAGAATAGATAACACCAAAAGGAAGTATTGATTACAAGGCTGAAATTTTTTTTTTATAAATTTGTAATAATATCATTCAAATACTTGTATAATGTATCAATTTAAACTCACCAGCTTTTTCAGAGAAAATAGTGTCAGTCTTGTTACCACACAGAGGCTATAATAAAGCAAATAAGCGATAACCGGTGTGAACAGTACATCTAAAAACATCATAAGATAAATTTAATATGCGGGAAATCTTCAATAATTATTATATAACTTGTTACCGTTCCATTGAGATCCATTTCCTTTATATTCAGATTCAACCAGGGAAGTCACACCAGGAGTGAGTGCAAGTGAAGAAGATCCATATATTATTAGAGCTATCAGAGGTATTTTGATTTTCCATGTTATTTGTAGAACCTTCTGTAATGTTACGGGTTCTGGGTTCTCTTCTATCTGAATCGATTGGTTCATTACATATTTGTAATACGAAGATTTCCCAGTTATGAAATAGAAGATTATAATAGCACCAAGTATATACACTTGAGCTGTCCCAAAATATATAAAAGCTACATTCTTCGATGAAGAGCCAATCTCCAAAGAAATTATTTGCAGCAGAGCGGAAATCACTGCGCTCGTTCCCCATCCTGCATCTATTAGTCCCATGTAATAAGTTGGAAATTTGCTTACCATTTCTATTACTGAGATGTAGGTTAGAGCTTGTATGACTAAAAAAAGAGTTTGAGCGGATTTTAATGTTATGCATCACAATAAAGTAAAATATAACATTGTTGAATTATAGCAGAAAAACACAGATATTTGATAAAATTCCTAATTATGAACCGATATCGTAATTTGTTAATAAATATAGTACATACTTGCTATAAGACCTGCACACGCAACACTGATGTAAAAAAATGCTTCTCTCCCTAAAATAACAAAAAATTAAATATTGTGAATGTTCATAATACAGGGTGCACCATGTATCCTTCTCTATATTGCTATCTCCTGAACGCTAAAAGATACAGGGTCGGTTAAATTAGAGAAAAGATGCGCAGTTTTGTGGCCATCTGGAATTCGTCAAAACATGCAAGATATCTGTTACCGTTCCTGAAATATCCTGAAAAAATATGAAAAAAAATATTTTCCTCATATCTTTTTTATTATTGGAAATTAATAAATAATTTTTTGTAGGCTTACATAAGCCGTTAAGAGCTATCCATCTGACATTTCAAAAATTTTTAAGGCCTACTAGATCCCAGAATTTTCATAGTCAACTTTTGTTTTTCTTATGGCCACCATAGTGTTTTTTTATGTTTTTCGGTATAAAAAAAATCATAAAAACAAAAAATTGTTAAACTTCAAAAAATAAATTTAAAAAAATTTTATTCTTCTTTTTTCTTTACAAAAAAGACACATTTTTAGACCGAATTTCATAGATAAATTAAAAAACCATAAGGCAAGCACTATTTCGGCGTATTTTACAAATGTTGACGTTTTTCGACGATTTTTTATTTGGTTTTTCTTTGAAAAATTAAGAATAAAAATTAAAAAAATTTTTTTTTGAAGTTTATCAATTTTTGGTTTCCATTATTTTTTTCATATCGAACGACATAAAAAAATAATATGGCGGCCATAAGAAAAACGAAAGTTGGCTATGAAAACTCTGGGATCTAGTAGGCCTTGAAAATTTTTGAAATGTCAGATGGATAGCATTTAACGGCTTATGTAAGCCTACAAAAAATTATTTCTTAATTTCTAATAATAAAAAAGATATGAGGAAAATAAGAAATCTCGATTTTTCAGTTTTTTCAGAATATTTCAGGAACGGTCACATATATCTTGCATGTTTTGACGAATTCGAGATGGCCACAAAACTGCGCATCTTTTCTCTAATTTAACCGACCCTGTATCTTTTAGCGTTCAGGAGATAGCAATGTAGAGAAGGATACACGGTGCACCCTGTATACACAGGATGATTTTTTTGGGTGGTATATTAGAAAAACAGGGTTATGTAAATAAGTGCGAAAAATTTTAGGGGGCTTTCCTTGGCTCATTGTAACGAAAAATGTTCCTATTAACGTGGGTCCGCAAATGCACCCTTTTTGAGATACATCAGGGTGTCAAAGAAATGTTTTTTGATATTTTTTTGAAGTTTTTTGATATCTCAGGAACCGTTTGAGGTAGTTACAGAGCTCAACATTTGTACATATCTTACCATTGATATTAGCTACCTTTTTAATGCTGATAAAAAAATTTTCATAAGCCAGCAAGGGAGATTTTAAGGTTGCGTTAGGTTTTTTGCCCCCAATTTCTACGAAACTAGGATAATTTACATTTTAAAAGCGCATTTTAAACCACCAATATTTTCTACACATAAGAATACTCGTATTCATAATTGCTGGCGTGAATCGTTTTCAAGAAAAACGACCATTTGCGTTATAGTTATAGCCTTCATATGGCTATCATATTATATACCATTTGCAGGTAGGTATATGGAGAACAAAAAAAGCTAGAGTTCTTTTTTAGTGACAGTAATTTAAGTCAATACGTCCCATAATCCGGGCTTTACGTTTATGCAACAGGTGAATTTTTCCAGGGTGAATAATAATTATTAACCCCTCATTCTGATAATAAAAAAATCACTGGCTATGAATAGAGAATATAGCAAAATATACTTACATGCATCGGTGTTGACACCTACCATGCAAAGAATAAACAATTGTAAAATTGCGATTCCAAAAAAACAAATCTTCATTCTTGCGTTGTATGATAACACTTTTCCCAAGTAGATAGAAATGATTACGAAAGTGGCACAAACCTCCTGAACGGTGCCACAAACAGCAAGAAAGGATTTTTGATAATAATTTCGGTGATCATCTGTTGCATCGCGATCCGCGAATTTATACATCCAGTACTAAAAAAAGTAAAAGGTACCCATATCTTGTTTAGCAGTTTAATTATTGTAACAAACTTACGTCTGTTGCGGTGGTGAAAAATATGCCTGGAAAATAAATTACCCCACTGGCAATGAAAACCAAAATATACGTTGAATGAAATCTATCAGCTGGTTCATTTTTATTAACAGTAGTTCCGGACCCTTTTTCCAAAACTTGGCAATTTTTACTTGTACCAGCTGACACTTCTTCTAACATTTTAATACTGTATTAGAATCCTATGTATTTAGACATCTGAATGCAACGCTAGATAAAATAATAATATTATGTACATATCAAAACATCTACTACTTGATGCATGTTATCAAAAGCGGGTTCCACTCAAAAGTAAAACTTGTAGGCTTATCTCACTGAGGAGCAACAGAAATATAAATGTCATTGAAATGTAAATTAGCATATCTTAATAATAAGTAATACATAAAATGAGACAATAAAAACATTTTAATGAGAAACTGAAATATTTTTTTTTAGAACAAACAACTAGCTAATTTATCAAAATATTAACAGAGATAATAATTAGACTATATTTTCTTTTCTCTCTAAGTCTTTGTAGTAAAACGTTCCTTATGTTGTTGATATTAATTAGTTTAGGAACAGTGTTTGTCCGATAGTCAAGAAGTATGGTTGACTGTACACAGAAACCTTCGAAAAAGTGGCACTTTTGAAAGCAAATCGTGACAATATAGACAGACTATTTCATACATTATTAACAGAATGGGTGGTGTACAATACGAGAAGTTGCATGCTTTAGCCAAAGAAGTATGACAATTTAAACACATCATACTGATAGAATTTAAGTTCTTTCGTCTCGCAGCAGATGTGAGTTGAGTTTTTCGTCATTATTAAAAACATAATACCTAATTAGAAACCCTAATTAATCTAGCTCTAGTGTTTTGATTATCTTATCGACCTTGTTTTTAAAATCATTTTAATTGTTGGTCCCAAAGATTGGTCCTCTTGACAGGGTCTTCTTGAAAAGATTCAAACAAAGAGATCTTAGTAAGTAATATCAGTAAATGAGTAGTTTTTAATTTTTATAATCAGAAATGAACTCCAACAGAGCCCGAAATTATTGTTTGAACTTGATTGAGTTACTCCGTCTAAGCTTTATAATACCTGTTCAAGGCTAATTTTTCTGCTTTTGATTTTATGTGTTTCTTATCATTATTTATCTATCATTAAAAAATTATATTTAATACCTACATCCTAACAATAACATGAACTGCATTAAGTTTATTAAATTTTCATTAGGTGATTAATGAGAAATAAATGTATCATTAATTACGATAAGATTATACAAAGTAAGGGTTACTGACAACAATAATTTAAGATTCCAATTTCCCAAACACACTGCTCGACTTCCTCCAAACGGCAGAAAATTCAAAGCAAGCTTCGAAAGTAAGGAAGTGGAAATTAGTTTGTTTGAGTTTATTCAGGTATTTTACATGTTCTATATTCGTCTCATCAAGTGAAAACTACAGGAAATTCAATTTGCAGAATGACTCAGGGAACATCAAAAGGGCCGAGAAAGGACAGGTAGATGGCCTCGCTGAACCTCGCATGGATGGTCGATCGCACTTGTAAAGGCTGTCCATTCGATCTGAAAAGCGGGACTTATTCTTTGAAGTTCTAAAAGTCACACAATGTCTTTTCTGCCACTTATTTGTATCTGAATTTATAACATAAAATATAACAATTAATACTAATTTGAATTGTTCTAATTTTTTTTGTGAACAAAAAATAATTTCAAGCCGACCGAAATTTGCCAAATCGGACCTTGCAAAAAAAATTTCAGTTGACTGGACATTGTTAAACCATATGTTGTAAAAATATCTTCTCATGTTCTCATCTGTCATGTTCTCTACTGTGAAATTTATCATTCAGTGTTATAAGAGAAAATAATTCTCAAAAGGCGTTCATGTCCAATTTATTTCTATGAAACAGTAATTATAAGGGTGAACACGCAGTAATTTTAATTATATATTCATTGCAGTAAAATTATCAACATAAGTAAATTAAATTCCAATAAAGCAGCATCAGAAAACAATGACTGCAAGTGAATTCAACAAATAAAGACGCAAGAATCGACTTAAATTTCCCTAATTCGGCGATTTGCATGACCTAAAGAACAGACCCACCCGAATCGACTAATCAGTATGCAACAGTTGATTAGAAACAGCGCTGGTTCGGACGCCAATGATTATCCAAGTGAGGCGCGAAGAGAATTTCCCGTATTGATCCGAAGCCAGTTGAGTGTAATCCTGCGAGCGTTAGGACGAGGTCCTTTCGCCCTTGCGCCCGACCGCAGGACAAACTCGCGGTAATTAAGCTCCATACGATTTATTGTCATTGCTAATAGTTTTTAGCTCGACTTTCAGCTTTTATGCTTAATGGATACTTTCCATTATCCACAAGGCGATGGCCGCTGAAAGCCTGATAATATGGTACTGAGGTGGAGTTAGTTTACGGTTTATTTTATGTTTCAACACCATTACCTTGCCGCTTTTAACGGAAGATGAAGAAGAATAGATTTCAAAGATAATACTGAATAATATTATAGAGCTTTTTTGACTTAATAGTTGCTAATAATTTTTTATTGAATTAACTCTGACTATTGATATACTTATACTTATGGAGAGATTATTAGGATACTTTAGAGTAGTTTATCTGATGTCATATGGCGAATACAGAATAGGGGAAAGTAAGGGTTGATGACCACAAATCATCCAAATATTATTTCTTTCAGGAGGTGTGTCTTTTCCTAATAAAGCTTTCATTATTGTTTATTTTCTTTCCCTCCTTCTTTTACACTTTTATGTAGGGACGTTTCTGGCCACGGAGTAAGAGCCGACTAATCTCCACATTGTTCGACCCTGGGATTCTTCTCCTGTCAATCCTCTTTACTTGAGGTCATATTCTCGGTCTCATTCATTCTCAGGCCATTCATCTTCGCCTTAGTACTGCCACCGCTTCTCCTTCAGCACACTTTATTGATATTACTCTTCTGCCAGCATTGGTGCCTATTGTTTCTTCTCATTTTCTATCATTGTAGCTATTTTTCATGCGTCTTTTCAATAATTTTGACAACCTTTGTAGTATCTTTTAAATTTTTATTTTATCCTTTGTTGTTACCCCATAGATTCACCTTAATATTCTTATTTCTGCAACTTTTACCCTCTTCTCTTATGCTGTCTTTGTTGTCCATATTTCTACTCCATAAATCATTGCCCATCTAACCACAGTTTAAAAAATTTTGGAATTTTGGAAAGCTAGAAAAAAAACACAAAAATCGTTCCTTATTTTGCAACAATTCTGCGGTCTCCTAAATGATATCTGATGTTTTCCATCCTTTTCAGTTTTTCTATTTGTATATTCACCGCCACTCTCCACTTACCATCATCTCCATTGCACTACAAGTCTCTGCGTTCTTTCCACTAATTTTAATATTCTCTCTTCACGACCTTCTTAGATTTTCCACCTTCTGCTGAAGGTGGTAGAAGAAAATCTCAACTTCTTTTTTGCTGGTGCATAGCACAATATTGTCAGTAAACATCTCCCACCGTGGGACGTTTTCTCCTATATTATGGGCCAAACATCCATGACAACGTTGAATAAATGCTCAAGGAAGAGTCCTGGTGAAAGCCTTATACCCCATAACTGGAACACGTTACATCTTTTGAAATTCTGACGTAAGTAGGTTCTTTTCCACTTCATTTTTTTCTCATGCATCTTCACATTTCTTACTGGGGGACTTTTTCTACATCAATGAAAACCACAAGCAACTATTTCTATTTTTCTTGATACTTTTCCGTTGTTGGTGTGACAGTAAAAACTGAATCCGTGACCTGGCATAAAATGAAGCTGCTCTTCTCTTATTTATGTTTCCTACCACAATGTTTTTTTATAATGTTTATCAACATCCTCCTTTTCTTTGAAAATAGACACAATAGCATGCACTATATTTCCACTGTTCTAACATTTGCTTCTGCTGGTAGATCTTTTGCATTAGATCTAATGGTTTCTCTACGACTATTTATTAAAACGTTAATTATTCTGCTGATTTCAGTTTAATAATGACGTACATTCCTCATGCCGTAGGATAAAATCGTACATTTACGCACAGAAGTCAATCATACTCAGCCGGTGAAGTAAAAAAGAAAAATCACCTGGCAGTAGTGCCAATCACAAGTCCATAGATACTAGAAACTACCGCACCGAACTTCGTATAGCCCTTCTTCTCCTTTGAGTGCCTCTCCTATTTGAAGTTGGCTATCATCATTGCTATATTCGCTTTATTCACTGCTGCTCTGAGGAGGTCCAAAGAGCTACAGTCAAACCACTCTCTCATATTTATTAACCATGATTTTTTCTGCTACCTACACTCCGTCTTCTCTTTATCTTCCCCTGCATTATTGTTCTCAACAGCTCAAATCGATCCCCTCTTATAATGTGTCCTGGATATTGTAATTTTCTAACTTTTAGATTCGTGATTTCATTCTTTCCCATTCTATCTAACTTCCCATTCTCTCCCAACATTCTGTCAATTCTTTCCCATTAGTCCTAACACTTCCCCATTTGTTCTTCTTTGGGTCGAAGCAATTTTGTACATTCTTCGAAAACACCGCATTTCGAAGGACCGAGAGTTCTAACTCTTCATTCTAGTGTTGATTGAATTCAATCAACGATTCTAGTGAGAGGTCTTTGTTACATAGTAAATTTTGTTTATTTTTTAAAACGTATTTCTTGCTATCTCTATCCTCGATCTTACCTCTGTTGTTTGTTCATTATTTTGTGTAATCCACGGGTTCCCAAATATTTGTATTTTATGACTTGTTCCAGTCCAGTTGTTTGCCTAGTATAGGTTTTTTTTTCTCGTACATTTGGTTTCCTATTAATTGTCATATACTTTGTCTTTTTGATGTAAATTCTCAAAATGTATG
This sequence comes from Malachius bipustulatus, assembly GCA_910589415.1. Lineage (NCBI taxonomy): Eukaryota > Metazoa > Arthropoda > Insecta > Coleoptera > Melyridae > Malachius > Malachius bipustulatus. Next base: position 81,980,424 of record OU342630.1, on the reverse strand, counting down.
CTGGACACAGTAAGTTTAAGCGGTCTAACAATATTCTTCTGCCGACTTCGCGAGAATGGCTACATCATCTGCAAACCTGATATTACTACTTATAACTTCCATTTTTTCCATTTTCGCACTTTTTTTTCAATTTTTTACGCTTTCCCATTTTATTTCTATGTTTTTCGGTAGTAGGCTTCTTGAAAAATTGCTTCACTGTACAGGTTGAAGAACAGGGGCGACAGAACATACCCCTGTCTTACTCCTCGTTTAATTTCCATTTTTTGACTAAGTTCTTCATCGACTTTTATTTGTGTTTAATTATGTCACTGTTCATGTCTGTTCATATCTATTTCATTTGAAATAGTACATTGAGTGCGAATAACGCCTCTCTTGTTCCTAGTCCATTTCTGAAACCATATTGGCTGTTACCAATTCCATCCTCTAGTTTTTTATGTACCTATGCGTCCATGTATGATCTTCAAGAATATTTTTAGAGTGTAACTGAGGGATATAGTCCTGTATTCGCTACATTTTGTGGCGTTCTCATTTTTGAGGATGGTGCCAGAAGGTCGAGCAACCATTGTGTAGGAATGTTACCTATAGGTGAATTTTATATTACGTTGAATGGATCTAAGAGTATTTTCAGTGAGTGATCGTTCATCCATTTTACTATTTCGTTTTATGGTGGTACAAAATGGTCTTTTCATGATATTTCTACTGGTATTTTATCTGGCCCTGTTGCTCTTCGTTTTTTGTGTTCTTCATTGAAGACTTCCTGTAATATTTCCAGAACATCACTGTCCTCTAGCTTTGTGGTGTCTATTTCTGTCGGTCTGTTGTTCTAAAATAGTACTGTTATATAATTCATTACTTTAACTTTCTGTTGGTTCCTATTACTAATTTTTCCATGCGTCGTAATATCGTGGTGCGTTTTAATACTTATAATATTTTGAAATCTGTAGGTATGATGATTTTTACATTATATCGTAGAGAAAATAGTGTCTTGGTCTCCCATAAAATGGCCATCATTCACCTGGACGTTCCATAAACATTTCCCTACTTCCACTAGCGTTTTCTTCAGGTCTTAATAAGTGATTTCAATTTTAATAATAGAACAGTCTTCTGAATGTCCTTAATATTTTGAAACTGCTTATTTTGAAAAAAAAACTTAATGCTACTTTATATTTACATCATTGCTTCAGCATATGGTACAAAATGGTCTCTTTATGATATTCCTGAAAGCTGCGTGCAAAAACTGAAGCAGAAATTGTTCTGTAAAATTAAAAACAAGTTCCAGCTCAAGATTTATAGCTCCAAATCCTAATATAGCCCGGGTAACACCCCAATTCTATTTGCAAGGTTGACCTGTTCCACAATATGTGCTTGGATAATGTTAACGATTATCATTATCGTATGCGGTCGCAGTATGTAGCATCTGGTTCGTAAGCAAGCAGGGAGCAGGGGAGTCCGCATGCTGTTTTAGTCTCTAATTAAGATCATGATATGCAACTAGGGCCCCTGCCTACCGAGAGTGTATTTAACTGTCATTGACGTCCCGATAAACATACAGGTTCTGCGAGAGTGGGAGGAAACCATTCATCATCCTGTTATATGAAATACCTCTACGGGGAGCCTCTACCGGGTGTCCCAGACTTAATTGACCAGGCCATATCTCATATACAGGTTGAGATAATCGAGCCGAATAAAAGGCATATTATTATAATTTTTCAAGCTGTATAACATGACAGCATGAAAACAACCCCCACTCCAACATCCCCTAAGTTGCAGCCCCCACCCTTCAAAAAATGAATAGCACCCTGTATATATTTTTGTATATTCAAAACCAGTATTCGATTCTCTATTCAGATGATTTTTCAGATTCAAAATTGGTTTAGAAATAACCAAGAAAAAGCTCATCAAGGTGGTCATGACTTTTTATCTTGACTTTCTCTGGATGACTTTTGCTGTCAAAATTTATCAATATTTAGTCATAGTTTTTAACAGGCAGGTGATAGTTATTATTATAATTAAAGTCCAAACAATTTATTTGATAATTCTGATTTGTTGGGAAATTTTAAAAAATAAAACAAGAGATAAAGCACTTTATCATGAACCTTAATGATGACTGTGACCTGCTAATTAAAAACTATGACCAAAATATTGATAAATTTTGACAGCTAAAGTCATTCAGATAAAGTTAAGATAAAAAGTCATGACCACCTTGATGAACTTTTTCTTGGTTATTTCTGAACCAATTTTGAATCTGAAAAATCATCTGAATAGAGAATCGAATACTGGTTTTGAATATACAAAAATATATACAGGGTGCTATTCATTTTTTTAAGAATGGGGGCTGCAACTTAGGGGATGTTGGAGTGGGGGTTGTTTTCATGCTGTCATGTTATACAGCTTGAAAAATTATAATAATATGCCTTTTATTCGGCTCGATTATCTCAACCTGTATATGAGATATGGCCTGGTCAATTAAGTCTGGGACACCCGGTATACATAGGTATATTGATATTGCTTTGTCATGGATTAATGCAGGAATATTGTTTGAGTAACAGCATTTCCATAATCCTATAATAAAGTGAAAAGTAAAAGTGGGTGAATTTCAATCCAATTTTAAATTATTCACTTTGTACCTAGCTCTCTTCAGTTACTGTTGAATTTAGTACCTATTAATGCTACTTAATCAATAATTTCTATTTTAACTTCAACCAAATGTATGACTAGTAAGCCCCTCGGAGCTCATTAGACACTACCTACTCATAGATCCGGGCGTAAGCGGCTTTCCTGAAACGGGAAATTTCATAGAGGTCATCCCAAATGTGTCGGGCCGTCATATAACTGATTTGGCTGTGGCGCTCGGTCCATAGCGACTTTCGACGCTTACATATTTCGCAAAAATCTACTGGCATCGGGGAGCCATGTACTCTTAATTATGCGTATCTCTTGTGGAATTTCCCATTCGGGTGAAGCCATTTACCTCGGGCCTCTGATTAGGTAGGTGCGTTGTTGACTTCTGAGGCGGCTATAAATTACTGGCGGAAACTTAAGGGAGCTTCAACAGTGTTCTCCATAAAATCCTTAGTACCTATGTGGGTATAAGTGCTTGTCATAAAATACATGATTAGATAGGTACTCTTGAAATTTTCTTAATTTTATGCCATTTATGGAGGGTGGGAGGGTGAATTTTGGATATATTTTTCATGATCCCTTTTTCATGATCTAGGGGTCAGGATCGGTGGACATCTTCAATAGTGTAGTTTCTTATTAAAAATATACTGATTGGCAGAATTTTACTAAAAACTATGAGACCTTGAGAATCTAGAATATACCTAATACCTTATTGAGAATGACTAGAAAATAAGAATAGTTAAAAATACTATTTTACGGTCTTAAGAAAAGTACGTCGGCCAGTCCTGAGAGAATGTGCGACTAAGCTGCGTCTTACCTGAGTCATGCCGCGACAGGACGAAAACACCAATGTTGAGTCATGGCGACCTTCAAAAAACCCTATGCTTTAACATGGCAATTTAAAAAGGTGAATCATCCGTTTGGTAGAAGAGTTCTAATGGCATCACATAATTCTAGACTTACAACAGTCCATATATTTCTACCACCTCAGATTGCATATATGGGATGATGCAAAAGCGCCGCACAGTATCCTAACTTTTTTTAACTTTTATATCTTAAATACAAAATCGATTAAGATCTCACGCTGAAACTTCTGATTTATTTAATCAAGAAAGAGGCCGCCCATTTTCAGGTCTTCAATAAGCAGGAAAGTTTCAAAATTACCGAAACTGGAAGTGTGAAAGATTTTACTTCGGCAAGGTCGGCCTCAAATAGGTAGGTACCTGAAGATCAAAAACTGGAATAACAAAAATCAAAAACTTCTTGAAGTCAAAGATATTCCACACATTTCTAAGAGGCAGGTGGCTCTCAGTCACAATATTTATCATTCACGTATCGTTAGACTATTCAGAAAAGAATTTCATCCCTACAAGAGCCTCCTTGATCCATGAATTAAATGAGAACGACACCGACCGTCGACTGCAGTTCTCAGAATTCAGTTCCGAACGAAATTTCAGTTCGATTGCAGAACGAAATTGCAACGAGAATCCCAACTTTTTGAATAATGGTCTTTCTGTTTTAATGATACAGTGAACGTGAACCGCCACAATTCCATGCAGATACTGGTCACAGAAAATTGGAGATAAGAAAATGAAGAAAGAGAATGGAGATACTGGAGAGAAGAAAAAACAAACGTGTAAATAAAATTGATCTGTTGCGGAATTAAAAAAATAAACGTTAAAGAAAAAAGTCATGATATTGTCCTGAAGTTTTCATCACTCTGCCATATTAATCAACTGCCTGGGAAAGCGTATTCCGTCTCAAGTTGGTGAAACGTCGAGCAGGTTGTGTTAAGTAAGTAAATAGTGTTAAGATGAGTGTCAGTAAGCCACAGTAGACCTTACAGTAGACACAACTCACGATAAATTTAAGTGTCCTTAAGTAATTAGATAAATAATAAGTGAAAATAACTATGAGTATTTCTATAATGAATAATTGACTGATTGAATCTAAGATTGTTTTATAGACGAACCTTTCAACGTAAATCCATTACAATAGATTGGCGGTCAAAGTAGGAGGAATTTAATTGTTTATATAGTGAAAATTAGTAAATTTTCGTCCTGTTTGAGGAGAACTGAAAGCAGATCATTAGCACAGACGTCACTGCCACGACTAGTCGAACTGTTTTGAGCTTTTATTTCTAGAATAACTTACTGAGGTCTGTTGTTTTCTTTTTTTGCTACATACATTATAATGGGACCTTGGACTTATTATTCACACATAAGTAGTTATCACAAAATATCATAACAATGTAGAAACGTAACGATCACTTGGTAAAAAAGTACGGAATAATTCAGCCAAGATAATTTGTTTTAAGTAAGTTTAAGTGACATTAGAAATAAAGTCCCGAGCGTTGTCTAGAGCAATTATAGAAGAAGTTGACACTGAATGGTTGATGATAGATGGTCCTATTTACTTTTATGCAATTAAAAGAAATTTTAATTATTGTACATAATAGGTATATTAATTAAGTATCTATTATCACTATAAAGTTTATGAATATGTAACATAAATAGTTTATATTAACAAATTTACATAAAATGTGTGGTAAATTATAACATCATTAAAATAATAATATATGTAACATTACAATATAATTTAAGTGCGGTTGCGGCCATCCAAATATATTTCTCCAAGAAATTAAAGCACTACTAAGAAATGGAAAGAAGTTTTTTTTTAGTTTTTGTCAAAACTACTTGTCCAATCTGGACGATTTTTTTATGACAGGTTGTCTCTTCCAAGAGTGACTGTATTAGTGCTTTTTAATAGGTACCAAGTTTTTATAAATTCAGGGTGTATAAATAAGTGTTTTTTTTCTAACATTTGAAACACCATGTGTAGAGCTCAGCGATAACAGTATCAATTTAAAATTAAAATTAAACTCTAGAACCCTATGTTCGCTACTGAAGAACACTAGTATCTTCGCTACTACCTACAAGTGAAACAGACTTTCCTATCATAGAATAATCAAGTTTATTTCTTTCATTCATATGCAATTAAATTAAATTTATCTACGAGTGATTCATAAAATGCACTTTTTTAGACGTTTCTTAGTTCATAAAATGTATGATTATCTTGAAGAGTGAAATAAAGTATTTCGGGTGAAATAAAGTGCCGTAGCGGTTAATTATTTAACGCTAAATCTGACAAGTTACTGCACGACGAAGTGACGAACCAAGTACAGTACAAGTTCTAGTCAGCGGAGCGGCTCGATTCGGCGATCGCTGATACACGAGACGCTGATCGCTGGATTACATTATTGCATCCCGACGCCAACCGCTCCTAATGCTTGTTGCTCCGTGCTCGGCTTGTTGACACCATGCACCTATACTAGAGAAACGTCGTAGTTTATTAGCAGAGCGCCAGATCTATGTACAATTAATATTTTGTGTTTTGTGTCGTTTAATTATACCTAAAATGGATACCATTGTAGATGATTCAATGAATGAAATATCTTCTACCCCAGAAGAAATTATTTTTCAATCAAATATGGCTGCACAAAATCTGTTAGGTACCTACCTCAAAAATCTAAAGAAGCGTATATTAAGCAATATGTCACCTTTATGAACTGACGTGATGAAAAAAGCGTTAATAGCTTCAAAGAAACACTTACATAAGATATAAATGCATTGGAAAGTTTTTTTTTTATAATAATAACTTTTCGTTCTAATTTAAGTCACTCGTAGATAAAATTTTGTATGCAACATATGCATAAAGTGTCTTTTTTTCACTTCTGGGATTGCCGCATTCGCCTGCGGCTCATGCGGTCAAACTTCCCAGTCGTGAAAAAAAGTACCACTTTATGCACTTGTTGCATAAATAACTATTATAAAAGTCAAGATAGGTGGTACAGTGTAAAAAACAAACACGGCCCTGAACGCGGGCTTTAAAATTCTCGGATCCGGTCCATTTTCAATGGGTCGTATTTTGAGGTGCCGAGCCAAGTCTGTGTCAAATTTCATCCTGATAGATGTAACTTTCGAACACAGTATTTACTAGTACTAGTAGAACAAAAATGTATTTACTAGTATTTCCTAGGCTATTCCCGAAGAATCCCGAAAATACCGAAAAAATTACTTTTCTCGTTAATGGATCCTGCTCATTTTCAATGACATGACTGGCAGACATTTTTAGGAAGGAAGAGTACGTCTACTTCCGGCAATTTTACAACTTCTTGGTTTTTAACCCAGGATTGTGTAATTTTCGTAATTTTAAAACCGAATAAAAATTTGGTCAATTTTGGTCAAAATTTGCTATAAAATTATGTTTCTCTTGTAGTAGCGAAGATAATAGTGTAAATCAAATAACCAAATGTTGCAAAACGGCAGGGCTAGAGTTTAGTTTCAATTTTAAGTTGATATTGTTATTGTTGAACTCTACAGAAATCCAAAAAATTCGTCCGAATCGGACATGTAGTGTTGACAAAAAAAATTATTTATTTCTTGGTGGTGCGTTAATTTCTCGGAGAACGGTAAAATTTTATTGTGTAATTTGAACTTTAAATCACAGGCGCCGTAATTGTTGTCAAATAGATTTTTTATTTAAGCTACTGAACAAACTCTAACTTACTTTGATGAAATTAAACTGAAATTTTCATGACAACAAAAATGCTTTCACATTTGGATGGCCGCAACTGTAGATATCTACTAATAATTCTTGATTATTAAAAATAAATAAATACATTCTAAATAAAGCCAGAGTGCAAATTAGACGTAAAGTTATATTCATTAAGAATATTAATTTGACATCAACATCATAATTATTATAATAATTATCCACACAGGACTTAGCCGAGTGTGAAAATCACACAATATGATATGATACCAAACTTCAAAATTTTATCTACGTCGGTTCAAATTTTTTTTGTTTTTTACTTCGATCGACGACTTATTAATCTTATCAGACGTCAATAGGACAGATAGGAACTCTCAAATTTATTAAAATTTATTATTATTGACGTCAAGAGTATTCGACATGTTCACAGGCGATGGTAAGCGCCTTACCGGTCAAGTGGGCGACATGCGACCGCTCTTAAAGTTCAAAAAAGATTGAATTAGTTATTGTACGTTGGCAAAACCGTTGTAGAAAAATTAAGGTATTGCTAAATTAATATTATACTTAATTTTGTATCTAGCTACCATTAAAAAATTATGGCTGTTAAAAATTAGGACTAATTCTTATTCTTTATTTGGTATAGTTCATTTTAAAATAATAATTCTTCAAAATAAATTCTAATTATATTTTTATCTTATCTTTTAGAACCTTCATTTCAGAAAAAAATGAATAAAAAATACTCCGATTTCGTCTGGTTTCTTTTCTAATTTGTTTGGTAACGGTCAGGGATACCAAAGTAGATACCTAATCTTGCCTTTTCAAATCAATTAATTGCTTTAGTGTACTGAAATAGCTCTACCCCAGAGATTTTAAATATTTTTAGTCAAATTTGCATATGGAGACGTCTTACTGGAATGGTTTAATGTTTAATGGAACACCAATTAGAGCATTAAACTAGAAATTGATGATTCCATTACAAAATTCGTACAAGATGGTGCACGGCCAATTAACTGATTTCATCCAGGAGCTCTAGTGAAATAAGATGTTATAATCGGCTATGCAAGCAACTAAATTTATACCTAATCAAGTGAACTAGATATAGATGGTTGGATAATTTTTTAGGCTCGCTTCTAAATCAAAAAAATGTATGATGGAAAGGTTTTATTTCAATGCTGATCAAGCAACATTGCAGCAGATGCATGTGATTGGCACTCGGATGCTCCAAAGATAAGAAAATGTACAATTAATAACAACCGGAAGTGCTCCGGAAGACTTCTTAGGGTAGAGAGAATCACGTCTCTACCTACTAAACTGGGTTACATTGTGGCAAAATAATTTCATACAACAATCAATCGTACATCAATCATTTCGATTTAAAGTTGCATTCTTCGAACAATAAAAAAAACAATTTCTAGCTAAAATCTAGACAATTCTTATCCATAGGAAACCGTATAGCCCATATTCTTCATGAGCGTCTCCTTGATGGCGGGCTGGAGTTCTTTCTGCATATAAGTCGTAAGGAGCGAGCGAATACCCTTGAGGAAAATATCCTCCATTTCCTTGCTCATGTGGTCGTCGTCTTCGTCTTGCATGTCCCGTCGATGTTCTCGAAGTTTAGGTTCGCACCCGTAGGCGTACACGCTTATGAAGCCCGGCTCCAGGAAATGTGAATCTGTGCGCACGTTCAGCTGCCCCCGGTCTCGGCGAATCGGCTCCGTATGAAATCTGTTAAAAAATCAAAAACTCCCTCTTAATCTCAGCTATTACATGATTTGCTAAATATTCGTTAAAGAGCTTTTCATTAAAAAATAAAAGTTACTTGCTGCATTAGAGCAAGCTTGGGCACGGCAAACAGAATTTGGTTAATTTTTCCTGTTTTAAAGATGGGAGAGTTGATTCTCTCTTAGGACAAGTTAAAAATATCATTAATTTTAGTGAATTTAACGCAATGGTCGTTAAATACAAGAATCTCTAGATCCGGAACTGCACTGAATTGAAATTACGACATGATATCAGAAAGAATTACTGGAAGAAACTGATGAGGTTAGTGCTCAATTTAAATTGCGGGGAAAAGTTCAGCAATCGGGTTTCTTTCCGAGTTTTTGAATTTATTGCTCAAGTTCTTCCATCAGCAAGGAAATAAGCACGCCGTATTTTATTGAAAGCAATTATTATTTTAGCTTTTTTTGGCATAAAATGTCATTTTTTAGATACTTTTTGATATTTACGAAAAATGTTACTCGCAAAATTACCGCGATATTAATATTACTATTGCCTTGAATAATTATTGTTCCTTTAGATACAACAAGAAAGGTAACAATCGCAATGGAGAATAAATTATCTTTGTTACTCAAAAGTTACTCACCCAATTCCAGCCCTTCTAAGTCTTAGTATCATATTGCAACTATCCTCGGTGCTCTGAAAGGGCTGCCTCTGCAGTTGACTCTCATCGAATAAATTAACCTTCCCGCTGATCGTCAAGTCGTTAAATAATAGCCTGTAAGTATTTAATTATTGTTCTCTTTGTGATAATTATTTATTTACTTAAAAGCTACTGCTGATTTTTTAAATAATACTTTGAAAAGTATGAAATAGCAAGATATGTATAACTTGTTAAAACAAAATTTGCTTGGGGTGGTGTGCATGGAATTTTGATTCCAGACAATTCTTGCCACTAAGTCTGGATCATCCAAAAGCTGTTACAAAATTCCAAACTTAGATGGAAATCTTCAGATAAGCGTCTTCTTCTCTTCTAAAGCTATGAGGTCCTATAATATCGCGGAACCATTAATTCTCGATTTCCTGAACCCCATAAGTAGGTATGACTTTTCTTGCAGTTCTGATCTGTTTATCTGGATTTCCTAATACTTTTCTTTTGGCATGGCACGAGATTGCACTTATTGAAATTTCGTTTTTGGAATTCCCTACAACTCTCTGTTACAGTCTTCCTATACCTATAAATGTATGGAGGGTCTTCTAGTGAGTGGTGGTGCTCATCTGTTTCTAAATTGCGTCTCTCAAACCGGATTCAAGAATTTCACTTCGTTCAATCAGAGCGACCTCTCTTTTTGTAATAGAACAAATGTGATATTGTGATAAAGTGGTGACTTGGTCAGGATCCCCAAAACGATAAATGACGAGCATCAAGGGTTTCAAACGCAGTAGAACGATAGGACTTAAACTTTATTAGTCATGATCGATTATTCTTACATTTTCATTGATTCTTAACTCTTCTTCATTCTGAATTGACTGTTGTAATGAATTGTATTTCACCTGATTGGATATTAAGCGATCAATGTCATGTTTATTGACGAATTAGCTCTATTTTGAATGTGAAGCTGAAGCATCAAGGAGTCAGTTATAGTCAATCATTTGTAAATGGAAGACATAGTGAAGTGACAAGTGAAGTGCAAGAGCATTAGTGGTGTTCGTGTATATGTAAATAAAAGAGACCAACTGATTATCTAGATTTGGAGGTTATTGTTATAAGTTATAGTCGTTTAGAGAATAAAGAATTTTTTAAAGACTTTTAATTTGGAATTAATAAAGTGTGAGACCCGTAACAATATTATTGTAATGACACATGCGGGCATTATGGATTATAACGTCCTGATTATTATGAAGTGGTTTATGTATCTCGTATCTAAGGCATTATTGACATATAACGAGTAGTTGAAAAATAAAACATATTATTATGAAAGCTCTCCTAACTCTCGCGAATCGACAATCCAGGGTGAGACACGATAGGAAGTGGTCTGTTGGCAACTTAAATTAGTTTGATGTGGTTATTAGATATTCAAACCATAAATAAATGGTTTATTACGTGCTTTGAACCCCGAACACTTTTCCTTTTTATTACAATACGAAGAACACTGATGCTCTGCAAGCAAGCATGAAACGAGTGTGTATGAAAATCGACGACACGAGACAACAGAAACATCAGTTTCATCTCTTTTATCTTCAAATCGTCAATAACTTTCATGTAATAAAACTTCTCTATGAGTTTGTACATTTGAGAAGTCGCCGCGCCGCGGGTTCTAAGTCATTGAGAAATCTTTTATATTTTTCTTTGATCAATTGTTAAGATTATTTTGAACTTGGTGACGCAAGAACGTAGTACCGTAACAACATAAATTTATAAACCACCTAGGTATGCCATCGGAAAATATATTGGCGCCCGCGAAATCCATTTTTTCCTGAAATAATATTCCGGAAAATTGTCCTAACCGCCGAAATGTTCGTTTTCGTTCAAAATAACAGAGATAAAATATTAAACAACATCTTTTATAAAAGCTGATTTAACTTTTGGGATTATTTTTTAAGTTTATCCAATCACTAATATGTCCAAGGAAAGTATAAACCTTAAAAATCAAAAATCATCCAAAAGAGCGATATTATTATTATCATTATAAATGAAAATGAAGTACCCAAAACTGTTGTGAAAAACAAAAAATTAAACACAACTATACTGTTTTAATATCGCATAGTTTTTGAGATGTTATCAAAAATGTTGTTGAAAAACCATATCCCTCGTCCCCATTTATCTCCGAGCATATTGGGCCAAAAATTGGAAAATTTCAATCAGTCGTCTAAAAGTTGTAAAAATGTAGTTGTTAAAGTAAAAGTAAAAGTTAAAAATAAGATTTTTTTCTTAGTCAAGTAAGGAAGGAGGGTTCTCAAAAAAAACCTAGCTCCCCTTTTTATCACCGGCAATCCTCTGGGGAAAAATTGGAAAATTTCAGTAGTACAGAAAGTCGCCTAAAGTGAGAGAAAAATTGTTATAGTGGGATGCTTAAAATTTGTGGTTTTCGAAAAAACGTATGACCAAAAGATCTCCAAAACTTATTTTAGAAAAATAAATATGATATATTATCAAGTGGTACCTTCCAGGAACAGCAGCTAAATGTCTGAGGACTTTTCTCATTTGTACATTTATACAGGGTGCTTACTGTAAGCTTGGCCAAACTCCAGGAAGTGATTCTTTGAGTGATTATAAGACGAAAAGTTCATATTAACATAGGTCCGGTAATGCATATTTTTCAAGATACGAGTAAAGAGTGTTACAATTTTATTAGAAAATCGTCTTTTTCAAAAATTTCTTAAATATTTTTTACACAATATTGTTGAAATTTGTCAGTTTCATTTGCTGTGGCAAGGGACTAATTTGGCTCTAACTGGAATACAATTATCAAGTCTGGTTGCGTTCCGGGAAGCACCTCAACGAATATTAAAAAAGTACTCCAAAGGCTTTTTTGGAATTCTTATTTTTGTTAGATTAAGCGATTAAAAGCACTTTTTTTATCTCTTGAATTTTTTCTTTTTGTTTCTTGATTTTTTTTTGTATCTTGGTTAGTTTTTTTAAAAACACATCCACTTAATTACACACCGCTGGACCAATCAAGAAACATGGGGAAAAGATAAAATAAAATTCATTAGTTTAGATGTTAAGAAATTTATTTAATTTAGTGTTTATTTTTTATAGATATTATTTCGGGTTTTTTTACCTTAACTCCACCAAAATTATTTCGAAAAATTAACGCACACACCAAATACGAACATTGTACCGGGTGTCCCAACACTAGTGTCCACCCCCTAAATAGAGCCTAATTTTAAAGATAAAAAATTGAAACTTTGAGGATTTGTGTACTTGATATAGGACCACGGAATGGCATAATCAGTTTCATTAAAAAAAATTTAGTTCGGGCGCTAGCGATAAAAAACTGTAATATGGTGGTAAATTGTCGAAAAAAAATCGATTTTTTTTCAATACATAGGTACGTAGAAATCGATTAATAAAATCAAAATCGCTTGAAAGAAATGTGTAAAAACTAATTATAATGCTTTAATTAAATAAAATATAATTATATAGCAATGACAGGTATAGAAAAATGATTTATGATGTACAGTACGGTGATTAATATAATCTGAAAACGGTAGGTGCAATAAAGTGTTATGACAAAGTAAATAAGGCCCAAATAAATAGAAGGACTGCCCTTTTTTCTTTTTTTTTTGCTGGGCTAGCCGGCACACCGAACCTGCACTGGACAGTGTCGTAGTATGGAGTCATGAAAAAGGTGATTATTAAAAAGATATTAAAAATGTTTTTTAATGAAACTAATTATGCCATTCCGTGGTCCTATATCAAGTACACAAATCCTCAAAATTTCTTTTTTTTATCTTTAAAATTACGCGCTATTTAGGGGGTGGACACTAGTATTGGGACACCCGGTACAATCCCTTAATCTCACAAGTAGACTTTTGGTAGAAAGTATTGATCAACGGACACCCGTCCAATACAAAGTAGTTTATTTTACAATAAACCCCCTTGTGACACCCTAATTGATAGTCGAGACCGAACCTACTCCCCGATACCAGTAACCTCCTAGCTACTTAGACCAAGCAAATAGAGTTTTTTTTTGACAAAAAACACGGTGTTATGACATGCGGAATAGCCCCCAGATCCTAACTGCACAGTTTTCTACTCGAGTTTGCCATTTTCCTTCTTTTTTGTTAACACTTTAATGAAAAATAAAACACAATTTTTTTTTGCTCATAAAAGAAAAACTGATTGAATGGTCCCAATGGACGAAAGAACCCGATTAGTTTATTGTTAAGCGAGAAAACAAAAAAAAAATTATTCAAAAATTCCTAACTTGACCATTTTTTAGATGTAGTGCGAGCTCTGTCCGAGATAATCGATATTGATTGGTACTTCCTGTGCGCAAAACCCAGGCACTGTTGGATAATTAGTATTCGGGTAAGTTCAATCAAAAGTTCTTCATACCATATTTTGCAACGAGGCTGGATAATCTGGAGGCCGTCCGATTCGAACTTATCAAAGGGATTTGGAAAGTGAAAGCGTTCAGCAATAAAACTTCAATCTTCGTTTTCTATTTAAATGATGAAACATGGGCGAAAACGGCGGAGCGCGTTAAAGTGGGGGTAGAACAGCAGATGACGGGTACAACAGCGCTGCTTGTATTTTATGCCTTTCCCTCAACTGCTGTTCAACCTACACTCTCGCGCGCTCGGTCGTTTTCGCTCATGTTTGCGCGCAATTTTTTTCTACTTTTCAGATTTTTCAGCATTTAAATGGAAAACTAAGATTGACGTTTTTTAGCTGAACACTTTCCACTACTCTCCAATTTCGTTTGATAAATTTGAATCGGATAACCTCAAGGGCTGCAAAATATGGTATGAAGACTTGCTGATTGCAATTATACGCTAAAAAAAGAAAGGAATCTAAAGAAAGAAAAAAAAAGAATTCGAGGGCATCTAGATTTTATACCTCAAAACATGACGAAGCTACAAATTAAAAAAAAAACGATTTGTTTCGGTTTATCTGGTTTCCGTTCATATAATAATGAACCGATCGGGTTGTTTCAGCTCTCATTTTCTTTGTATTTTAATTCTCTATACTTCGACCTTTGGAATCAATTAGATTTCCCGATCAGATTTGAGCAAAAAGAAACATGAAAAAAGAACATGAGCAAAAAGAAACAAAAAATCCGATTTTTTTGCACCAAAGTGGTAATAAAAAAGAAGAAAATGGTTTGAAGAATGGAAGAAAAAAAGCTTGAGATGAAAACTGATCTGTTATAGGATCTGGAGGCTATTGTGATGGCACAGTCGGTATTCCGTTACCATTTTTGTTAGAATCTGGTATGATTTTAGAGATCTGTTGCTTGGTCTAACTACTAAGGTACTCATGATCCCTGCACCTCGAGGGTCTTTAAACACCTAATTTCGTATGCTTTATTATTAAAGTATAAACATAATTCATTTATTAGTTGTATTAATGCCTACGCACCTGGTGTCCAGACTGCTGTTCCCGGGATCATACCGACACCCATCAACTCGCACCCAGTGACTGGCTTGTGGAAGACGCACCCTCATGTCGGTGACGTACATGTCGTAGGGTGCGGAGCGTAGCTGCTGGTGAAGGGAGAAACCGCTGAGATGGAGGGTGCGTCTTTTGGCCGCTTGTCTGCGCCTTATCTCCTCCAAGGCGTGTTCCAGCCTTTCGGAACAGCGATGCGCGTGTGATAAATGCGCCGATGAGGAGAGAGAGTTGGCCGAGGCTCTGAGGTATGGGTAGGCTGTATTGGAAAATTTATCATTCTGACGGATGGGTAGGCCTGCAAATAACAGTGCTCTAGTTGTAGTAGTTGTCAGGAAATTGAAGGGTACCTATTTCCAAATTTTGTCCATATTTAACAGGTTTTATTTTGTCTAAGCTTTACTTTCAACTTTTCCTGTTGAAAGTAAACGTAAAAAAATTAAAGGTTGCCACTTTCAATTTTCAATACAAAAGCTTATCCACCGGCCAATTGATGTGGAGCCTCTCTTGAAAAAGAAAATCCGAGAAGCCCAGTTAACAAAGATTATATTAAAATGGTGAGAAAGATTTACTTAATAGGAGGTCGAAATAAAAATAGGTTATTAACGAAAGTAGGTAGGTATGGGATTATATTTATAGGTTCAGCATTACTTGTGTAGGTCGCGTACAATTACAATTTAACTACTTACTCATGCAGAACTACAAAACCTGCAATAAAACCAATTTCATTTTCAATTATTTCCCGTACCATAATCATCCTTTGTTTATAAATTCAGTGGAAAGTAGAAAATTTATCTAAAATGCAATAATCTTGACAATTTATTGAACTAGAGAACTTATCATTGGAAAGAAACTGAAGCAGCTCTGGTATCAGTAATAAATTATTTAGTACATTGGAATAAAGTGTCGCCTACAAGATATAATTTCGCTTTCTCCATGCAGGAACTTTTTTTATAACAATTTCATTTTCATCTGTTATTTTAGTTGACAATAAAAACTCGTCATTTATTTTTGTTAAGAAAAGTTTGATAATCGGCGGAGGTTTTAATTTTTAGATAAGAAGAAGAATAGCATAGGCAACAAAAAAAAATTATTTTATAATTTCTTCTCTTTTTTGTTGCATGGCGAAGCTTGTTAATACATCTAAGTACGTTTTCCTCGGTTAGTCAAACCGATTGCTCAAGTTTAATGAGCACGGTGACAAATTCAAAATGTCTCGATATTTCTCATGAAAATCCCAAAGGCTCCCAACCTTGTCTCCGCTAATGCAATTCTCAGAAAGATAGACACATAATAACCCCATTGAATTGTCATAAGTAAATGGTTCAATTGCGCCTTAATTGCGCAATTTTCTCATTACTGATTTGGCACGGGAATTAAATGTAGTCATGTAAGTAATCCTTGATTCCTTTATTACCGTACCGATATCAGGTAAAGATATTATATTTCCTTAAAGTAATTGGATTTTGAAATATAAAATGCTTCATTCATTATTTCAGGTAGACGCTTATCTATAAATACGAGTGAAACTGAATTATTTAGCTTTCTTCAACAATCAAGAATAATATTACCAATTAAAACTAATAAATATGATGTAAAATGATTATTATCACGGAGACTCTTTTCCAGATATACAGGTGATCAGTAACTGGCGCACTCAGAGCATGCTGCGGTAAACTTCTCTTTTTAAGAGAGGTGAATTTTCTTACTGCAGTGTTGTAAGTTCTTTTCTTCCAAAGATATGACCATTTTTGTGAAAAAAAGGTGGCAACACTACACTGAACATGTGAGTAAGTTCGGGTTGGATGGTATTGTTATTATTTTTATTTCCATAGTAACGAAGGCATTTGAATATTTTTATATTCTAAGTTGAGTGTAGGCGGTTGCCAAACTTCAAATTTCGTTCAGATTTAGGTATATGGTATCAATTTCCAACATTCTCAATTCCTCTGTAAAGAGGTTTTGTGGGAAAAAAAATTGATGAATTATATGGTATCAGTTCCAGACATTACAGTAACCTGAATTTTTCATTAA
The DNA here is from genome assembly GCA_910589415.1 of Malachius bipustulatus. NCBI lineage: Eukaryota > Metazoa > Arthropoda > Insecta > Coleoptera > Melyridae > Malachius > Malachius bipustulatus. Next base: position 81,963,374 of record OU342630.1, on the reverse strand, counting down.
TTTTTACCACGGTCATTGAAAAAATTACCTTTAAACTTGGATGCGGGAAACTCTGTAACTTGAAAACCAACCATTGGATTCAATTTCATTTTGCAGAATACCTTAATTTTAATGGGCTCTATATGACCCTGTATTCGGAGTGCGCGACTTACTGATCACCCTGTATATAGCAGATGTCTATCCACCCAATGTAACTAAGCCCAAACTGGGACCCGGCTTTGACTAAAAATTTAGGTATCCTTTGACATCGAAATAACGTAGCTAATCTGAGCACGTTTTACAGACATTTTTATGGGAAGTGTTCAAAAGAGACGTGACCTGCTTGATTCCACCTGGAATCAGGTTGGGCAGAAATACCCGTCGATCCTCAATTATGTTCATCCCTATCAAGATGAGTTCGTTATTACTCTCGTACCACTTCATTTCAGACTTATGCAGGGTGTTAATGAATTGGTGTTACAAACTTAAAGAAAGGGCCTGTAGAAAATGCAAAAATAGGCGAAAATTTTCCTGTAGGCATGGGTCGTTGGAGCTTTAGTTTTCGAGATACAAAAGGTGTTAAAGTTCTTCGAAAAAATTAATATTTTTTGAATATCTACTAGCTGGCTGATCAGAATTTTTTACAGTTATTGCACTAATTGAAGTAGGTACATGATTTGATACTCCAGACAAAAAATGATAATCCATTGGCGGAAATCTGGGTATGTGGTTACCTTTTTTAAAAAAAAGTTATACACCACTGACATTAAGTTAAAATTTGTTATTTTTGATAAATAAATCGTTTAGTTTAAAGGAGAAAAGTCATCTTATGTTTTTATTGTAGGACGCACTGTTTTCAAGATATACAATGTGGAGGCCCATGCAAGTTCCTTGTAATGAAACACGCTTCAATAACGATCACAAAAATAATTCCGTAAAAAACTCAATAGCATTGATTTTTAGGATATTTTACCTTGTACGGGTTCCTACATTGTGAAGTATCTCGGAAACAGTGGGTCCTTCGACAAAACGTACGATGACTTTTCTTCTCTAAACAACATGAGGTATCTACCAAAAATAACTAATTTCCATTAAAGTTAGTACAAAAACTGTCAAAAATTTCGGTATTCTGGTCATTCAATTATTAGATATGCAAAAAATATTAAATTTTTCGAAGAACTTTAACACCCTGAATCTCTGAAACTAAAGCACCAACGACCCATGCCTACAGGAAATTTTTTGCCTATTTTTGCATTTCCCACATGTCATTTAAGTTTGTAACAACACCTATTCATTAACACCCTGTATAATGTATAACACCGAATCATTTTACAATAGCGTTCCAAACGCTGTGTTTCCTGAAGAACACAACCTGCAAAGATTCAAAGTCAATGTGAATCGATACTTCTCACGCTTTCAGAGCGTCATAGGGATTCCCCTGCAGTGCATGTGCTTTTTATATTAAAAAAATTGTTATTATAAAGTGATACTATTCATTGTATCTCAATGAATAGTATTTGGTGATTTCAAGATAACCATGATTTTCATAAGGGCACAGGATAAATGACGGCAAATTTTCCCGGGTCAACCACAACCAAAAATTAGTACCTACCATTTAAAAAAATCGTCTCTAAGTTTGAGACATGGTGGAGATGGAGATGCAATCAACATAAGAAGAAAAAGGAATAAAAATAATTGTGACTACCATTGATATTACCTCTGAAACATACAACCGCTTCTTGGAGGTACCAATAACATTTTCAAGACAGCCCTCGGGGGGAAATGGTACCTATTTGTAGGAGATCTGTTCAAAACATTATTAGCGAGATTGGATTGAGGAATTATCACAACTTTCTCATTTCCCTTTTGACTTTACATTTTCTATGGACAGATGCGATCCTAATTAAATGAAGATGATCCATAACGTGCAGTCCAACTTTTATTTCCGGGTCATTATTAACCATCCAAGCTGTTACGAATACTCATAGATCTCACATTTGTCTGATGAAGCGAAGTTTCATTTATGAGGGCTTGTTAATCTACATAATATTATCGTGTGAATTATTCCGATAAAAACACACGTCAATTCGTGGAAAAAGATTTCAAATCGCGTGGAAGAAAAAGTGTAGTCCAGAATTTTATTGATAAAACGTTCATGGCGATATTTATTTGGCTTTATTTGACAAAAGATTACGCATATTATGAGAACGCATGATCCGGACATTTTGGTCAGGAACAAATTGTCCTTGCATGTTTTAACTTAGCTGCCCCCCCCCCCCCCCCGACAACTTTTTACTTCAACCGCCATAGCATAGCAAAAGAGCCATTCTTAGGAATCAATTTGACGTCATATTAATATTAATTCGTGAAATGTATAAAAATGGAATCCAAGGAATAAGAACATAGTCAGGTACAAAAATTAACCAGGACCATAACCAAATTTAAGTTGTCTCACAATCAAACTTAAAATTGAAAGGAAAAATTATAAAATGGTTGACATCACAAAGCTTATTGGAACCAAGAGAAGTGAAATAGAAGAGATAGTCAATCGGTAAATATCAGGAATAGACGAACCTATATACTCAAAGGAGGATGAACAGCCTTCTACTGACGAAGATTAGAACATACCGAAAGTGGGAAGAAATAGAATTGAGAGAGAAGATAAAAAATCAAGACATAGAAAGAGACTCTACGTGCCGTGGGATTCAGGGTAGAGGTAGAAGAGGAATTACAACTTTCTCAAATATCATACAAGATCTCAAAAGGCATGGTGTTTCGCCTACCTTAGACGGTCAAAGAGCGTGAGGTAGTAGAAGTAGGATCCTCGCGGAAAATAACTGGTGGTAGATCGCAGCTGCCCACAGGGTAGTGTTCTATCACCTATCCTGTGGGATATCCTAGTGAACGATCTGCTGCAGAAAATTAACTGGGAGGGTTTCCCTCCAATTGGATATTCAGCAACAAACAGGCATAATAAACAATAAATCTCAGCTAATCCAAAACTGTTGGAATGGAAACATGTTCTATGCAACTGCCCCGCCTTGGGAAGAACCAGGCACTCAACGTTCGGAAAAGTACTTCTCTCTCCGAGAGACCTGGATACATTCACACCATCTAAGGTCATTAGCTTTTTAAAAAGCAGTGGCCTGCTAGAGTGGATGTAAAGTACTTAGGTATGAGCCACAATAGACCGCTTGGTCGCAGTGGAGGTGTCACTAATCGACCCACTCATTATATAACTAAACTAAACTAAACTAATCCAAAACTGATCTTGATCAGGCCGCTATAGTGCGTGGGAGCTCTGAGACTTTCAATAGGAATTCAATAGGAATATTCTGGCGTGGCTCTACCATGGCATATTCTTCGGTAGGTCCGACTAGTCGGGTGGTTGGAAGTTATGTAAGTAATAGTGCTTTGTCCAATCGATGGTAAGCTCAAAGGACCAAGCGGAGGCCTTTATGCCAGTGAAAATCACCTTTTCCAGATCGAGAATTTTATTTCCAATAAATTAAGAAGAATTTTGCTATTAATTTTTGCAGTAGGATAAATGATACCAAATGGCATGCACCTGAGCAGTGATGTGTCTTTTTTAACTGCCCAAGTTATTTTTTTTTAATAAATATTTAAAAAAAACTCAAAAAATGGCATCAACATCCAACTCTCGAACGAGTACAAAAAAAATAATATAATTTTTTTTAACTGTAATTAAAATATATTTGAAAAACTAGCTTAGTATGAAGGATAATTTTGGACGAGTTTGGAAAAAGTTGACTAATCCAGAATGTCCGGTTAATAAAATTTGAAAATAATACAATTTCTGTCTTCTAGAGAGTTGAAAGTTAGTGCAGTTAAACATGATGGTATCGTATTCGACTTTCCATCTCAACAAAAATAAATCCGGCATTTAGGTATGATAATTTGATAATTACAATCCTTGAGTCGCTGGAAGTAAGGAGATGCAATTCTCGAATTTTTGTCATAGCCATGGTTCTTCAAAATTGAATTCTAGTTTCTTGTAATTAATAAGCTTACTACTTTTTAATTAAGATTTTCTCACGATGAGACGAGTTCACTGAATATATACGAATTTGATGCGCTCTAATCATTTCTGCTTCATTGCACTCTTGGAAGTAAGTAGACAACATCAACAAATACAAAAATAATTATTGGATAAAATCATGTAAGTACAAGAACAGTTCTTCAACGTAATTTTTTAATAACAAAAAAATGACATCATGACTTTCCAATTACGTGATGTCACGAAGATGGTCAAATACAACACCAAGGAAATGTTTATTATTATTATATAGAAAAGAAACAGTGAATGTATATAATTATCGGTGAACATGTGAAACTTTCACGCGAAAAGGCCAATTAAAAATACGTATTAAAACAATAATAATAGCTCACCTTCATGAGATTCATCTAGGCTGGTTTCATCTTCTGCTAGAATTCCGGCACTTCTATCGGTTAAACTGAGGGCCCACAGAAACAGCATCCACATTTCCAAGTACATTTTTTTAATTAAAAAAAAAAAATTAACTGAATATAATAATAATTAGTAAAAAAAAATGTTCACCGGCTAATCTCTCGATATTTTACTATCAGCTGAGTGATCGCTGTATTGTTAATGAGAAACAGAGCGTATGGGAAGAGCACAGAACTCTCACTGAATGCTTGAGGCTTGAGGTTTGGCTTGGAGCTTCTTGTGATAGTCTTGCGGTTTGTCGCGGCAATGTCTTTCTTTATTACTGGACGAGCTCTTGAAAATGATAGGGTATATACACACGAATTAAACCAGGTCGACGTCTATTGTTCACCATACTTCTAGAAATTCCTTCTCCTTATTATTGGAATGGAGTTATTACTGAATCATTTGCTCTTGTCTGAAAAAGCGTCTTAAATTCAATACAATGAAATTACTTAAATACCTGCACCCGTAGTTACAATAAATTAGAAGTTATTACGTCAATCATTACGAGTTCATGTGTTGTGTTGTCACTGAAGAATCTAAATTTTCTACTGTTAGATAATTCGCCATGCTACAAAAACGTAATCTATTTGACTGTTTTTTTTTCACATTTTCCAAAACGTTTACTATATTTTATTGTATTTTGTTTATTTTTATTCATTTAATCAGTACTTGAAACACAAATATGGCTAATTAAAAATGCACAGTGTCGGCGAGACTACAAGAAAAATTTCTATGTGTTTTTTATGATATTAGTAATTTCACGCTCACGCACACTACAAAGCGAAGAAATCTTTCGAAGAGTGGCCGCCAACTAAAAATAATCGTATTTATTTCATAGGAAAGATGCAGTCTCAAATACGCGATCAACTTTGTACAATTCATTGAACGGTCCCATATACTTACCACTTTAGATGCACCAGTCACCAGTCATCTCTCAAGTCATGTCTACAACTTGCAATCAATAAAAGTTCCAAGTACCCGAAGAGAGACATCATTAAATTAAATTAAACAGTTTTCTTTTATTTTCACATTAATTCACATCAACAGCATCCTTTATACAAATATTTAATAGCAGTGATTACAGATGAGAGTCTTGGCTTGGGGTGCATCAGATATTGTGTGCGACAAACCTGAAGCCATTTATTAGATGTAAGTATGCATATGGTTGAGTAGGTAGGTATGATTAAAGAAGAAGCAGAGGTATGATTCATCAAAGAAGCAGAGAGACAGGACGTTGAGAATTTATTACGCTAATGGACAAGTCTGCAAAAAAAACTCCGATAAGTCAAAATAATAACGTCAAAAGTTAAGTGCTCTATATTTTCGAAAGCTTCAGCAATGGAGGTATTTCAATTAGAAGATTTATGGTTTTTTAGTGACCGTTATTCATGAAATATAGGGTTGTTCTGAAATCATCGCTACAAAACTCTTGCAATTATGTCTATTAACAAAATCCCTGTTACTTACTCGTAGTAGCTGATTGTGGGGTATTTTTTATGTAATACGAACCTGGTAGAAGACTTGTTTCAAGGAAAACAAGCGGCTTTCAGTTGTGAAAATGTCAATACATTTAGACACATCAAAGTTTTATTTAAGTTTTAATTCTATGAAATTTATTTTGTCAAATTTTTTTGTATATTTTGGTTTATAAGTAAAAAAGTGGAGAACAAAAGCTCCATCTTACTGGAAATTAAAATAACACCAAATTCCTTCTAGTTTGCTTCTACTTACTCTTTCGTTACTACGAGCAGTAATAACATTTTCGAAAATTACCTACCTGCTCAAATCTCCCGTGATATTTATCTCCAAGCAGAGGGGTTCGACGTTTATATCCCTGCTCAGACTTTGGTCGTTTGGAAAGCTCAGAATTTCGGACTAGATGATTGTGGATTTACATAATGTCCCATTTAAATAGGTACTTACCTTTATAAAGTATTCAAAAGTTTACAATTTTGTATAAAAAAAATTATAGGTACCAATTTTAAAATGCGTTCATTTTTGTTGTAGTTGTTTACTGCAATAATATCCACCTTGTTATCTTCGACAATAGGTTACCTTCTACCTTCCCTCTTTTGACGTCACAAGTTCCCTGAAATATTTTCATATCTCCGGTAAATAGCTAGATTCCGGTCGGTAGATATTTCTTGCAAACTGGATTTTATGAAAATCTGCATTAATAAGTTTTTGGAGGCTCTACAGGGTGATTCAAGACTAATGCGACGTAATTAAATGATGCTAGGTAGGGTATATTGAAGCAAGTTTAAATCTATGACAATTTTTTTTGGTACTTCAAGATGACCTATCGGCAAATTGAAAATCCAGGACTCTACTTAAAAAGAAATGGTTTGCAATTTTTTGACAGGAAAGCTTTTTCAAATCCACATTCGGAAAAACGTCATCGGATTTGGAGAGTACAGCAGAAATGCTATGAAATGAGCTTCTTAAAAAGACCGGTACACTTCAATCGGAACAGCTTCACAAAAACAGATCAAACTAAGAAATTATACCTGCCCATGTTCAATTTTCAATTTTGCCGTACAAATTGTATCAAAGTTTTTCAAAATTAATTTAAAATCATTTTAAAACCTGAGGTACTGCGAATTACGGGATCGCCTTAATCATAATAATTTTAATTATTAATGATATGAAATAAGCTTCTTAAATCGAACGGCACGCTTCGAACAGCTTCACAAGAATAGATCAAAATAAGAACTTGTGCATTTTACGATTTGTTTTTGTGAAGCTGGTCGAAGTCTGTTCTGCGATTTTGAGAAGTTCATTTCAAAGCCTTTTTCCTGTACTCTCTGAGGCTTTTTCCAAAATTCGATCGGAAAAAAAGCGAACAATTTTTCTTCAAGTAGGTACGGCTCTGGTTCCGAGATGTAAAATTCTGACAATAGACTCTCTCGTAAAAGCGCAGTACCTCAGCTTTTGAAATGATTTTTAAATTAATTTTGAGGAACATTAGAAACAATAATTTGTACGGCAAAATTGAAAATAGAAGTTTAGGTAAGTACAAGTTCTTAGTTTTATTTGTTCTTGTGAAGCTGGTCGGGATGTGCCGTTCGATTTAAGAAGCTCATTTCATAGCTTTTTTCCTGCACTTTCCGAATCTGAAGCCTTTTTTCCGTAAGTCGCTCGGAAAATGTGCTTTTCTGTCAAAGACGTGCAAAATCATTCTTTTCAAGTACGGTCCTGGATTTTCAATTTGCCGATAGCTAATCACGAAGTGTCTCGGTAGAAGAGTGTTTCTGCTAAATTTCGATGAATTTCAGTAAACCGTTGCAAATATATCGACGTTTAAAATTTAAGCCCAAACATAGAAAACACTATATATTCGTACTTACATGTCGGCAAAAATAAATTGTCGAAGATTTGGTCTTGTCTCGATGCCCTCTACCTGCCATTTAACTACATCGCATTAGTCATGAATCACCCTGTATTTAATTAAAATGGCAAGATAAATATAACAAGAATGATAAGCTTCTCTATACAGGAATCTCGGTTCCTATTACACCTACATCAAAGGTTAAATGAGAAAAGTTTTAAGGAAAAGTTAGTGCATTCGATAACCGGTTTCAGATTTACCATCGGTCAATTGGTCTTGGAAGTAGCGGTCGAAAACCGAAAATGGCGGATTTCGTTTTTCGCAAGTAAATCCGACGGTTAATTTGACAGCTATCAAAATGTGACAATGCAACCCGACTCAACTTTCATTTTTCTTATGACCGCCATGTTGGATTTTTCCCTTTTTGAACGCAATTTATTTTTCTGACTACTAAGATGTATATCTAACACTAATGCCCGGTTGCACGAATGTAATTAAAAATCTGTGAGATAATCATCGATTTTAAAACGCCCTGTATTATCAAAATATTGATCTGATGGTGCTGGAGACAAACTCTACTCCCTTGTAGAAGAGTTAATTACCAACAAAAATTAAAATATCCTTGAAAATATTCACCATATTTTCAAAATTTGAAATTTAAAATCGGTAATTATCTGAAAAGATTTTTAATTACTTTCGTGCAACCGGCTCTAAGAGTTATAATATTTTGAAAAAAAATCCAATATGACGACCGTAAGAAAACGAGATAACTATCAATTTTTCATAATCTTAAAGTGCTAGAGACTTGAAAATTGTTTTTGGATTCATTGCTGAAAAGTGTCCTAATAATTATTAAGGTGGTGAAAAATCAATAGTTATATTTTTTTTACTTACGGATGCCATATTTAATTTTCCCAAAATATCATAACACATATACATCTTGTTATACATCTTGGTAACCAAAAAAATAAATTACGTTAAGAACGAGAAAAATCTAATATGGCGGTCATAAGAAAAACGAAAGTTGAGGCGGGTTGCGGAATAACAAATGACGATATTGAGACATGTCATATTTTGACAGCTGTCAAATTAACCGTTTCGGATTTACTTGGGAAAAACGACCGATCGTAAATCTGAAACCGGTTATCGAATGCACCAAGTTTCCCCTAAAACTTTCCCCATTTAACCTTTGCTGTAAGTAGGTGTAATAGGAACCGAGATTCCTATATAGAGAAGCGAATCTGGGACACACTTATTTCCAATAAAAATTTTTTCACGTTTTTTTTTTTGGATCATGTAGACATAGACTAACTTACGTATCTCAAAAAGTTTTGAATAAAAATGCATTTTTATTCAAAATAAATTCAAATTTATTAAAATGAACCTATTTGTCATTTTGAAGTTGATAGATATAGCGTGGCTGATTCTAAAAATATTATGTGCCTAATGAACAAGGTTCGAGGCCAACTCAGGCTTCGACACAAACAGATCCTAGTGGCTGATAGACATCTTATAGATTTTACAACTGAGTTTTTAGAAAAACACCTATGAATTCCTCTCTCAAAGTTAAGTAATTTATTCGATTCGAAAAGCGCTCCTTATACTTATATGGATCCGTGTAAAGTCGCGTGTAAAGTCCGTAATAAAGTCGCGTTCACCTTATTTTTGTAGTTTGTCGTTTTCTTGACTATATTCGAGAGCATAAACATGCTAACTGGTTTAATTTCTTTTCATTGAAGTTATACTTTATCTAATTTAATGTTCATTAAAACTTTTTGTAATAAATAATTTAAATTTCTATTTTATTATGAATTAATTAAGTAGAAAGTATCTTTTTATAGATTGAGTTAATGAAATCAAAATCAAACTCACTTAATTAGATCAAAAAATTTTGATGAGAAATTACTATGTAAATTAAAAACTTAATATGAATTTTAATGAGTTTTTAAGATCATTTAATATCAGGACTGTACTGTAATATTCAAGATATAAGACAATTTCATTTAAAGCTCTAGTCCTGGAAATAATTTCAATTGAAGCTGTAATCCTGGGAAATACTTGTCCCGAGGAAAATTATTTCTCTTTATTAAAATAGGACTTAAAATGAGACAAAGAGGAAATCAAAAGAGATTCCCGAATATTAATTTAAGAATCTCAACTATTAACACCTAATATTTTATTTATCATTATCAAACTTAAATTTTCATGGAAAATTATTCAAATTTTACCCATTTCGTAATAACTATTTCCATTTATTAAGATTGTTTGAAAATCATATTGGGGGCTTTTCAGGCGTTTGGTTTATTATATCGGCCATCAACCATCATAGGCGTCATTATTAAACTTTAATGAAATTCATGATGGTCACTAAAATTGGCTAAAAAGCTTGGGCACAAGCTAAACCTTAAGAAGTGGTAGGAACCATAACAGAACGTTCACGGTTTTGATTGTCAAATATCGAGTGTCATAAAAAAATGTAGACTATAGTTTGATAAAACATGATACTCAAGTGTCGTCCCTCTTGATCTGAATAGGTACCTACTGTCTGTTCTTAAGCGATTTTGAAATTCTAAAAAAAAAATTCTGTAAAAATTCACAAAGCTTTTCTTTAAAAAGTTTTCCACCAATTGCTGCGATTTCTTTCAAATCTTCAATAATGCAGGATGGTTTACATTATTCTCTTTGCTTTAAAGTTTAAATATCCCCACAAAAAAAAAAAAAACTGGAAAGGTGGAATCCAGAAAACTTGCGCTAAGGACTGATATAAAAAACGTGAAATTAATTTACGTAACTGTTCGTGGTTTGTTGAGAATATGACTGTTTTTCTAGAAGTACAGATTTTTGCGATTTACGTAGTCCTTATTGTCTTTCATATTTTATTGAAAAAAATTGTTGCATTGCTACATATCGGTCCACGTTAATTGTAACTGCTACTTCAGCGTCATTTTATAAATAATACGGTCCCGATAATGTGACTAAAAATGCTCCGACACCACAACATAAGGTCTTTTAGGAGAATGCTTTTTATCTTTTTATGGATTTATTTGTGATCTTACAACGACTAGTAACGCAAGTCTTGTTTGTTAGCAGAATCAAATACATGGAAGCGATTGAAGAATTGATCACATAAAGTTGATCCTGCAACTTTAGATGCAGGATGAATCTGCAACATTAGTTTGGAAACTTCAATCAGGCACGTTTGTCTTGAGGAACAATGTTTTCTGTTTGAAATCAAATGGTCTTTTAAACACTTCCCATTAAAATATCTGTAAAACATGCTCACGTCAGCTACTTTTCTTCGATGTTCAAGACTATCTAAATTTTTAATCACAGCCGGTTCCCCGAAAAAGCGATTGGGTCGTTTCTGAATGTAGTCAAGGGAGTATGTTTAGAAGCTGAGATCCAAATATGTGAATAGAAGTACAACCAGGATGGTAAAATTTGAGTCTTTTATAAGAGCGCTCTTCACCAAACCTGCACCACGATCCTGCCAAAACATGTTTTCTTCCAGATTCACGCCAAGCAAATGAAGAGATGACAATGGCCTTCTTCCACCGTCATCTCTTCGTTTGCTTGGCGTGAGTGTAGGTACGCTATCATCATAATATCAAGTTGACCTTTTTGGAGGAAATGACTGCCTGGGTTTTCTCAGCAATGCATTGGACTTCATTCTTATCATCCCCAGCTAGAATCTCTTGCAGGTGCCCGTAATAAGTGCCTGCACGTTACGTCCTGGACGTAACTGAATATTGTTTTTTTTTCTAGAGCATCGTTGATATACAAGGGTGTTGCGAACAAGTACTCTTTACCACGGATTGGGGCAAAAATAATGCTACTTTCCTGGTGCCGCTATTCACAAAATAAAAATCTATTCATAACTCCGTTGTTTCTAGAGATATGCAGTTGACATTTTGCACATCCATCTTTCTTAAGCCGGCACACGTTCTACGAAATTTTGCTCAATGATAATCGAAGCACGAAGGAAGGAAACGGGGGTTATAGAACACATTACCCCCCCCCCACACTTTTTCTTATACACGCCTCTGGTTTAAAGTATTGTTTTTTAGATTAAGGCGATTCTTTTTTCAAATTGGACAAGAAAGTTGTTTTTAATGCATTTAATCATGAAGTTCCAGAAGTTTCGGGAATATGAAGGATGGGGGGGGGGTTCGTTGAACACGCCTAATAAAGTCCCATCGATTAAAGGAGCCACTATATAGGATGGGGAGAGTTCAAAATTCCCTTTCTAAAGTTTTTGCAAGCCTCAAGCAGAACTTCTCAAGCATGCCATAACTTGCAGTTTTGCCACCAATCCACAATGCCAGACAGGTGGATTATGCGTCTTATTTCACTAGAATCCCAGAAAAAAATGAGTGAATTGGCTATGCGCCACTTTGAATACTGTTGGCTGAAATATAGTGGTCATAGGATTCAATGAGTGGACCGGTATAAAAGATTTGAACACCATGTAAACCCAAAAGAGAATGTGATAGATATCCCAGTCGAACTACCTGCAGGCGAGGTTATTTTTTTTTGTCTGTCAATTTTTAATTAATTAGTCCTGACACAAGTTGCAAATTGTTGTCGCTTCGCTGATTTCCATATCAACATGGCAACATGCAGATTCTTCATCATCTCTTAATGCGCATCACCCCGGTATAGTTATCTTCCTGTGTAATATCACTGACTTGAGCTAAAGTAAGTAATTATTATTATAAAAAGAGATTTGATGAATAAAAAACAAGACGCATATTTTCAATTTATTAGTATATTATCAAAGACCTACAAGCTATTAAGTTAAACTAACGCTTCTTCCAAGTGAACTTTCTTCTAGCACCTTGTTGACCAGGCTTCTTTCTTTCGCGTGTCCTGTAGTCTCTGGTCAGAAGACCGGCTAAAATTTTGAAAAACATATAAGTATCTCGGTATTTAAACAATAAAATAAAAATTATTTTCATAAATATATTTATATTATGTATTTTACTTCAAGTAAAAACATGATACTTTTACTTTATCTAGTGCTTACTAAAACACTTTCCAATTATTTATTACTTATTTATCTCTTATTTTTACCTATTCTCATTTTTTCAACCATATCTTCATCGACGAAATTCCGAATACCCATTGCTATGCCCCATCTAATGGCTCCTGCTTGGCCTGAAGGACCACCACCAGCTACCTCTGCTTCGACATCTAGCTTAGTCACCATGTCAGTGAATAATAATGGGAAAAGCAACTGAAAGAAAATTTGAACTCATAATAATTTAGAGATCATAGTTATTTGTATAATTAGGCGGCGAAATCATTCTTTAACGTACCAAGAGGAAGATTGCCTCGAGGACGTTAAAGAATGACGCGGCCGCAGTGTACACAAAACTTTTTGTGCAATTGTATAGAATCCTTAATAACTGTTGATGAAATTTTAAAAATAATAATTTTTGTCGTAAATAGAACGGCTGGCTTTCATGTTATCGTGACAATGAGAAGTTTATTAATTATTATCCATTCTCATGTGTCAAAATAATAATATACAGGTGTCTCAAAAGTGAAGCCCGTGCTCTTGAGATTCGATTAATGGAACTAAAAAAAATTGAAAATAGAAAGTGAATAATTTTCCATTTGCGTTTCGTTAAAAAGTTATTCTAGAAAAGAGCAAAAATTTAACATTCCAAAAAAAAATTGAAAATCGAAATCATTCAGTTAGGTACTTTAAGTTGCACTGTTACTTTTACATTACTGTCAGATTTGACAATTAAATGAGGAAAGTGATAAAATTTCCGGTGTCTTTAAAATAGAACGATAGTACTGTAATCGACATAATGTCGATATGTTGGAAATACCTATTGGGAGCATGTATTGACAATGCTACTGCTGCATGATTGTTTGGTTCTAGCATGATGGTGCACCGGCACATTATGGGTTACAAGTGAGAAATTTCTTAAATGAAATTTCCCAGAGAGATGAATCGGAAGAAATGGACCCATACAATGGCCTCCCAGATCGCCAGGTCTGAATCCCCTGGATTAGTTTTTCTGGGGCTACTTGAAAGAAAAAGTTTACCGTGATCCAGTTTTGAACAAAGAAGATGTAGTAGTTCGTGATGTTCACGCTGCTGTGGCATTAATAGACACTGAGCTCGTGCTTCGATGATTGCTCGTGTGAATCTTTGTCTTGAATTAGGAGCCGACCTATTTGAACACATTCTGTAAGAACAAATGAACATCTTCTTTTTTTTAAATATCATTAGTTACTTCTAATAAAGTTTTGTTAAAATATTAAATTTTTGCTCCATTAATCGAATCTTAAGAGCACGGGCGCCAATTTTGAGACATCCTGTATAACTAACAATCATTAGTTTAAAGGCTGTCGCTATGACAACGGCCGCGAAATTGAATTTTGCGGCCTGCATGGCGTACGCGAAGTCGTTACTTCGCGTCCAATTGCTCAAAAAATTATTTATTACGCTATAAATTAATACGCTATAAAAGGCATACTATAAGCAGTCGAAAAACATCACGCGAATTGCTAAGTGTTATCCATAAATTAAGTGGTTCCAGTAAGAAGCTATGAGTCATACTCTTTACTGTGAAATCTTTCCGAACTATTTATCATATACAAAAAAAAAGAAATATTTAGTCTGTCAGGTCTCCTAATTTCTCCGCAAGCGGTTAACAGAACTGAAATCGAAAATGCAAAAGAAGTGGCACTCATTACACCGGCCATGGATAAGGAATAACGGAAAAACTTCAATTTCTATGAAGATCTCAAAAGGACGTAGATCGTAATGGAGCACATCTGTCAAGCAACACAAAAGAATTTTACTTATTGATCTTACATCAACATTGCCCTCAGAAACAATAACCATAATAAAAGCCATTTCATTTAAAGGATGCTTAATTTGATATTGATTTTCTTAGCGTAAAAGCCCACATTGGGCTTAAACACAAGGAGAAAGTAGATTTGACAATTTGGCCAAACTCTGCATCACGAGTGTGGTCAACGCGGTTAGCTAATAATCTATCCATTAATGAATGAACACCTTATTCATAACCTAAAAAATTTGAAGACGAGCGAAGAAGATCGATCTACTGCACCAATTCGAAAATTGTATAGGAAGAGGAAGGTTCAACTGAATATCTCAAGCGATTTACGGCTGAAAGGTCTCTCAGCATCCCAGTTTTCCACAGCAATTGCAGAGAATCGGAATTATCACTCCCAAATTTTATGACACTTGCAATGAAATTGCTGATTTACACCATACAGACTGGTCTCAGAAACGCGGCGAGTAGCCGTTACCCACAACCAAAACAAGTATGAAGTGAAACGATTATGTTCCAGGAATGGCGGAGATGGATGATCGCTTCTTTGCTTTTGTGAGAGTTAATGCTAGCATTGAGCTCCCACAACTATGTGGTAAAAATACATTAAACTTATTTGCCGTTAGTATTTTTCAATAATTTTAAGAGTATTCTAGTCCTAGTCCTATTAATTCCCCTCCTCTCCCCCCTCCGTTTGCTTTTGTTGCATCTTTGATCAAATTGATTAAAAAATTACCCTTTCTCTGTAATTCCTATCCGTCGAGTCCAGCCTACGATATCAAACTCAAAGCAATCGCCTAGACCAGAGAATTATCACTTTACAATTTGTAAATATACCCCCACCCCCTCCCACAATTTATCATCACTTCTGGCAATAAATAATTTATTATAAATAGGATATTCTAGTAAATTAAACAGCTGCTGGAAAAAGGGGGGAGAAGTGCACAATAACGACAACAAAAAAATCGCTTTGGACAAGGTATGCTAATTTCTATTGCCTAACGGTTAATTTGCCATTGTAACATAAGTGACAAAAGCGGATTAATAAGAACGCTACAGTTGAGAAAATAAACAACATTTGTAAATTTTCGAATTCCAGATCCTCCACTACCTAGGCCGTGGATGCATAATAACAGTAGGAAAGGGAAATAAAAATTCTATAAATGCATTAGACTTTTTCATTCAATGTATAATACATCAAAAATACTATTATTAATTACATTTAAATCCTTAAAAATCCTAGACAAAAGTTTTAATGATGTAATTTAAGGCATAAACATTATATCACTTTGGATCTATGTTTCAGACTTGCTAGACTAGTCTTCAACTGCAATCAACGATAAATATGTAAAATGAGGACAAGTTGAAGTTTTATTGTGTTACAATAATAACCCACGTCAAACAGCAAACATCAACTTAATCTTGATTTAAACGTATTTAGATTTGTCTGAACAGATTAGAAATATGAACTAATCTTCAGCACACTAATCTAGAAAATAGTGTGTACTTATGAATTATTGTTAAACTTTACCATAACTTTTTTTACAAATATAAATTACTTTATTACAAATATTATAGCCGTGTCACAACCTACAGTTTACTAATATCACACTTCATAAATGGCTTCTATTAAATATTTATAGCAGGCACTAAATTAATTCAATTATTATTCACAACGATTAACCATAATAAGACATTATACAATAAATAAAAAGATGAAATAATTAAAATTGATCCCCTGGTTTTTGGTTCCTTTATAATAAATAAGCAGTGATTAAAAATAATAGTAATAATTTAAAAAATCATCTTCAGCCATGAAAATAAAAATAAAATTACAATAATACCTAATTACTAGTTTGTAATACAAAATAGACTTTGATACATCTATATAATTTTCAATTTTTGAAAACACCCTCAATTCAATATATTATAATTCAAAGCAGGCTTAATTCAACATTTTTATGGATTTTTCATAATTTTTTTATACCTAGCATGTTTAAATAACATCCTAAAGCAATATGTCGCATTTTGTAACAAAGATCTTAGCAATAATAGAAAAACCTTAGGTATTTAATAGTAAAATTCTTAAAATAAATACTTACAAAGAAAGTAAATTTGCCAAAATGTAAAAAAAAATTAAGTCAAAAATTAGAACAACGATAAACTAAAATCATAAAGGTCGTCCGTTAATGTTGGTATTATTTCTGGTCTGAACTAACGTATTCAGCAACTGTTCTATAACTTTTTGACTATCGAGCAGAGCGTTTTTCAAGTCTCTGACTTCTTTGGAAAGATGTTCAATTTGTTCGGTATTTTTCTCCAGTTTAGCCTGTATTGGTAATAAATTAGTGTATTCAGATATTTCACTGTTTTGGTCCAAATTATTATTAATGTAGGTTTTCCTCGAGTAAGTCGTTGCGTGACTACCGTGGGACGAAATCGTGTGTCCGTAATTTTTCCTTTTCTTGGCTATGTCATGGGCCGATTTCAGTATATCTTTTGGCAAACGTTTCTCTCTGGGATTCAATGGTTTCACATTCAATACTACCCTGTAAGCCTTGGGAGACACTAAAGCAGTCCAATGAAGTAAATTCAATAAATATCGCGGCAAATACCCATTAAATAAAGCGAGCTCCATATAAGAAATCAGTTTTGTTTGTCTCACCAGTTTTGATAGACCAGCAGTTTTCTGAAGACCCTGAATGTCATGTACTGCAATACCAACTAGGAGATTCATCAGAATTACAGTAACAAATAAAAGGAACAGTATGTAAGTGACCTGTGCACTAATTTCCAATAAAAAGGGGGGATCTTCGGGATCGTCATCTACGAGTAAATCTAAATTGAGTTCTCCGGTCATCATTACTAGTACAGTGATCAGACCGATGAATGGATTAGCGAAAGTTGAGGAATCTGGGAAAATAACGCAAAAGCTTATAGTAAATCCTATCAATAAGCAAGAATAAGCAAGCAACAGTTTGGCAAATTCACCCTGCACTCTGGTATACATGGCGACATATGATCCAAAAACCGGAAGTTGGCCGACCATCAACATCAGGTTAGTCCAACTAAACAAAACTGCAAAGGCACCAACGTGATTCTGCCATGTATACGTTCTACCAGTATAAATGAACGAAATGACAAACACACTCACGATAACAGTCCATTCTATAATATTTTCTGGATGTGAGAGATATTGTTTCACCGTAGGGTATCCCGCGATTCCATACACTTTCCGTAATATTTCACAACAAGTTATCCCGACTAAAACAAACCACTGCATCTCTATCACGAAAGGATTTGTCCTTAACATATGCCCCATCATGGATTTCTTCTCGCAAAGTTCAATTACATTTTGGGGTTGAGTATCGTTCATGTTTTTTCCATGATTGTAACAATTATGGGCTAAAGCAGTTAACACGTACAACGACAAACTTAAAACGAAGATAAAACAAAATAACATTCTAGCAATGTAATACTTTCTAATCTTCTCCCATTTTAGATACAAGAACGCAGAACATAACGGGTGCAGTAGGATTTCCTTTTGCCCTTCATCGACAAAAGTATTAAGAAAACAAATTTCCCGAGGATGGCAATGTTGAAGAATGCTTCTAAAATCCAAACGAAGTTCAACTTCCCTGTTAGAAGATTCAGGGTGATGATGCAAAGTAATGGCACCGTCAAGTTTCTGCGTAACCATTGCAAGAGAAGCAGGCGTCTTCCTCGTTATTATTCCTAAAGCTGTCATCCCAAATTTAGATTTCGCGGTAACATCTGCACCGTGGTATAGCAGCACTTCAACACACTGAGATAATTCATTCAATCCAGCAATATGCAATGGAGAATAACCGTACATGTCTCTAGCATTCACATCAGCACCCCAATTAACTAAGATTTCTATAACATCATAGGATCTGGTTGCTTTTCCAACTGCTGCATGTAACGGAGTTCTCTTGTCACAATCGCCAATATTTGGATCCGCATTACCTTTTCGTAGCAGCAGTTCTACACAATCAAAAGCCTGTGCTCTTGCAGCTAAATGTAAAGGAGTCTGTCCTCGATGATTTCGCATATTACTGTCAGCTCTTTTATCTAAGAGTATTTCTATGCAGTCGACGTAGCCTCCCTCGGCTGCCAAGTGCAAAGCTGTCAAATCCTTTTCTTTAGTTCTAGCATTAACGTTGTTACCTTTGGCTTCTAACATAATTTTAAGGCACTGGGAATGTCCCAAGTCGGCGGCCAAATGAATAGGTGACATTCCGGAATATTCAACTTGACCCACATCGGCTCCTTCGGCTGTAAAAAGTCTCACACATGCGATCGCATTGGCTCGTACCGCACAATGAAGAATGCTTTCATGACAATTATTTGGATTGTTGGTCAAAGCATGTACTTGGGCCCCATTGTTGAGAAGTATCATGGCTGACTCTGGACTGTCTCCAAAAGCAGCGCAATGCAAAGGAGTATAACATTTGTATATAGCATTGACATCACATCCGCGAGCTATCAAATATTGAGTTCCGGGAATGCAACCGCTGAATGCAGCTAAATGTAAAGCACTTAAACCTTGATTTGATTCATGATAGTTCAACTTGGCTCCCAATTCCAGTAACCCTTCCAGCAGGTCCCAACGTTTCATGAAAGCGGCCCACAGGAACGCTATATTTACTTCGAATTTTGTCGCACTAGCAAAAACTTCAGCTAAATTGTCCTGCTCGGTCTTTTTACTTTCTATATCATCTAACAGTTGATGCCTTCCTGATGACGTTTTAAGGTGTTCCAGGAGGTTCATCTTGATGGTATCGTGGCATATTTGCACGGTTAATTCGCTACCGCTAGTGGAGAATTCCTCAAAGCTCTCGTAGATGTTCGGAGTGTGATCTGACGGCGGCGACGGACCACATTCCATGTATTCGAAGTCATCGGAAGGGTACTCTTCTTCTAAAACGATCTCCGGGTCCAGTCGCGAACACCGCCATGGCAAAAGAGCCGTGGTTTGATGGGTCTTGTACAGCGGGAAGCTTTCTGGAACAGCGTTCACGCTGACAGATCTGCCCAGCTTCCTGGATTTCGTCGAATCTTCGAACCCCAAGTTGTCCATCGTGATGGAGCTGCAGCCTTCCAACGCGACCACCATTTACCTGAAAATTATTTACGTTTAGGTCTCGGTTTTAAAATATTTTCTACTTTGGAATATAAAAATACTCACATGAATATTTCTTTCATATACAAATTTTAAAAACCTCAAAATAAATTAAAGAAATCTGAGTCTATTCATAGCCTGGCGCTTTTTTGTACTCTGCATGTTCATTAATACATAAATAGGTACATGAATCCATAAAAATACATAATAAATCAAGTAAATCAAGATTAATCGATTAATCAGGTTTTAGTACCCAAAACAGTCAAAGTCATTTACATAAAGATTACCCCGGCACGAGATACGAATTTTTGTATACATTCGTCTTGCTCATGCTCAAGAGATATTACTCACACATAAGTGAGATATCACATCAGTCCAGCTCAAAGTGAGTTAGACCCACAAAATTATGAAAATTAGAACTATTAGGTAATTTTTTAACTGCGGCAGAACTGAAAATTATCGGCCACATATGTATAAAAGAAAAGACTCTTAATACGCTTTAATATACTTCAAAATAAGTCGCAGAAGAACTACTCTAGCGGAGTGTAGTTTCTTAGTTCTTAGTTAACCTTATTTTGAGCCATAGAAACCGGTACATACTAGATTTTTCAACCATTTTGTAAATCACCAAGTGAGGATTACTTGGGGCATGAAGGCGGCTACACACGATAAGACAATTTCGTCAGTTGACCCTAAACAAGTCCAATTGAAGGTATGTAGTGTATTATATCCTATACGTCCGTCAGTTGAAATTGTTCAGGCAACTCGAAGAAATTCAAAAATACTTTCATCGATCAGGCAGACTTGGCGGTGGGCACAGGCGTACCTGGAAGTTTGTGTGAAAGTCTGCCAGGTCGTCAGGGAATCAGTTAGTCAAGTTCGCCGTTTATTTTACGCAACCGATTTTTTACAAAACTTTCATTAAGAATGAAAAATGCCATTTCATATTAAGGATAGAGGACATGGCTCAGTGTGAGACGTTCCCTAGATTCACCCGAAGTTTTGGAAAGTAGACAGTCCATCCCCATCCGCCAATCGACCTTTATTCCGTCATCATAATTGATTTGGTCGTTAGAAATTGATATCTTAATCCCGATGAACGATATGCTTATTTCATTCAGCAGCAATTCGTTCGTCAACGCAAGTTCGTGGGTTCAAAGAACAATCAACCCCTATCCCTTCCTTTCTTTTAGCCGCACATGCAAAGACAGAAGTGAGAAGGAAAAGAAGAGTCCAGTGAGTCTAAGTCGTCGAGCGAGTCCTGTCGTATCCGAGATTCGCATTCGTATCGTTAAGGGTCGTCAGATACCCTCCTAAATCGTGTTAATACCATTCGTAACAATTAATCGTATCGTGAACTTAAAATAACATCGCTTTACAACCGCTGTTTATAATCGTTAATTAAATTAAGTGATCTACAACCGAACATCAAAAAACAGAGAGCAGACGGAAGGTCAGTAACTACTTATTCGAATTATTTTTATTTTAGTGTGCATCTACCTACTCCTTTTTCCCTTTCGGCTAAGCCCTGGTCCTTCAAACAACCTTTGTTCGAACTTTTGAGTCTCAATTGACGGACCAGCCGCATCATACATTACGTAGCCGCTTTAAGACTATTCATGAACAGGATCGGTTTCAGCATATCCTACTTTCTCACCTACCTCCTGCGCTCTCGTTAGAGGCGTAAGTATTTTTGATTTTTTTCAGGTCGCCCAAACAGTCGCATTTGCTCTAATATTGACAGGCGTACCATCATAGTACACAAAGTCAGGCGAGCAGTCTGAACTGACGGACCTGCCGGATTATGTGTACCGGGTTAAGACGTGACATCTTACCAATATTAGTATGATACAAGGACTTAAAGACGGTCTTGAAAAGAAAACTATCGCTTACAATTAAATGTCTAAAAATTATAGACAACCCATTCTAAAGGCGGCTACACACGACTGCAGGTCTCTCAGTTGAGACTAGACAGTACGAACTGAAACACGTAGACTGTGGGAATGAAAACAACATGTACTGTACATCATCAACTAGTTCTATAATAAATATATAATAAATAAATAAATAAATAAACAAATAAAGCTAGGATAAATCAAATAGGTAACTGTTGTAGGTATATAAAAAAAATAACTGACTTCAATGTGTTCGCCTTTTATTGCTTCAGGAGTGGCTACTACTGATTAGCATTTCTGAGAATCTGATGACGTATACATGTTGTTTTCATTTCGCGTTCCTACTTTCGTACACATTTTCAGGTATGCCTGTGCTTGCGTCCTCGTCAGATCTGCCAATACGACGACCTATTTTATATTTTCTTCAGGTCATCTGAACTGTCTCAGCTGACAGGCGTACTCGGAATGTGCAAACGTCCGGCAGGGCCCTACTTTTGACACTCGGAGATACAAAAATATAATTCAAAATATTATAATAATTATTTAAAATATCAGATTTTAGAAACATTAAAAAAGACGATATTTATGATAAAACATGTTGCAGGAATGGTATATAAGAAGCTAGAATGAAAGTAAACGGACCTGTCATGTCGGAAAGTTGAAGATTAGAAAAATAAAAACTATGATTAATGCAATTTTAATGACAAGAGCATTCCTGTCGGATAAGTGGAATAAACAACTGATGTTGATATATTATGTACTCGTAGTACCTACCATCCAATGCCATACAAATTATTACAAGTCCGGCAGCATCATTTGGACGAAACCGAGAAGGAAAAGCCTTAATGCAAAAGTTACTTATTTATACGACAATAACCATGTAAAATCCCGTTACGAACGTAAGTGCATTGACAATGATTATTATTTGTGGAATGTGGGTACATTATTAACTAGTGCCTTTGGTAGCTAGGTAGTTGCTAAGTAAGTCGAGATTTCCCTAACAAAAAAACTGGCGCGGTGAGGAGATATTGACGTGGGTTATCGGAAAGAAGAATTCAACGAAATAGGCCACAATACTATAAATCACCAAAATTTAAAAAAAAGTTTCAAAAGCCAGCTGGCCCGTAAGAGATAGATATTTTTTTAGTACGTAAAGTTTGATGATTAAATCTATGATACAATCGTAAAAGAAACACTGAGGTATCTGAAATTTTTTTTTCCACTTCTTCCAGAGAATATTCACAAGAACTTTACTCCCGCAATCACAATAATTACAAGATGACTCAAGAGGGACTGAAAAAAACACACTCAAGACTTAAAATTGGCTATCTGAAATCAGCGAAAAAAAACTTCACTTACTAAAATACCGTGCGAGTGTACTGGGTCTCTGTACGTAGACAAAAAAATTGCCCTGTATCATACATATGGAAATTGTTAGGCTCTATTTCAATGAGTTACCATAGATACCTTCTTCACTGTTGGAATTGTTACCAATAATCCCATTGAAACAGTTTACCATAGAAACTATCCGATTGAAAAAAATTACTACAGAAACTATCAACCACAATTCGTCTATGTATAGCTCAGTACTCGCACGGTAGGTATTATGTTCCTAATTATTATGGAACTTCTTTAGTGAATAATTTAATTAATATACATCTGGACAAGCATATATACATACTTACCAAAAAAGTATCATGCTGTCTGTGAAATAATTGAGGAGGCAAACTAAATGAAATTAATTAGAATCAAGATTAATTCAATTCTAACAAAGGACTAAAAGGAAAAATACGAGAGACCTTGGATAGCCCTCTATGAGATTAAGAATAACAACTGTTACAGATGAATTATTAAGCAGTGCTCTAGGTGATAAAACTATTTACAAAGTTACCTCGGATTAGTCACCGGACCGATTATTCGTTGAAAAGGTATTAGGACAAAACACTAATCTATTATAAGAACATAAAAAATAAGGTTTATTTAAAGTTCTTATACTTTACTTCATCAAATATTTTCAACAATAAATGTACCTAGGTATAATTTAGTAAAAGCCTCGCCAAACTTAGGAAACGAATTGCTCGTAAATGCGTCCTAAATTTTTCATATCTACAAAAGAGATAATCCCGTAGTTAAGTTCAGTACGGGAGTCTTTCCTCGTCAATGACGTCGAAACCTAATCCATCCGACCAGAAACGTCATTGTAATTACGCGATTTATAGGTAGGTATATATTATTATTTAATTCATATTTTCATTTTATGGTCACAGCTTATACCTGACGGTCGAAATAACGTGCAGTATAGCTGACATTACTAAAAAAGCAATTTTGGAGAAGCGGCAAGCAGAAACTTACGTCTGGAGGAACATTTCTCTTTGCCGCTTCTCCGTCAGTGCATAATGAAAATCTAATTATAAATCACTATAGAGTAAATCTATAACTATTTGAAATTTTGGATTAGAATCTTCGTATAAATCGCTTTTCGAATAAAATCTGCCGCTTCAAAAAATTTTTGAAATTTTTTAACCAATTTTTTCACATTTTTAGATCCTTCTTCAAAATTAAAACGCAAATTCTTTCCTGTCTGCAACTCACAAAATTGAGGATGTTTTGTGTTTTTCTGACATTTGTTGAAGCTTTAATAAATTATCCTTCATAAAAAAATAAAATAAAAGGAAACGGAAAACATTGCTTACATAAATCAAAAATGTAACAAACTTTTTTTGTTCAGCCGTTAGCTTTTTGGAAGAAGCCCGCAGTATACAGGGTTACAACTATTAAACGGGTCACCATTGAGATATCATAAGCCATAAGAGATACAGAGTCGGTTGGTTAAATTAGAGGAAAGTTGTGCTATTTTGAGATTGATATTTTGCGAAAAAATAATTGAAATATTTTTTCAACACAAATATCAAGGATAATTTCTAACACCACTACATTTAATTTTTCATTCAAATCTTTTATGAGCAATGGTTCTATATTGCTGAATGCAAAGGAAAAGTTATCTAAATTACAGAAACCTGGAATTTATCGATTAAACTGTTCTCATTGTAATTCAGTTTATACAGGGCAGACTTGTAGAAATCTAGAAATTAGATACAACGAACACCTAAACTCTTACAGACTCGAGCATTCAGAAAGATCAAATTTTGCAAAACACTTAATAGAAAACAATCACACTCTAACAGCAAACAACAAAATTGAATTACTACATCATTGTGATCATTATTTTAAATTAAATTTTCTTGAATCTCTAGAGATCCACAGACATTTACATAATCAACAATACACAGTAATAAATGAACAGCTAGACACATATCGTTCTCCACTACTTGATTTTCTTCTTGATATCAACAACTAAGAAGATTCTGAAGAAATTACATTATGATCTAGTTAGTTCTCTTAAAAATTCATTTAAATCTAGTTACTTGTTTCATGATCACTTAGGTAATACTGTTGCTGTGTTACTGTATCAATAATTTTATTTACGTCTGAAGATGCTACATGAAAAGTAGCGAAACACGTGTAACGTTTCTATCATCGATCAATATACAGTAGAATTTTATAAAACATTAGTGTTTTATTCATAATCAATAAATTGAAATATTCCCGACATTTCGTGAAATATTCAGAAAAAACGAGAATTATTTTTTCAGTCATCTTTTTTTATAATTGAAAAGTAATTAATTTTTTTGTAGGTTAACATAAGTCGTCAAAAGCCATCAATTCGCCACTTCAAAAAATTTTTTTGACAGAGACTAGATCACAGAGTTTTCGAAGTCATCTTTTGTTTTTCTTATGGTCGCCATATTATTTTCTTATGTCGTTCGGTATGAAAAAAACTTATTGAAAATAATGGAAACCAAAAATTAATAAACTTCAAAAAATATTGTATATCTAAAATTTATGTTCTTCTTTTTTCTTAATTAAAAAAAAAAAATTTTTAGACCGAATATCATAGAGAAATTAAAAAATCATAAAACAAGTGTCTAAAGCACTGGTGTCACAACGGTCCACTCACGATAAATATAAATTTAATCTAATCTACTTATTAATTATGTATTCTTAACTCCAGCAACTTACCAGCAACCATGTAAGTAGTTATATGGAAACCGACAGAAATTGATAACAACCACGATAAGCTAAGACGAAGTGAAGATCGATTAAAAACATTGCGCTGATCGATTGAAAAAAGAGGTGATCGATTTTAAAAAGTGGAGCTAGATTGAGAAATGTGGAAGCTTTAGAATCCAAGGTCAATTCGCAAGAACTCAAAACCCCCGGTCGGCTGGCAAATTTTGAAACTTATGATATGGATGAAAGAGGTCGCAGTCTTCAAAACAAGCCTATGAGTACGTTTTTCTAGCATAATGACATGATGAGAAGGTTCGCTGAAGAAGTTTTTCATCAACTATATAACAGGAAGCTTGCGACATGCTGAGTTTCAAATTCTCTCTGTTCTCCCAACCAGTGGGAGAACCTGGCTTGTAAAATACAAGAAGCGTTTGCTATCATATAGAAATCGATCACTGAACTTTTTCGAATGCAAAGACAACAAATAATAAAGTGGACGACGATTAATTATGAGCAAATTGTAAGAATTCGCTCCCGACAGGCAGAAAAGGATATCCTGGTGGCTGCCAGAAGTAAATATTTTCGTATGCGAGAAGACTTTCAGAACGCCGGTACACGACTGCCTATGAGAGTCACTGAGGATCATGGCGAAGATATGGTAGGTGAAGAATGAAGGGATTTAAAAAAATTTAATTTTTTTTCGTTTTTTCGTTTTCTTGTTAGGTTCTTGTAAGGCGGCAAATTTTCAGGGGTACAGGATACAGGAAACCCGGACGGAAATTTTAAAGGCAGACAGCTTAGGAAGATATCGTTGATCGGCTAAATCGGTCCATATTTTATCTATGTGATGAAGTCCATAATCCTCATAGAAATTGTCTCCCGGTCAAATGTGATGTAAACTTTGGGGATAAGTACGGTATTCGATGAAGTCTCCATGGGCTTAAGCCCACAAAAGCAGAACATGGGGTTGTAACCCATCTATTCTGTGCTGAATGTACACCATGCTAGTGAGACCTATATCATCACATACGGAGCGATTGCCTGATACAAGAGGACCAAGCTAGAAACAGCAAGGAAAACACTCGAGAAGATAAAGAGGCCCCCATGTCTTTGCATCACAGGAGCAATGAGAACTTGTCCAACTACGGCGTTGGAAATAATCTTGGATCTGACACCGCTACATTTGGTAATATGGTAATAGAGAGAAGAGCCGGAGAAGCTCTCGTTAGAATGTCAAGAGTAGAAAAATCAGAAGGAAGAAGTGTACAGCGAACCATTGAGGACCAACTCTCAAGTGTCTGCTAGAAGCTCTTGGCACTGCCAAAAGACAGAACTATTAAGAAATTCAGTTTTGAGAGTAACTTCATCACGGAATTGTCTATGAAAGAGAAATTTCACGACCGGGGAAGGAGTCTATGGGCCGCGCAGCAAATACTCCAAACCCATGAAAACATCCCCAACCATACTTCAAGCAGAACTACACGCAATAGAAGCATGTGTCCAAATAATGCCCCACAGAAGCTGCGAAACAGACAAATTGCGATAGTCAAGCAACCATCGAAAAACTTAACGAATTAGGCAAGAAAAATTAAATTCACCTCAAATAGATACCAGGTCATGCTAGAATTGAGGGAAATGGACGTGCCCACTCATTGGCAAGAAAAAGAGCATCAACATCCTTTATAGAATTAGAACCATTTTGTGGCTTTTCCACCGAGAAAGGTCGAAGATACGCCTCAACTTCAGTAAGAAACGTTGTAAGCTCAAGGAAGCTCTTAGAAGAGAATGGGGTCTGCAAATTTTGCAGAAAGGGAGACGAGACACCTCGTCAACAGCTGCCAAACTGCGACGTGTTTTAGAACTCACAAGAAGTACACCAGCTAGAGGGAGAGGATCTACCCAACCTTGATCCTCTCAAAATCCTCAAGCTTCTCAAGGAAACGGACTTGGAGAGGATGCTTCATTAATGAGATTCCATACCAGGGGGAAGCATAGTAGAGAAGACTCAATAGATCTCTTAGGTTGCTTTGACTTAGGTAATCACCCTCAAACATTACAATACAATACAATAAGCCCACAAAAACTAGCGGTTCTCGAGATATTCACCTCTGAAGATAGATTTTTCTGTAATGGCAGTTTGTTTTAAACATTAGAGTTCTATTTATCATCTTTATGCAGAAATTCTACAAAGTTAGGGTTGAGAACATTATGTTATGAGAGTCTTTACATTTACGCATATATTTTTAATCGCCTCCCCGTGGCTGTAGGTTACATTTTAATTCTTTTGAGCCAATTTCGAGAAAATCGGGGAAAACTTTGTGGTGTGATTATCGTAATTGCATTGACTTGAAGTGTTTGTTTAAATTGTAAATTTATTTATGTGTTGCATCAATACAGAATCTGAATCTGAATCTGACTTTAACAAAAATTACAAATAGATAACAGGCAGGATAACAAACGGATAAAAACCTAAAAAATTATAAAAATATCCCATTTTGAAGTCATAGCCGAGGTAATTCCAAAAATTAATACAAATTGGAAACTTTATTGTCCCGATTTTGTCCCGAAAATGGCTCAACAGATTTAAAATGTAACAGAATAAGATGATGGAGGGGCAATTTTTACTCTAAAAAAGAAAAACTATGAAATTGACATAATTTTTTAGCATTTTAACATTCTATATATTCCACAGATGAGTTTGTAAAAGTTCCGCCTTAAACTCATAACTTTTTTTATTGACGTTCAAAAAAATCGGTCAGATATCTTGTTTTTGAAGTACTCATCTAGTGACGTAAGAATTTTATTCATAATGACATTGGTTTTTGTTCCAAAGCGTTAAATTTTTTCCTTGAAATTTGAAAACTCTTTCAAATACAAATGCTAAATGATGTCACAGCATTGATTTATATTGTTATATTATGTATTTAACTGGCCAATTTTAGCAAAAAAAATATATTTCCATATTAATAGATACCTTACTTATAATATCAACATAAATTAAATTAAATTCAAAGGTAAATATCACTTAATAAATAGATCAAATGCAACACTTCTAATTTAATAATTATCTCTTCTAACCTTGTCTAGCTGTGAAAACAATAAAAAAGTCGTTTGTCATTAACAAAAAATATGAAAGGTAAAACCCGAAAATATATCATTATTACATCATCGATACAAACTGGATTTTTTTCAAAAACATTATGTTGATTGGAGCACCAACCTTATCAAAAAAACTAGAGTTTTGCTTCAAAAACAAACGGCAATATTACGTGAACGAGAAAGAACAAAATTTTAATGTTCTTAATTAAAAATTTGGAGTTAAATTCTGTTTCTTTCAATTATTTTAGTTACTAGATATGGGGGGGGGTCCGATTTTCGAGGCAAAAATCCAGGAATCCATCAAAAATAAAAATAAAATTCTATTTCTACCATTTTCCTTATAATAACATTCAAAAAAGCTTTCAAGTTTATAAGAGAGGTTAATGATGAAATTTGTTAATTCGAATTGCCAAAATAAGGCATTTTCGGCTTATTGAAAACTTTTCCTGCAAGGATATTATTTACTGCTGAGCTGGTGTACGGAAGGCAGAATTTACGGAAGAATTTAGTTCTTGAGCATTACATTTCAAAACGAAAAATTAATTTTATCTTTTAATTGTATCGATTCCAGAAATTGAACACTTGAACTGCACAGTAGAAAACCCATTTTTTTATTTATAAATATTTAAGTTATAATACCACAGTTATTAACCACAGTGTTAAAATGACAATTTTTAATAATTTTGATATTTTTTTGATGTTAAAATTCTGAATTACAATAATTATGTTTTTATTTAGACTGTACAACAAAAGTTACACTCTCAAACCTTCCACCTTCATTATTTACAATATCTACATACCTACTTTCAATAATCACCTCTTTGCAGGATAATTCCAAGTTACACAGAATAGATAACACAATAATGAATAAGAACACAAATTTCGTAACATAATGACTTCACACAGTTGGGCCCAGCACTAGGGAAAAATGCAACATTTTCTTGTAGCTTGTAGGCGTAA
Organism: Malachius bipustulatus; assembly: GCA_910589415.1. Lineage (NCBI taxonomy): Eukaryota > Metazoa > Arthropoda > Insecta > Coleoptera > Melyridae > Malachius > Malachius bipustulatus. The sequence goes on along the minus strand of OU342630.1, from coordinate 81,933,607 downwards.
TCTTAGAAAAACGTCACGATATGAATAGGACCGAACACAATAGTCGTTATAATAGACAATAAAAATCCGTTTGCGGTACTGACGGACGGTCAACACTGACCGGCTAACCGTGATAGCGAAACTCGATGAACTAAATTGGCGACACACGCTAAATTTCTCATGCGTTGTTTATTACTCATATCATATGTTGTGTTCTTTCAGACTAACGGTAAACACTTTCAGAGCGAAGAAGAGATTCTTCTCAATGCCGTTTGATGACTCACCTAGGAACCTAGGAAAACACCAAGGACTTGGAAGAATGAAATACAAGGTCATTGGATGAAATAATTGGTTGAAGTGGGGGACGAGGTGCTCTAGATTATTGTGGCAAGCATATTTTAATGGTCTCAATGTCCATCAAGATTCGCAAAGAACTCTTCATGACATTTAAATTGTTAAATTTTGTATTTGGATAGGTATGTGATGATCCTTTAGCTGAACCCCTCGTTACTGACGTAGCCTTATCTTAACGTTTCATGTGTTATCTTACAGTGTACTTGAATTTTTATACAGGGTGATTAAAAATCTGATAATTTTTATCACCCTGTATTAAAAATAAAACTAAATATATAGTAGGATACCACGTGAAAAGTTAATATAAATTAGATTAGATTAGATTTATTGTGAGTGGGCCATTGTGACACCTCCACTGCGGCCCAAGGTCTATTGTGGCTCACATCTAGTCGTGCTACATTAATCCCATCAGGTCAGTCTCATTGAGGAAGCTGACCACCTTAACTATTGTTGATGTATCCAGGTCCTCCGGTGTGAAAAAGTTTCTCCCAAAGTTTGTAATCTGGTTTTTCCAAAGCGGGACACTCACATAGGATGTGTTTTGCTGTTTCGTCATCCTCTAAGCAAAGGCGGCATTCAGCGCTGATTACTAAGCCCATCCTGTACAGATGATGATTCAGGTTGCAGTGTCCAGTATATAGACCTATTAGGGCTTTCAGTTCTTTTCTGTTAAGCTCCAATAGGTATTTGGTCATTTTCTTCGGAGTACCCTTTAGATCCTTTTAACCTTCTAGAAAGGCCTTCGAATGGTCCAATCTTGGTAAGTTTTGCCAGTGCTGGAGTACTTCCCTCTCAGCCCAGTTTTGGTAGTATCTGGTTATATGCCAAATGCTGGTTCTTGTCCTATAAATTGGGATACGACACCTTTCCTGGCCAGAGAGCATGGAGAGAACGGCAAGTTCGTTCTCTCCATATCCAGCATGGCCAGGAATTCAGACCAAAATTGCTTCGTTGCTCTTTGCTAGAGCATTCAAGGTTAGTTAACAGTTTCAGACGAACTTGGACTTGCAGTAGCTGGAGCCGCTTGGCTGTCCGAAAATATCTGTAATTGATCTGCGTTGACAGTGCATCTTTTCCCGCAACTGCGCATAGAGCTCTATGGCATAGATTTTGGCCTGGAACGTGGTTCCGTGAAGGCCCAGGCTCGAGAAGACTATATTCTTCGAGCCAGCGCTATACACACCCCAGCTCCAGTTCCTGTGGATGTCTTAGATCCATCGGTGAACCAACTGAAATCTGCTTTCAGGAGTTCATTTCTGTTGTCCTCGCACACGTCTCTCCTCCGGTTGATATAGGTTAATAAGCTAATATAGGGACATGTAAGGCGTTTTCCGATATTTGTAGGCGTAAATCAGAAAAAGAAAAATTGCGATTTTCCCTTCTATAGAACTCATAATCTACTCAATTTAAACTGCATCTGTGAAACCATTCTTATTGGCTTTCCTCTGTAAATATGAAAATACATACAACAATATACATAATGTCCTTTATAAAATAAATTGACAACGCCATCATTACTGAGCCAATGAACTGTCTTTGTATTTGTATCAAAACTGAAAATTTTATGATTTATTGGACCATTGTTGTTCCAACCTGTATAAAAACTTAATAATCATAATATTTTTATACAGCTCAGGCAGAATGAAGTGAGGATCCATTTTTAAAGTCAATTCACTGGACGTAAATTATTAGTATTTAATTAAATTATCAAATTCATATTATTAAATTCATAACTATAATCAAACCCAGTCGCGATAAATGGAAATTTAAGTCAATTTGTTGTCAAATCATCGCGAGAAGTGCCAGTTTAACTGTGAATACTGAGTGCTGGTCAAATATTCAACGTTCCTTTGCGGTTGAAGCTTATTTTTAAGATAGCAGTTATGTTGTAACCAACCAAAGTTATTTATTCCGCCGTTACTTTCATTTAAATCCACGAGATCCCGTTCCTAGTCCAATAAAAATAATTAGGTACTAAAAAGTGGGTACTCCAGTTGTTTCGCACTATGTACTGCTTCATGTTCCATAGAAAAAGAAGACCTCGTTCTGTAATATTGAAAATGCCACAAGGGTAAGAGCAGCGGTATTACGAAGTGCTGAACGACAAGCATTAGCTTAGAACTCGATATTCGTAGTTGTAGCTTTCGCCGGATTTTGGAAGGCTAAAGCAAGGGTTTCCTAGGCTAGCGATGTCGTACTAGAGCCGTTGTCCGTACACTTTACATAATGTGGTCTTTTAGGAAACGCGTTGCGTTAGCAAAAAATAAACGGACAGCGTTTTATTATCGCCGCTATATCTTAAAAAACCGTAGTTTTACACTTACAAAATTCAAATCGCAGAAAACATTCTGCCAAAAAATCTGAACATTCGTCAAGGGCCATTTGATTCAAGCCCTGATATCGTTAATAGTTTGCTGATGTCAGATAAAGCTCGTTTTCATCTGTTGGGCTATGTTAACCCACTTCTCGGCTCATAAGCTACAGTGATGTGCCTTTGGTATCCGTGTTTGGAATTTTTGGGCCGTTCTCTTGACCGTTGAAATAAATGACTTGACAGTTACGGCAACATCACAACGTTAAATCAACAACATAAGTTTGAGCAACAACTTTCTCGTGGTTATATGACAAATATGGTTTCAAGAGTCTATGACAATTATTTTGCAAAAAAAAAAAAACGTTTCCTGATCGCGTCATTTCTAAATTGGAGCGCTCAACACGGTGATTCCTCACCTTTTAATATATTTATGAGGCTACTTTTGAAGTCAAAAGTGTTTTCTAATCGGCTGCATAATTTAGAACAACAAACACACAATATTCGGTCAGAGATTAACGCGATCCTAATTGAAGGGACAATTGGATGAAGGTGTTATGTTGAGCATTGTCATCAGTTCTGATATAATCAATGTTCACTGATGAGTAGGAATAACAAGTTTTTTAAAACACTAATATAACAAAAATTCAACGTCTAAACAGAAGGTTTCACTTGACTTGAACTGGATAAAGAATTACATAAAAAGTACATTTGACATCTACGTCCACTAGAATTATACATTACACATTACATCAACGTACATAACATTCTGTCAATATTGTACATTACACCTTCATCACTTTGCATCTCCTAGGCCCGTATTCATCAATAAATATAACCCCTGGGGTTATATTTTGGAACATTTAAAATTCGTAGCATTCATAGGGTTTGAGCATTAGACCAATCAGCTGTCAGAAAATTCAAAATATAACCCCAGAGTTATATTTTGAAGTTTGATGAATACGGATCAATGATTAAAATGCTCAAAGCATCACCATGTAACCAGCCATGACGAAGGTAGATGAAATTTTATTATTTTTTTATACATATACAGTCCACAATAGTCAAAACCACCCCTCAAAAGATCCTTTTTGGTAATTTTTTTGATTTTTTCGATTACTTGTTAAAATGTTCAATTTTCCAAAAAATCGCATAACTTCTTAATAAATGGTCTAAATTAAGCTTTTTTGTTGCTAAAGTTTTGTTTTTACATGGCCTTTACATAAAAAATACAAAAAAAATACTGAAAGTTTTTTTATTAGTTTTGAGTTTTGAGTTTGAAACTTTAAATCGTGTTTTCGAAAGTGAATGTTTCTCTCGATTTTTAAATAAATAAGAACGTTCGTTAATTATTTATAAATAGACTTTGGGAAGGTTGCACAAACGTATATTAATTTTTTTCAGATAATTATCGATTTTAAAATGCACTGTTATTATGAAAATATTGATCTGATATTGCTGAAAATAGTTTTACTCTCTTTAAGAAGAGTTAATTACCGATAAAAAATTATAGATCATTAAATATATTCGCCATATTATAATAATAATAATAATAATAATAATAATAATAATAATAATAATAATAATAATAACAAGCGTCAAACGCGTGGTTAAAGGCTGGGGAGCTGTACCCTGAGACAGAGGGTTTTATGTTGGCGATTCAAGACCAAGTGGTGAAGACGAGGAACTACTTGAGACACATCATCAAAGACCCTAATATAGCTGATGAGCGATGTAGAAGATGTGGGGAAAAGCCTGAGACAATTCAGCATATCACAGCAGCGTGCAGCTTACTTGCCCAGAGTGACTATCTACATCGACACAATCAAGTAGCGTTAATCATTCACCAGGAAATATGCTACAGACTAGGAGTTCTTACAGATCACCCTAGAACACCATACTATAAGTATGAGCCAAAAACTGTCGTCGAAACAGAACGGTACACCATTTACTATGACAGGTCCATTATCACTGACCGTTGTGTACCATTTAACAAACCGGACATTGTTGTTAGAGATACGCAGAAGCAGGAAGCCATCATAGCGGACATTGCCATTCCAAACACCCACAATATTCTTACCACTATCGCAGAGAAGAAACGCAAGTACACTGAATTGGCGGATGAATTAAAAAAGATGTGGAACCTAAATAAAGTCACTGTAGTTCCGGTTGTCATCTCTGCCACAGGGATTGTACCAAAGGAACTTCACAGGAGCTTAGACATATTGGGTATACGAACTCCTGCTTTCATTGTGATGCAGAAGGCTGTCATACTTAACACCACCAGAATAGTTAGAAGATTCTTAAGTCAAGAGTAGATGGGAGTGCTTGGTGAAAACCCGTACCCCATTTAGATCATTAACCAGAAGACCTGAGAATAGTGTGAATAATAATAATAACAATTTATTATTTACATTATCAAAATTTACATTTTAAAATCAGTAATTATCTCAAAATTTTCAATTTACGTTTGTGCAACCGGCCCTTAACGTACTTATTGATTTTAAACACCTACCTATTAACAATTAAAAAGTATTAATAATATTAATTTAAATATTTTAAATAATTAATTTAAAATAAGTAAAAAAATAGTAAACCATGACAAAAATCGGTAGGTACATAATAATGATTTACAGAGAAATTTTTTTTTAATTTTCTAATTCGAAAAAAAAATTGTTATTACGGAGGGCCTACGAAAATAGTAGTTTGAAATTAAAAAAATTAAAAAAATCGAAACATTTTGTGTGATTCGCTCAATTATTTCAAAAACACGATTTAAAATTTCAAACTAAAAATCTTAATCAAAAACACTTTCAATTTTTTTTGTATTTCTTTTCTTTAAAGGTCATCTCAAAACAAAAATTTAAAAACAAAAAAGCTTAATTTGGACCATTCTTAAGAAGTTATGCGATTTTTTTATTAATTTCATATTTTTTTAACAAGTACCTAATCAAAAAATCTCAAAATTTAACAGAAAAGCCTCTTTTGAGAGCTTTTGTCATAAAATTGTCGAAAAAAGTCAAAAAATTGAGGAAATACAAAAATCAAAATTTTTAAACCGTCTGATTTGACGTGGAATGCTCATTATGTACCTTCCACTATCGTGCTAGGCTTCAAGAGTGCCAGCAGTGAGAAGAAGCAGGTTGATACAAATAATTGTCACCAATACAAAATTTTATAGCGGGGTTTATTCTAATTTCTAAGGATATTATTTATCAATCTTTCTGAACAAGTTGGTTTTCATTCAAGCAATTAATTTCGCAATATTTTTCCTAAGTAGGTAACTATTATTATCACTTTTGCACTCAAAAGTTTGTCTGCATTTAAGTACAGAGCACTTCCACCTAAAAGAATTGTAAATAAATAATTAATTGCAGTGTTTTATTGTAGGTGTGAATGATAGTGATGCCCATGATAATGTAAAGCTTCTGCAGAAGAGTCAATTTCACTTCACATGTAGGTATCCATCAAAATCGTGGGTGAACACGAATTAATCATGTTTACTCAGTCAGTTAGCATTACTTGAACAAATATTTAATTATCGGATGATTCGCATGTATATGTCTTCATTATCTAGCGTCAAATGTTCATATCCAGCAAATTGTAACGAACGAGTTAATTCTTACAGTAAATAAATTCCCCTGAATCTACAAAGTCGCTCTGATTTTATATGTATACCAACATAATAAGGATCAATATTAACACGGTTACAATTTTTTCACGTGGGAGATTGGGAGTGGGAGTTTCAGAATTATGACAGAAAAATTAAAAGTTTATAATTTAAGCATTAAGTTCCTTAAAAAAATATCATAGCAGGTAATGTTGCATTATTACTAAAAAATCTACGAAAAATCGAAATTATTACAAAAAGCTCATTTTCAGCAGATTCAAAAAAAGTTTCCTTGAATTTCGCATTCTAGTCCAGTCGGTGAAGTAAAAAATGTATACTCTTTCTTCTAATAAGTATTTTTTTATATATCCAACGATTAACGAATTTTTAGCGAAAAAATACTGTTTTAGGGTGGTTTTTAGGGGGCACGCGCTGCACCCCCAGAACTGATTTTTGTACATTTATGTTCTAATCTCTTCACTAACAATTATTGAAGGAAAATCTTAGATAAAATTTGTTATGACTACATTTTTTACTTTACCGACTGGACAAAAAATATTAAAGCTCAAAAATAAATTAAAAACATTACGCTCCGCTTAAAATAAAAAAAATAATTGATGGAACGAATAATGCAACCAAAAAAGCCGTAACCTTTTCAAAATTTTATTCTTTTAATTTTTAGTGGTTTTATTTTTTGCTATATTTTGAGTTAATTTGATCTTAAATTTTCTAAAGCGCTAATGACACGTTTACAGATTTTAACTTATACTTTTTTTTTAAATACCTAGTGATTTTTTATGAAAACTTTAATGACCTGTTACATATTATATGAACTTCGAAAATTAAACAGTGTAAACATACACTCATATCAAGTTTTCTTCTTAAAATTACCTCGGGAATCAATAAAGAATTTGGTACGAACATCCTGTCATAAGGTCATAGGTATATTGAAACAAACCAAAAATTCAAATTTAGATAAGTAGGTTTACCTACTAAATAAGATAACCTACCTGATTCTAAGAAATTTACAAAATTGTAAAAAAGACGCTACAACCGAGCAAAAACATTTTAATTGATACTTTATAATACCGTAATGAGATTTAAATTTTTCAAGAAAAAATGATCATCAATTTATTCCAAACCTTCTCAACAATAATTACATAAAGGTCATACAAAATGCTGGATAAGATCCACCGACCAACCTTGTTGAGCATATTTAACACAGGTAACAAGTAAAAACTAGTTTTCTTGAAGTACCTAGTTAGTGCTCAAGAGAACATCCGCGTTATGAAACAAATGACTTAACGCTAATAAGAGTGCAGAAAATTAATACAAGGTCAATACCATTACGTCTTAGAAAAAATTCTTACATCCAACTAATTTATTATACGTATATGTAATATAAAAGATACCCATGCATAAATTTAACTAAGGTTTATTCTGATTTATTCACCTGCAAAAGGATAAACGAACTCAACCATGGTGGTACTGGCACTGTTGATATTAATAAATTTAAAATGTAACAAATTACACAAAGACCTCAAACAAATACGAAACTCTTATTAAAAACTAATACCGAACAGGTCCATCAGCAAGTCAATACCTTTCTGGTTCTCGATCTGATCTACCATCCGCAACGAAAATAATAATTATTTAAAGCTAATTATTTTAACAATACATTCATGGTTTATTTTTCAAATTTACATATGCGGTATAATTAACTAATTACATAACAAATCGTTTTCTGACGATGAAATTTAAAATGGTATTGGATTTAAGATAATATGTTTTCCAATTTGCATTTAAATTGGCCTCATTTTTAGGGAGTTTGAAGGAGAGATGCTCTTGCTATAGTAAATTACATATTATATTAACTGGTGAAAATGGGATAAATGGTCTTCTATAAACGTAATTTCCGACGATGGCACTCACACACATGTTCCTATAATGCATTAGATCTGGAACACAACTTTGAAACTTTGAGACACAATCCCAGTAACGTGATAGGTATTTCACTTTTCACGTTAGTGCATGCAACATGCAAGCAACAAAATCGAGGTCTCTGTGTGATAAATAATTATCCTCTGATTAATATCTAAGGCTTAGCCAAAAAGTACTTCATTCTTGTACCTACTTTGTTTTAATACAGATATACAGAGTGTTTCATTAATCAGTGCAGAAAATCCAAGTGGAGATTCCTTGTTGAATTTTAAGGGGGGGTTTATCATTAAAAAAAAAAATCTTAAAGCCTCCCCTAAGAAGTTACATCCCCTTAAAATAGGGTAAAAAATTCACATTTATCGTTTTTTCTGAAATGACTTGAAATAAAAAAAAAGACGGCTAGGTATTCGAATACTACTATGTACCACGAAGCCTCCATAATTACATAATTTTATCCACTCTTGTTCTCTGCAAGGGTGTGAATCATACTACATACCCCTAAAAGTTTTTTTTTCAGAACTTTTTTCCTAATAATTTTTTTTATCTTGAAATTCACACTTTAGAGGACCAGTTCAATTGAACTAAAATTTGTCTCTTAAGAATTTCACGAAAACTCAATGCTTTTCCAGTAAAGAAATAAAATAAGCGGACTTACGTAAATTATAAAATTGTGATTTTACATATTTTACATATTTATAAAAATATGTAAATATGTAAAATATTTATAGAAATAAATAAACATTAAATAACACAAAAAAATATAAACAATAAACACAATCATATTTAATTTAAATTAACAATATTTTGTTTAAGACAGGGCTCAAAAGGGACACCATTTTCTTGAATACATGTCCTTATTTTATTTCTTTAGTGGAAAAGTATTGAATATTGAGAGTAAATTACCTTTATTTTTGACAATATCAAAAATTCTTGTAAAAAAGGTTGATCAGCACTGCAAAAAAAAATTTTAATTATGCAATTCATCAAATATATGTGTTTTATCGAAAAGGTATAATACGATTTATCAGTAATAGTGTTTTAGTTTTTATGATGTTTTTTTTCTTAGTTACGCAACTGCATGTTACTGCATATTTGAATGTTGTTTGCAGTGCTGATCAACTTTTTTGAACAACAATTTTTGAAATTGTCGAAAATAAAGGTATACCTACTTTACTCTTAAGCAAGATTCATGTTTTTGGACAAACCTCGTATACGACTGCAAAAATTTGATGTTAGGTTTTAGACCATGCAGAACTTTTTATGGAGAATAACTTTCTTCTTGAAATGAATTATGAACTTACGTAGACACAGTATATCTATCTTATAACTCTAACGTATAAATTATTTACTATTTAAACTATCATAGTAAAGGCTGGAATTGGAAACTAATTTACAAGAATGCTGACTTCAACCGATGAGAACCGTGAAAATTCTGTACACCTATTACGACAGACGGTTTTGAATTTTTTGTCATATTGCGATTTAGTTCAGTGCAACGGTGTGCTTAACGGGAATGGAAGGTTGCTGGATTTGGTAATGGGAGGTAAAGATTGTAAAATCAATTTAGTCCATGACAATGCACCACTGGTGCGTGAAGATGTTCATCACCCAGCATTGTATGTTTGCTGTGAAATTTTTTCTTCTCGATCTGGGACCTCTTCTCAGAACTTCTCTCAGAGTACCTCTTGCGAGGCTTATAACTTTAAGAAAGCAAACTTCCATGACCTGTATGGCAGATTAAGCTGCATTGATTGGACTTTTTTGGATGTTGTTGATGATGTCGACGTGGCCTGTGGTATGTTGTATGATGAAATTCGGAGAGTGTTTGACGAATGTGTTCCAAAATTTAGACGACGCAGATCTGACAGGTATCCTCAATGGTTCACGGCTGAAATTATAAGTCAATTGAAGGCAAAGAAGAGAGAGCATAGGTTATTTAAAAAACATGGCGACCGTATGCACTATGTGGAGTTTAGGAGGCTTCGAGCCTCTTTGAAACTGCTAATAAGAAATGCTTATGATGTTTTTTTAGGTAACACAGAGCGCAACTTCCAGGCAGATCCTCGTTCGTTCTGGTCATATGTTCGTCAGAAATCTGGCAAGACTCGTATTCCGAACCGTGTGCACGGTCCAGGGGGGGAGATTTATGACACCCCTCAATCGATAGTGGAAGGCTTCAGTGATTTCTTTGGAAGGATTTTTGTTGATTCCTCTGTTTATGACCCGAGTTTGGATGGCATGCACACTTCTCAATCTTCGTGTTATCACCATTTAAGTCAATTAAGTGAAGATGAAGTGTTTGCCTCCTTGAAGAGATTGGGTAACGGGATGACATCTGGACCTGATAATATACCGTCTTTTCTTCTTCGAGATTGCGCGTCTGTTTTTGCTGCTCCATTAGCAAAAATTTTTCACTTATCCCTATCCAGCTCCAAGTTTCCAACATGTTGGAAGATTGCAAGGGTTTGCCCTATAATAAAGAGTGGGTCAGCTTCTGAGGTTCTGAACTACAGACCGATATCTATTTTGAACAACTTTGCGAAGGTCGTTTGAGAGGTCTCTGTGTACTCATATTTTCACTTGGGTAAAAAATTCTTTATCACCTGATCAGCATGGCTTTTTTAAGAATAGATCCACCGCTTCGAACTTAGTACTGTATACGCAGTTCATCTCCTCTACACTTGACAATGGTGGGCAAGTGGATGCGGTGTATACCGACTTTTCCAAGGCCTTTGATCGCTTGGATCATGGTGTGTTGTTGAGAAAGTTAAGGTTGTTCAACTTCTCTGATAGTCTTGTGTCGTTTTTCGCGTCTTACTTGTCGGCCCGTCAATTTTATGTTCATTTTCTCGGCCATTCTTCCCATAAACGCACTTATGGCTCAGGGGTGCCACAGGGCTCTAACCTGGGTCCTCTGTTGTTTTTAATTTTTGTCAATGATCTAACGACGACACTTAGATGTAATTGTTTACTCTATGCAGACGACCTGAAATTGTACTGGAGCATTAGCACGTACGAAGACTGCAAATTTCTTCAGGAACAGATTGACGCGGTTGTAAATTGGTCGAAAGATAATAATCTCGAACTGAATGTCAATAAGTGCCAAATCATAACATTTACAAGAAAGGTTAAGTCGATAATGTTTGATTATGAACTCAACTCAGTTCCATTGTCTCGTGTCATTGAAGTGAAGGATCTTGGCGTGATCTTTGATACTAGATTGTCTTTCAGACCACACATCTTGCAAGTGATGAGGAGTTCATTAAGAATGCTGGGCTTTATCATTAGGAACTGTAGACCTTTTTCAAACATAATAGCCATAAAAAATCTATTCAATTCATTAGTCCGTTCCAAGCTTGAGTATTGCGGTATTGTATGGAATCCACATTATAGAGTTTATGTCCATCTCATTGAGGGGATTCAGAGACGGTTCCTCAAGTGGTTACATTTCAAGACCCATGGTGAATATCCGCCGCAAAATTTCAGTTATAGTGTTCTTCTTGAAGCTTTTGATTATCTTTCGCTGTATACCAGAAGGATCACAAGCGGTCTTATTTTTCTTTATAAATTGGTGAATAATCAGGTAGACTGTATCTCTCTTCTGTCTCTTATATCGTTTTATGTACCGCGACTACCTTCGCGAAGCTCGATGACTTTTTATTTGCCAGCTGCCAGAACGAATTTGATGATCAGATCTCCACTGTATGCGTTGATGAGAAATTTTAACTCTATTCCGCAGGCTTGCGACATATCCAACGATGATTTGCGGGAGCTTATCAGCATCACAGCTGAGAGCTTTCCGTGGATAGAATGAGTGGTTTCTTTACTGTATGATGATGTATGATGATGATTGTGTTTATTTTAATTGAATTTACATTTTTGTTACTTGGGCTATATTTTGGGTATTTATTTGTAACTATGCGATGATTTTAATTTACTTTCTATTGATACTGTAAATTGATTGTTGTATTACTTAGATTATAGAATTTGTCCGTAATTTGGATTTTGTATCTGTTGGGCAATAAATGAAATGAAATGAAATGAAATGAAATGACAATCTTAAGTTAGATTTAAATAACTGATAACTTCAAAATCCAAATCAAAAAATTGGAAAATTACAGCAAGGAAATACGCAAAGTTCAATGACATAGGTGTATTATTCTTACCTACCTATTATTTGCATTAACTTGTTTGCATGCATATGTTGTAACTGTATCTACGGATCAAGCGAATCATTTTTCAAATTAAAAATGATATTTATTAAATCTTTAATCAACATTTATTAAAGATTAACACACATTCGTTTCTTGTAACATTTTATTTGTATAAAAATGTATTGTAGGCTTTTTAATGCATGGAAAAATTACCTGAAAGACCAGACAAATGTTTGCAGAGCAGCGGAAAAATTCTCGTTCAATGTGTAGGTTTATTACCAAGTATCAAATTTACTTCATTTCCGAATTAATTCAAAACGCGAATTTTTTATTATTTCGCAGCTATAGGTACTACTCAGCCTGTATGTACTAAATCAAATCTACCTATATTTATACAGGGTGAGTCGGGCCAGAGTTACTTATATTTTACAAGTAAAAATAACTGAAAACAAATGTTCTTATTTGATTTTCATTTCTCTTCAAGTTATATTATGTAATCACCCAACCCCGGGTCCGCTTGTCTGTGTGAGAAAAGCTCACTTCCCTTCCCCTTTCCCCTTGGCCTAGTCGTGATGTGATCGTCAAAAGTGGTTAGAACCCTTCTTCCACAAAAAAAATACGTTGTGTCGCCCGTAATAACTTCAGTTGTTTTCAAATGGAGTTGGCAAAGAAAAGAGGGCAGCGCGCGATTTTCACCTATCATTGTTCATTACCAGACTTTCAAAAGAGAGTGAACTGAACGTTAAAGTGTTTTGTTTTAACTCGAGAGAAATTTAATTTTCCTAAGCAATTTTTGAATTTTCTACCTCAAGAAAAATTAGGGAAACAACCCGCGACACTTTTCATCTATTTTCAAACTGGTCGCAGTTTGTTTAACCTAATTACATTTTTTTGTTTAATAATTTTCATGTTTTACATTTTTTTTCTCTTTCATTTTGAATTAGGTTAACCAACCTTACAAGTTTTATTTTAAATATTTAATATAATATCAAGTTAAGTGACACTTTCTTGGTCTAATTATTTATGGTAATTATAATACAATTATTTCTATATAACATAATTCATTATTCTTCCAGCTCAAAGTTAAATTTATTATCTCCTTTTTTTCCGGAAGGTCGTCTAAGTGGACGCCACCTGTTTGTCTGAGATTTGTTTTCGTGTTAGGGTGGATTTCAGTCGTGCGACGTTGCCATTTTGCAAGTCTGTTATTTACTTATGCTGGCTTCAGCGTCGTGAGTGTTTTTAATAATTCTTTCCACAAAAATACATCGTGACTATGCAAATATTACGCTAGAGTTTTATACCTTGTAAATACCTTGTTAATAAATTGTCGAAGTTTATTTGTAACCTGTTGTTTCGTGAGTACTCATTGTGGGTAGAGTTTAGTTCTCCCAGAGTTTCTCCGAAATACCTTGTACCTTAATTATGAAAATACCTTGTTTGGTTATTATACCTATACGGGTTTGTGAGACCCTTATACCTTTTTCCACTTTCATATTTGTGCCTATGAAAAGTGTCTCTGTTGCAGTAATTTTGATAGTCACTGAGTATTCTCGAAAGAAGATTTATTAAATTCACATTAGTTGAATATCCAACAAGCGACTGTCATTTTGACTCTAATATTTCGCTATTTTGCTGAATTTATTTGAATTTTAAGACGTGAGTTCTTTCAGAGATAAATCGCCAAAACTCGACTCTCCACACAGACCTAGAGACTCTAGATGACGACGATATGGTCCTTAGTAATATGTTTGCGAGTATCATTTGAGATCTCATTACTGTAAGGCCATTTAACCCTTTTTAGAGAACCAGGATGCTTCGAGTTCCGTTAAGGTTGATTACTTGAAATTACTCGCTGTCACTGTCCAATGTGGACTAATGAACGATTTTGTTTTATTTTGATTTTGAAAGTTTTCTTTCTTTCCTCGTTTTTTAAATTTCCATGAAATTGCTCTGCAACTTCACGTATTGCGTTTAACTAGCCTCAAGACATCAGTCACGAGATAGATATTAGGTTAAAATTTGCACCCACCAGAATAAATAATTTCCGTGTGATTTGATCATTTTGAATTGATTTTTCTGAACTGATTTTAATTTTGGAAATTTAACTTTGACCTTGGTCGAATAATGTTATTTTCTAACATTATAAAACTTTTAATATTTAAATGAAAAATCCTAATTATTAATATTTACATTTTACTTAATCAATTTTACTAACTTCTAAAGTCTGGCAATTTACAATATTATATTAACTAACCTGGAGGAATTTCGTAGTCTAACGTCTCTACAACCGACGCAGTTCGTTTCTTAGGCTTCATTTTGCAGCTATGTAAGTGACACCCCAGCTGATTTGGTTTGGTTATCTAAAGACAGTTCAAGAGGTCGTTTAGCACGAAGGGTGCCTGTGATGTGATGTACCGTTACGGGGACCGGCGCCTGACGGTCTCGTGAAATTTAATACACCCGAAAACTATACCTACTCAGAAGTTTTACAATTTAAAATAATTTAATTTAGGCGAAGATTATTGATGAATTTTAATATTTGAATATTTAAATTTTGTTTGATTTTATTAATTTGGATATTCTATTAGAAAATCTACGCTTTGCTCGATTATAGAAGGTACTCCCAGTCATGGGCTGCCGCGACTAAAATCGACCAAAAAGTAGTGTATCAGGAAAGAAAGAGACAATTACAAGTTGAACGTACTCCCAATCATGGGCTGCCAGAACAATATGCAATTGCCAGGTAAGCGTACTCCCAGTCATGGGCTGCCGGCAAACCTGTTCTCTCTCAATCCGTCTGATCCCTAACTGTCAAAATATTGATTTTATAAATTTGGATATTTTATTGGAAAATCTACACTTTGCTCGATTATAGAAGGTACTCCCAGTCATGGGCTGCCGCGACTACAATCGACCAAAAAGTAGTGTATCAGGAAAGAAAGAGACAATTACAAGTTGAGCGTACTCCCAATCATGGGCTGCCAGAACAATATGCAATTGCCAGGTAAGCGTACTCCCAGTCATGGGCTGCCAGCAAACCTGTTCTCTCTCGATCCGTCTGATCCCTAACTGTCAAAATATTGATTTAATAAATTTGGATATTTTATTGGAAAATCTACACTTTGCTCGATTATAGAAGGTACTCCCAGTCATGGGCTGCCGCGACTACAATCGACCAAAAAGTAGTGTATCAGGAAAGAAAGAGACAATTACAAGTTGAGCGTACTCCCAATCATGGGCTGCCAGAACAATATGCAATTGCCAGGTAAGCGTACTCCCAGTAATGGGCTGCCAGCAAACCTGTTCTCTCTCGATCCGTCTGATCCCTAACTGTCAAAATATTGATTTAATAAATTTGGATATTTTATTGGAAAATCTACACTTTGCTCGATTATAGAAGGTACTCCCAGTAATGGGCTGCCGCGACTAATATCGACCAAAAAGTAGTGTATCAGGAAAGAAAGAGACAATTACAAGTTGAGCGTACTCCCAATCATGGGCTGCCAGAACAATATGCAATTGCCAGGTAAGCGTACTCCCAGTAATGGGCTGCCAGCAAACCTGTTCTCTCTCGATCCGTCTGATTTGTTACTCGAGCTCCCGACCCTTTATATACAATTTTCTACTCCTTTCGTCCCTTCCCTAGGAATCTGGCCTACGTGATCTGCTTATCGTTTCTTCCCCTCTGATGAACGAATTCGTTCTTTAAGTCGTATATACCTACTAAAGAATTTATTAACTTATTTATATTTTTCCTCAACCTACAATTTATTCTTTTGTTTATTGTACTAATAATATTAACAATACTCCTAATAATAATAATACCAATAATAATAGTAATAATACTAATAATAATAATAATAACAAGAACACTAATAATAATCTTTCCTACTGTATAATCATATCTGTCTAATTCTTCTTGGATAATAGTTTAAACAATTTTATAGGGGTATTATTTTCTTAAAACTTCGTACCTGGGTGTGGTCCATTTCACCGGCCTGCTCGACTTATAGAAAAATATTTGTACGAATTTTTTCTGTAAGGCGCTTGATTACGACTCCTGCCGTCGCCTTTTTCGTTTTGTTCTTCTCTCTATTCTTCTGGAGATACCCCGGATAATTACTTGATCCACAACGTAAGATAATTTTGTTAACGTCATTATTGGTCGAAAGCGAGTGGTGGTTCTTGGTTCCCTCGGATCGGTGACGCTGGTATCTCCCGTTATCCGCTGGAGTGGAATGATTTTAGGTTTTGTTGGTGGCGGTAACCTGGAGCACGGAGGCGGTGGTAATTTGGGGTATTCTACGGAACACGGAGGCGGTGGTAGACTGGGGTCTTCTATGGCACACGGAGGCGGCGGTGGTAGCTCAGCTACTCCAAGAAGTGCATGAGTCGGTGATGGTGGCATGGGCGTCGGAGTAGGCGCTCGGCTGAGTGGCGGGGTTTCTAGTGGTTCGGCAGTTGTTGGTATGATTGGCGGTGGTGATGCGGGTGGCGATAGAGACAGAGCGGAGGTGGTAATAATTTCGGTTGGCGGCGGGTATGGGGTGAGTAGGTCGCAAGCACTGATACGTCGAATGGATGGTCTATTTTGTCGTGGGTCCGAGTAAATCCTGCCGCGTACCACTTTCACTAGTTCACCTGTCTCGGCGGATAAGCGAAATTCTACGAATCCCGATTCTTCGAATTGCGGGTACAATCCGGCTTCGTAAAGTATATGTTCAATGGATTTACCGGGAGTTTCGGGTCTATCGAGGTCTTCGAATCCCTCGAAGTCTTCCATGTTCACGATTAGACGCGTGTCGATGAACTGGAGGATAATATAAAACTAACTGAGTGGCATTAAAAATGCCTAAGTTTTTTCCAGATGATGGTTGTTTCAAGAGATAAGCGTTGGTGTTAGGTTGTCCCTCGACAATGTAAGGGCCGCTGAAGAGGTGCGAGAATTTCTTGGTTTTGCCTGCAATAGTATCCGATGTTGGAGCTGTTTTTAATAACACCATATCTCCATATCCAAAGTGGCATTGTCGTTTCTTTCTACAACGTGCTCTTCGTCTGGCCATTTCTGTCAGGTTACGCTTGACTAGTTCTCGAATTTCTGTTACGTCTTGTTCAGGTACTTGCGGCAAGAGTGGTTTTATCGCTGGCCCGAGGAGCCCTGCTGTGCGTCTCCCTGATACAATTTGCGTTGGTGAATAAGCTGTTGACATATGTGGGGTATCGTTGAAACACTTCTCTATATCGTTCAAATAATCGGGCCAGGTTGTGTGTCGTTGACTGCAATATGTTCGAAAAAAACGTCCTAGCTCTCGCATATACCTTTCAGCTGGGTTAGATGCGGCGTTTCTAATTGATGCGAATATTACTTGAATACCCTCTTCTTGCATTGTTACTTTCCATTGAATTGACGTAAATTGGCTTCCGTGGTCACTTAATATTCTCTTTGGTTTGATAATCGGGAATAAATCCTTTTTTAGTCGTTGTATTGTAGCGTACGTGTTAGCTTTCTTTAAGGGCATTAATTTTACATATTTAGAGAATACATCGACCGCTAGTAATATATATTGGACTCCCCCGCGTCCCCTTGGTAGTGGTCCATAGAAATCGATGGCTACTAGATCTCCTACATTGTCAGGTATTATTGCTTGTAAAGGTCCCTCATGTTGTGCGTTTCGATGTTTAGTACGTTGGCAAACGTCGCAAGTTCTGATTATCTTCCGAATATGCCTTCTCATGCGTGGCCAGTGAAAATATTGTCGTACCTGCTTCGCTACTTTGGCCGCACCGAAATGTCCTAGCTCCTTGTGGTAATGCCAGATTAAATCCTCCTGAATTATTGTAGGTACCGCTAGTGTTAAACGGTTCTGAGTTGCATCGCGATGTAGTATAATGTTATTATTAATGCAATAATCTTGGTATTTTCGGTTATTATTTTCGTTGTCCTGATTCTGTAAGGCTTGCCTCACAAGTTGCAAGTAAGTATCTCCCTGCTGTAACTGCGGTAGTCGGCGAAGTTGTCGTAACATGTCATTTGTTGTATCTACTCGGATCGGCGCGACTAGAGCGGTTATCTCCCCAGCATATTTCGCATCTCTATCAGTAGGAAATCTTGATAATAAGTCGGCTACCTTGTTCTGTACTCCGGGGATGTGTTCTATTTGCAGATCGAATTGTTGTAGGAATAATAACCATCTGGTGAGTCTTTCGTTAAGAAAGCGACACTGACTTAAAAACGTGAGGGCTTTGTGGTCTGTTCTGATAATAACTTTCGTTCCCTGTAGGTAGATCCGGCATTTTTGAACTGAGTGTACAATGGCAAATAATTCTTTTTCAGTTGTAGTATATGACAGTTGACATGGTTGTAGTCCCTTACTAATGAAGGCTACGACTTCTTTTTCTTGTGCATCATTTATCTGGTACAATACGCCCCCAAGCCCAAATTGAGAACTATCAGTTTCTAAGTAAAACGGTCTACTTAAATCCGGGTGTATGAGCATTACGTGATCCAAAAATCGTTGTTTTAATTCTTTAAAAGCTCCAGCTTCAGTCTCACCCCAACTCCATTTGTTTTCCTTTTTAAGTAAGTGCCGGAGCGGTCGCGTATACTCACTGAAATGATCACAGAATTTTCGGTAATAATTGCAAAGTCCCAAAAATGCTCGAAGGTCCTTCAGTCTTTTTGGTGTCGGAAAATCTCTAATTGCAGTCGTTTTCTCTGGATCCATGAGTATACCCGTAGGCGTAAGGATATGGCCTAAGAATGGTACTTGTTGTCGTAAAAAAGTTGATTTTTCTAGGTTTATTGTCATATTAGCGTCTTTAATTCGTTCAAATACTCTTCGAAGGTGTTGGATGTGTTCTTCGAATGATTCGGAAGCGATTAGTAAGTCGTCGATATAGTTGAACGTAAATTCCCGGACGTCATGTCCTAGTACTATGTCCATGCATCTCGAAAATCCTGCAACAGCTGTTTTTACTCCGAAGGGTAATACTTTGTATTGGTACGTTCTGCCATTATAAGTGAAAGCTGTATACTGTTTACTCCCTTCCTCTAATGGAATTTGCCAATAACCACTCGTTAAGTCCAGACTGGATAATTGAGTACGTCCGTGAAATTGTTGAAGTAGCTCGTCTGCGGGTGGTGGACTTTCCTGATCCGAAATCATTGCCTCATTAATACCTCGAGCGTCTAAGCAGATCCTAATTTGTCCATTTTTCTTTCTAACTACCGTCATGGGACTTGAATAAGGTGACGCGGCTCTCTCAATTATACCATCTTCTTCCATTTGTTTGAGAGTCGCTTCTACAGCTGGCCGTAAAGTAAAGGGTACCGGATACGATTTTCTCAAGATCGGGCGATCGTGCGTCAAGGTTATTCGGTGTTGGTATTTTTTTGTCAGTCCTGGGCGGTCGCTAAGGAGATATGAGTATTCCTGAAGCAGCGATTTTAATTTTCGGTGCTCGTATGCTGATAAATTCGCATCTTCTAATTTTTGTTGTATCTGTTGTTCTAGGTTAGGCGTAGGTACGTTAATAAAATTCGTATAAGTCGTGTCCTCGTAGTCCATGGGGCTTCCTAAAATTTGCTGATCCTTAGTAGTTGTTTTAAATGGAATTTCTATAGTATTGTCGTTCCGGTAAATCATAATAATTTTCCTTTGAAGATTTATAATACACTGGTTCATTGTTAACCAATCAGTTCCTATTATGATCGGTTTACTTAATTCTGGTATTACTAAGCAGTTTAATTCTATAGAATGTCCTTCTACTTGTGCTTCAATGCGTATTTGTTGACTAATCCTTTTACTATGTTTGCTAAAAGCACTCTGTAGCTGAATAGAACGTAGCGGGAGGACGGACATAGGAGTTTGATTTTGTTGCAGTGTCCTATAATAATTTGCGGACATCCCAGTGATTTCGCTCCCAGTATCAATTAATGCTTTTACGTTTTGATTTCCTACTGTTAGTTCGATTTCAGGTGATTCTCCCGGTGTCTGTCGAGACATGGTATTTACTTGAGGAGGGCTTAAAAATTTTCTACCGTCTGCCTTAATGGGTTCGCGAATTCCCTGTAGATATTTCCCTAATCCTTGTCCTGGCTTCCATCCTTGTAATTTTAAAATTTTCCATCCTATGTTTGTATGTTGTAGAGTATTGTCCGAATGTAAATTTTCTTGTGGTGTATTGTCGTGGTAGGGAGGTCCATTTTTCGGTGGCGTCAAATCACAGGACCGTGTTAATTTGACGACGCGAAGTTTCCCTGACGCGTTCGGTTATGGTTTGCTTCGTTTGAATCGTTATTACCGTGGTTTTTGCTATGATTTGCGGGGCGCGAGTACGGCGAAGCTTGAGTCCTGCCCTGCCTGACGAGTGAACCGGCAGGCCTGCTGAAATTTACGATGTCTTCTTGAGTTTTGAGAAAAGCAGCTGCGTCGGCTAGTGATCGCTGTGACGTAAGTGACCACAATGCCTGTATGTGTGTCGGGTAATGACGCATTAAACTAATCACTAATTGTTCCTCAGGTATGGGTTCTGTTAATTGTCGGGCCATGTGAACGTAATAAGCGAAATGGCTGCACATCGAATGTCTATTACTCCACACTGCAGTACCTATCTGATGTCGTAGTTTGTTTTGCTCCTGCGCAGACCAGAAATTTCTTAAAAAGTCTTGTTTAAAATCCTCGTAATTTGTCCACGTTTGTCTGTATATTGCTGACCAATGTTTCGCGTGTCCTTGTAGACCTTCAAGTGCCGTTTCTAATTGTTGATCGGCCGCTATGCCCCTTTTCTGAAAATACCGTTCTAATTCTTCAATATACTGCAGTGGACCTGTCCCTCCAAATCTCTTATCAACGTATCGCGGTGGATTGTCGATCTGTGTGTATAATATGGCCGGCGCAGTTGCCATGGATGCCGTCCCGCTTGCATTTGACATAGCAGTTGACCCTCTATGACATGAATTTATTTCTCGCGGCCCTACTGAACTAGCAGTTATGTTAGTTGAATTTTCTTCGTCTGTTTCCATTGCCTGAGTCGCGGTTTGTTCCCTAGCCATCCTAATTTGGTTTCCTTGGATTAATTGATTGATTCCAGTACAAAAAGCTGATTGTAGTGCCTGCATTGCCATTCGTTGTTCTTCGAACATAGCTTTTATCCATCCCCCTAATAAACCTGTCTCCGCCGTTACTAACCGATTTCCTACCACCTCTTGTTGCACCGTCCCGTCCTGTATCTGGCTTGGTATTCCCTCCGAAATGGTGACTTGCTCCGTTCCCGATCCTACTGTCTCGTCCGTCGATTGCCTTGCGATTGACTCTGTCGGACTTGGCAACGATGTTTGAGGAATCGCTGGAGGAATTTCGTAAAAAAATTAATTTATTATTTTGTTTCTACTCCTGTCCCCTTATCTTTGCCTCTTTTTCTCCATCCGCACGTCAACGGCACCAATGTAATCACCCAACCCCGGGTCCGCTTGTCTGTGTGAGAAAAGCTCACTTCCCTTCCCCTTTCCCCTTGGCCTAGTCGTGATGTGATCGTCAAAAGTGGTTAGAACCCTTCTTCCACAAAAAAAATACGTTGTGTCGCCCGTAATAACTTCAGTTGTTTTCAAATGGAGTTGGCAAAGAAAAGAGGGCAGCGCGCGATTTTCACCTATCATTGTTCATTACCAGACTTTCAAAAGAGAGTGAACTGAACGTTAAAGTGTTTTGTTTTAACTCGAGAGAAATTTAATTTTCCTAAGCAATTTTTGAATTTTCTACCTCAAGAAAAATTAGGGAAACAACCCGCGACACTTTTCATCTATTTTCAAACTGGTCGCAGTTTGTTTAACCTAATTACATTTTTTTGTTTAATAATTTTCATGTTTTACATTTTTTTTCTCTTTCATTTTGAATTAGGTTAACCAACCTTACAAGTTTTATTTTAAATATTTAATATAATATCAAGTTAAGTGACACTTTCTTGGTCTAATTATTTATGGTAATTATAATACAATTATTTCTATATAACATAATTCATTATTCTTCCAGCTCAAAGTTAAATTTATTTTCTCCTTTTTTTCCGGAAGGTCGTCTAAGTGGACGCCACCTGTTTGTCTGAGATTTGTTTTCGTGTTAGGGTGGATTTCAGTCGTGCGACGTTGCCATTTTGCAAGTCTGTTATTTACTTATGCTGGCTTCAGCGTCGTGAGTGTTTTTAATAATTCTTTCCACAAAAATACATCGTGACTATGCAAATATTACGCTAGAGTTTTATACCTTGTAAATACCTTGTTAATAAATTGTCGAAGTTTATTTGTAACCTGTTGTTTCGTGAGTACTCATTGTGGGTAGAGTTTAGTTCTCCCAGAGTTTCTCCGAAATACCTTGTACCTTAATTATGAAAATACCTTGTTTGGTTATTATACCTATACGGGTTTGTGAGACCCTTATACCTTTTTCCACTTTCATATTTGTGCCTATGAAAAGTGTCTCTGTTGCAGTAATTTTGATAGTCACTGAGTATTCTCGAAAGAAGATTTATTAAATTCACATTAGTTGAATATCCAACAAGCGACTGTCATTTTGACTCTAATATTTCGCTATTTTGCTGAATTTATTTGAATTTTAAGACGTGAGTTCTTTCAGAGATAAATCGCCAAAACTCGACTCTCCACACAGACCTAGAGACTCTAGATGACGACGATATGGTCCTTAGTAATATGTTTGCGAGTATCATTTGAGATCTCATTACTGTAAGGCCATTTAACCCTTTTTAGAGAACCAGGATGCTTCGAGTTCCGTTAAGGTTGATTACTTGAAATTACTCGCTGTCACTGTCCAATGTGGACTAATGAACGATTTTGTTTTATTTTGATTTTGAAAGTTTTCTTTCTTTCCTCGTTTTTTAAATTTCCATGAAATTGCTCTGCAACTTCACGTATTGCGTTTAACTAGCCTCAAGACATCAGTCACGAGATAGATATTAGGTTAAAATTTGCACCCACCAGAATAAATAATTTCCGTGTGATTTGATCATTTTGAATTGATTTTTCTGAACTGATTTTAATTTTGGAAATTTAACTTTGACCTTGGTCGAATAATGTTATTTTCTAACATTATAAAACTTTTAATATTTAAATGAAAAATCCTAATTATTAATATTTACATTTTACTTAATCAATTTTACTAACTTCTAAAGTCTGGCAATTTACAATTTTATATTAACTAACCTGGAGGAATTTCGTAGTCTAACGTCTCTACAACCGACGCAGTTCGTTTCTTAGGCTTCATTTTGCAACTATGTAAGTGACACCCCAGCTGATTTGGTTTGGTTATCTAAAGACAGTTCAAGAGGTCGTTTAGCACGAAGGGTGCCTGTGATGTGATGTACCGTTACGGGGACCGGCGCCTGACGGTCTCGTGAAATTTAATACACCCGAAAACTATACCTACTCAGAAGTTTTACAATTTAAAATAATTTAATTTAGGCGAAGATTATTGATGAATTTTAATATTTGAATATTTAAATTTTGTTTGATTTTATTAATTTGGATATTCTATTAGAAAATCTACGCTTTGCTCGATTATAGAAGGTACTCCCAGTCATGGGCTGCCGCGACTAAAATCGACCAAAAAGTAGTGTATCAGGAAAGAAAGAGACAATTACAAGTTGAACGTACTCCCAATCATGGGCT
Organism: Malachius bipustulatus; assembly: GCA_910589415.1. Lineage (NCBI taxonomy): Eukaryota > Metazoa > Arthropoda > Insecta > Coleoptera > Melyridae > Malachius > Malachius bipustulatus. The sequence goes on along the minus strand of OU342630.1, from coordinate 81,909,578 downwards.
GCCAGAACAATATGCAATTGCCAGGTAAGCGTACTCCCAGTCATGGGCTGCCGGCAAACCTGTTCTCTCTCAATCCGTCTGATCCCTAACTGTCAAAATATTGATTTTATAAATTTGGATATTTTATTGGAAAATCTACACTTTGCCCGATTATAGAAGGTACTCCCAGTCATGGGCTGCCGCGACTACAATCGACCAAAAAGTAGTGTATCAGGAAAGAAAGAGACAATTACAAGTTGAGCGTACTCCCAATCATGGGCTGCCAGAACAATATGCAATTGCCAGGTAAGCGTACTCCCAGTCATGGGCTGCCAGCAAACCTGTTCTCTCTCGATCCGTCTGATCCCTAACTGTCAAAATATTGATTTAATAAATTTGGATATTTTATTGGAAAATCTACACTTTGCTCGATTATAGAAGGTACTCCCAGTCATGGGCTGCCGCGACTACAATCGACCAAAAAGTAGTGTATCAGGAAAGAAAGAGACAATTACAAGTTGAGCGTACTCCCAATCATGGGCTGCCAGAACAATATGCAATTGCCAGGTAAGCGTACTCCCAGTAATGGGCTGCCAGCAAACCTGTTCTCTCTCGATCCGTCTGATCCCTAACTGTCAAAATATTGATTTAATAAATTTGGATATTTTATTGGAAAATCTACACTTTGCTCGATTATAGAAGGTACTCCCAGTAATGGGCTGCCGCGACTAATATCGACCAAAAAGTAGTGTATCAGGAAAGAAAGAGACAATTACAAGTTGAGCGTACTCCCAATCATGGGCTGCCAGAACAATATGCAATTGCCAGGTAAGCGTACTCCCAGTAATGGGCTGCCAGCAAACCTGTTCTCTCTCGATCCGTCTGATTTGTTACTCGAGCTCCCGACCCTTTATATACAATTTTCTACTCCTTTCGTCCCTTCCCTAGGAATCTGGCCTACGTGATCTGCTTATCGTTTCTTCCCCTCTGATGAACGAATTCGTTCTTTAAGTCGTATATACCTACTAAAGAATTTATTAACTTATTTATATTTTTCCTCAACCTACAATTTATTCTTTTGTTTATTGTACTAATAATATTAACAATACTCCTAATAATAATAATACCAATAATAATAGTAATAATACTAATAATAATAATAATAACAAGAACACTAATAATAATCTTTCCTACTGTATAATCATATCTGTCTAATTCTTCTTGGATAATAGTTTAAACAATTTTATAGGGGTATTATTTTCTTAAAACTTCGTACCTGGGTGTGGTCCATTTCAATTAGAGCCTAAAATTTTTACCGCTTCTTTATTTAAATTTTATTAAAAAATGAGTAATTTATTTTTCAAAAAAAGACTATAAAAAAAAAGCAAAAAAAAAGCACTGAGGTTATAAGTAAATTGAAAACATATGAAAATATGATCATTTTTTTATTTAGTTTCACGTATACATACAATAATACGATCCTGGAATTTGGTGCCTTCCGCCCAACTCACCCTGTATACATAAAAGTACTTATACATACTTACTAACGATGCAGAAAATAATATCTTAAACTTTTAAACATCCCATATGGGGAAAAGTTGCAATCTTCGCCGTAATATGTAGGTATGATATTGCATAGCAGGCTTACCGCTTTTGTAACTCAAGAGGCAAAATAAGGGGTTATTTTAAAAGATGAGTAATGGACCATCCTTTACATATTTTATGTAACATCGGTATCCTCTACCAGAAATAGAATTAACTATTTTTAAATGTGTGACGAAAAATTTTTTTTTTATTAGTTAAGAATGTATGTATTGTAACTTTCTAAATACCTAGGTCCTGATAGAGAGATGGCGACAAAAATGCAATGTATCTCCCAAATGGAAGAAAAGCTAGTTTTTATAGAGTTCGAGCTCCCTTTTCAAAATCCATCTTGTTAGGTAGCGGTCAAGCGCGGTGGCACCCCCCCCCCCCCCCTCCAATTGAGGGAAAAGCATTTTCTTCCAATTTGCTACTTGCAAAGATCTCTTCTGAGACCTCCAAATATTAAAAAATAACAAAAAAATTGCAAGGAAGTCAAGTTCGTGACCAAGAATATAGAAAAAAAAATTTGCTCCATGTGTCGGCATCGCCAAAAAATAACAATTTTTCAAAATTTAATGGATTTGTGTCTGTTTAATTGAACTGGAGGTTACAGCAAGGAGCAAATTGGAAGAAAATATTTTTCCCTCAATTTAGTTGCCCTCCAGTAATTATATTTCAAATTGTAGAAATTTATTGAGACCGCTCGGACAAATCTGGGCAAAAGGCCGTAGCCGCTCACCGCAGCGCGCTTAGAACCCTACTTAACAAGACAAATTTTGAGAAGGGAGCTCGAACTCTATGAAAACCAGCTTTCTTCCATTTGAAAGATACAAGGCATTTTTATCACCATCTCACTTGAAGAAGGATAATTATAAATTAATTGGTGATTTTCAACTTTTGACTTTGTTTTTTTTTTTTAATTAACACAGAAAGTTTATTTTTTAATGAAATTCTCTAATAATTAATTTTATATTGTCTGAGAAATAAAGATAAGACTAGTTTTCACAGTTGGAGTTTGAAATAAGTAGTGTGTGAGTTATAAACAAATAAAAATCGCAATTTTCAAAGTTATTCAAGGCAATGTGGGTACAACCATGACAGCTCGAGATGGTGGAAAATGAGTTACATGTCCCTATCTTAACTTTTTACGTAGTGTCCTACTGTATGAATAAAAAACAAACATTATAAAAAAATAATATTTTTGTATGAGACAGTCTGTATGGGATTGTCAAAAATAATTTTCAAATTACAGATATTGAGCCCTGCATAAATCCAAGTTTGAAATCTTTTTAAATCGTGCAAGGTTTTTAAGGCACACATACCGAGACCGAAATTATGAACATGAAACCTGGGACACCTGTACAACGAGTAGATATGAATTAGTACTTCTAAGATTGCAAAATTATAAAAAAATCTTATCATAGGTACATACAAAAAATCTTATAATATAATAATTAGATACCTTCATTAACTGCTGATCACACTGACACAAAAATAACCCTCAATTTTTGAAAACAACGTAATCTCTATTTCATATATTGATTTGTTGCATAATTTAAGTAGGTATGTACCTACCAAGGAAGGCTGTTACGTGAAATTAAGCCGTTTCTATGTATGAGCAAACAGAATATCATCATCACCCATCAAGACCGTTTCCCAGAAATTAAATAACTAAATTAACTCTGCTATTTATATGAATGGAAGTTAATTGCTGTTATCAAAGGCAATCCTTTGCATGGGCAGCTACCATTATTTATTGTGATCAACAATAAGTTGCATAAAGTGCGGAAATGGCATTTTACGCTTCTCGTTGCAGATCTGAATCACAAAATTATTGGAAACGGAAAAAATAGAACTAGAAATGCACCAAAGTAAACAACAATGAGGATGATCATTTTGCATTTCATTTCAATAAAAATATATTTTTATAAATATTATAATATATAAATATAACGTATTGCAGATCAAGGGAGAAAAATGAACTTTTATTCCCTCGATTATTCCTAAAGAAATCTATATAGCAACCCGGCAAGCTCACAACCACACTTCCCGTAATTTATTATTAATCGTCAACATTGCAGCACAACGTGACACTTCATAAATTTACAGAAGTGTTTTTTTCTTAATAACATGAAGTTATTGTAAAGAAGACGATTCTTCATTCATTACACTAAACTCTTGAGGAACGTTTGATCTTCGAAATTAGTAAATTAATTATTAAACTATACAGTGTGTTTCATTGACCGACGCGTCATTAGGATTTCAATGGTAAAAACTAAGGATTGAATTATTGACTCCCGAATATGATAAATTAATAATTTGTTAAGATTGAACAACCATAATAATAGTCAGATCAAAATATGCATTAGAATTTTAAATTATTCGAATAGAGCTGATTACTGTTACAGACCTTGGGGACAGTATTACAAATAAAACCCTTAAAGTCCCCACCGATCCCACATCTACAAAAAAAGATATTCAATGTCATAGGTCAAGAATCCATTCCTGAGATATTGAAATTCAAAAAGCTGAAGAAGTCGTATTCTTCATAATATGCTACGCAAGCACCATCTGTATGAGGTAACTCGGCGGCTCATTTTTTTTTTTAATTTGGTGTCCCCGGTAGACATAGTTCACGATCTATTGTGACTAAGTTTTATTTAAATTTAAAAATATTGAATTAGATAATAAAAATGGTACTTTTGAAAATGATTTAAATCGTACGAATTATTGTTAGTTTCACGAAAATATTATTCTGACTGATAATTCTTAAAATGCCAATTCAACAGTTATATCTTCATCTTCGCTTTCTTCTTGTTGTTGTTGTTTTTCTAGCTGGATATGTGAAAAAATACCTCAGTTGTCTCTCCTCATTAATAAAATGGGATCATGAAAATTTTGATCAGTTTTGATCTGAAATTAAAGTTAAGTTGAAGTTTTTGCACACCCTGTTTTGCACACACATTTTGCACTACAACCCTTTTTGTAATTGCGAAAGATGGTGCTGACAAAATATTAAAACAAACATATATAATGTAACTGCAGCAATAAAAGCAGCTTTTGGATTAAGGAATACAAAAAAAAAATAATTCTTAATTTTTTAATAGCAGGGTGCAAAAAAATACTAAAACAGTTAAAATGTTGAAGAGGGTTAAGAAAATAATAAATCAATTTTCAACAAAACTACATATTTAGGTACTTATTTATCTATTCAAAATAAATTACTTAATGTTTGTTCATGCGTTTATACAGTACTTCTCAAAAGTAACGGATAAATTAATTTTCTCAGTTAATATTTGTATAATTAAAAAAAACAGGTCAAATTTTGTTTTAATTTATGTTCTAATGACGTAATATTTTTTACACAGGCAGGGTGTTCCTTGGTTCAGTAATGACGTCTTGAATTTTTGTATATAATTACATTTTCAGATTGTCTGAGAAAATCCAGTAAAAATGGTTTTTACTGTCGCAGTTTAAATTGAGTAAGTTACGAGTTATAAACAAATGAAAATCGCAATTTTCCATTTTCAAAGCAGCTCACATTAAAAACAGCTCGAAATATCGAAAAACGGATAAACATGTCCCTATCTTAACTTTTCATGTGTTACTTTACAGTGTACTTGAAATTTTTATACACGGCGATTAAAAATCTGATTATTTACATCACCCTGTATTAAAATTTTATCCACATAGTAAGATACCATGTAAAAAGTTAAGATAGGGACATGTAAGCCATTTTTAGATTATGTATTTGGAGTCGTTTCCCATGTACACTGTTTTCAAAATTAAAAATTGTGATTTTCACTTGTTTATAACTCATAACCTACTCAATTTAAACTGAAACTGTAAAAAACGCTTTTACTGGATTTTCTCAGAAATTCTGAAAATGTAGTAATATACAGGGTGTCCTATTTAAAAAAAATGCATTGACGTCATTACTGAGCCAAGGAATACTCTGTATAAAAAATGTTACGTCAATAGAACATAAATTAAAACAAAATTGGACCTTTTTTTAATTATACAAATATTAACTGAGAAATAGTTATTTATGTATCAAGGGAGTTATGAGGATGTTAATTACAGAGGGCAACATATTGCAATCCCGAGGGACTTTGGTCCCGAGGGATTTGTTAAGTTGCCCGAGGTTATTAACATCCAATAACTCACGTGATAAATAAATAATTTTGTTTCATACAAAATGAAATATAAAAACCAAATCTGTTGGTTTTTAAAATCAAACGAATGTTTTTAATAATTGAGTAAGCATGATTACCATGGATATATTAACTGAAAAGTTTATAGAAAATGACATATGAAATCCAAATATTCAACCAACAATGCAATAACAAAACCAACATCCAATGGTTACCAGAATTAAACGAATAGTAACAATAGAGGGAGTTATGGATTAATAACAGCCCAGTATAACTCCCAAGGGAGTTATGAATATGTTTATAGTTACGGTAACCAAGCGTTTATCTAGTTATAATGTATTGGTATGAAATAAATGAATTTATTCGTTACTTTTGAGAAGCACTGTATGTATTACTGTTTATTTAATACGAAAATTTAACCGATCAACAATACCTATTATGGCATTTCAAGTCATCGTATTATTGATCGAATTAATAGGAAATCTTAATTAGTATTTTTTACACTCCAATAAAAAAACAAGAATTAAATAATATTTTAAATTTTTCAGCATAAAAATTAATAGACTCACTCAACAAGGTATACTAGGTCACCAGTTCAAGACTGGCCAAAGGATAATGCATGCATGGGAAACAGAAATTTGCGGACTGATGCTTCCCTTTTTGACCTAGAGGGATGAAAATGGTACCAAACTAAAGATAAAAGAATTCTGCGTTCGGTTTGAATAATTACTGTAACCAGTGTAACTAACTTAAGACCATGAACCGCAAGTTTCCTAGCACTCATCTGGGTATAACTAGAAAGTAGAAAACGGTGGAAGATGCAGCAAAAACGTTTAGGTACATGTCCATGTACTAACCTTCAAAGTTGTATGTCATGGGAATGAAAAATTACTAACACGCGAGTGGCCAAAAATCCGAATTTTTCGGTCGGCCTATATTTATTTGATTTTCATATTTCCAAGCGATAGTCGTAAAGTTGGTATACGGACATGGAAACCATTTTGCTGCATCTTCAACCGTTTTCTAGTTAGGTATACAATTTGACATCCCTATCTTTGACGGCGCCTACGATTTAAAGTTTCAATTACGCAATTAAGTTTTGCCGTTTACATTCGAGTGGCCGCAATTGTACCGTTGTACACAGAATAATTTCCAAAATGGCGTCCTTAAAGAAAACAAAGTTGACTATCATAGCTTCTAAACTAGCAGACTGTCAAACAATGAATGTCAATACATCAACTCTCAAATTGAAACTACAAATAAAAGGGCTGAGCTTCAGGAACGGTCACAGGTATCTGGTATGTCTTGACGGATTCGATATGGTCACAAAATTAATCATTTTTTCTCTAATTTAAGCGACCCTGTATCTCTCAGCTTTTAGGAGATAAAAACTGAAAATTGTGACATGTGTATTGACATGCATTGATGAAATAATTCGAGTATCAGCATCAGAAAATATTATGATTTATTATTATGATTGATTTCATGCAGTATTAATCCTATACAGTATTTTTTCTTTATTACAGTATTACTCCACTGTATTTTAAGAACCTTTTATTGATAAATTAAGTCAATTTGCCACATGTTTTCAGGTGATAACCTTGTAAAACAAAATAATCGACCTAAGCTCTTGATTGATTTTATACAGTGTGGAAAAGCCAAATGGAATAAATTCGATAATAAATCAATGAAGATGGTTGCGAAAAAACGCTCGGACACGTCGATTAGTATTTTTAGTTGCGCATTTTTTTCAATGAAAACTTTTTATACAGGGTGTGTCGTGTAACAGTGCTCAATACCAACTTTCTTCTTTCAAATCAAACACCCTGTATATTATTACATTTTCAGATTGCCTGAAAAAATGTAATAATAATGCTGTTTATAATTCAAATTTGTAACGAGTGATTTTTGAGTTATAAACAAATGAAAATCGCAATTTTTAATTTTCAAAACAGTGTACACCGATAGCGGCTCAAGATGTCGGAAAACGGCTTACATGTCCCTATCTTAACTTTTCATTTAGAGCCCTATTAGGTAGTTTAAATTTTTATACAGGGTCATGAAAATTACCAGATTTTTAATCACCCTGTATAAAAATTTCATCCACACAATAGGATACTACATGAAAAATTAGGATAGGGACATGTAAGCCGTTTTCCGACATCTTGAGCCGTTATCGGTGTACACTGTTTTGAAAATTAAAAATTGCGATTTTCATTTGTTTATAACTCAAAAATCACTCGTTACAAATTTGAATTATAAACAGCATTATTATTACATTTTTTCAGGCAATCTGAAAATGTAATAATATACAGGGTGTTTGATTTGAAAGAAGAAAGTTGGTATTGAGCACTGTTACACGACACACCCTGTATAAAAAGTTTTCATTGAAAAAAATGCGCAACTAAAAATACTAATCGACGTGTCCGAGCGTTTTTTCGCAACCATCTTCATTGATTTATTATCGAATTTATTCCATTTGGCTTTTCCACACTGTATAAGTTTACAATAAAACGACCAAATTTAAAAGAATTGACTGAAACCTGATTAATCTTGATTTTCAAACAAGTGACCTGGCAGTTAATTGTATTTTCGTTATAATCATAGAATTTCGAAAATTAGACAATAAAATATTATAACCGCTGCTATAAAAGCATTTTAACGACCTACTATTATACAATATGATAGGAATATACCAAACTAAATTACATTTTATAATAACTGTAAAAAACTTACCATTTATTATTTGGGATCGGGTTCAGTCCATTATTATTCTTCCGTTCTTAAAGAGATCTTCAATGGAATTATTTTTTTAATCACCAAATCATCGTTGCTTCCATAATAAATAAGTCCACTTTTTCTTCACTTGTACTTTAACATAATTTTCCATATTTAAATCGTCATTGAACAGAGGCGTTAATAATTTTCACTCAGAGTGGAAGTTAAACGCATCTATTATTACCGCACCTGTTTTATTGAAAACCGCACTTAAAAACCGGCAAATTTTCGTCGAAGACCCGAACAATAAGAAGAGCACAACAACTACGATGCGAAAAGCTTATTCAATTAATAAATTGGCTCTTATCAACTATCAAGCAGATCGTCTTCGTCTACACGTCTGCCGTCTATAGCCTACACAACGATGTTTTCTTCGGCCTAACTCCTGGGCTCTTGGCTTGGCCAAAGTTCTTCATCGCGCGCGTAAAGGTATAAGGGGGGATAATTTAATCTTTTGAAAACCACGTGAGATTAGAATGATGTGATAATTCGTTTTACTTAATACAGATGACATTCCATGCAATGTTACTCGGAGGTTTGTTGTAAGGCCTCATTGTGCACAGGTAACTGAATTACAAAAAAAAAAATCAAACTGTCAGAATTGTGATTGGAAATGAAAGTATTTATCGCCAAATAATCACAGGTAGGTTTAAAAAAATTAATAAAAAATATACTTGAAAAGCATCATAAATAATTTTAAAAAATTAATCACAAATTAAATGAGTTAACAATTTCAATTTTTACAATCAGGTTTGCCCCATATCCATAATTATTATAATACCTACCTGTTACAAATCTAAGATGTGCCTGTTAGAAAAAAATAAAAGAAAAAAACTATAATTCTGATATTCAAAGAGCACCTCGCTTATTATAAAAAATAAAATAAAGCAATAAAGTTTTCAACATTAGATCGTGTCGTGTCCAAGCTCATAGTTGATATCAAATCATAAAAACTGGAAGAAATAATCAAATTCTTGCGTTCAAAGAACGCCAAGGATGATGACTCCGCAAAAGTATATAAAAACATTTTAATCATTTGAAGCTATTATCAAGTTATTTTAGTTTTCCGTTAATGGCTACCGTATCTAGGACCCCATACAATAATGACCAAGCCAAATTTGATACAGCACGCGATAGCAATGTGCACTGTAGCATCCTCTGAGCCCGACTGATGAGAACTGCTAAGGCTAAGAGCCGCAAGAAGGAAGTATTATTACCGGACAGGTTGCTTGAGAAAGTAAATAAGACTGGCTTCAACGCACAAGGTTACGCATATGACCTGGTTATTATTAGCAATCAGCTTCATGAAGATGAAATCTGATAAAGAAGACTTTAGGTACGAGTTAAAAAAAAAACTTTTAAGGATTCCTTGCTTAACGAAGCTGTCAACTGACCGGAATTTTAGTTCTTCCTAGGCCTAGAAAGTTTTTGCCAATCTGGTAGGTAAAAGATTAATTATTATTAGTTAAAGCTAAAATAATATTGACATGATGCAGAAAAAAGCAAGTCTAACCAAAACTGGAAGATGTAAATTGTCTTAAAATTTTTTAAGTGATAAGGATGAATCCATAATCTGCTCTTCTTGCCTATTTTTCGAAGAATTCTGACTCTGACATTCTACTGGATTCGTGATCGCTGGAGATTAACAAAGAGTAAATCAAAAGAAGACTAGAAGGAACGGTATGCAGATTTGACAGGCAGATGACGATTGACCTAAAACAAAAGAGGGATCCAACATATAAGGTGCGATTGGTGTTCCGCCTACTGGGAAAAGTTACTTCTCCATGAATTCCTTGAATTCATGCAGGCAGTTTACAGTATATTCTTCAATCTCTTCTATTGTCTTGTCTCTACAGGGTTTATCTTTAATATTGCGAAATAATTTAAATTCAAATTCTTTGGTCGAAAATAAACAAAAAATTTCCCATAAATGTGTATCCTGAAATGCACCGTTTTTGAGATTCAGGGTGTCAAAAAAACCCAATCCCGGTGCTATCAGGGCTCAAGTGCATTTTACGAAGCCCACCTCGTGAAGAATGTGTACGAAATTTCACGGAGATGTCAGGTTGGGAGGATGTTTTTCAAATTTATCACAGTTGCAATAATTGGTGTTTCTTTGACATAACCATTGAAAGGAAGCTGATAATTTTTTCCAATACTACTTGAGGAAGGTGCGTGCCGGGCTCACGTGTATTCCACGAAAGCCACCTTAACAACTTCTATTCCGGACGGTCGCGGCCAGGAAACGCATATTTGTAAATTTCAAAAATTCGACAAAAAAATCATCCCAACCACATATCACCGTGAAATTTTGTACACCTTCTCCTGGAGGTGGTGTTCGTGAAATGTAGGTAAGCCCTGTCCACACCGGCCTTGAGTAGCCATGAAAAAAAATCTACTTCTGTTTCAACCTTGACGCGTATTTACGAGTAAGTGTACAAGAATTTGCCTCGATAATAACAGTACTATACCCTTTCCATGGCCAGCAGTTTCTCCTAGCTTTAGTAATTTGAAAACATAATACCAGGGGTCAACAAAATCGAGGTAGAGTGCCTCGAACCAAACTGGAATTTTAATGGCGATCGCATAGTTTAGGGCGCATCGCAACTTATCGCAGAGAGCTATGAACTTAATTTAATTCAATCACCCTAAATCGTTTCATGGGCATTTTAGACTGAATAGTCCATTCATTAGCAAAAGAGAAAAGTGATTCAAATAATAAAGTATTTCATTTTTTGTAGATATTTTTCTAATTCTTATCTTAGACCTATCATAGAACACAAATAAAACTAAAAATATTTTAAATATAAAAAGACAAAAATATTAAATAGTATTACCTACAACTTACAATAATTATTAAATAAGCTCAGTGATGGTTACCAGCTCTCCATAACCATATACCAACATAAAAAGGTGCAACATATAAATTCTATTTTATATAATTAATTGATGCGAAAAGGAAAGTAAGCATTTTAAAAACAAACACAAAAAATGCTCAATAAAATAAGGCAGCTGTGAATCAACTAACCTGATAAGGATAACATTAATTAAAACTATATAAAATGTATGTAGTCCTGTCTGAAAGCTCTGTAAATAGAACCCCCTAACTCAAAGTAACAAGCTGTCAGAAGTGGAAAAATAAAAAATAGTCTCTCATGCAGAATTGTTTAAAAACCAATGTATTGTAAAATCTTTAAAATGTGACTATAAATTTTCAAAAACTTACCTGTTCTCTTGGTTGTACTTCTTCAAAATAAGTTATGTCTTGTCCATTTATTGTTATTTTACCAGTTCCTGGAGATCTTATTGTAACATGAGCTCTCGCTCGTTTCCTCAAACATTCTAGAAACAAACATAAAAATGAGAATACACATCAGTAATCAAGATGGGTTTTTCCTATAAAAAAAATCAGTTGAGCACCCGCTGTTAAGATACAGACAGCCTAAAATACAGCATAAAACTCACATTATCTGCTATCAAAAAGGCACTCAAGGTTTGTTAGTGTACCACTATGGTTGTAAGAGATAGAATAGAATATAGAATAAAATATAAATAGAGCCATCCCTATAACTTGGGGATAGAAAGAGCCATCCCTGAAACTTGTTTTGTACTTTTTTTTTTATTCGTATCTTACCAATTAAATGATATGTCCATATTACGCGAACCGTGCCATGTATCATGACGTATAAGCCGTTCACTTTTTATTGAAGAAGTAGGAGGCTTTGAAATTATGTTTTTGTGTTGACCAAAATAAAAATCCCCCAGATATTTATCGTAATTTTCAATAGGTTAAGTAGACATTGTCAAATTGTCTCATAGGATGCTTGGCTCATAGGTTGTTGTCTAATTAAACTTTATAGTTTGTAATGTTTGGATTTTTAATTACTCCGAACGATCAGTCATATCTTGACAAGTTTAATAATAATATTAATTCATTTTGACAACCAAAATTTAAATTCCGATTAAAAATGCCGAAAATAATAAATAAGATAAAATAATAAAACAAGGATAATAATAATAAAATAATAAAAAATAATAATAAAATAATAAAAAATAATAATAATAAAATAAAACAATAAAACAACAAATAGGTCAATGAGCATACAGTGTGTGTCACAGGCATGGTACACCCGCTTTTTTTTCTCCATTTTTTGAGATATATTTTTTTTAATTTGGTACGTCGCATATTCTCGATAGAGCGCACTTTTTAGCAGAAAATTGAATTTTTTCCCACATCCGGTTTTTCCGGAAATGTTACCAACTTTTTATTTTTAAATGGGACATTCTATATATTATTATTATATTTTTGGATTCTATACATTTGTACGAATCCAACAATACCACATAAGTACCATTTTAAATGTCAAATTTGTTTTTATTTATTTTTTTATTTCTCAATTATAGTGTGCCATGACTTCGATTGTATTCGTCACAGATGCAAAATGGGTACACCAAAATGTCCCTTATTAAGAGTGTAGAAGATGGTACCTCGGTACCAATATGGTACCATTTGAAAAAAATGAATCCAGCTCAAAAAATCATTCCGGTGCGCATAATTTATCCATAAATCACTTAGGGCCGGTTGTTCGTACGTCAGTTAAAAATTTTGAGATAATTACTGATTTTAAAATGCCCTGTATTATCAAACTATTGGTCTGATATTTCTGAAAATGAATTCTGCTCGCTTTAAGAAGAGTTAATTACTGATTAAAAATACCAGATAATTAATTATATTCGCCATATTTTCAAAATTTCCAATTTAAAATCAGTAATTATCTCAAAATTTTTAACTGACGTACGAACAACCGGCCCTTAATTTAGTACTTTGAACAAAAATTCGATTTTTCTAGCATTAGATGATCCAATTTGAGTAAAACGAAATAGTCATGGCACACTATAATTGAGAAATAAAAAATTAAATAAAAACAAATTTGACATTTAAAATGGTACTTATATCTTATTTTTTATTTAGATGGACTTGTCAAACAGCTGTCAAGTTGGTAGCCTGTGCAATCTCTAAACAGTAATTTTGATATTCTCTGATGGTTGCCTGTTTCCTTAACCTTGACAATAAATTTGTTGTGACTAGAGTTACGGCAACACTCCCCGACACGGGGTACAGGCTATTACGTCACCTGCAAAACATATTTCCTTGTTGCACTGTTATAAAATGGAAATTTGAAAATTTTAACTCCATTTTCTTTGAAAATGGTCCATTTCTAGTAGTTATTCATCTTTTGAGCATAAATTTAACTGTTGTTTAGCATGTCTTTATCTAATGACGTTTTGCGAAAACAGAGTCGGGTTCTTGCTCAGTCGTTACTCTAGTCACAGCAAAAACGCCAAGGAACTTATTGAACAGTATGTTGAAGTTGTCAAACTGACAAATTAAATTAAATTCAAAATTGATAAAATATTGAAGCTGAGGTAAATTTATTTCAAAAGAAAGAAAAGAATGAATCCTCAAATAATGAACAATTATTATTATTCTTATTGAAAGATCTTTCTCCAAATTAAACAACAATACAGAGTTTAATCGGATTCCTTGAAATATCTAAAGAGAATCTTGAAACATATGATTGAAAAATGTAAGTACCTATTTGTCAATAAATCTTCTATTTTCAATATTTTTACAGAAAATTAAGAAGGGAAGGGTATAATCCTTTGTACATTAGACTTGTAAAAGTAAATAGGTGCTTACATATCACTGCCACCTTTACTTACAGGTGGCAGAGTGTTACATAATATAAATTCCTCTAAACTTTTTAAGTCTACATATGAAAAAATTGCGTTTAGGTGTAGTTCTTTGGATTTTGAATTTTGAAACAAAATTACATCTCAAGTAATCGACATAACCTAAATTAGTTAAGGAACTATCCTAGTGACTATTCTAGTAACAACTATCACCATAACCAACCTAATCAGTCTTGTTGCCAATCGTTCCCCTAGAATTTTGACTTGGTGGAATCCATCTAAATAAAAAATAAAGTATATGTGGTATTGTTGGATTCGTACACATGTATAGAATCCAAAAATATAATAATATATAGGGTGTCTCATTTAAAAATAAAAAGTTGGTAACATTTCCGGAAAAACCGAATGTGGGAAAAAATTCAATTTTCTGCTAAAAAGTGCGCTCTATCGAGAATATGCGACGTACCAAATTTCAAAAAATTATCTCAAAAAATAAAGAAAAAAAAGGGGGTGTACCATGCCTGTGACACACACTGAATTATATTCTTCAATCATATAAGTATCTTGCCGACCGGTTTTGGGTGTTACGCCATCCTCAGGGCAATTGTTAGTTACAGTGAACGCAGTCTAAATATAAAAGGATGACACATGTTATAGGCCTAGATTTTATCTCAATGGCAGTTGCATATCACTCAAATATGAAGAGTAAAAACTATTCAAGTGCCTCTGATGACTATGCATTATTAGTATTTTCCATCCAAGCTTTAATAATACATATACCCAATAATAAGACTGTTTGTAACGAAACAAACTTTATTTATACTTAAGAAATAACTCACAATAGTTTGTAACAACAATTATTTTTTGTCTTTATTTACATTACCATACCCTCCAAATTAAAATAACCAACCACTTCTTCTTTACTCTCAAATTTCTGCCTCGAACTCTTCACTCAGCATTAAACACAAATCTTCTGTTTTACACTCACAAATTGTACTAAGAGTCACTATACTAATAGGCACTTCTCTAACTCTCCACCGATCTTACTTCCATTACATCCAAAATTATAATTCACTTACACTGGTCACTAAGCTTTCTAACAGCACTCTTCTGATAGCACTCTGCATAATATGATCTTCCTATGATAGCTTTCAAAACTACATTGACTGACTGCTGCGATTTCCGCTCTTATATGTGATGGCAGGTGACTTCCAGGATGACATTCCCAAAAGTCAAATAGTTCTGTCGCCATTGACAGCATCAGTTATCACTCTAGAGTCGGTGCTGAGTTTGGCCAACTCGAATTCACACGAATGGAAGAAGATTCAATAGTTCTTCTGGATTCTGGATACCATCAACCAGCACTTGTCATGCATGTCAACCGTCTAGAACAGCTGTAGAATATTTCTATGTTTACAAATTAACAAAGGTAAATAAATCCATTCACAGTTCTAATTAAATCCAGAACAACTTTTAATGCTAAATGATATCACTGCTGTCGCCTAACAAGATTTAAATTGACGTGTTTTTCAAATTGTACTTCAACAGTTTGCGAATAGTTTTTACATTATAATACTAGACTAAAAAGATTATAAGCAGCTGGCAATTATAAGCAATTTTAATTTTTGAAAAATAACTTGACTTTTACTTTTACTTTGATTCTGACTTTTTTTTGGTGTTGTGGTTATCATGCTTTTGTTTGTTTTATTTTATTGTTTATTGTGTTTGTTGCGTATATTTTGTTGCATATGGTTTCAAAAGTATTGTCATTAGAATGCTGGTGAAGAATTATTCTTATTCTCAGTTATAAGAATCAATATTAAGAAATAATTTTTTAACCAAGAACCAATAAACCACAAGTTAAAAATTCAGCATAAAGGAAGGTTCAGTAAAAATTATCTGATTTTAACCATCTTATATTTCTTTTATAAGAATTCGGCTTCTATTACACTTAGGGCATTGCATTTTAACACTTCACAGGACTCAGCAGTGAATTTTTTACCTTAGCTGGGGGCATCCTAGACTTGTAATCAGACTTATGGTTTAAGATTACCCTTTCAAAATTGCATTAATTTGATCCATTTTTAGGGTATCTTACTAGAGCTATCTATGTCTTTAATTAATGATATTGACATTTCTAGTCATAGGCACTTATTTTATTGGTCAAATTTGGTATTGGCTGCTCACTTTTTTATAAAAATGGCTTGCTGGGTACTTTCAGAACATTATTAAAAGCTTATTAAAAGCTTGTTATAGTATAAAATTGTATAGAACCGATTTTCAGATATTTGCAGTATTAAACTCATTAGCACCCCCTATCAGCTCTTCAATCAGCTCCTCTGCAGTAAAAACAATAACTGTTTAACTAGAATGAAATATTTCATATAGAAATATTAATTTCATGAGAAATATGAACATAAAACCCCTACAAATACACACGGATGCAGTACCCACTTAAAATGGTTAGCCTCAGCATCAGGTGGAAAGACGATATCTTAACAACTATAGGTACTAACCATAAGTAGTGACATAAGCCCTTCCATCTTCATCGTACAATAATTTCTGAACAGCCAAAGTTTTAGCTTGATTTATCAGAGGCTTTTTATACTGCAATATAAAATCCTTCACTTGATATGAATACGGTAACGCGTATAATCGTTCCATTGCCTTTATGAAATTATCATATTCTCGATCAGAGACTGTTTCCACCAGCATCACTTCCAATGCAGCTTTATCAATCCACGAATAACCAGAAAAATCTCTGAAACAATAAAATGTGATAAGTTAAAAGAAAAACTTAAAAGTCTATAAAAGAAGATCAAATAAAATATAATGTAATTTTTGTAATGAGGTATATTGGAAGTCTGGTTTCAGTTTCAATTTATAAGCATTATTTTTAAAAGTACACTCTCTATTAAACACAGCATAAGAGGGTTTTCCCAGTACCTCGGAAAAAAATTAACATAGATCGATGGGGCAACTTGGCTAAATAGAGCAACCTGGTAAAAGCTAAACTATGTTCTGCTCATTGACATAAAACTTGAAAACGATAAAAAATATGCCTGATCTAAACTCCATAAATAATGTAGTGACAGCATTTTTATAGAGAGTAATTTCTATCGTCCCAAAATAACCAATAACAAAATCTATTACAGTTTCATATTGTAAAAACAGACATTTGTTATTATTTTTATAATTTTCTTCATTCATGAAGATAATATTATCTTTCTGAGTACTTACAAGTTCAAAGCTGGATCTGGTTTTAAGCCCTTGCGAGACATTACGTCCTCTGTCTTATACAAACTATTCAGATTTTCAACTATATCCTAAAAAAAATTGAATTTAGTACATAATATTTCATTTTACAATAGTGGATATAGAGGGTGATCAGTAACTCGCGCACTCCGAATACAGGGCGTTATAGAGCCCATTAAAATTAAGGATATTCTGCAAAAAAAAAAATTGAACCCAACGGTTGGTTTTCAAGTTACACAGAGTTTCCCTCATCCAAGTTTAAAGGTAATTTTTTCAATGACCGTGATAAAAATTAATGAAAAATTCAGGTTACCGTAATGTCTGGAACTGATACCATATAATTCATGATTTTTTTTCCCACAAAACCTCTTTACAGAGGAATTGAGAATGTTGGAAATTGATGAAATACCTAAATCTGAACGAAATTTGAAGTTTGGCAACCGCCCAGTGGCGGATTTCCGATTAGGCTAGGTAGGCTATAGCCTACGGCGGCAAATTTTTGTAGGCGGCAAATTTTCAAAGACGAAAAATTTCGAGTGCTGGGAAATTGCGTGACCTTGGATATTGAAAAAAAATTTGCCTGCGGCGCTTTATCGAGAGGGGAAAACCGTTCCCGAACCTTTTCGAAACCTTTGAATTCATATTCTTTTTGAAGCCCACAAGAACACGGCCTGATTTACCAACAGACAAATCAGGCTAGAGTCTAGAGCCCAAGGACTGAGGGGGCGCTGAGCTTGCCTTTGCAAGTAGCATCTCTTATTTACAGAATAAAAATTCTGGCATTTTTGCAATTTTTTCATCATTTTTTTAGCAAATAATTCTAAAAATTTCCTGGGGGAGAACCCACGGACCCTACGCGATGGGGGTTAAATAATACCATAGGCGGCGATTTGATTCAGCCTATAGGCGGCACATTTGTAAATCCGCCCCTGCAACCGCCTAAGCTCAACTTAGAATATAAAATATTCAAATGCCTTCGTTGCTATGGAAATAGAAATAATAACAATACCATCTAACCCAAACTTATTCACATGTTCAGTGCATTGTTGACACCTTTTTTTTACAAAAAATGGTCATATCTTTGGAAGAAAAGAACTTACTACAACACTGCAGTTAGAAAATTTACCACTCTTAAAAAGTGAAGTTTACCGCAGCATGCTCTGAGTGCGAGAGTTACTGATCATCCTGTAGATAGATATGTATTTATTTCATAAGTCACAAAAAAAAAGTTAAATAAGTAATAAGTACATACTGTACTGTCATAATAATACTACTTAATCTTATATTAGACTGTGTAAGGGGTGGGCAACTAAGAATAAGCATACCTCTGGAACGAATCGTTTCACAGGGTTAGGTAGAGGAAAATTTCAAGAAAGTTGCCCAGAAAAAAGGCTGGAAAATCTTATTGACCTTCTAAAAATACTGCTGGGTAACATTAGTTAGACTTTAGACTTTCAACTCTCTAGTTGTTTGTAATTTGTATAAAAATAAACATATCATTTCATTTAATTCTTTTAGAAAAATGGTGAAATTCACTTATCAGGGTGGCTGACTTTTCATTGTCCATCTTGTATTTTCGGAAATATGAAAGATACGGAAAAAAGTTACATTCAAAAATTGTCAAACTGGATGTGATCTACAGAATAGCGTATGCATTTTTACCATGTCCAACCTGTTTCAAAGTAGAATAGTTTGTTTTTTTTTTTTAATTTAACACCCTGTATTTTTTGCATATTTGGTTTTTAAATAATTTCTTCTTTACAATGATGCCTCACAAGTAATATCTTTTTCAAAGATAATATGTAATTGTTACAGTCGGCGGTGATATACTATTGCAAACTCCTGTCAAATTAACTTGAATCAACAAAAAAAAAAACTGTCAAAGTGACTTGAAATTGGGCTTTTTGTTCACCAGCGTTATTATTGTTCAAAATAATAACACTGTTTTTTTTTTTTGTTGATTCAAGTAAATTTGACAGGAGATTGCAATCGTATATTACGGCCGACTATGGCAATTACATATAAGTAGGTACTCTTGGAAAAGATATTACTTTTGATGCCTCATTGTAAAGAGGAAATTATTTAAAAATCAAATCTGCACAAAAATACAGAGTGTTATTTTAAAAAAACAAAGTTGGGTATTCTACTTTGAAACAGGTTGGCCATGGAAAAAAATGTGTAATCTATTGTGTAGATACACATTGGATACACAAATTGGATACACAGACAATCAAGTTTTGACAACTTTTTTATTTAACTTTTTTCTGTATTTTTCATAGTTCAGAAAATACAATTTGCCCAATGAAAAGTCAGCCACCCTGTATATCAGATAAAGCCTCATAGCCCAGCGGCTATGTTAATATTTTAATATTCAAATAAAAAGAATGTAAAATGCTTTCGTTAGACCAAGGAAAATGGCTTTCCAACGAGACCAAGCTCAATTGAAAACAGACGGAGTAATCTTAGTAAGTAAATAATAAATAAACATTACTTTGATGTCACTCCACCACTTTATTTTTGAGGTTACAATAAAAACTGTCAAATATAAAAGATTCGAAATTATTTGAGGATTCAACAACCTCAATCATCCATAAACCAGAAAAATATGGAGAAGACACCAATTTTCTATTCTGGCATGACTATTTGACTAGCTCACAAATATTTTCCAGTGATTTTTAATAGCTACTTCCCCAATAAAAATTTTTCCCCAACCCTGTGCGACGATCCGTTTCAGAGATATGGCCGGCCAACATTCTTAGTTAAAAAAAAAATGCATAAAGCATAAAGATAATACACAAGTGGGTCAGTGGGTCAGGCTTGTGATAATCTTTTGTCTGTCATTCTTAGTTGCCCACCCAACACATATTTGAATAATACTTTAGTAAATGTTATCCTGAAGGGAACTTAAATTTTATGTTTCTATTTAAATCTCAATATAGTGATAAAAATTTAAAGCATTTAAAAATAAATATTCTATTCAATCTTACATGCATTAGTTTATAAAAATTTGGTCTGCCAGTGTAAAACAGGAAATGGTGTGGCCTTCCGGTTTCATCAAATTCCGCAGCTTTTTGCTTTGGAAATATATCTTCAGGAGGCAGCATCATAGGTCTGGCTCTCTTCTCATACAGCCCAGATGGAAAAAGATATTCTATAGCACTCTGAAAAAAGCAATATAGACCCTGCATCATTTCTGTTGTAAATTTATACAGTGCCATTCGAAAAGTACGCACCTATAGGATTCTTTTATTAATAAGATTTTAAAAAATCAGTTTTGCGGATAAACTCATTTGACACATGCTAGTTTTTAGTTACTATGCGTAGCATACAGGATAGGACGAGGGATAGGACAAACAATGTAAAACTTTTATAAGACTAAAGTACCATTGTTTGTGAAGATATTGCTAAAAAAATTTGTGAAAACGTTGTTTTTTGTTTTGAATTAAAATTTAAAGTAAATTTTTTGATTTTTTTATTTTTTTTTTACCAAAGTTAAATTGCATTTAATTAAAATAAAAACTTGGTAAATCATAATCAAATATCTATATAAACCTCAAAAAAACTCATCACAAACATAATCTAATAAAAATAAAAATAAAAAAATATATAAAAATTAAAATAAAGCTAAAATTCATATCTGACATTAAATTTTAATTAAACAAATACCTATGTGTCAAATGAGCTTTAGAACATTCACAAATTTTCTGCGCAATTTATGTTTTTTAAAGCTTACCTACTAATAAAAAAAAAATCCTATACAGTGCATACTTTTTGGATGGCACTGTATAACCGTTAAAAGGGGTGTCTCAAAAAATCTGGAAAACATCAAATATTTCGAGAAATACACATAAAAAACATGTCCACAATAATTTTAAAAGTGTGCTATCCAATGATACCAAATGCTTCCTCCCCCCTATCCCTCTTCTTCTTTTTTTTATTGCAGTCTAATTTTACGAAAAAGAATACGTCTGGTTTGTTTGAAACGGTTTTTTTTATTCGTGACAGATGATACTGTGATTACAAAAATATTTTTTTTTGTAATTTCTAATAAATTCTCCAGAATAATGAAGAAATAATAAACTACGAGTTCTTTACTTAAAAACAGCCGTTGAATGGTGTTAAATTTAATCCCCACCACCAGCATGAGTATAAAAGTTTTTCTTCTTTTGGCAAAATTTTCAACGAGTAATAAAAAATTAGGGTTTTCCATTCAGCATAAAATTTCCCATCACTTCTCTCCTTATAACAGCAGCGGAGGATATTAAATTTGGCCGCTTTTAACTTGTACTTGATTATTTTTCATTCTTCCGAATAATTTCATATAAATTACAAAAAAATTGCAGTTAGTGCAGTGCCATCTGTCACAAATTAAAAAAAAATGTTTGTCCTGGAGGAATTTTTGTCACAGAATCCAATTCTTAAATAGAAAATAGGGATACCTTTTCACGAACCTTTTCAAGATTTTGAAGTTGCTCACCGCCCCATCACAAGGGGTGGTGGTTGCGTTTGATATGATTTGATAGCGCTTTTAAAATTATTAAAGAAGTTTTCTTATCCAATGAGTATTTCTTGAGATATTTGATTGTTTCCAGACTTTCTGGACATCCCACCCCCTAAGTACTTACGTTAACATCTTCCTGATTGAAAGTGTCTGGGTTTTCACCCATCATGTTCGCTAAATGCCGTTTACCTATTTGAAATTCGTAATTCTGCTGTTTCATGAACTCTTCATGCTCCCTAGCTCGTTCCAAATAAGCCCTCATCGCTTTACTTATGTCTTTTTTTGATGTTTCCGTTTGTTTTTCTTCATGATCACTAAATGATGGTGTAGATGTTGATAAATGTCGAATCTAAAAAGAAAATTTAGTCAGCCTTTAAGGTCTTGGGGTTTTCATTGTACAAAACAGCAGTGATTATTCTCTTTCAGGATAGCAAACTAAGCAATGGCACGGCACTTAAGTCCTCAATAATGTTGGCCATTATTTGTAAAACAAGGATTCGCTTGTGGTTTCATAGGATGTCACAACTTATAGTTGCACATTTAAAATTCTGCAACGTACTATTATTGGAATCAAAGAATTTCCAAGTCTTAATCCAGGAAATTCTTAAATTCCACCCGATGTAAGTCATTTTTAGCAATGGCAACTGATAAACCTTTTGCGATATTACATTGCAAAAGTGCATTGTGTATTGACTGTAGTGAGTCCTTTAAAATTTGTGAAAAATAAAAAATTTTCTAATAAAAATAAAGTTTTTTCTAGTATGTACAGATAAGTCCAAGTCATGACCTGGACTCGCGATCCATCGCCAAAAGTTAGCACGGTTATTTGTGGAACTACAAAGTTGTAAGACCACTTTGTAAAAATGTCCTGTGAACAGAACACTTGGATGCTTGAAAATTCATATCTTCCTTGGCTTTTATTGCTATCCTGGCGGAATGATCTATGCACAGTACTAGCAACGCAATGTATTCATTTTTCAAAAAAAGTTATTACTCAAAAGTTAGGTACCAACATTTTCGGACACATGGACGGGGCTTAAGGAACTGAGCTTAGGAAACTACGGTCACTCTTGGAAGTGCCTCATATGAAGGAGTTGATACTTAAGTAGGTAACAGTTCTATCTAAAGTAAAGCATACCTTAAGCTTGATGGTTTCAGGAGCTGTAATCTTCTGAAAAAGCAAAAATCTACTGGTGGTGCTGGTGAGACTTCTTATTATCATACTAGGTCCATTCATCATGAAAGAAGCAAGAAGTGTGCACCAAGTTTTAAGTTTGCGAATAAAAAATGTTCATAGGTTTGCACACGGCTGTTTCCTATTTTGAGTAACAAAAAGTAGAAAAATTAATACCTTGCTAGTTACTCAATACATTTAATTTTTTATTCCATTATTTTAGATTTTTTCTTGATTTCATAAATCATAAATTAACAATTTTATTTTTTTAAGGTTTTATTATTTTAGTTTTCAGTTGCTGCTAGTTGCTAAACTGCCGATAGCTCCGCATGCGCAATCGCGCAATACGGGTTTGGTTTTGGTTGGATATCTGACTGAATTTGTTTTTTATTTTTAGTTGATTGTTTCATAGAATACAAAATATAATTTGACCAGAAAGCAATCAGAACCAGATTAGCAGGTCAATAATTATTCTTTGTTAGGTTTTGGTTTTACAACCCCTCTGAAATTTCAAGAAAATAATACGGTTGGGGATTTGAGTAGGCTTTTAACTCCACGCTCCTTGGCGTTATATCATCAGTCATTTTTCAAATTCACAAAAATTGAGGTTAAACGTTACTTTCTTCTTTTTTTTTATTTTCTGTCTTCATTGGGATTAGCCATATATCTAGTACTTCTGTATGGACGCCGTCAGTGTGACGTCACTAGGCTGAGCTAAGCGTAAACGGTTCCAAGTAATTTGGTTCATTGCTAGCGCCTGTAAGTGAAAGTGTCACGAACAGAGTGCAGAGTGGGACAGCAAATGGAAACGACTACTTCTATCTGTTTTTATTTGTATACTCGTGATGCTTTTTTGTTTGAGTGTATCACTTTCATTTTGTAAGGCTTCAAACCTCCTTTTTAAGATATCAAAGTTTTTTCCACAAGACAGAATCTGTGAAGGATCACAAACTAAAACACTTTTTTCAGTTTCTAGTAGTGGGATTGAGCTTGATGGTGATGGGCTTCGTATTCATAATTAAACTTTCCATTTTCCACTAACATTTATTACTTTTTACCTGAGCCATTCTTTTAGATCTTTCAAAAGTTGCACGATTATCCTCAACAACGGAGGAATTGCTGTAAGAAAATAAACTTTGTGTAAATAATTTTTTTTTGTACTAATCCTTACCATCTTTTTTCAGTTTTCGTGGGTTAGTATATTTACTAGTTTACCTAAATAAATCTTGAGTTATATCACGTCTGAGATGCTTCCTTCAGATTTTCTTATTTTAATTCCATTTGTCATATCGTTGACACTCCCTTTCTCATTTCTAACGGATTTTTGCATATTTAGGAAAGATGAAGAATATTATAATCTTCCGCCAGAAACTTTTTTAGCCTTTTTGAATTACTTTTACAAGTAACAACGCTACAAATATTTCTATCGGGCATTTTTTCAACGCGAGAAAAACCAAACACGATGTCAGTTCCGTCACGGGCTCACGGGTCGTCGTGATGACGCATTCCCCATGCCGTCAACGAGTTATCCTTATCACTATATACTTATCAGACAACCTCTATACCACAGAATAGAATTGTTCTATTATTCGTTGTCTATACTACACCAACTTTGGTAGAAGACATACCTTTGTCATCCTGTCTCACTTCTATAGCCAGTCGCCAGTCTATTTTTTTGTTAATTGCTCATGCACTCTTTAGAAACATTGTAGAGCGCTGATTTACCGCCATTGCTAAACAGTTGTGTATTTCTGTGAGCGTACTTATTTTACGCTTAGCACAGTCAAGGGTATGTTGCAGACATGCGCAAAGCATCGTAAATCGGCAAATCGTCACTCGTCGTCGGCGTCGCATTTTGCATTACTGAATTGTGATTGATCATTGCATTCTTGCGAGTGCGATCTCGGGCTCGGACGGCGCACTACTATTAGATATTTGAAAAAGAAGTAGTGTATTACATATTAGCCGAGTGTGAAACGACGGTAGGTACTTTCCACACAAGTAATGTACAATATTTTTCTTACGACCGCAGATTAATGCACAATCTCAAAATTTTAATTTTGATAAAAACAAATGTTGACTTTGAATACCTATACTCTGGGATCTTTTTGCGGCTTGGAAAATTTTTGTAACGTCAACTGTATAGCGCTTTTGATGACTTATGTGTAAACCTTCAAAAAAGAAATTTACCTAATAATAAAGATATGGCTAAATAACAAACCCCGATTTTTCAGTTGTTTCAGCATTCAGCAACGACTAAAGTTGCCCTGAATTTTGTTTCAGATTATTAATGAGCAAAAATTGTGACACTTTTCTCTATTTTAACTGACTCTTGTGTTCCTATGATAGAGGTGATCCAAGTGGTGAACTATAGTTGAATCCCTTAAAATAATTTAATTTTTTGCCGTTTCAAATTGACTTTGCAAAGATACATACATTATTATAACATGCATATAGCCAAAATCGAAAATAGAAACAAAATGCAAACAATACACAAAAGTATAATCCACTATAATATTATCCTAACACCACTTCACAAAATCTTAATTTTTTATTGAAAAACTATCACGGTGTTTTATATTCACTCGGCAATGCATTAAGCCCATATGTAACGATGCATTTTTTAGTACAAGTTTTAGTCAATTTTTTAGGATACTAAATTTAGGACAGTAAATAATTGAACTAAAAATTTGTTTGCTTGCAACCTTCCAAATTTCTGTCATTTATTTAGGAAGCCATATAGGCTTTTGACGAGCATATTTTAGGTTAACTCTGATTATTTTTCTCATTTTAACTACAACTTCAACTTATTGCATTGCTGTAGAGAGAATATTAAAACATGGATAGAGAGTCTTTATTATTGAGTGGGGCAGCAATAATTATTAATACCATGATAATAAATGTTAGAAGGAAAAGGAGAGTAAGAAAAAAGGTGATTAGAAAACCATGGTTGAAAAGAAGGAGTGAAAATGGCTCTGGTATATTAAAAATGGTTAATGAAGAACTGGCAGTAGAAGACGTAGACTCTTACAAAAAATTTTTACGGGTATCAGAAGATCAGTTCACCTTCCTGCTTAGCTTGGTGAGAACTGATATTGAAAAGGAGCCATCCATGATGCAAGAAACAATTTCTGCAAGAAGTAGGTTCGTGCTTTCAAACATGATTTTACCATTTACATCTTTTTAATGCTCTTATTCTCCAATATGTGTAGGCTACAAATTACTTTGCGGTTTTTGGCAACTGGAGAATCTTTTAGATCTCTTATGTATGCTACAAGAGTTCACGAAAGCAGCATTTCAAGATTCATTCCTGTTGTTTGCGACTCGTTATATCGCCATCTTAGAAATAAATACATAAAAGTAAGTACATATTCTTATTCTTTCATTACAGAAATAATAAGAGACATGAAATTATTGTTTTACAGACGCCCAACACTGTACAAGAATGGATGAGTGTATCACATGATTTCTGGAATTTATGGCAATTCCCACATTGCCTAGGTGCTTTGGATGGCAAACACATCTCATTTAGGCCACCAAGATCCGATGGGTCATATTATTATAACTATAAAGGCGGTCATAGCATAATTCTTTTAGCTCTAGCTGATGCTAATTATAAATTCATATATGTCAATGTGGGTGTCAACGGGAGAGTCAGCGATGGAGGTGCATTTCGAGAATCTACCCTAGCTAAGGTTTTAGGATGCAATTCTTTGTATTTCCCTCCTGCAGAAGCATTACCAGGTAGAGATATGGCAATTCCATATGTGATAGTTGCAGATGATGCCTTTCCACATAAAGATGTGATAATGAAGCCATACCCCCAAAGAGGATTGTCACATGGTGAAAGAATATTTAATTATCGGCTATCAAGGGCAAGAAGAGTAATAGAAAATGCATTCGGTATTTTGGCTAATCGGTTTCGAGTGTTACTCAATCCTATAAATCTTCGTGCACCAAAAGTCGAAAAAATAACTCTAGCTTGTGTGGCTCTTCACAATTATTTAGCCACTGAAAATGGAATTTCATACACTGACATAAGCCAGGAAACGGAAAATTCGTTGCAGCAAATAAGAAGTATTGGGAGACAAAGTGGCAATAAATCTATGGATGCAGCGAGAAATGTCCGTAATGAGTTTAAAGATTATTTCTGCTCAGATACTGGAGCAGTGCCTTGGCAAGAAGAAGCTGTTAGAAATTTTAATATGTAACATTAATAATCGCTAGAAATGAATTAAATAAAATAAATGAAATCAAGTTTTTATTAATAAATAATAAAAATGTATGTTTACTATACTATTTTTTACTTTCTTTATACATATTAAATAAAATTGTGGTAATCTTTTCTTCGGCTGCAGTCACTAGGTCATCATTTTTTATCATCCGTAACCGGTTTACCACAAAATTACCAAAAGTTGTCAAGTGGTCATTGTCAGGCTTCTCTGTCGCTAGATTTCTCTGGTTTTGGTTCTGTTCTAAAGCCGTGGAAATTTTTTTTATAGCACCACTGGCAGCATCCAGGAAAGAATCATCATGATTTCTTTTTCTCTTTTTGGTCGAACCAGCAGTACGATTACTGAGTGAGGTATAACTTTTAGGAGTGACCATGGAGGTACTAGTACTAGGTTGGTCTGAAGGAGACTCATTTTCGTCTTCATTTATGATTTCAATATTTCTATCCAGTGTATAATAAAATGCATCAGTGTCTTCATCCTATAATGAATAACAGAGTGTCATGAAATATTTATAATAATTCAGTGTCGTATTATAATTTTTTTTTGTTAGGTCATTATTACTAATACAGAACAGACGTTTGATTTCTCAGCTTGTTGTTCAGTCTTGCCATCTGTGGTGCTCTCATCACATGTCAGTGAAACACTGTTTTCACTTAATTCCTGGGACAGCTCTCCGATAGAGTCAGTAGACTTTCTCACAGCGATGTGGTCCAATAGAAATAAAAGGTATTCATAATACCAGAGTGATGGTACGTACAGCTGAAATCATTTAAGAGAAACAGTTTAGAATATGCTATTCGTAAAAGTCGAGGACATTACAAAGTGACTGGCCTCATGACTGGCAGATACCAGCATTGCATCTATATAACATTTAAGATATATTAAAACTACTTACAGAGTCTTCATCCATGCCACTATGCTTCGATTTCAAGTACTTTCGGTGTTCTGTTGCAAAGTTTGTTCTAAGTCCATTGATTTTCGATTTTATTTCAGTTATAGTTATTCCAGGACGAATATTTTTTAGTTCTCTTACCATGCTTTCATAAGCAGTGGTTCTCATGTGCTTGTTTTTATAATTGGAACTTTTTACCTGATAGAGGCAAGGCCTTTCTCTATATAATTCTATTAAAGAAATAACCTGATCATGAGACCAAGACATTGTGATAACTGATAAGTGTTTTGACGATTGTAACTTGTTTACATTACTATAAAAACAAACTTGCCTAACAACGACAACCCATCTACTTGATCATACCTACATTTTATATTATATTATTATATTATTCAACAAAGTGGATAAGTTTTCAATTCAATTTCAATGATTACCGTACACTTTTTCACGTACACTTCCAAATATAAACTGAGGTTACTGGTTAGGTTAGAAACATTGAATAAAGAAGAAAAAGGAAGGAGCATATGATCGATTTCACGTGTTATCCTAGGGAACCAACTCAGCCACATTGCTCAACCAGAGATGACTCATAATCATTCATGGTTCTGACCTCTGACGTGTCCTGTGTTTCACTCTTGGGTTTTTTTTTTTGTGTTTAATTGTAGTATATTTTGTTGTAAAACGTTAAAGTGTGATGCAATATTTAATAGTTATATAATATAATGTAGGTTAGTGAAGTTATTGGCGTTTAATCAGCTTTAAAAACTGAAGCAGCCGCCATATTGGTAAACCATCCCGTTCAACGTCAAATCCACACATGCTCCTTTCTGTTAGAAAGTCGACTTTAGCTACCAACATCTCAATATTGTAACCTACAAACAACAATTTCCCCAGATTTCCACTTCAGTTATGTCATTTAATTGATGAAAAATAGGACAGGTTCTAAAAATTTTGTAAATATTTTGGATACAAACTTGAGCTCCCCCTGCCCGCGAGGTGCCGTAACTAAAAAGCATTTATGACGGTGGTGGGGGTATATCGGTTGGCGGGATATTTAAATTTAAATTATATCTTTGAATTCTGACTATTTGGAAGTCCACATAATAATTAATTAACACAATTTTCAATAATAACGTCAGCGAATATTCGTTACTATTGAAAAGTGCATTAATATTATTTGTGGTTAAATTAAAAGAACAGGTACGTTTATTATTAACTTTTATTGATTAGTTTTTTATAGTTAAAAAGGCAACCAATTGTATAGTTAAAAAGTATTATAAGTATCTCATAGGTATAAAAAAAAATATCTTGAAAGATTTTTAAAACTATGTAACAAATATTCCTGTTAACATAGGTATACATCCAATTTTCAAATTTATTATAGTTTTTATATCAAAATACCTACATTATAATACCTCAAAAATATAGTAAGTATCATTTAATTACCTCTAAACAGATGAAAACATGGGGCATTTGCTGATGAAGTATAATCCGTTGAAATTTGGAAAATTTAACTTTAAGGCTACAATAATATTTAATAAGTTCCTATTTACATAAACTTACATAAAGTTAAAAAAATTGGTGTCGAATTAATAAGCTGAAAAATACGGCAGCTCCCGTATTTCTTCTTGAAGTCCACCAGTTCACTATATGGATACTTTTCTGTCATTCAGTGAACACACGTGTTCATGTTCAGGGGACCCTTTCACTACATGCTAATGTGGAACCTGTGAAAGAAATTCTATATTCAAACAAACGTATAACATACCTATAATAAATGATGAAGAATTGATATAAGTACCAGAAAGCACATTTCTAACTATTTATATCTTTTACTTACCAGATTAAATTACTGCTGCCTTTCAATGATATTTTCTGGACTTATTTAAGCACTGCAAATCACCCAAATAACATGCAAATTGTAAAATAAGTGGTGAACAGGACGCAAATTTAAATTTCTTTGTATTTATTTTATTAGTTGTCAAATAGTTTCCAATGAAAAGAAAGTCCGATTGATCACGATGCCTAACGGGTAATAAGAACGAATGCTTGTCAATTAAAATTGACGAAAAATAGGACAACTTCCCTAAACTAAAAAATTTATCAAAAATTGGAGACAAAACTTGTATGAATTTGTCCAAAATTTAGTATCCTAAAAAATTGACTAAAACTTGTACTAAAAAATGGATCGTTACATATGGGCTTTTTATTTACCTAATTTAGATGATAGATTAGTTCTTGCCAGGTTGAAAAACCCCACTTGGTTTTTAACAGCAGAGACGGCAGATGGCAAAATGAATGATTATTGACGAGTACTGACAGCTGACGAGTGACGATTGACGGTGATGAGAGTGAGTGCTGAAAACTGTCCCGACTCCTAACTGTCATAATTGTCACTGCAAGTTGTGAGGACGAGAGGACGTGGAGTGTGGAGTGTTGTGGAAATGTGGAATGTGGACTCTGAACTGTACCGACTGAGTGTACTACTTGTACTGTGACTGTGATGTGACAGTACAGTCACTGACTGTGTTGAGTACTGGACTGGGAGTTGGGTGGAACTACTGGGTGTGAGTGTGGACTGTGGACTGGGAATACTGGGATATGTGTATCGTGGTTCGTGGTTGGACTACCGATTTCGGATCCGACGGGTTTCCATTTCCATTTTAATCCATTTCGTTCATTTATGTGGTTAGAGGAGAGGGTTAACTAGCCGTCATTAATATTATTATAATAATTATTAAAGTTTTTAACTTTTATCTTCCTTCTAAAATAAGAGGTAAGAATTCATGTGTTGTTGAGAAGAACTGAAATTTGCTTAAAAATTACCACCAATGTCTGATGGAACCACAGAGCAGTTAAAAAAATTCATTTTCACATCTAAACGCACTTCCAGAGGAGAATTTCAAGACGAAACACTGGAAGTTGTCATTCCGGAGGTAGCGATCACAAACTATTATATCATCTCATTTCTTTGCATGTCTTCAAATATTTAAATTGACGATTTTCATTTGAACTTGGTGGTTGGCCTGCTTATTATAACCTCTACCTTTTAGACTTACTTCAATATCAATAATAACAATGATTGTGAGTATTTTTTATTTTCAGCTACTTCAAGCAAGTTACTCGTTCTACACTTGGCCCTCGGCACCTGCATTGGCTTGGTTCTTGTGGGAAAACCGTTCAGAGCTTGTCGGGAAAAAGGTTATTGAGATCGGCGCCGGCACTGCCCTTCCAGGCATTGTAGCTGCAAAGTGTGGAGCGTGTGTCACATTAAGCGACTCTGTGACTCTTCCAAAATCTTTGGCTCACACCAAACGCTGTTGCAACCTGAACAATCTTGTCATCAACAGAGATATTAGAGTGGTTGGAATCACTTGGGGTTTGTTTTTCAACGAAATAGAAAGGATAGGTCCCCTCGACCTAATACTCGGCTCAGATTGTTTTTACGAACCAGTCATATTTGAAGACATATTGGTCTCCGTTTCATACTTACTGGAAGCCAATCCGTCTGCGAGGTTCTTGTGTACTTACCAGGAAAGAAGTTCAGATTGGTCCATAGAGCATTTACTGATTAAGTGGAATTTGAAGTGTAGAGTGCACGATATCAGCAAGCTGGGTAGCGGAGCCGGTCTAAATCTACAAGACATCGTCGGTGACCATAACGTACATCTGTTGGAAATTTCAGGAAATTATTGAGGCATGGGTGGCTTCGTTCGTGGTCTTTACAGAGTCTATGTAAGTAATCTTCCATGGACCATTAGCCATCAGGAACTTAAGAAATATTTCAGTAAATTCGGGCACGTCAGCGGATCCAACGTAATTTTCGATAAGAACACCGGCTTGTCTCGTAGTTATGGTTTTGTAGTTTTCAGTAACCGAGAAAGTTTTGAGAATGCCTGCAGTCAAACAACTCACGTTTTAGAAGGGAATCATTTAAAGGTAGAACCGTCTGCAGAAAATTAGTAATCCAAAATGGCACATTCAGTAGACAATTTCAAAGACTTAGAAGAGCTAGGAATCGATTGCGATTCGAGCAATTCATTAACAACGAATTTCAATAAAGCTGCTGATCACTTGAAAACGTTATTACCCGGTGTGGATCATCAAGTTTTACTAGAATTATACGGTTATTACAAACAAGCAACAGAGGGAGAGTGTAACACACCTAAACCGAGTTGGTATGATATGAAAGGTAAATCAAAATGGGAAGCTTGGAAAAAATTAGAAAAAATGCCCCAAAATGAAGCCAAACAGCTCTACATAGAGACTATAACAAAATTGGACCCAAGATTCAGTGTTATCGATAAATCCGTATCGACAGAGAGTTGGGTTAGAGTTTCAGTGCCCAAATTCGAAGACAACTCGAATAAAAGTAATTACGCTTTTAAAGATTATGTGAAGGAAGGAAATTACGAGGAGGTGGTGAATATGTTGACAAATAAAAGCAATGCAAATGAATTGTTGAACATTTTGGATGAAGAGGGACTATCTGCAATACACTGGGCAGCTGATAGAGGTTTCGTGGAGATCCTGAAATTGTTAATAAATTCTGGCGCTGACGTAAATATTCGAGACAGCGAAGGACAAACTCCTCTTCATTATGCATCCAGCTGTGGTCACATTAGTTGCGTAAGACTGTTACTCTCCAGTGGTGCTGACTTGAACATTCTAGACAATGATGGGATGAGCATACAATCGGTTGCTAGCGATCAAAATATTATTCAGTTGTTTCTACAAAAGTAAGCTTTATACTTTTATATGTGTCTTTGTACTCATTTGATCAGCAAGTAGTCTGTTATAGCATAGTGCATTAAAATTGCATGGTTTATTATGAAATATGTTCATTATATTATTGTAAGTTCCATTCAATGATGTAATGAAATAAAAGTATAAATTACAGATAAACATCTTTCATTATAACAAATCAATTTATTTTAAATTTCGATTACTTAGTTGCTTGAATAATTATTTATTCTTGATATTTTCAATCAAGTAGAGTTCCTATGTAAAATATTTTATATTCTACTAAATTCAACATTTCCATAAATAAAATCGAAATACATACATAATATAAAATAATATTGAATAAAAAACAATGTTTTTTAATGTTGAATTATGTGCAAATTTCCTTCCATATAGGTAGGTATAATTTTTGGCATGAGTGTCAATGTGAACTGAATAAATTTACTTATTATACTGTTCAACTGAATGGTAAGTAAATTACTGACCGTCGAGTTATTTGTAAACACAACTAATGTCTTGCAAACAAACATAGGTTCAAATATAGTTTAATCGACCAAAAACATTTTTTATTAAATAAGGGAGCTATTTTCATTTCATTAATTTAACTTGCACATGTTAGTACAGGATTTCCTGTATTTTCCTTATTTTTATTGAAACAAATTAATTTTTATTTATTAGTTTGTAATGTAACAAGGTCCATAATAAAACTTGTGTCTTATTTAAGACCGAGTTACTGATATAATTAAGAATTAACTGCTCGAACAGTAACTAAAATTATTCAGCAATCAGCACCAGGGATGTTTCGAATACGAATATTCTCGAATATAAATAATATCAACTTGGGTTAATGTGTATCTCTTTCAAATATTGTTTTTGTATGTGCTGTCAAGCCGTTCTGGTACCTGGCTAATGCCAAACTATGTGACAGATGGCTCTGCCTGTAGAAATGTCTAAACAATTGGTTGGTTGAGATTGGGGGATGTCGATAACTGGCAGTTGAGAATTCGTCTCCGAATATTGTAAGGGAACAATTCTTAAATAAATAGATGTTGATTTGTACTGATTGCTTAATTCGAAGAATTGAATCAGAGATCTACATACCGACCTTTTAATAATTTTATTTCATACTAATACATTCATAATACAGGGTGTCCCAAGATTTCTTTATCAAGGGATATCCGCGTTATTTAAAAAAATAAACAAATGAAATTCGGGAAATTTCAACCATACCCCTAAGGCTTTGCAGCTGCACCCTCAATGACGCTTTACGCCTTTCCACCCCTAAGTAATCATCCCCTACTTTTTTTTCAAATGACACCCCCATATTTTTTTTTGCTCGACAGGATTGTTGACTTCTTTCTGAATACAATGTCACACGATTTTTTTAAATTGAGACATATCTAGCACGCCGAAAACAATATAATATCATAACAACGAGGGTCGTCAAGGAGTAATAATTAACATTTAATATGACATTAAAACCACAGAAGCAATTATTATTATTAACGCCTATACCAGTAACACCGGTATTACTAGTTAAGGTGGTTGGAGGCAACATTAACACAAAAAACAAGAAATTACAACTCCTTGACAACCCTCGTTTGTTATGATTTTATATTGTTTTCGGCGTGCTAGATATGTCTGGATTAAAAAAAATCTTGTGACATTGTATTCAGAAAGAAGTCAACAATCCTGTCGAGCAAAAAAAATATGGGGGTGTCATTTGAAAAAAAAAAGTAGGGGATGATTACTTAGGGGTGGAAAGTCATAAAGCAGCATTGAGGGTGCAGCTGCAAAGCCTTAGGGGTATGGTTGAAATTTCCCGAATTTCATTTGTTTATTTTTTTAAATAACGCGGATATCCTTTGATAAAGAAATCTTGGGACACCCTGTATATTACTTATACAAGACGACCAAAAATATTAAATTTATAACAACCTTATTGGTGATTTTCATTTCCATGAAATGGAACTGTTAGGTACTTCCGATTGAACAGAAAATCGCAGATCATTTTTAAGTTTGTTTTAGAACTTCTTCAGCACATGCACCAAATATGAAGTTAGTATTGCTTTCAATTAATTAACAGAGGTATGGCAATGGAGGGGTTCTGAGACAAATTTGATATTTATTTATTACAAGTGTCAAAGTCGAGATCTCTCAAAAACTATACACCGTTCACTTATTATAAAAGAATTGGGTTATGGTGTAGGGTGATAGAAATCACTGGGTATAACCGCTGTCAATCATTGGCTGGAGTTTGGTTATGTCTCTTTTTTATGAGGTTGAAGTTTTATGGCAAGGAACAGGACATAGTTGCCAGATGGATTTTTGATATTTTTGGTATTCTTCTTATTATATTTATATTTACATCTTTGGTGGCTTTTTATTTTGAATCATTTATTAGTCACATATTGCAATCTTTAACTAGAATGCAATGTCGCTGAATTTAAGATCTTAAAATCTTATTACTTAAGCTTTTCATAAGAGTTTGAGAAAAAGGTTATCATGTAATTTTGCCAAGTTAGGAAAATACACAAATGTACTTTTTGAATATAAAATAAAAAACTTGAATCAATTATATTAATTTACTTTTAATAAAATACATAGCCGGTAATTAAAATATATCGGTGCGTTTATTAAAATATTAAAATAAAGGTACGTAAATGAAAAATATTTTTCGTCAATTCGTCGGATATTCGGTATCATATAGTACCTACTGTGTCAGAAACCAGCCAAAGATTCTAGAGTTGAGAATGTTTTACACAAGATACTTTTCAGTTTTCGCTTCTGGCCCAAAATTATCCCCCATTATCAATAACCGCTACTGCATCCTGCTTAGAATCAGAATCATCTTCAGCGCTCTGATTTTAATAAGATTTTCACCATGTCCATTTGTTTCGTCCAGTCCTCCGAAATAAGTTTTTCACAATGATTATATTAATTTTGTCACATGTCACGTGTACTTACATTTTGAAAGCTCTTCAAGACATACATTCTTTACTTTATCCTTAGAGGGAAGCTGCTAATTTACGTGCTTGTATAATGAAGTTTGCAATACCCCCATGTCATTTCGATTGGGTTTGTATTGGAAATAGATTATTGCAAATCTTTTGGAAACACAATATTTTCATAATTAGTGCCTGTTTTAGGCGGGCTGTCCAAAGGTGTAATTTCACATTTGACCTGTCCAATAATACTTGCTAATGCACGGTCTGACTACTATCAGAGACCGCATTACTAGCAATTTAGCAGATACACATATTTTACTTAATACTTACATCCCAAATATATTTTACCTTCAGAGAATGACTTAAATGTTTGCTCAAGTTTGGACTTTCTGGATCTTAATCATTGAAATGCTTTCCTAATGCGGATTTATCCATCTAAAGATATTATTTTCGTCATTTTGCTCTTTCGAAATTTAAAATGTCAAAAATTTAATAATTTTATTTGTCAGTTTGAAAAAAATTGATCAGAATAAAAAATTACCTATCCTAGAAATCCCCTTCTTCTAAAACTTCAATTAGACAACAAGGCTGTTAATCAGCTGAGACAATTTGAGTGATTTGACAAACGTCAGTGTTTACTTAACCTTTAATATATCGATCAGCTGATATTGTCAATCGAGATCTAGGGAGTTTTCATTTTTGGAAACCTAAAAACAAAAGTTCATGGCCACCTAGTTCTTTTTTAATATGTGAACGGTGTATACATGATAACGATTTTTTATTTCCTTTTTGATTTTACTGAAAATGTGTGTGAAAATTGTGAAAATTCAAAAGCCACCATTCGGATCTCGGAATTGGTAAAAAATACAGGCTCGGTTAAATTAGAGAAAAGTTGCACAATTTTATGCTTATTAAGAATCTGAAACAAAATTTATAGAGACCTCATGCAGGTATTGGTGAAATATGTGGAAAAACTGAAAAATTGAGATTTCTTATTTTGGTCATATACAGGGTGTTCTACAAGCTCTATGACAAACTTTGATAGATGGTAGGTTGCTTGATTTTAAACATATTTTTTTTAATAAACATGGGTCCGATTCGTTTTTGTTTAGAAGTTACAAGCATTTAACCTTTATTAACAATCAACAATAAAAATTTAAATTAAATGATAATCACAAAACTTAAGACTATAAAAATTGTTCGAAATGTCCACCCTCAGCTTGAATGCAAGCCTCACATCGACGAACTAAAGATTCGGTCACTCGAAGAATGAGATTTGGATCATTTCTTATTTGGTTAGCTGCATCTTGAATTCTTTCAAGTAACTGCTGATGGGTAGCGATTTCAACATGGTAGACCAGCTGCTTCATGTGTCCCCATAAATAAAAATCCAGAGGATTTAGATCGGGAGAACGAGGTGGCCATGATATTGGACCTCCTTGACCTATCCATTTATTCGGGAAATGTTCATTTAGCCAAGCAGCAACTTGTCTTCCTCTATGTGGTGGTGCACCGTCATGCTGATACCACATATTTTGAATAATATTGAGTTGCACGTCATCAATAAACTCTAAAAGGTCGTGTTCTAGTTAGTTAGTTTAGTTTAGTTATATAATGAGTGGGTCGATTAGTGACACCTCCACTGCGACCAAGCGGTCTATTGTGGCTCATACCTAAGTAATTTACATCCACTCTAGCAGGCCACTGCTTTTTAAAAAGCTAATGACCTTAGATGGTGTGAATGTATCCAGGTCTCTCGGAGAGAGAAGTACTTTTCCGAACGTTGAGTGCCTGGTTCTTCCCAAGGCGGGGCAGTTGCATAGTACATGCTCTGCTGTTTCTACATCCTCCAAACACAGGCGACATTCTGCGTTATCGGCTAGATTCATCCTGTGTAAGTGGTGGTTCACTTTGCAGTGTCCTGTGTATAGGCCTATTAGGGCCCTTAGGTCAGTCCTTTTGAGTTCCAGTAGCTTTTTAGCTCTGTTTCTCGAGGGTCCCTCAATGAAGGTCTTAGAGTGAGTTAATCCTGGTAGAGTTTGCCAGTACCGAAGTACCTTGTTTTCCGCCCAGGTGTCTATTGTTGTTTTGGCAGTATTTGAGGATATGCCAAGAGCAGGTTCCGGTCCTGTAAATTTGGATTCAGTTGCTCTTCTAGCCAGAGAGTCGGCTATTTCGTTCTCTCCAAGGCCGGAGTGACCTGGAATCCAGACCAGAGTCAAGTTATTGTTTTTTCAGACCAGCTGCTTCATGTGTCCCCATAAATAAAAATCCAGAGGATTTAGATCGGGAGAACGAGGTGGCCATGATATTGGACCTCCTTGACCTATCCATTTATTCGGGAAATGTTCATTTAGCCAAGCAGCAACTTGTCTTCCTCTATGTGGTGGTGCACCGTCATGCTGATACCACATATTTTGAATAATATTGAGTTGCACGTCATCAATAAACTCTAAAAGGTCGTGTTCTAAGAAATGTCTATAAAGATCTGCATTTAAACGATCATTTAGAACATGCACAGGTAATAAATTATTGTTGAAAATGCCACCCCAAACGTTGACACTGAATCGTTGCTGAAATCGTCTTGGTCTAATTGCAAGTGGATTTTGCAACGCCCTTACATGTTCATTATGATTATTATTTATGCCATCCCTAGTAAAGCACGCTTCATCAGACCACATGACGAGCGAAATGAATCTATCATTTTGTGCTTGTTGCTGAAGTAACCAGCGACAAAATCCTAATCGCTGTGGGGCATCTCCAGCATGCAATGCCTGTACATTTTGGCGATGAAACGGGTGTAACATTTCTCTGTTCAATACACGCCATACAAAATTCGGTGATACATGAAGGTTACTAGAAATACGCCGAACACTGATTGAAGGGTTATCGAGGACAGCATCTATCACATTTTCTTCATCTTGTACATTTACTTCAGTAGGGCGAATAGCCTTCTTTGCAGCGGAATTACCTGCCATAATATGGAATATTATTCAATACTACAAGAGTAGAAAAAAAATTAAATGTTTTGTTGTTTTTTATATAGTACCTTGACTACGTTCAGAAACTTACTCCGAGTATAGTATACAGAGCATGCTCCTGGGATGTCATTTACAGCGTTCATAAACTAAGAGTTCGTACTCTAGGGCATGCTCCGAATACTACGGAATAGGAGGGTACGAACGTACTCTGACATTTAACCTGTCAAATTAAGGGGCATTTATCCTAGAGTAACGATTTTAAAGTATATTAGTTCTTATTCTATTCGCATTTCGTGGTATTTCGCGGTAAACCGACTCAAGGGTTTGGAATGTCTTTTTTTTAAGTTCTGTGTTGTGTTTCTTGTGTAAATAAATCCTATGACACTGCAGTTGTCTTGACAAATGGCGGGGTAGGTTTATGAACGGGTTATGAGATACGGGTGAGCAGGAGATACGCTCATTACTCTACTAGTACTCCTAATTTATCTCTAATTTGTCCATGTTAAATGGCATAATGGCAACATTGGCAACCACTGCCACGCTGGAGAGGGGCGCTGTACTGTTGATAGTTTTAGGGAACCTGTATTACCGACACTGACTCTTACTAGGGTAGCGCATTCTCATTCTCACAAAAAGTTGGAAATGTAAAATTTAACTTCAAAAACGTCAGATTCTCCATGAACGTACAACTTTCTAAAAATTCACTTAATTTGTTATTAACTCAGCGTATTTTTACCATAATGGTAAACTTTTGCTGCCTTAGAGGATGTTCTAACAATAAAAAGAGGGCTTTCTATACTTGTTCGCGTGCCAAAAGGTATAACTTTCTTTATAACAGAATTTATGCTTTATCACATCTTGAATCTTGATAAATCTTATTTTTAAGGATCAGTATGGGAGGGTCTTATATATTAGGGGTACTAAGATCACACTGCCGTTCGTGTGTCTACCAAGACGCTTTTTCTCAGTAACCACGTTGTTAGATATCGAGTTATAAATTATACCCAATACTAAAGCATACGTAGATCCTATAAACCCGTAATAATATGTTTTTAATACCCACTAAAAGAGGATTCTTAGATTTGTATTCGTGTTATTATTGTTTTGTTTCATTTTCCAAACTTCGCTTTTTTCCACTTGAAGCCTACGCCTGTGACCAAATGTGCCAAAAATATGACATCCAGCTGTTCAAACATAACCGTGTTAAGTGAACGTCAACGAGTGAATGCTCTACCCTAGTAAGCGTTAGTGTCGGTAATGCAGGTTCCCTAGATAGCTTAACCATTTATTTACAATAACCCTTCTCTTTTACTTCTCTCATTGAACGCGACTTTGACGCAGCTGTGACTTGTGAATCTTTGACAGTGAGTAGGATGATAGAAGTTAAAATATTGGCATTGACATTTCAACCACAACCTCATGGCAGATTATATTTTTATTATTATTACATTACAAGTGGAAGCAAAAGCCAAGACAGACAGAAAAAAAACCAAACCTTGTACTCCTTGTAGTAAGTAATCAGAAAATTCACAAGTTAAAGGAGTGATTGCTGCTGAACCCAAGCTAGTTCTGTCTAAACCTCGTAATAAATAAATGTACATATTTCCATAAAACTAAACTACCGAGAATCGTAGAAGAAGTCTGAAAAGTGTCCATATCTAAGCCTTTTTACAATTACATATTTTTTACGCGCGCAAGAATCATGTAAAATATGAGGGAAAATTTTTACCTACATCGATTTTCATTATTTAGGTAACATTACCTTGCTGTGTATATCTTAGTGTAAATCATCACAATGGTAAAACGCAAAACTCAAGTGTTGCTCGATTCAGACTCCAGTAATGAATCCAATAGCGATATAGACGATTCAGAGTTCCTTAATTTGGCCAAAAAGAAGACGAAGAAAAAGAGATCACCGAAAGCTAGATCGTCTTCCAATGATTCAGATTCTGAAAGTGAAAACGACCGCAAGAAGATCAAACGAGATGCTTCACCAGAAGCAGAAGATTCTGACCACAAGAGCGTTAAAGAAGACAAAAACGTCTCGGAACCTGAAGAGGGAGAAGTTTCG
The DNA here is from genome assembly GCA_910589415.1 of Malachius bipustulatus. NCBI lineage: Eukaryota > Metazoa > Arthropoda > Insecta > Coleoptera > Melyridae > Malachius > Malachius bipustulatus. The sequence continues at coordinate 81,868,589 of OU342630.1, read as the reverse complement.
GACTCGTCAAGCTCAGAGGAAGAGTTCAATGACGGCTACGACGACCAGCTGATGGGCGACGAGGAGGACAGGGCTAGACTGGCGAGCCTTACCGAAAAAGAACGAGAGACGGAAATTTTCAAGCGTATCGAACAGCGAGAACTAATGAAAACTCGATTCGAAATTGAAAAGAAACTGCGACAGGCGAAGAAAGCCGAACGAGCTAAAGATAAACCATCTTCTACGACAAAATACAAGGAGAAGGATCACAGCAGATTCCAGAACGATTACAGTTCGATCGATCATAAAGAACGCAGTAAAGAAAGAAAGAAGAACATCGAAGAAAATCGTGGGCGAGTCGATAAAAGGGTCAATGCAATGGCAGAATTGAAAGCAAGAAGAGAAGATAAACAGAAAAGAGAAGAAGCTGAAGAAAAAAGAAGAGAAGAACAAAGAAAGAAAGACGAAGAGGAATCAGCGTTGTCTCCAAACAAGAGTTCTGTGAAGTTGAAAGCTTCAGACATTTATTCTGACGACAGTGAAAGTGAAGGAGGTGAGAAGACGTCTCCTCAAATACAGCCAGCCGCTTCAGTAAGATCTAGGTCCCGTTCACGGTCATCTTCAAGTTCAAGTTCGAGTGATAACGAACAGGAGGAAGAGAAGAAACCGGAATACGTTCCGACACGAAGCGAACTTAATACGATTCGATTATCAAGGCATAAGTTGGCTCGATTTGTGCACATGCCCTTTTTTGATCGAATCGCTAAAGGCTGTTTCATTAAGATTGGCATCGGTCAACATAATAATATGCCCGTTTATAGGGTAGCGGAGGTAATGGGGGTTCACGAAACTGCCAAAATATATTCCTTGGAAAAGACTAGGACAAATAAAGGACTGAGAGTACGTCATGGCACCCAGGAGAGAGTGTTTCGTTTGGAATTTGTTTCAAACCAAGAATTTTCTGAATCCGAATTTCAGAAGTGGGTCGATGCCAGTACTGCCTCAAGTAATCCGTTCCCTACGAAAGAACACATTGAACGTAAACAAGGCGACATTAAAGAAGCGATACATTACGAGTTTAACGAGCAGGACGTTGAGAGAATATTGAATGAAAAACAACGTTTCAAGTCTTCACCGTACAACTACGCAATGAAAAAGACGCAGCTAATGAAAGAACGAGACTCTGCAGTGAGTAGGGGCGACGAGAGCGTGGCAAAGGAGCTCAATCAACAGTTATCGGAATTGGAAGAGCGAGCCACTGAATTGGACAAAATGAGAACATCAACTATATCCAGTATTTCTTATATAAATAATCGTAATAGAAGAAGGAACGTCGAGGAAGCCGAAAAAGCAATAATGGAAGAAATCAAGGCAAATAAAGGCAAAAAGGTGGACGATCCGTTTACGAGGCGCTCCACGAAACCTAGAATGAATTTTAAATCGATTGCTGAAGAAAGGGCTTCCGGTCCCGCCAAATCGGATACTGTCGAAGTCGCTCCGGTTGAAAAAACATCAACCGTAACAACGCCAAACTCTCAGCCCGCTCAAGTTTCTCAGGATGATCTGTTTTCAGCTCACGATTTCGATATTAAAATAGATTTGGAAGTACCGTTGCCTGCAGCTCCGTTGAACGTAACATCTAAGGTCGTTTCAAAAGATCTGGCACCTAAACGCAGTCTTAATTTACAGGACTATAAGAAGAAACGAGGTCTTATATAGCCCCTCAGAATATGTGTTTTGTGTAAATTTTTACAGTACTGCAATGAATGGAGAATCCTGGTAGATATGGACGGTCTCTACTATAAACTGAAAGTGCAAGGAAACCTCATATTATTACCTTATTAGAAAATTAGAAGATAGTAGGAATAAGTTTTTATTTATTTACAGTCTTTTATTTAAGAAATAATTGTCAATAAATAAACCTGTTAGTTTAATCTTTATTTATTAATAATTATTATATTATGTACTTTAATTAATTGCATATGGACAATGGACGTATAGCTAGGCATATTTTTTTTAGTGTAAGTAGTACTCTTTACTTAGACAAGGCAAGCATTATAAATTTAAAAATATAGAGATGAATTTTTATGGTTTTTTAATTTATTCCTCCAGTTAGCCGTCTTATTTCAAAAATCGTATAAATGTGAAAATAGCCTCACATGTTCAATAATTCTTATTTATAAGATTACTTTTCTTTCTTGTATATAAAAATATGTGCATTACTTATTGGATTATTACTCCTCCAAAATTAAGAAGTCTCTTTAAGAAAATTTTTTTCCACATAAGTTCCAAGCAACAAACTTGACTGCAGTGAACTTCTTTCTGGTCTGGATTTTAGGGTGGCCAGTCTAAATTCAGAAATAGGAACTTTTTTCATTTGCCAATAACTGTACAAATATTGGAGGCAGGTCTTCCAATTATTTGTTATGCTTGTACTAGAACAAGTATTGCACTAATCTGGACCCTGAGATGGTGACTCTTGAACAGTTCAAACATCAACTAAAGACACTTAGGATCCATAGAGTCCAAATTATTCTCAGATTGTCTGAATATTGGTCTAAATTTGCAGTTTTTTTTTGTTTTATTGATTTATTTATTAGCCACTTATAATAGTCTATTTTTAAGTTCAAACATAATAAATAAATACCATAAAATATATTTAATATTGCTAGTGGGGATCTGGAGATGGAAGGAAATACCACGGTGCAGACATACAGGTGTTAAGAAAATGACGGATAAACTCTTCAGTACGTTGCAGGAGACACTCAGTAAAGTACGGGAAAAATAATTTTAAAAAATCCAGAGCTACATTTTAAAAGATATAAGCAAAATATTGAACAATAAATTTGGCAACGTTTAACACGATAACAGTTGGTATTTGGTAATTTCGTCTAATTTCTAACAATGCAGGTAGTCAAGGTATCAAACCCGTTGTTGCCAAATGCTTTTTTTTTCAGTATCTTATTAGAAAAAAATTCTTATTAAATTTTCCAAGCCAGTAATACATTTAAGCAATTTTTTTAATTGATAACGATTAAAGTACCCTTTTTTATTTTTTGCAAAAACCGAAAAACAAAGATAGTAAAATGTTAACTTTGGCATTTTTTATCTCACCAAATTGAAGACCAGAATTTTTTTTATTATTTTTCCGGTACTCTACTGAGTGTCCCCTACAATGTACTGAAGAGTTTATCCGTCATTTTCTTAACACCCTGTATATTTCTGTCTTTATCTCGTCGAATGTACTTCGAGTCCTACGCGCATGTCCGTGTCATGAGACTGGTGACGCATGCACACAACAAATCGAGGTACTCTAAAAAAGTATAGAAATAGTCGTTTGCTGTTCCACTGTATCCACAACACTTCCACTTATGGAAGAACAAAAATACATCTGATTCTAACCTTCTTATAGCATTTCATGCGTTAGATTGGATAATTTTTATTGAGCCTTCCTTTATGTTGAATTTTTAACTTCAAAGTGAAAGTCAATTTATTTTTCAAAAATTAAAATTTTAAAATATTATTAAACACCATTTTTACCATCAATTTTATTGTACCTATTAAAGTTGTTTAAAATATTTTCAAGTTTTTTACATTTTTATGAGTGAACAAGGGACCACTCGGACCAAAACGTTTCAATTATTTCAAACGTCTTTTAAGAAATAATATTTTGCCAAGAACCTAAGCCCCAATAAACACCACAAGTTAAAAATTGTGAATTAATTAGTTAATTTTTACAATAATACTGTAAGAAGGTATTATAAATACCTGTATGCAGTAATGGTCTGAGTATACACAGTGTATATACTCCCAAAGAAATGGGAAATAATCAAGAAACAATAAAAAAGAAACAAGGAAAATAAAAAACAAAGACCGAAAACAAAAAGTGAAAACAACAAATGAGTACAAAAAATAAATAAATAACAACATAAAATAATCAATCATAATTCTTTTATCCATAATTATGCAGTTCTGCCAATTTTTTTTTTTTTAAACTGACGATTTTTATTATCTATAATTTTTAAAGAGAGAAATTATTGAAGTGATTATATAAAAAGAAAAAGAATTTGGGCTTTGCTCATTAATTTTTTTTTTTTAATAATTGCTTCAATAGTTAATTTCTCTCTATTATACACATGACCATAAGGTGAAGGGCGCTTGACTGTCGACCACCCTTGAAACGTCCACGCCACTTGAAACATGCGGTATGCTTCATAGAACATACAGTCAGTCTCGTTGAGCATTTCCAAGTTTAACAAAAAATTTCACAGCAATACGTCTGAAATCCGAGAAACAAAAAACTCTCACTTCTCTAAAAACCGCCAAGCTAGTATTGGAAAATGACGTTTTCATCAGTTGATCTCTACAAACTTAGGGACACCAAGTGGATTCCCCTGTAACCAACTGGAGTCGTGCAATTCAAATCAAACAGTCCATGAAATATCTGAGCAGACCTTGTATTTGTCAAACATTCATTAAAGATGAATTTTTTAATATTTCAGTCCTTAATAAAGGTTTCCTTGAATTGAAAAACTTCATTGCGAGATACACTTAACACGGTATGCTACTATTGGCGTTGAATTCAGTCGGCTTCGCGCATGTCGTCACATTCGAGGAGTCGTTCTGACATTTTACTCGACAATTCTTCATGGATACCATCTTTCATATTATAATAATTATAGAACACATTTTTCACAAAAGTTACCTCTTACAATCAGTTTCAATAAAAAAACATACGAATTACATTCAGTAAAAAATGAACAGCCTTTCAGGGTGTGAGTTCATACAGGAGCAATAGCAATTAGCATACCGTGTTAGGTGTTATGGTGCTTTAATCTAAATAAAATTTAAAAATACCAAGTTATATTTTGTGGCCACTCCTTTACAGACACTTTATGATTTTTCTTCGTACCTCCAGAAACAAATTTAATAAAGTAGGAGAATTGTGATTGTCCTTTTTTAAGCCTTTAGAAAATTGAACATTCCCTTTCAGCACATAACTTACAGTTGCCCAGGATTAATTATTTTTATAGTGAACTTTAACAGTATGTTTACAAAATTTGAGGGAAATTAGGGCTATTAACTTCTACAGTTATTTATAGACGTAGATTAATTGTTTGGGACAGCAGTCGATAATGAAAATACTATTTTTTCTCAAAACCTGAGCTTTTAAACTTTATTTTAGTTCTTCTTCAGGGGTAAGAAAGTGAGGTCTAATAACTTGTTAATATAATGATGAACATTTTTTGAATAAATATACAAAACAGCTAGGTATTACAAATCCTCTCTGTTTCTATATAAAACATAATAAAACATTTCAAAGTTTTGCCTAAAAGTTTTTTTTTTTTTATTCCAAAAATATTTTACGTTCTAATATTTTCCCTTTTGAAAGCTTATTGGGTTTTGACTTTGAGAAAAAAGAGTATCCTTTTCATTATCGACTGCTGTCCCAAATAATTAATCTACGTTTATAATTAATCAGACAACAATTTGATCAATTTGTTATTTATAGATTTATTATTTCCATAATATTGATATGAAATAAAACATATTACATAGGTACAGTTATACATTAAGTATACACTGTTGATTTGAAAACAAGATAGGTATAGAAAAATAACATGGCCTATACAATATTAGGTACCTATTATAATGGGTTTTTGCAAAAACTTGATTTCCTGTACATTTTGGAACAAAATTTTAAAGGACTAATCGGTTCAGATTTTTTAAGTCCATTTATTATTTGAGTTCTAATTTTTTCAACTGCATTACCACTTTCTAAAAATTTAATGAAACTTTTTTACAAAAAACTAAATTCAAGAATAATCATATAAATAATCAATCAAATCAAAAGCAACCAAGTCTCAAACTTTAATTATTGTTGCTTTTTGTTATTTTGTCTCAAAATATCTGAAAGTTTCATTGAATTATTAGATAGTGGTAATGCAGTAAAAAAAAAAATACTATGAGAGCACAAATATTCACAAATACCCATTTTTACATGTTATTTCCCTATGTCTTGTTTTCCAATCGACACTGTGTATAAGTAATTCCAATTAAATATTATTTTCATAATTTAAATAGGTATATAATTTAATATTATCCTTTATAACAGTATATAAACTAATAAAAATAAAAACATTTTGAACAAAAAAATTATTAAACAAACACGGTTGAGAAAAAAACACATTGCCAAAAGATGATTTTTTCAACAAAATCTGATTCAAAAGTTCATATACTTCAACCAGTAATCTGAATGATTTCATCTTAAAACACAGGGCTTTGGAATTAAGCCTCACAAATCATTATTAGAATATTTTATTGTGTTTTCCATAAAACCGAAAATCTCATATCAAGATTATTTTTTTCAAATTCCGCGCTTCTTCTTACATTCAATCGGTGCTTCCTTCAACTACTGTCTTGATACAGTTACTGTCTATTGATGGCAAGACCTTTTTTTATTTTATAAAATGAATCTTTAACTTTGTTTTTGCAACAGATAATCGGAAAATATTTTTAAAAATTACGCAATATTTAGTAGGTATGTATATTGTATGTATATGTATTAAATAACCTGTAACTGCATTCAAATTTTTTGCTAAAATAAAACAAAAGTTACATCAACATCTATGTCATGAGGATAAAGCCATTCACTATGTACTTATTTTCAAATAAATCTCTTTAACCACTACAAAAATCAATTAAATCGGTAAAATTTATCACTCCATCAGTCTCATATAATAAGTAGGTATATATTATGTATCTCCAAAAACAATCATATCTTAAAATTTGACTATACACTAAAAAGACACCCTGTATATAATATAAAAGGGCATCTGGCATTTTAACTCAGTGTGCATTCAGATTGTCTTGAGAAAGGTATTATCAAGAAGGTAGGGACTGTATCATAAATCAGTCATAATATAAGTGTAGAAAAGGAAAGGCAAGTATACTCAACGATTAATGCATAAAAGAGTGAAATGCAGGTCTCATGAGTATAATCGGGCATCTTCGGATTCTGGAAGATCACTTACAAATAAGCAGGCATTGTTTTATCACATCAAAAAATGGTCTTGTATATTGTTGATGATTATTATTAAAAAACATAGTTTGCAGAATATGTGGAATTTAATTAGCATACTCAGCCTTAAATATGGAGTTTACAACAAATAAATAAATAAGCAAATCAAAGGGGAAACACTTCTTAAGAAAGATTATAATGTTACAAATTATTTATAAAGTTATAAATTTATGAAACAATAAAAATAAAGAGCGTAAATATAGTTACAAATAATGTAATAAATAAAATAACAGCATATTAAAGGAATTGTTACAGGATTCTTTATAAGAAGGCAATGCACGCATGATAGTGCCTTACCATAGACTGTCTTACACGCTTCAAAACTCGTGGAGTATCTGAGTTCTTCTCAGTGAATTTTTTTTTTTAATTTTTAAACTGCAATTCTTGATATGTTTCTTTGGAAGTATATCTTTCTTAAGAAGTGTTTCCGGACCCTGTATATATATTATTTTCTTTATTTTAGTCTGAAGAATCCGCCTGTGAAGTTTGGCCAAGTTTACAGTAAATACCCTCTATAATAGTCAAGCAAAAAATATAACGAAACCACAGAACATAACTAACAATCAGAAGGCAAACGCAATTATTAAGAAAATGAGTTCGCTCATAATTATTTTGTGAATTTTATAGACCTGTTAATCTTTATTTTATCAGTAGTATCACGATGACTACTGTCAAACCACAGAACAACTAACAATCTCTGTAACTGTAACAGTAACTGGTACACATATTTATTTCTGATTGTATCCCTGAACAAATGGGCTTCATTAGTTTTTAATGCGGACCTGCCTTTCTATTCCGGAATAATGCGCGCCAGATGTGCGGCTTGTCTGTAAAACACCAACACCAAAAGTACCGCCAGCGAGCTTACCTTCTGATTGCCACTTGTCCTGTGAGAAAATGGAATAAAATGTTCAATAGAACAACCCCACTTTATGACTTCAACAATAGGCAATAATCCTAAAAGTGACCGCCACCCCCAAGAGGTATTGATATTTTCCAGACCAAATCTGTTGACTGCAGGTAACTAAAGCTAACAGGGGTGGACTTGAAATTGTTTGCATAAAAAATTAGTGATCTTTTTTGGGCACCGATAAAATTGTTGAAAATTGTAACAACATAAAAAATCAAAAGATGTTTATTTTCTTGATTGCTATGATACTTGACGGTAATATGTGCATTCCAAAATAACGAACCATAAGACAGTCTTTTCTCTTTGAAAACATAGAACATTCTTTTTACTGGAACTTTTTAAAAAGAAATTTCAAGGCCCAATTAATTAGAATTACTTTTCTCTCTAATTCCATCTAAGCTTCATACTTTTCTACTAGAAAAATAAGCTACCGGGACTTGCATTTGAACTTTTTGGCCAAAATATCAGATAATATTAATATTATTAAAAATGTTTTAGGTAAAAATTACTTTAATTACCGCAAATAAAAACCTAATTTACTTGGGAGGTACTTAAAAAAAACTTTGGAATTTGGAAAAAAAATCATGTCTCAGACTGAATCTGCAAAACTCTAAACAATTGGAAATCGTTCATTTTATTCATTTTTCCAAAGTCTGCCCAAATATTGTTTTAATTTGTCCCCACTATAATAGAAAATAAATCTCTGTTTCTACCAAGGTGTTAACAAAATGATAAATTTAGTTTCAATGGGCCGTATGATTTCCCTTCCATTAAAAGTTAGAGACTGTCGTTAATAAAGGATTAACGACAGTCTTTATTTTTGACCTATGATTTCCCATTCATTAAGTAGTTAGAGAGTGTCATTAGTGAATATTTAAATAATATTTAAGACAATAATATCTGACAGTTAAAAATGTCTGAATAAAACTATTCAATCACTTACTATTCAATTATACAAAGATGCCTTTATCCTTTATGAATTATTTAACGAAAGGGAAATCATACGGCCATTATCTCTAATCTTTAAATAAAATAATTTAAATTGCACAACAAGCAATTTGGAAACTCCAAAAATGCCATCTAAACCCTGAAAAGAAACATTTTTTGTGAATAACGTCCCTGGTAAAGCACAATAAGCTCATGAGGCTAAGGTGCTTCCAGCGTTTCCGAATCAGACGGCCCTCGAAGGGGAAAAAATCCCTGGTACTGTCCTGTTTACTTAAGCGAGACTAATCTGCTACTCTGTGTTCCACCTCCAGTTTTTACTTAGGATGACCTTGGAATGACAAAATCCTATGAGTATCAATTTATGTAATTTTTGCACATTATGTAATCACAAAATTGTACCATTTTAAAACCGAAAATGTCAAAACAACATTATTATTTTGTCAAAAACACCAACTTTTATGAAACAGTATAATTTTGTGATTTTTTTTTATTGAAAATGCACATGCACTGCAGGGAAATCCCTATGACGCTCTGGGAGCGGTGCATGAGCGGAGATATCGATTACACAATGTGCAAAAATTACATAAATTGATACATTATAGCTAGCCCTGATTAACTGTATAAAATTAACATAATAAATCAGAAGTTGATTCGTTATATTTCTTGTTCAACTATAATATGGGTCATGTCAGCTAAACTGGCCATGACGTCACGAATAACAACATCTTGATACCAACATTACTTACACAAAGCACAATATACACCTCTGAGCAGGTGATAATATGATTTGAGGTAGTAGCACTGAACCGTGTACCTAGTCGGATTTATTGGAATGAAAGTAACTGTCAAATATCACTTTCTGCATAATTTTTGAATGTCATTCACACTTCTATTTTGATTAATTTATTACCTGACCTAACGTATAAACTGAATAATTCATCCTATCTTGAAAACTGGCAACCTTGCAATTTTATTATCAATAACGTCATGACCACTGTAATTGACACGACCCATACCTACTAATGACTTGGGACTACTGCAACAGCGCCGGCGCCGGCGTCGCCAAGCGTGGAAGGGTGTACCCATGGCGGGATTTTGAAATAAATATCAAGATTGAAAAAAGCTCGTACAGTAATTAGACGGATTTAAAAAAAACTGTCACTAATTAATTTTCAAGTAAAATTTGATGTGATTCATTTTAATAATCACACACTTCCTGAACAGCCCTCCTCTTGATAATAAATAAATTTAGGCTGAAATTGTTTGAATCAATTGTTCTTTTTTTTAAAGCAATACTTCAGAATCTCTGACTGATAATCAGCATGCACACTTTTCATGGATCTTTTCCAGCAATATGTATGTAGTTTATAAAAATACTCTTAGGAATGACTTCATTAAATATAAATATAAATTAAATACCTAATTCAATCGAATCGAATGTTACGAATATTCTTGGTGTGTTTTCTCGGAAGGCCTCGCATAGCGTTCTCTACTTCTTCAAGAAAACTAGTAGAATTATGAATATACGTTCCTCCGAGTAGTACATTATAGGATGGATAATTCTTATTGAAACTGTGCACCACCAAAGATTCCTCATATGTGGCCCCACCAACTATAAAAACAATAACATCTTGCACCTTTCCATTGGTCGGCACATTCTTAGTGTACGGATAGAGATTGTCTTTCAATCTCCCTTTAGCGAGATCTTCGAGAATTTCTTGCAAAAACGGTTTGTGTTGTGTGTATACATTATCGACTCCACTTAAGCCTTTAAAAAACCGCTTTGTAATTTTAACTGCGTTTTCCACGTTAAACAGGTCACTTTGTCTGGCATGAGAGCCTGCATATTCTAACGTGTTGATGATGCTTCTCAAGTATCTCTCGGAAGTGTTTCGTTTCTTCAGCATCTCTATCAAACTGGAGATATCGTTACCGCTGTGGTTTTGGTAGCGAAGGGCGTAGAGCAGCACCAACTTGACTGCATCTATTTCTCGAATTTTATCATTATTCAGCAGCTTCTTTATGCTTGTCAAGTGTGAAGAATGCTCGTTCTGAGATGATATCTCTTGTTCCACTTCAGACACGTCCAGTAAATTATTATTATTCACCATTGCACTAAGAGCTCCAACGACAGTTACATGTTTGGTAACATTTCCAGATAATTTCTTAAACTGAGGGTACGTTTCGACAAAATTCTTCATATCGGCTATGCTTTCGATTTTCTGATGACTCTTCGCCTTAGCTTGAAATTGGTCCATTAATTGTTTGATGTTTTGTCCAATTTCACCATAATTCATGAAAATATTTTTAGCATAAAACGGATCCTGTTCAGCTGACATCACTACTTCTTTCAATTCCTTACTAACTCCCGGGATGTGAGCTAGATTGACTCTATTATTGTTTATAGTTAGTAATTCGTGGACCATGGCTTGGTAGGTCCATTGATTTAAAAGAGGAGTAACGGGGTCATCTCTTCTGTCAAGGATCAACAGTAAAGGCTGCCCGTTCTGAGCATAGGCAAATAATGCTGATTCTTTATTCATAACTTCGTCGACTTTCGTAGCCAACTCCTCACACAGTTTCGAATTATTTTGATAACGAATTATAGGACTCTTCTTCAAGGACAGCAAAACTGATATTAAGCCTTGAACTGCTCTATGGAGAGCGAGGGCATTCCAATTTAAATTCAGCATGCAATTGGGCAATCCGAGAGAAAATAAGTGAGTATTCACGGCTAAATAATCCATATACAATTCTTGGACTTCTTTGACCACTTCTTGTTCATCGTGTTCAGCTAACAACTTGATGTCAGCTTTAGCAATAATGTTACTGAAATATATATAGTAAGCCCCATATTTTGGATTTCGTAGCTCCTGGCATAGGAGGTCTATGTTTTGAGAAGTTGGTCTCAGAAAAGCCAAACATTTCAAATATCTTAACCCTGCACCACTGTTTAAGTAATTGGCAGAATCGATTCTTTCCAGTAAGTACACCTCTTTCTGTTGTATTTCTGACTGCCCGTATACCATACTTATGATACTCGTGGTCTCTTTGTCCATTAACAAGACTTTCATTCCGGGCTCACTTTCCTCGGTCATTTTAGTGACATACGACTTGATGGCTGATATTACATTCATTTTGGAATCTGGATTTTGAATTTATCCTACCAGCTCAATTAGAAATATTGAAATAATTCTTTCCAGCCCTTGAATAATGTTGTGATACAGCTCCAATCACAGACTTAACATTTAGGTCTATGGCTCAAATACCATAAAACTTCTGCACATTGATAGGTACATTCCTATAAAATTACAATATCACCATATTACTTTTCATTTTATTATTCAGAAATAAAAAATGTAATTTACCTTTTACATTATTGAAGTATTATTTATTATTTTATTTTGTAAAATTTTTATTCTTTAACTTATTTTGATTTTGTTTGCATTTTGCATGCATCGACCTTCTCCTGAGTCAGTCTTCCATTAATCTTCATGTCATGATTTCATGTTTCATGTCATCATTATCAAACATCAAAGTCATCAAACCAAAGAAGTAAAAAAGTCAACGAAATCGTGGGACTTTTTTTTTTTATAGATCCGAAATAGACCTCTAATATGGCCTCTAATAAGAAGAGAGGTGTTTATTTATATCCCAACTAGGTTTTGCCAAGCCACACCTCCTACTTCTCCTATTAGTTGTTGACAAACATAACCGCGCGCGTAGTTTTGAACTGGTCGTGGCATAACGTGTGTTTTGTGATGTGTTACATAAAGGTAAACCACTGAATCAACAGCCAACAGCTTGCCGCATGCATGGTTTGTATCGACCACCGTGTTTAGTTTATATTTCCACGGCTTTCAATCTTATATTGTCTGAGCAAATAAAAACAAACAGGCAATTCAAAAGTTGTAAAAAAATTAAATAATTAAAAATTTGTCCTTCTCAGCCTCAGCATAGCCCAGACAGACCGAAAGTATTAGAAGCATTAGAATCACTCGAAGCTTAACTAAAACTGATGGGTACGTACGCTACACGTTGCTGACCACGGGATAGGTATAGGTATGCTTTGGTTACGACCTCCTGCATGGCTCCTGGACTCTGTTGAATGAAAGTGTTTCAAGAATCCAAACTAACGCGACTGATTATTATCTTGAATTAGTGACAATTATTTGGAACAAAAAATTACAATGGAAGAGTAGATATAGGCATCATGATACACATATACACGGTATGCGGATAAACGATGACGCGCAGGCTGCGTGCCGGTCTTCTGACGTCACGTGGTTCGAAGATTGCACATGAGATTGCTCATATCTTTTTTATTGTTAGGTATAAATAAATAATTCTTTGTAGGCTTGCATAAGTCGACAACAGCTATCCATTTTAAAATTTTCAAGGCCAACTAAATCCCAGAGTTTTCATAGTCAACTTTTGTTTTTCTTATAGCTGACATATCGTTTTTTATGTCGTTTGGTATAAAATAAATCATGAAAATCAAAAATCAATAACATTAAAAAAAAATTGTAAAAATTTCATTTTACTTTTTTCGAAAAAAAATTAAAGATTTTTCTATAATAGATCTAGCACAAAGAAAAATACAAGCAAAAAGGATGGAAGCAATATAATTTGACATTTATTTTATAAACAACCTCGCCGCGATTAATACTTTAAGTCAAAATAAAACCAAATGACGTCGTTGCGCACTTGCGCAGTAATAACCAAAATAGTAATAACAGCAATCGGCATACCGTGTATATGTGTATCGTGGATATAGCAGGTACTTTTTGTAATGACGACGTGTAGATAGGTATACATACCGGGTGTCCCATCGTATAGAATTCTTGCGAAAAAGGGTATTTCTAATTAAAATTTTTATATGAAAATTTACATACGTGGATTACATTAAACCTACTATGATATGATGTAATCATTTTTGGTAAATTAATTAAATGTGACTTTCGATTTTCGACCTCGATTTTATATTGAAATACTAATCGCATCTCAATGATTTTTCATACACTTGTAGAAAAAAGTTTCTTCTATAAGAAACAGTAATTTGTTAATCGATATCTTTAACGATAATTGAGTAATTTGCCATCAAATTTGGACATAAAATCGAAATAAAGTTTATGATTAAGATTATAAACCCGTCACTACAGCTACAATTTACAACTTTAAGTCACATGCTGTGAATAAGCTGCTTTGTTATTTACACAGGTACCTGGAGAAAAGTTTCTATCCCTATTTCATAGAATTGCAGTCCGCCTTTGTAGGGGAGAATGCAAAGTGTTTACTCTCAACTAAGTCGTAAATAACTAGCACACTTGACCATCTTTTGTGCCTTTCACCACATTTAATAACTTTACAAACAAAAATCATCATAAATCATATCTGATTTTGCCTGATTTGACATTATCTGCAATTAATGGCATTAGCTTTATGAATTTTCAATTTCTAATTTCACAGGCGGATTTCTAATGATATTTAGAATTTATTGATATAAGAAAAATCAGATTTTTTTCGTCACTTAATTAGTTTTTCGCGACTGCACGCTTAACTAAGCTCACTACAAACATGCTGATTAGACCAGATTATAGAGAATTAAATTATTCATGAATGTGCCGCGAATAAAATACTCTAAATTAATTATAAAGTGTATTTTTCGCGAGAATTCTATACGATGGGACACCCTGTATATGTATTGTAATTTTTCTTTACATTACAAAAAAATTGGACCACTTTTTCAATATATTACTTTTTCAAGCAATTTTCCGCTTACTATAATATAATTATTATACTTTAAGCGGAAAATTGCTGGCTATTTTTTTTTTATTTATTTATAAACTATTTATTATAAACTATTTTGGAGAAGCGGCAAACGGAAAACTTGATATGATAGTTGATATAGTTATGGGGACGTTTGTTTACACTTCGATCTAGTGAGGATCTTTTACGCTTATGCATTGGTTTTTTCAAAGCTATTGGACATCTGTATAATTTTCCATGTTATAAAGTCAAAGCTATTTATAATACTCATAAACAATGCCTCAAGCATGAGAATGTGTTCTTAAATTCATCAGTTAAAATCTGATGGAATCAATCATATATGGGATCATCGGTCTTATCGAGATAGAACAATGTGATGTAGTATCATTACAAAAATTATAAAAGAACGAAAAAAAGTCCAATTACTCTTTCATTTATTCTAAAATAAAATATCTTGTGTAGCACTAGCACTGTTTGCAACCGTTGGAATAACCGGTGAATAAAAGAACGCGCCCATTTTTATAGAAAACCGATTGTTTTCGTTAGCGTGCACAGGCTAAGTTCCGATTATTTGAGGCTAACAAATCCTCACACTCCTCTTTATGGGTAAGAAAAGAAGAAGAATCAGAAACGCATAACCTCAACGAAACATCAACAAAAAGTTCAAAAACAAAAAGTAAGGAAGGATAACTGATAAGGAAGTAAGGAAACTATACGATATACGATAAACTTAAAAGTAAACAAGTTTGCTAAAATTAATAAAGTTTGTTACTGCTACTAATAAGTAAAAAAATTTTATCATTTGAAAATGGACATGGAAGACTCCCTGAACAACGAATCAGAAGATATTGATGTTGTGTCCTGTGATTCTCAATCTCAACAGACAGCAAAAAGAACTTATCAAGCAGAAACCAGCTTGGAATCGGGAGTCAGTAACTCTCAGTATGAAAGTGAAGCCGGGAACCAAGTCGCACCTGACATAGAAGACAGTGAAGATGCAGCGATGGAAAATGAAAATTCATTAAACGAACGTCAGAGTGATAATTTCGATTCTCCTGTAACAGAAGCGAGTAACTCTGGTGCAAAACCTACAGAAAAAGTTAAATTAGTTCGATTACCTCTTTCTAAAGTAAAGCATATGATGAAAATGGATCCAGATTGCAATCTTGTCAGTCAAGACGCTGTATTTGCAGTCACTAAAGCTACGGAATTGTTTATTGATTTTATGAGTAAAGAAATAATAAAACACCTATCCAGTACTAAGAGAAAAACGATTCTGAAGAAAGACGTTGATTGCGTAGTCGATGCTTTTCCACATCTTTGTTTTTTAGATGGTGTTTATGAGTAACTGTTATTGAAAAGTACATAATTACCCATCTATTGTATATTTTTAAATACAATTTGTACAAAAAATTTCTGTGTATCTACTATGTACTCTAATCAAAAGTATGATTATCATGAACAATAATAATTTACACCTAACTTTAATAAAACTGAAATAGATGGCAATAATTATTATTAAATATGTTTGCACATCAGAATCAGAGTCTGCTATGACTAAACTATCATATTAAGGTTGCAATAATTTGGATGCCCTGGCCCATTGATAAAAGCCCATTCATTCATTTGATTGAACATGACAAAATATTTTGTAAGTATTGCTTTGTTAGATCTTTGTTTTCTAAGTAGATTCAAAAACGTATCCTCTCCTAAATAAAATTTTTATTGACTTTAAAATTCACAAAACCAACATACAAAAATAATAAAATACATGTCATCATATAATACTGCTAGAGTACAGAAAGTTCTACGATTCATCTTTTTCTCACCCTGCCATTTTTCTTGTATCCCTTGCCGAACCATCCAGCTTGGACTTTAATTTCTTTTTCAAGCTCTTTTCTGTCCTTTTCCTCGTCCTCATCTGTAGTATAATCACAGCAAACACAAACATTTAATTTTTCAGTTTGATCAACTTTACTCAATCTCTTTGGCGGATTTATAAACCTAGACTCTGTTTTACTGTAAAACAAACAAATCAACGACTGCAAATTTTTGTAACAAAAATCACAAGCGGGCTCTTGTTTGACTGCAGGTTCGGATAAATCGTTCTTAATTTCTACATATTCTTCTTTTATGAAACTACTCGGACTTATTATACTATGTAACCCTGAATACAATAAACTGGTCTGGTAGGGGTAAGGATAACAGAAATAATCTGAAAACGGACTGTTTATGTTATAAGCTGCCAGATTAAATTGATAGCTGGGAAACCAGAAATAATTCCTCAGAGGCAGCTGATTTACGATGACATTTTCCTGCTTCACAGATCTCTGAAGAATGCTCTCTATTGTAAATTGTTTGCTAGGCGCTTGTGCAACTTTTTCTTGAACGGGAAGACATTGCAGCCTGTTTGTTTGTACATTTGGAACCCTCTGAGTTTGAGTATTATTGCTATTGATGCTACCAATATCACAGGTACTACTAGTGTGGCTATTTGCAGTGAGATCAGAAGAACTTTTCCTGTCTTTATCTTTCAACTTTACATCTTCACCGGTAAGACATTCTTCCTTATATTCACAGTCTAATTTCAAGAGTGGCTGTGTGGTCGTATGCAGCTCATTTTCACACAGTTCAGTCGCATGAACAAAGATTGGATCGTTAATCTTTTCATATGGCGGGGCAGGAATGTCTAAGAGTTTCATCACTCTTCTCATCACTTCATCACACTTTCCGTGAATTTTTACATTGGCGAAATCGTCTTTCGGCGTCCACTGCAAATTTACTATGTATAGATTTGGCCTACGTTTTATCGGTTTATCCATCTGCCACAGCCATGGATATTTCTTTAAAACCTTCAAACTGGAACCTAAACAAATTATAGTTGTGGCCTTTTCGGCGTTTTTGCAAGCGCCAGCCCAATTCTGCGGCCATTTAAGATTACCCCGTTCTCCGAAATGAACAATCGTATCGACTAATGGTCCGTTACAAATGTAGCATTTTCGCATTGTCTTGTGAGCATATCTCGCCGTTTTCTCGGTCACGTCAAAGAGCCGCCAATACTCTCTGGGAGGATCACAACCTTTACAAACTTCCAAGTACATGTCTCCGTGAAGTTCTGATAAAACCGTTCTTGGCAGACCCGACCTCAGATGTAAACCGTCACAATTCTGAGAGACCACGTATTTCAGGATATTTCGTTTATACAACTCGAATAAAGCCATATGGGTGTATGTTGGTTCAGCTGAAGATAAATCGTGATTTCTGGAAAAAATAAAAATCTATAATTATTAGACTCTTTAACTAGATGGTATCATTTTATCGGTAAGATTTGATTGGGTGAAAATTGAATTAGCAGTCAATTGCAATTAACTTTACGAGGTCTTACTGTCAAGGAATTTGAATGTTGGAAACTAACCAAACCCCTGTAAAGTTTTGCACCTAAAAATCAAACACCCCCAATTTTGACATGAACTACAAGTTCTTTTAGTATAGTTCTATAGTTCTTAGAGTCGTGCAGCAGTAGTTTTCAAGCTAAAATATTTTTATAAAAAAGAAAAAAGGGGTGCTAAATTCGCGTCACACTCCAAATAAATTGATAGTACAACAGTTCTCGGGTGCTTTTTCAGTTCTAAAAGAATAGTTCTAGAGTTCCGGATACAAGGTGGGTAAATAAAAACTGGAAAAATTTTAGAAATTTCCCCAAACCCAAAATTGGAAATATAATAATTTTGGTGACAGCATCACGCGCGCACAATGAATGTCATTTTTATAACCTGAAGTGCCTCCAGCTCGTGTGACGCACATAGTTGGAAATGTGAAAGGTCCGTTAGCATTACAGAAAGAAAAAGAAGAATCTTGACAGGACACAGGTACAAATCAAGTGATATTCTCTTACTCGATATTTTTTCCTTGCTGCAGTCTTGTCCATATCCCATTCGAACCCCGGTAGTCTGGAATTTTGGCGGCGGTGCTGATGCCAGCCCCGGTATAAATTACTAAATGTTGCGACTGTGCGATCGCCTGAGCCAGTACGTGGCACTTCTTGTCTAATTCATCAACCGGGTCCTCATATTCCACTAACCGCCTTTTCAGTTTCTCTCTTTTCCTGATCCTGGATTGCACTTCTTCAACAGTATCTGAACACTCTAGTAACAGGCGTGACTCTTCACCGCTTCTATCTGTTTCAGACTTTTGTAATATTAAAGAAACCTAAAATAAATATAAAAACTGATTACCTCCCATTTTATAGTAACAATATTTGTATTTAAATTAAATATTTAAATCTGATCATGGCTACATGTTAATAATTCGTATATCTTTTAGGTTTGAATCTGTCTGACAATACTGCCAACAGGATTGTACATTATTTTGTAAAATGATTATAAACTCAAAAGGGGGTCTGATTTCAGATTAAAATAGATCACTCAGTATAAAACAGGTATGCCAACACTGCATTGCAAATATGATGGTGTTAGTTTGACATCACTGTGATGACCAAGTTTAAAAGTATATTGTGCAAGTACTGAGTCTTTATACATACAGGTGTCCCAGCTCATTCAAAGCGGTCTCTCTGGGCCAAACGATGGACTTTCTCATTTTTCTTTTTTTAATTCAAGTACAATGGCAATTATTTAAAATTATTTTGGACTATACAGAGTGTCCCATATGAGAGTGGCATATCAAAGTTATGTTTTTTTAAATAGAATGCTCCTATGTTATTACATTTTTAGATCGTCTGAGAAGAGGACATACGTTCTTATGAAGTTTTCTTCTTAAAATGGACCCTAAAATCGCCCCCTTAAATATTGACATTCAATTAGAAAACACCCTGTATTATTTTCTATAAATAATAATACAGTTATATTTAATAAACTTATTGAAAGTAGTTATTTGCATTTTTAGTGTTTTCTGTTAAATAAACATATTTTGCACATTTTTTTGCACACTTGGTTGAAAAACCCTGTATATACAGGACGATTCTTTTATCACGCCCATTTGAAAAAGTTTTGGACTTCCAGTTGATCTAGGAATCTGAAATTTGGAACTCACGAACTCAGGCAACATACATAATAACGAGTCAAAATTAAATATTACCAAGATGGCGGTACATAGAATGGAGAAAGGAATGGCCTCGGGAATGGCCATTTTTGTTTTTTAAAATGGGACAGGGACACCTGGTGCGATAAAACAATCCCCTGTATATGCACATACTTTTGTAATTTTTCTTGCATATAAGCTCTAGTTATGACCAATGACTATACAGATGTCCCAGAGAAAAGGGGACAAACTTCTAATGTAGAATTGAAAAAAAAAAATACTTGATTTTAAGACAAAGTCTTAATTAACCTACCCTCTAAATTGACAATTAACAAACAGGGTGTTCAATGTTCCAAAACTGCAGAATTTTTTTGTGTTGTGAAAAAAAAAAAAAATAGCGCTAGGAAACGAGACTGGGAGTTTTTTGAGAAGAACAAGCTTCCCGTCAAATCTGTAATTTTTTTCAAAAGTTGCAAAACGTTGCAGAAAAACCTAAAACTTTCTGTCCTTCTCGAATGTTTAATTTGTACACATCTCAAAAACTGTTGAGAATTTATCTACTAAACCTTATGCCTTTTTTTTTGTAAATGTAAACTTTTGGAAAAATATGTAAAAAACATTAATTATACAGTGGCGTAAAAATTGGAAGGTAAAGTAAGTAAAAAAAATAGGGCTGTGACGGTTAACCGGTTAACCATTTAACCGTTTACCTGAAATTGAATATTATAGGGTAATAATAATAAATAAATCTGTAAATATGTACCGGGTGGGCAACTAAGAATGGACGCTAACCATATCTCAAGAACGGCTCATCACCCAGCTTTAGGGTAAATTTTTTTAGGAAGAAAGTGACCCCAAAAAATCATTGGAAAATATTTTTGAGCTTCTAATGTAATAGTCATGGCAGAATGGAAAATGGGTACTTTCTCCGTATTTTTTCAATTAAGGGTGTATTCAAAACACATGTAGTCTAATCCTCAAATAATTTAGATTTTTTTAATTCGAAACTTTTTGTCACAACCTCAAAAATAAAGTGGTGATAGTACGTCAAAATTTTGTTTATTCAAAGGTCGATTATTCCGGTTAACCTCAACGGAATTTAACAAGATTAGTCTCGTTACAAAGCGTTTTCATTCTTCTTTTGATTACATTGTTTGAATTTTTCATTTTTTTACCACCGCAACCGCTAGAGGGCGTTATTTGACATGTAAGGAAATATGGCGATTTTTCTTAAAAAAATTAAATAGAATGGTATATTTATTTTTACACAGCGGAAAAAAGAATTATATTCTTAAGGTGTTATAAAAATCGCAGCTAAATATCTTTCGCCTAACTGTAGATATCTGCCAGCAAAGTTGATTTTATGAATTTTTAGTGTTTGGCCTCCGCATGGATCATATGGGAATCATCTCACAGTTAAAATTGTTGAAATTCAAGTATGTTTAGTATGTTTAGGGTGATCAAAAGTCTCCATGAGCGTGAAGTGAATTTGTATACATACAGGGTGATGAAAAATCACCTATTCTCTATTTTTTCTGTTCATCATTAATAACTTCGTTATTATTGGAGCTATGAAGTCGGTTCAATTAGCAAGCATGAAGAATTTTTGTCGCTTATTACAGTGGTGAAAACAGAAAAACAATTGAAAGTTTACATTATGAGATATTAATATTTTTATATCCAAAATTGAATTTTTGGGAATGTCTCATGACGTGAACCTTCAACTGTTCTTCTGTTTTCACTACTGTAATAATAGGCGACAAAAATTCTTCATGTTTGCTAATTGAACCGACTTCGTAGCTCCAATAATAACGAAGTTACCAATGGTGAACAGAAAAAATGGAGAATAGGCAATTTTTCATCACCCTGTATACATATTCACGCTCATGTAAACTTTTGATCGCTAGAAACATTCTTGAATTTCAGCAATTTTAACCGTGGGATGATTCTCATTTGATCCGTGCCGAGGCCAAACACTAAAAATTCATAAAATCAACTTTGCTGGCAGATATCTACAGTTAGGCGAAAGACATTCAGCTGCAATTTTTATAATGCCTCAAGAATATAATTCTCTTTTCCACTATGTAATTTTAACATTAATAACACATTAATAAAAATGAACGTCCACGCTGAACAACAGGCCCATGTCTGTGCCATTAGATGTAAATACAGCTTTACTATGCAACAGTGTAAAGGTAATTCTTATAAACAACTTGAAAATTAGAGTGATATTTGATATTTATTCCCTGCATCTGAAGAGTAAAGGGAGTTGGTAGTTGTCTTTTTCTATGAACAAAATTTGCATGTAATTTCTTTTACATAGTACTTCGTTTGTTTTCATTGGAGCCAGCTGTCTGACCTTCCCATTTTCTTTAATTGTTGTTGCCTTTCGTAGGAGTAAAATTCTAGTACTGTAAGTACAGTACAACTTCGATAGTCCGGACGGATATAGTTTTTCGGGGGTCCGGATTACTGAAACATAATTTTTTAACTTTTTAAATGACTTTCATAATAAAAATTTTACATTTCTCTTCGAGGGTTATTGTGCAATGCTTGCGCTTTGTTGATGAAGCCATCATACGTAAAATAAGTACATAATGCAATGAAAAGAGGTTCCAGGAACCATCACGTTTATTAACCTACTGAAGCTTGTGTCTACGTCTACTGTCTACAAAATTCGGAAAATCGATCTCACAATATGCAGGTGCTACTGGGACGAGAGCGCAATAACCTGGTGTTCACGTCAATTTGATTTGTTTGTTAATTCAAAGTTTGTTGTCCGGATTATAGAGTTAAAATTACAAAAGTGTCCGAACTCCAGAGGCGTCCGAATTACTGAAGTGTCCGAACTAAAGCGTGTCCGGAGTATCGAAGCTGTACTGTACCTGCCATACACACAAGTACCTACACACAATATGTGCGTGCAAAAAAATCCAAGACCTGAGGCAATCTAATTTATTGCTTTCTGGCATGAAGCATATGGTCTAGTCAGTTTAATGAAATACTATAAACAAACAGGAATTTGATAGCTAAACCTAATTATTCCTTAGCAAATTTAGGTCTTTATTATTTACCGTATCTATCTACAGTATATCCCTGGTTCAAATTAGACACATGTAATTAATGCTGTTACATTACACTGATTATTAGAAAAATAACACAAAAAGTTGAGCCGTTTTAGAGTTAGGTATACAAAAAAAGGTAGAACTGCTGAATCGCGACGGTTTTACCCCTACGCTGGCCCCCCTCCACTCTCTCTGCTAGCTCTGAGTCGACAGGCTCTCAGCGTTGCCACATAAAATCCGTGTCTCCGTTCTCCTACGGCCTTAAAGTGTCATTTTTGGTTACAAATAATATTAAAACACTTATTTACTGCAGTAAGTCAGGTCTTTGGTCAGGGTAGGTTTTTTTTTCCTTCAAATATTCGTAAAATGAAAAAAAAACCTACCCTGACCAAATACCTGACGGAACCGGTAGCTACTTACTTATTACGGTCTCGTGCGGAAGCGGGCAGGAAGCACGCAGGATTGTCTGCAGAACGTAGGAGAAGGGCTTGCATATGGCAACGCTGAGAACGTGTCGGAGCGTAGCAAGCAGAGAGAGTGGAGGGGGGCCAGCGTAGGGGTAAAACCGTCGCGATTCAGCAGCTTAACCCAAAAAAAATGTAACTTTTTGGAACATTGAACACCCTGTAACTTCATTAATCATAGGTCCATTAAGACTTTGTCTTAAAGCCAAGCAAATATTCTACCTTAGAAGTTTGTTCCCTTTATTCTGGGACACCTGGGAAAGCTCACGCTTTCTTTAGAATGCTAGCTTGGATGTTGGAAGAGTGTGGCTGTCAGAAAGTAGCATGCCGTTTCAGTCTAACACCATGTTGCCTTATGCTGGATCAGCGTTAATACATAAAAAAATATCAATTATATGGGTTTATTGCTCATATGCATTAGACAAATATAGACTGACCCATCTGAGCATCCCGCTCTTTCTAACAAGGCAGATCATTTTTGAAGTTGCCAGTGCAGGAGAGAGCGTATTCCAGTTCTTATGTTCATTTCAATGATGAAGACTCGGTATTCGCACAGTATAATTACAAAACGGTAATCCTGTACAATCTGTCGCTAAATTTTACCCTACCATACCTATAAATAAAAATAAATGCGTCGTAAGTCAGGTCTTTGGTCAGGGTAGAGTTTTTTTTCCTTAAAATGGCATTGAAATGAAAAAAAAACCTACCCTGACCAAAGACCTGACTTACCGAACCGGAATTTGGAGGATTTATTTTTATTTATATGGTAGGGTAAAATTTAGCGACAGATTGTACAGGATTACCTACAAAACCAGATCAACCAGTACAAAGAAAACACATCATCTGGTTCACACTGCGTTTTTATTTAATTTACCTTTCTGATTGATGCATTTCTTTCTTCCTTCGGACATAACTTTTTATACGGTTTTGCTTTTCTACATCTCGTCTTAATTCGTTCCTCTATACAACCACTTTCCACCAGCCCTTCCATCAGTCCCGTCTCTTCACAAGAAATTTCACTGTCGATTTCCATTTTCCCAGAGTGACCCTGTTGAGATGCCACCAAATGCAGAAAATGTTAGGTAATTACCACATTTGTGATTCTTGGCATAATTAAACGCCAGCCGCCAGAGTTTTTTATTTTACAGTAATCTCATTTCATAATTCTTATGTAAAACTAACATTCATTTTACAGTTCACAGAATAACTTGTGGCAGAGCCGAACTTTTTCGGAATTGTTATCCATTACGCCCTTATTCATCAGAGTGACGACTGAAGAATCATTAACTGCCTACACACATTGACCTTACATACACTTTGTAGACTGAAGAAATTTATCAAAATTTTTGAATTGAATTTTGTTAGCTCTCATTCGCATCCATCGCATTTTATTTTTACTCACTACACACTTTCATTCACATACCTTACCTACACTACAAGTAGGTACAAGTTTTTACTTTTTTACCTATTTTCATTTTTCATTCTATTCTAATTTTTTATTTTTTATAAGTACTTTGACTTGACTTTGGGTGCTAGAAAATTGACAAGACATGAAAGATGTCATGTCATTCTATAAAATGTCAATACGAGAAGAGTCCCTAAACGCCAATTTATTATTTTTATCCCCTGGGAGTCTATTAAATCTAATAATTATTATTATTGACAGAGAAAAACTAATAGGCGTATTCACGAGGTTCGTAAAATGCATGTCGTTTAGTTTTAAGACATTTCGCAACTTTACACTAAAAGAAACAATCCCAATTCTCTATAATCATCTGAAATACGAAGTTATGTAGTTTCGTAGAACGTAAACTACCTATGCAAGTACAGTTGGGGCCAAGTTGCTGCGCCCTTGTAGGCGTGTTCAATTCTCGGTCATACGCATATAGGACTCGAAGTACCTTTTAGAGAAAGATAGACTCATATATTATGTCTGCACCGTGATGATTCCATCCATCTCCAGACCCATACTAGCAATAGCAATGTATTTAGTAGCATTAGATAAATCGTTCAGATTTTCAGATACCTTGTGGAGTGCTTAGGGCTCTATCCTGGGTCCTGGGTCCATTATTGTTTTATCATAGGCGCAGCAATAAAGGATAGATGTCAAATATATCTATTAATTTAACTTTCTTTCTGTTCTGCAAATTATAAATTTAATAAGTAACTAATTTGTTCTGCAAAGAAGTTGTTATAGTGGCAAATTAAAATTTAGAACTTAAATCCCAAGAAAGCTCAAATATTGTATAATCAAAATAAGTGGTTTGAGAAAAACTTAATTATAAATTTATTAATTTATTGACGCTACGGAACAATATCTACCGATAATTTTGATCACCGTCTTTATGTAAATTATTTGCTACGGCCACGAATAACTATAAAGCAAGCTTTTTTTAAACAAGAGAAGAGATGAATGACATATATTGTAAAACAAAATGCCATTCATTGATCTCACGCTGTGAGTCGGGAGTAGAAATTGTAGACACGTGTTTCGTCCTTATTAGGGCTCTTCAGTACGATCTATTTTACTAACACACAGCACAACCTTGATCACTTAACATTAGTGAGAGGAATTGATAAAAATGAATAAATAATTAAATAAGACTTAAATTGAATTCATAATCAATGGAACAAATATTATGAAGTGTCATTATACAAATTATAAAAAAAATTCTCAAAATAAAATATTTTGTGTGACATCGTTTTGCAACGGATGCATCAACCGGTGAATAGACGCCGTCAGTGATGACGGGGAAACCGATTCGGGTTCCAAATAAACAAGCATTTGACAGTTGCAGGCTATCCAATTTCATTGTAAACTTTTTATTGCAGTAAATGCGAAATTTTTAGTGATAAAAATTAAACTACCGACAGACGGCTCGAGCTCCTCGGAAACCTAAAATAAAAATATGATTTAGTTCAATTCAATTGATCGCGATCGCGGGTCAATGCCTGAAAACAACCAATAAGTCAAACTTCACGACACGTGAACTTTACACTTCAACTAAATCACGACAACTTATAACAATAGCCACGTGAACGGTTTGCTTATTTGGAACCGTGACGTCACACTCTCGGTTTTATAAAATAAAACGACCATATTATACCATACCTAATGCCTAATGTCAGCAAGTACGAGAACGAGAAAAAAGAAGAAGAAGAAAGGATATTTAACCTCATTGTTTACAGAATTAAGATTCTCGCCGATTAAATTTGATAATAAATGTTAATGTTAATAATAATAATTGTTATTAGGTAGCTGAAAGAGAACTAATATCTGCAGTGCCGAAGTTTAAAATTAAATATTGAACAGTTCATTCAAACTACCTATCTTTAGGAATAATTATTCTTGTCCTTTGTTTTAATAATAATAATTGATCAGGCCAGGCAAGTAGGAAATACAGTAGAGTCTGGGTTATTCGATTTTTTGACCTTCGGATTATCCGATCCAAGATTCATCTTGGTCATTATTTCGTATTATATGAGGCTACGTCAAAGTCCGTGTCATGCGAGCTTGGGCAATCCTGGTAGCTTTACTATGTAATGTCGGATATGGAACATGATGTTGTAAATTGTTTTTTCCACTGAGGTATTTTCAAAGGAGAGACACCTGACCTGGCATCCTGGCAATCTGAATGATCAGGTCATTGCAGAACATTTGCCAAGACTCTCCTTGGCTTTTCTGGATGTAGGGTAGAAGCACCGTTTGTGGCCACTGACCCTTTTGTGGCCACTTCGCAGGAAAATACTAAATATTAAGACATTTATTACATATTGCAATAATGCGCATATGTCAACTCCCAATCCAATATGTCTAGTGTCATTTGCTTCAAATTGTATAACCCTAAAGTGAGATAGTTCATAGTTAAACGTCAACAAGACAGCACGTGGTTTCTCGTTGTCGCAAACTTAATCATATTGTTAAGGATTACCATGTAAGTTAAGCTTTAATATTTAAAAAATATATTTGGTTATACCTTTTTCGATATACTTTTCTTAACTGTTATATAATTATAAATAAATTACATAGTTTAGAATTTAAAACATAATAAACTCTCGAGAATTATTGAGGTGCCCACAAGCAGAACAATTTTTTCTTTGTTTTTGCCAGTTGTGGCCACCAAGTGGCTAGAAACGGGTCAGATAAAGACCACTTCTGGCCACATAGTTATTTAACAGTATTTTATCATATTTTACGCCTCATTGGTACTAGATACTTTTTTTCTAGTGTTAAACATGGCTTCCGGAAAAAAAGTCCTGTTCAAGTATTCTGAAGAATGTATGCAATCTGCTCTTCACGCCATTAGGGAAGAAAATATGGCGGTTTCAACCGCTTGCAAATTATTTAAAGTGCCAAGAACCTCAGTTAGAAATAGGCTCTCTGGGAAAACATTCGACAATTGTCGTCACGTGGGGCCTGAGTCCTGCCTTGGATCGAAATATGAGGAAAAATTGGTAAAATGGTTATTAGAGTCAGCATCCAGAGGGTTTCCTATAAATCGAGAAGGACTTTTGTATTCTGTTCAAAAGCTTGTAGAAGAATTTCAAATCCAAACACCCTTTGCTAACAACGTTCCAGGAAGAAAGTGGTTTGACGCCTTTTTAAGAAGAAATCCCGTTGTGAGTCGGAAACATTCCGAATATATCAACAAAGCAAGGGCAGCAGTAACAGAAAGAAGCATCAAACTGTGGTTTTCTGAAACAAGGGAGTTGTTAGGGCCAGATATTGAAATACTGAGTAATCCAAATAGAATTTTCAATATGGATGAAACCGCCATCTTTTTATCTCCAAAAGGTAATCTAGTTCTTGGTGAAAAAGGCAAAGGTGTATATGATATAACTTCAACGTCAGAAAAAGATAATGTTACAACATTGATTGTCGCCAATGCCAGTGGACAGCTTGCTCCTTCCCTCACACTATTCAAGTTTCAACGACTTCCAAAAGCTTATCTTGCAGCAGCTCCTAAAAACTGGGGAATTGGTATTTCTGAAACAGGATGGATGCAAAGCAAACAATTTTATGAATACTTTGCAAACATTTTTAAAAAATTTTTAGTAGATCAAAATATTCAGCTACCAGTCATTGTTTTTATGGATGGTCACGCGTCACATCTCTCTTTGAATTTGAGTAATTTTTGTCGATCTAATGGAATCATATTAATTTGTCTTCCCCCCAACACCACACATATTCTACAGCCACTTGACGTATCTTTTTTCTTTCCTTTGAAAGCAGCATGGAAGAAACTAGCAAAGAAATGGCAGTTAGAAAATGGTGGTAAAACTATTCAAAAAAAGGATGTACCGGCCGCCATAAACTCGACTTTTATGCACAAAGACTTTTCTGAATCCATTCAATCAGGTTTCAGAGCGTGTGGGTTATATCCGTTTGATGAAAACGCGCCAAACTATGACAAATGTGTCAGGCATCAAAATGCAAATACTCCGGTTGATGAGGAATTAACACAGAAACAGACACAAGATAAGGAGCATCTGAAGATTCTTGAAAATCATTTGAAACCTGAAGTTTTGTTAGAATTTGAAAGAACATTTTCCAACTGGGGTAATTGGATTGGAGAAGAAAAGTATTTAGAACTGTACAATGTGTGGAAGAGCGCAAAGGAAAAAACAGTAAAAATCAATACATTTTCAGATGTTTCGTTGGATGAAATTTCTACAGAAGAAACCGGATTTAACTTGATTTTAGAGGATGATGCATTAATTTTTGATTTTCCAGAATTATCTTCCAATGTGGAAACATGTTTCAATCAGACAACTTCAAAAATAAATATATTACAAAATACAGTAATTAAACCTTCAATGTTACAAAATAAAAATGAAGTCGATATTTTTAATCTTGAATTTAGTACGAACGAATTCTACAATTCAGAGAGTATCATCAATCAAGGGGAAGAAATAGAACAGAACAACTATTGTGAAAACAACGAAACCGAATCAGAAACGAAAAATAATGAGGAGACAGTAGCAGAGCAACAAGAAGAATGCCCTGAAACAGAAGAAAATAAGGAAAATGTTGCGAAGACAAATAGAGAAGGAGATAAGAATGAGAAAACAATAGTAGAAAAAGACAAACGCCACGACATAGAAATGAGCGAGGAAACGTTAGAAGCAATGAAAAAACATCCCGAAATCGAAATTAAACAGAATGGAGGCAAACTAGCAGATAAAAAAGAAGAGATCTCAGAATTAGAGCAGAAAGAGGAAACAACAGTAGGGAAGAAAAATGTAGGAACAGAAAAGAATGAAGAAGCAATAGTAGAAAACGAAGGATGTCCCGACATAGCAATAAACAAAGAAAATACCAATCAAGATATTAGATTTTTTAAAAAGAGATCTGTCAGCGAGGTTTTGAAAGACCTTTCAATTTATCCTGAAGATACATTCAATGCCCAAATACCCAAAAGAAAAAAAAATACGCCTGCCCTCAGTCATGACACATGATAAATGGATTGAGCTGATGGAGGCTAAAGAGAAAAATAAAAAACCAAAGAATGAGAAAAGAAAACTTGAAATAAAAAATACTAAAGAAAAGAAAGCTGAAGCCAGAATTGATAAACGTAAAAAAGACCCTAGAAAAGACCAAAGAGATATAAAAGAAAAACAACAGCAAACATGTGAAACTTTAACTGCACTGACCGTAGGAACATTTATTATTTTGAAATATGAAAAGGAAGTTTATCCTGCAAAAATCGTTCAAATTGAAAACAATGAATATTATTGTTGTGCAATGACCAAGAGTATTGGGAACTGGAAGTGGCCTGAAAAAAATGACTTACTCTGGTATAAATTAGAGGATATTTTGATGAGAATAGCGGAACCAAAGCAAATTAATACAAGAGGAGTATATGCGGTTCCTGAATTATTAATGTTAGTTTCTTCCAATAATTGAGTATTTAAGAGTTTATTTTGTTCTATATTCTTAATTTAAAATATTTTTGTGTTAAATTTTTGTTTATTTTTTGATGTTATAAATATATATAATATAAATTCGGTAAAATATTTGTTTTATCTTAGGGTATATCTAAACCTATTTTTCCGTTCCTAATCCCAGTGGCCACAAATGGTACATCTGGTGGCCAGAACTGGCAAAATGTGGCCACAAATGGCGAAAATCGATTTAACGCGAAAATTTTGAAATATTTTATAAATAAGAGCCTGTATTCTCAAATGAAATATATTTATTTTGAGAAAAGCCATCATAAAATCGTACCTACATAATTTGAATCAATAACTGGTACAAATGTAACTTTCACAGTTTTCCAAAGTAAGAAAATTACTAAAAGTGGCCACAACTGGTACTTCTACCTTAGTGCTCGGATTTCACCTTGAATATTGTTTTTGAGCACTTGGATTGTTGCTGGCATGTTAGCATAGATAACCCCAGTGGAAAAAGTCAGCAGAGGCCTTTAAATCAGACGAATGTGAAGGCCTGTTAAAATCATAAAATTGTAAATATCAGGCTTCAGCCAAAAAATATTTTCAGTTTCCTTTGAACACTGAATTTTCTTTTTTTTGTACCTACATGTCAAAAAATTTATTCTTCTTGAAGTACCATTCCTAAAATTGGGTGTAGGCTACCTCTTGCATGTCTGGAACATCGTATTTTCACATCGTATTACATAAACAAAATTTTATATTTCCAATAAAAAAGTTAATATAGTCCAATAAAGTCTAAAAAGTCATACGTATCGATTAAGAATACACATCCATTTGATAGTTCGATTTATTTTGTTTCATATACGTGGTTTTTATAGTAACCGTCCAGTTTGTCTAAACACTCCATCCCGCATAAATAAGTATACGTCAACATTGGTTTTGAATGAGAATTAAATGCACAACACAGAGGATAGAATGTCATTACGTGAATAAATTTTATGTAGTTGTCAGTGGCTCTCAAACTGACGTAAGCGGTTCAATTCATTGTTTGAATGATTTCCTTCTATAATTTACGCTCGTTCACAACTTGACAATTAACTGTTTGACATTTTCTGGTGAAATTAAAAATATTAATTCGGACGGTTAGTGTGGCGTCACATCTGACTTTTTAAAATTAATCCTACTATAGCAATTCAAAGTGGACCACTTGTGTAATGAAATTAATATTTTTGTATCTTGAATGCTATTAAGTTATATTACATAATAATTATCATAAAAATTGTTCCAGAGATCTGCAATGCGGTAAAGTGCTGTCATTCCTGTAACTTTAAACCCAAAAATGATTATGATGTGGTTACAGTAACCTGACTAAGCAGCATATTGTTATATTATTATTTTAATTTTAACAATCAAACATGACTGGTCGAATAATTTTAGAGAGGTTTCCTCGTTGCTATTGTACTTGTAAAAGTGCTAAACGTAAATCTTACAGTGATACAGTGCTGACACCCAAAACTAAATTTCCTCTGAAATTGGAAAATGTGAAGTTGGTGGAAAGAGATGATAAAATCAATAAAGTAAGGAATTAACTCTAAAACTTTCTAAAATAATAATAATAACAGTCTGGCTTCTAGGTCTGTGGGTTTGAGGATCTTTATTTATGGCAGAAACAAAATTTATCCGGTTCAGAATTTATATTACATGATGGGCCACTATATGCGAATGGCTCACCACATATGGGTCATGCTATTAACAAAGTAAGTTGTTGAAAACTAGAAACATTACCAGAACATTTTTATGTCACTTCAAAATATTAGTTTTATTTTATAAGAATATAATTTTATTAAATTCATTTTCAGATTCTTAAAGATACTATCATCAGGCAAAAGATTTTAAATGGTGTGAAAGTGAATTACGTGCCAGGTTGGGATTGCCATGGTTTACCTATTGAGTTAAAAGCTTTATCCAAAACAGACAATCTGTCACCTATTAAAATTAGAAATATCGGTAACACATTGATCACACTATAATTTATAGATTACTAATTTATAGAATCGTTTTTTTTAGCTAGAAATTTTGTTGAACATACAGCAAAAATGCAACTTGATATATTCAAATCGTGGGGCCTTCTAGGAGATTGGAGCAATGCTTATAAAACTTACACGAACCCTTACGTGAAAAATCAGTTGAAGCAGTTTTATAACCTGTATAAGAATAATTTCATTTTCAGAGATTTTAAACCTGTATATTGGTCACCTTCAACGAGGTTTGTGGTTCCTTAATTTTTTTTCGAGTATGATTTAAAAATATTTAAAAGTTTAAATAAAAAATTGCCTAGTCGCCTCTAATGGAACTAAGACATTTATTCTTCTGATTTTATTTACTTACTGTATGTCACACTGTATATCATCTGTTAAGTTTTCTCTCTCCTATGTAAAGTTATCGTGCGTCTTGTTTATTCGTTTCTCTCTTTTCGATTCTTCTCTTCCTCTTCTTCCTCCTCTTCTTCTTTCAGCATCTTGTTGAATGTTCTGGATTGTTCTTACACAGGAAGTTTCTTCCATCTTCAAGAGCTGTCTTGAAAGACGTAAATATTACTTGAAATATTAAATTTTCTTTAAAACACTGTTAACTTTGTTAAGGAATTTACTTGGGCTTATTACGTTTAATATTTTCACTAAGATTTATTTTACTTTCTATCACTGTGAGTTTTGCTTAAAAATACTCTTCTGAATTGGATCGTGTTCCCACCCCATCAAAACAGGATCATGAAACAGTTTAGAATGCTTCAGAAGATTTTGAACTTCCATCCTTCTGAGCTGAAAGGTTCTCAACCAAACCATGATGATGGAATAGTTAGGATGTACAAGGTTCTGGAAGGTTTTACTGAAATTAATTTCACTTTGCCCTTGACCCAGTCTAATAGATTAAGTACCAAAAATAGCAAACATCTCTCTATCGGCCTTATATACCCTTCTGAGCTGGAATTTATGCCCGCCATGATAGGATAATGGAACATTTTTAAAACATTCTAGAACTTGTTGAAACATGTTAGAATCATTCCAAATCTAGAATTTATTATTAAACATTTCAGACAATTCCAGAACATTAAAAAAAAATAAAAAAAAACATTCAATAACATTCTAGAATACCCCAGAACAAGAACATTCTGAGACATTTTAAAACATTCCGGGACATTCGAGAACATTCTGAAACATTCCTTAACATCCTGGAATAATACAGAATTTTCTAAAACAATCCAGCACATAACATTCGAGAATATTTCAGAACATGCTAAAACAATCTGGGACTTTTAAAAACATTCTAGAACAATCGTGAACATTCTATAATCGTCTGTAAACATCGTTTGAACATTCAAAAGTATTCCAGAACATTCTAAAACGTTCTAGAATATTACAGATACCATTCTAGAACATTCTCAGATATTTTGAAAGATCATAGAACCATTTTAGAACCTTCTTTAACATTCTAGAACATACTAAAATATTCTGGAACATTCCAGAACCTTCTAGAAAATTCTATAATATTACAGAACAATCTAAAACATTAAAATCTTTATAATATTCTAAAATAGTCTCAAACATTCAAAAAAATTCTAGAACATTCTCAATCATGTTTAAGTCTCGAACATTCCCAAAGATTCTTGAAGATTGTAGAACATTTAACAACATTCCGGCACTCGATCCCACCAAAACCTTATTGACTGAAAAATTTCGGAAAAATGGCTTATTTCCTTAATAATTTAACTTCTGATCTTTGAACACTTGTAGCTCGGTAACTATGGAGAATTATTGGAGTTTGCTCATAGGACTTTTTTGCTTGAAACGAGGTCAGGAACATACTACTGAAGTTGGTAGTATGTCAATCATGGCAACATCTTCAGTGGGTGAATTATTATGAAGGCGCTTATTAAGCTAACGACCAGATTTCTGTTACCGTTTTTGAAGCTGATTTAGAAGTCAAATTACTTTTAATAACATTTTTATAATCCCTTTCATGTCAAGAATCACTAAATTGCTAAGTTTTCCACTTAGTCGATACCTTTTTCAGAAATTGCCACAAAAGTCTGCCCGTTAGCTTAATGAGCCTTTATAATACCCACTATTTGTGTTGCAGTGATATTGAGCCAAATATAAAGGGTAGTTCCTTTTATTCTAAACCAATGCACGCTAGAACAAAAAAGTATTCTTTAATTTTTTTCATATGGCGCACCGTTTTTCAGATATTTGAATTTCTCTCAGGTATTGTTGGGCGATTTACATTGCAAAATTATTGATTTCATTAAAAGTAGTTATCCGACTAGAATTTGTATGCAAAATGTTTTTGCCTGAGACCATTATTGAAACACCCTGTATACCGATTAAAGTGATGTTCGTCATATTGTAATAAAAAATCATCATTTTGATTCAGAACAGCATTAGCAGAATCGGAGTTGGAATACAATGAAAATCACACCAGTCCAAGTGTATATTTGCGTCTAAGAATCAAGCACATAGCATTGGAAGCATTGAAAGATAAAATGTGAGTAAGTTAACAGACATAAAAAAGATAAACCATTAATTTTGATTCGAATCTGTTCTCGTAGAGTGTATGCTTTGATTTGGACGACTACTCCATGGACTTTGCCAAGTAATCAGGCTGTTTGCTTCAATCCCGATCTCTCGTACAGTTTTGTAAGAAAACCAAATGAAAAAATTATTTACATCGTTGCAACAGAATTGGTAGAGGAACTATCAAAAGTGCTTAATGTTAATCTCGAAATACTTGGGATTTTTAACGGTAAGTAAACGAGCCTTTTGTAATGACAATCAAATCATTTATTAAAAACATATAATTTCCAAATAACAGTTTATCCATTTGATGGGAAAATGTTAAACCTCATGTATGTAGCCACAATAGACCTTCGGTCATAGTGGAGTTGTCACAATGGCCCACTCAGGATGAATCTAAGTATAATTAATACGCTCTTGGGGCCTGTCTACTTATGTCATAATTAGTTTGTTGAAAAATTCAAAATTTCACCTGGAAAAAGTCTTTTAATATATTGAGACCATCATTATGACGTCAGAGAAGAATGTCACTGGTTCTATTAATATTTCTTTTAGGAGCTCTTCTTGAAAATTCCACTTATCATCATCCCATATTTAAGGAAAACATTTTACAGTTTTTGCCTTCCCCTCATGCTACTGCCACCAAGGGTACTGGCCTAGTTCACTGTGCTCCTGCACATGGACCTGATGATTTTCTTGTCGGACTGAATAACAAGTTAGTTACTGTGAGTATAATAATAACCTTTTGCTAGTTTTAATGTGCACTTTTAGTAATGTTCGCAACCCTCTAATTTCAGGTAGACTTAGTAGACGAATTAGGCTGCTACAAAGACGAGGTGGGAGATCTTCTTAAAGGACAATTTGTCTTGACCGAAGGAAACAAGACTGTTGTAGAAGTAATCAAAGATGACCTACTTCACGTGGGACAAATCAAGCACAGTTATCCATACGACTGGAGATCGAAGAAACCTGTGATAATTAAGGCCAGTCAGCAGTGGTTTATGAACACCGAACTGATAAAAAATAAAGTCACTGAATTATTAGATGACGTAACGTTTATTCCAAGATCTAACGGTGATCTTTATAAACAGACGTTGGTTAATTATGTCAAGAAGAGACCGTATTGGTGTATTTCCAGGCAGCGTAAATGGGGTGTGCCAATTCCCGTCATGTATAATGAATCTAATGGTAATGAAGTAATAGTTGATGAGTATGTATCGCATTTGATATTTGAATGAAATCACATCCTGATTTGTTTTCTCCATGTTAGATTTCTAATAGATCATTATTGTCGATTACTGGATAAGCACGGAGCAGATTACTGGTGGGAGCTTCCAATGGAACAGTTAATTCCTCACGATTTGCACAATAAGTTTAATCTGAACAACCTAAAAAGAGGAGAAGTAAAGCAGATGGATTATTTTTCAAGTTTTAAATATTAACGTAGAAACTTTTAGGATATTTTTGATATATGGTTGGATAGCGGACTCTCTTGGTCGTATGTGCTCGGCGATCATCAGATTGCTGATATGTATTTAGAGGGAGTAGATCAGTTTAATGGATGGTTTCAGTCATCCATTCTGATTTCTGCAGCATTACGTAGTAAATCGCCATACAAATCGATTTACGTGCATGGATTCGCTGTCGACGAAAATGGTGTCAAAATGTCAAAATCACTTGGAAATGTCGTCGATCCCGTCGTGGTTATGAAGGGGAGCAAAGGGAAGAAGCCATATGGTATAGATACGTTGAGGTAAAATTCCATAATAAATAATTCCTGAGGGATCTATTTTAAAAGTAATCTTTTCAGATGGTGGGTTGTGTGCCATGCTGGCCAACATTCTACGGTAAATGTTAGCACGAGTGTTCTGGATGCCAGTTCTGATGAAGTTGCAAAGATAAGAAGCATATTGAGATTCGTTATAGGTTCGTTGAGTGGTTACAAAGACAACGCAAAAGATGTTGACAGTCTTATGTTGATCGATAAATACCTGCTGCATTCCTTGTTGATGTTTCATGAACAGGTGGGTATAATAAAATTAGGTAGTCTCGATAATTGAGCATTACTTTTGCACAAATTATGAACACAGATTCAATTTATTTTATTACAGGTAAATGAAGCTTTTGAAAATTACACCTTCAACAAAATTAATCGGTTGGTGTTGAATTTATTGACGAATCAGATTTCTTCATTGTACTTTAGTTCGATTAAAGACAGATTGTACTGTGAAAACATTGACAGCTCATCGAGAAGAAGCGCACAGTTTGTATTATTGAATATTTTTAATGTCATAGTGCATGCAATAGCTCCTATTGTACCCCATTTAGCCGAAGAAGCCTATTCATATTTTCCTATCAAACGTAATGATACCTATTTTACTTCCAAATGGTTGGAGCCTGATAACAAATGGAGAAATGAATCAGTGGCCAATCTAATGGAAGTTATCCTAGACATGAAGAGGGACATTAATAAAGAAGTCAGAGAAATCGGTCCTGGAAGAACGAAAGTTTTGATTTCAATTTCTGATACCTTTTCGAAAGCTGTTAAGGTGAGTCTCCTTAGAGATGGTGTTGAAATTCATTTCATATCAATTCAAAATTGGTGTTGAAAAAATAGATTTTTCTTTTTTATTTAGGATTTGCTGTCAGTAGAAGAATTCAAGAAAGAATTGATTCATATATTCCTTGTTTCGCAAATCGAAATTCAGATAAATGAACATCAGAAAGAAACATATCTTATTAAATATGAAAAGAGTCCCAAGTATTTATGCGACCGCTGTAGGAAATTCAGCTCTGATGATGAAGGCAAGTTATGTAAAAGATGTGATGATGTGCTAAAGAAAATAGAAGGTGAAGAATTAAAAAATAGAGTCTGTAAATAATTTTTTTAATAAAAAAGGTTTTGTTGTTTCACACACTTGTTTATTTAGGTGCATAAATAAAGTGACTGGAAAATCTTCTAATCTTTTTATTAAAAAAGATAACGGGTTTTTAAACTTAAGGTTAAGTTATAATAATTATTAAATTATAATACCTATAATATCGAAATGGTAGGTAACTGTTTGATATAACTGATATAAATACTTCTAATTCCATTAAACACATTAATAGCTTATATTTATTAACTGAACATTCTAAATTAACAAAACACGACAAAGAACAATAAATAATATAATAATATTTCTGCAATCTGCAACATTATAACTATGAGAATTAAGTAGAAACTCTTACCACCAAAGTAGTAAACGCATTTGAATATTTATCCAATTTTCTGAAAAAAAAGATTTAGTTAGAGATTTTTTTATTCAAAAGAAGAGTGCTGGAGGAACATTGACTAGTATCTTATACAGGGTGAATTATAAAAAACGCCCCAAGCGATAACTCCGTTAATTTTGAAGATATGACAAAACTTTTTGAAACAAAGTGGCGTAGTTTATCATCATCTATATGTTGAGATAAACGCTCGATCAACACAACTTCCTGTTTAACCGGAAGTAACATCAACTTCGGGTTTTTAAATAGAACACCCTGTAAAACTTTAGATTTTTTAAATGTCTGAAAAAATCGAATACAGGTGGTTTTCACCATTGGAATTTAGATTGAGCGGTTTATGAGTTATAAACAAGTGAAAATCGAAAATTTTCAACTTCAAAGCAGTGTAGAACTAGATCGGCTCAAGATATCTAAAAACGGTTTACATGTCCCTATCCTAACTTTTCATGTTTTATTCCACTATGTGGAGTAAATTTTAATACAGGGTGATGAAAATTATCCGATTTTTCATCACCCTGTATTAAAATTTAAACCATATAGTAGGATACTGTGTCAAAAGTTAGGATGGGGACATGTAAACCGTTTTTAGATATCTTGAGCCGTTCTAGTTCTACACTGCTTTGAAGTTGAAAATTTTCGATCTTCACTTGTTTATAACTCATAAACCGCTCAATCTAAATTCCAATGGTGAAAACCACCTGTATAGATTTCTTCAGACATTTAAAAAATATAAAGTTTTACAGGGTGTTCTATTTAAAAACCCGAAGTTGATGTTACTTCCGGTTAAACAGGAAGTTGTGTTGATCGAGCGTTTATCTCAACATATAGATGATGATAAACTACGCCACTTTGTTTCAAAAAGTTTTGTCATATCTTCAAAATTAACGGAGTTATCGCTTGGGGCTTTTTTTATAATTCACCCTGTATTATTCACTAAAGGGAAAACGCCAATTTCTATTACTTCCTAACTTCAATTATCGAGTTTAATTTGGAAAATCTACTCACCTTCATATTTTTTTTCATCATAAATTCTTTATACGTCATTTTAGGTGCTCCCTCCGTACTGGTATCGCTAAAACTGTCGTAATCCATTGATCTAACTGCTCTGGGAGGTGGTTGAGGGGTATGTTTTCGTTTAAGGGTTTTCGGTTTTGGTAGCGATGGTTGGCTTGTCATGGGAACATCAGTCTTATGCTTCTTTGTTTCTGGGGTTTTTGGTTTTGGTGGAAGTGAAACATGCGTTGCGGGAACGTCAGTTTTTTTCTTCTTTATTTCTGCAGTTTTTAGTTTCAGTGGAAGTGGTAGAACATTAGTCTTATGCTTCTTGATTTCTCTGCTCTTCCTTTCTTGCAATATTTTTATTTCAGTGTTCTGATTTTCATATGAAACATTCAAAGACGTGAGCTCATTTTTTAACGTTTCACAGAGATTTCTTCTTTCCAGCAACAGGTCTTGTTTCGCCTTAATTTCTTCCTCTAGCTTTGTTGTTTCTTCTTGCATTTCCTTATATTCAATATCTGATTGCTTAACGTCGTTTTCGGAGGCGGCAATTTCAGCATCTATGCTGTTTTTAGAGTCTTGCATTTTTTGTTCCATTTGTTCAAGTTCGTCTTGTTGTTGTGATTTATTTTTGTTATAGTTGGTTTCTATATCTAAAAGTTCAGATTTACTTCTTAAAATATCTGTTTCATACATTGATATTTTATCTGTTAAAGCAACACTTTCTTGTTTCATGATTTCCAATTCGTTGATATTATCTGCATTAATCTTCATTAAATCTGCAGTCTGCTCTTGCTGTAAAGACACTTCTTTTTCCTCGTGAGAAATACTTGATGTCAAATGGATTGCTTCCTGAAAATTTATTAGTAAAAGTAACAATATTTAAATACAGTCAAAAGGTGTTTTTGAGACAATTGCATAATTCAAACTTACCTCCGTCATTCTAGAGAAATCTTCCTTGGTCTTATTTAATCGCGCTTCGATATTTTCTGTATCGCGAATAATTGAATCTATTTCATTTTGCAACGATTCAGTTGTTTTCGAAAATGTATAATCGCATTCTGTAGTTTGTTGTTCTACAGCTTTGATTTTTTCCCTTATTTCGCTATTTTTCTCATGTAATTTTTCAATATCTTTGCCCAAAGTTTCCTTATAACTTTGATTTTTTTGTAACGTATTTTCATTGACTAATACTTCAGTCTCCATTTTATGTATTCTGAAAAATTAAAACAATATTAGATAAGTTTTCTTTTGATCGTATCAGTTTATATGGAAATAAAGATTGGAGCAACTTGCCTGTCTTGAATTTCTTGGAGACTTGCTTGAATTTCAATGCAGTATTTTTCAGACGATATATCTTCATCTTGAATTTCTTGTAAAATTTTTTTGTTTGATTCTTCCAAGAGAAGTATCTGTTCTCCATCATCGCTTATGCTTTTTTGGTAATTTGCAATAGTATTTTGGATACGTTCATTTTCATTTTTTAGAGTTTCCTGCAATACAGTTTTACTGGCCAGTTGCTCTTTTAAAGAAATCAGCTCTTGCTTTTCTTTATATTGGAGATCTAGCTGATTTTCCTTGATTTTTTTAATGTTCTCTATTTCCATTTGTTCCAGTTTTATCAACTTATTCAACTGTTTTTGATAGTGCTCTTCCAGGCTGATGTAATC
Organism: Malachius bipustulatus; assembly: GCA_910589415.1. Classification (NCBI taxonomy): domain Eukaryota; kingdom Metazoa; phylum Arthropoda; class Insecta; order Coleoptera; family Melyridae; genus Malachius; species Malachius bipustulatus. Next base: position 81,827,929 of record OU342630.1, on the reverse strand, counting down.
TGATGAAAATTGTTCATTTAGAAGCTGAAGTTGCGCCTCAAGATTTTCATTGGTCGATTGTAAATCATTTACTTCCTGACAAGATTCATATATTTCATGAGTGTTTTTTTTTATTTCTTGATGGTCATTAAATATATTCTTGATTTCAGTGTTCACAACGATCTGTTCTTCAAAAGTTCTAGACTGATCTTGAAGCTCTTGCAGTTGTTTGTGCAAGTTATCTAATTCTTCTGCTTTTTTTCCCACCGCATCTTCCATTTGTTGAATATTTTCTCCTGATTTTACCTAAATTATAATAATACATAAATTAGTTGTGATCCTATAACACGAAATCCTACGATTTCATGTTTATTTTCTTTCATGTTATTTGGAAAGATAGAAGAGAACAAAGCAAACTTTCTCATTGCTACTTTTTTAGCTCTACAAGATTGCGTTTATTAAGTTTCAATCCAACTTTTATTTTTTATATGACCCGTAAAAAAAGTACACCCTGTATTAGATAGCACAGTATGGTTTCCTTTTTTTTATATCCCATTTTGGTGTAGTTAGGCATCGAAATTATGGTGCTGGTAAAATGGCACAAACAATATTATTGACATACCTATTAGTATTATTTTTGTCTGGGTTTTTAAGTTGTTATAAGTTTTCTTCATTTAATAATAAGTTATTTTAAATTGTACAATTCGTAATAATTGGAAATGTTATCTAACACAGGGTGTACTTTTTATGGGCCATATAAGAAAATAAAGTGAATGGTGATTTCTTTAAAACTAAAAGTTGGACTAAAATTGTGCAAACGTCATCTTGGAGAGCTAAAAACTTCAGAAAAAGATAAAAACAAACTTTCGGTTTCGAATACAGTTTTTTTTCGAATATCTCTGGAAGGAAGCGAAGTTTTCGGGTTTTATCAACAGAATCTCATTGACTACTGACTTTCTCAACTGTTTGCTCTGTTCATCAAATTTACAGCTTTTGATGGTCCATAAACGGGTATTATGAATTGCTAGTATAGTCGGGCTAGATAGCAAGAGCCGGGTCAGGCTCTTGTCTGTGAACTATAATTCAACACCTACGAATAAAAACCTTCATAATTCATCCAAAAAACTCTAATAATTGGAATATTATTCAATAAGAGTAGAAAAAATATTAATTGGTAGAAATTTAAATTTTGGAATGCATGTTTATTACTGCTTCCCACTGAACATACTAAAAAGTTCATGTCAGAATCTCTTGCGCTTGAGCCGCCATCTTGGAAAAAAGGTAAACTTCATCAGTGTTTTGTCGCTGTACCTATTTTAGCAACTATAACTGATAAAAAAATAGTCCAAATAAAAAACGCAGTTCATTAAATGCCTATAAAAAGCATAGGTATCAACATTTTTTTTATCTCTAATATTTTAGCTGTAGTCCGAGACGTTGAATAGCAAAATACACTGCAAAATTGATGGATAAATTTTTGAAAATTTTTTTTGAATGTTTTTTTGAAATTTCTTCTTTGAAACTACAGAGAGAGAGAGAGAGAAGCGAGAGAGAGAGATAGAGCGTCCTTATAGCAAGTCAGCATTTTTGTTTTTGGCAATGTCCACAAACCTAATCATTTTAGCCCGGAGTTCCGGCACCGGCGACGACAAAAAGAAAAGTAATTTTGCTATTCAACGTCGCATTACAGCTTAAATACCGGAAATACAAAAAATGTTGATTTAAGTTTCTTATGGGCAATTTAATGAACTATATTTTTTATTTGAACTATTTTTTCTTATCACTTATAGTTGGCGACATATAGGCAAAAAAGTGTAGTGTACCTTTTTTCCAAGATGGCGGCTCGAGCGCAAGAGATTTTGACGGGACTTTTAGCACAGAAAAGTTTGTTCTTCTGTGCTTTTAGTATGTTATATATCGAAATGTACCTACACCAAAATTCAGATTTTTACCGATTAATGTTTTTATTTATCGAAAATTGGTTCCTTTTACTGGACTAATTACTCATAATTTCAAAACGTAGGTAAAACGTTTTGGTACCTTGTCCCTTGTGCATACGTCACTTTCGTCGAAATGCTACGCGCATGCGCTGTGTTCAATATTGGTCCCGTGTCCCGTGAACGGTGACGCAATGGTTTTTTAAATTGGAAATTAGGAAAAAGCATAAAATAGGGGAATAATATTGTTACTGTCTGTATACCGGCGAAAGTGTTTTAATCAAAAATAAAATAATCTCAACACTATCATTATAGAAATATTCCAGAAAACTTACTCCTAGGTTCACAAGTTTTTCTGTTTCTTCAAAGATCTTATCCATGATTTCAGAAATTCGGAATTGCAGATGCTCCTGGAAATTGTAGGCAAAGTAAGTACTGCAGCAGCAATAATTATAGATGTAGATATACCTTAATTAATTATTATTATAAGTTTTTTTGCAAGGCAACATTAATAATAGCAAACAATAAAGCACTACTTATTACTCTTCTACTAGTTTGGGCTTGCGGAAATGACGGAAAGAAATTAGAAAACACGTAACATAGAACTGTCATCAATTAATTATAATATTGACAAATGACAATATCGACTGACATTACCTACTTTTTGTTTTTGAGATTCGATTTGTTTGATTCAAAATAATTAATGTAATCGATTTTTTTCATAGATTACCTACCCTATTATGAATAAAATTTCAAATAAAAAATAAATAAGGACCACAGAATAACAAATAAGTAGGCACCTAATATTATTTATAATAATAGTCACCTGCTACTTATCTTATTCAGTCCGTATAAAAGTTCCAAACAAAATGAAATTCTGTCACAATTGCTTAATTTAACGTCTAAAGTAATAGGAGTCCATAAATTTAGAGGTTATGCTGCATAGTGCACATTCAGTATATGTTGCGCTGTTGCCAGATGTAATAATATAGGTAATACCCTACCGTATATAGTCGTAGTAGAAATAAAAATACTTTGATCCAAAAGTTGAATTTAATAAGTGTAATAGTAATAAGATTAATATTATAAAAAAAATCCTACTACGTTTAATACTATTGGTAAATATTTACAACCACACGTCTCCTAAGTTTCATCAATATTTTCGGGACCGAGAGGAGCGAAATAGAGGTGCTGGGTGAGTATTGAGTAAGAAGCTAAAAACATCAATTGCAAACTAATATTAAGGCCTCTTTGGCACTATACGGTCGAATTCCTATTTTTTTTTCACTTTCAGGACAAGGAATAATGTCTTCGAAATTAACAGTAGCCATGCAGTAGCCCGATTATTACTTTGAATTTTGCATTTATATTCCAAAAATCGTAACATCAATCCTTGTGGCCTGGACACGCGCATATGAGAAAGCGGATATAGTGCGGGTCCGTCTCTGTATACGCTTCGAAGCGCTTGGCATTGTCGTCAAGTTGTTACTTCCGAGATTCATGGTATTTAATCGGCGCTTCTTGGCAGGACCGCACTCTCACCGCACTCTCAAAACCGATTTTTAGGCCCGTTTTTTTTGCCTAACCTTGCATTTGCAAAGCAAATGAATACCTTCCTGGTGTTACTATATAAGGTATATGTTCTCCACTCCTATACAGTGTGTCTAGTGTAACTGGCATTACATGGGGATCTTTTGGAAACGGCAAGAGATATACAGGGTGTCCCGTAATATGTGGGCAATCTCCCGGATTCGGGTAAATTTCGTAAAAATAAATGAAAAAATAGCTATAAAATTAATTCCTCAGAGATACCCCTACAAAGATATTAGCTGTTGAAGTTGAGAGGGTTGAAAATCAATTTTTTGCAATAACTTTTTTATTTCTTGACCGATTTTGATAATTTTTGGTTTTATTTTGTATTATTTTGGACTGTTTAGAATAGTGTTTCATAATCTTTGGTAGCACATACATAGATCTCGGGATGGCATAACCCCCTCATTCACTTGAAAGAAAACAATAAAAATATAAATTTTACAGTTTTTTAAGGTTAATTTTCTTTTTATTTGTCATTTTTTACATAAAAAATGTATCTTTATTTATTTCGATAGAGCGAACCGTTATCGAGATAAACGCCCTTCTAATAGGTGATGCGTCGCAGGAGTTTTCTAAATTTCAAGTAAATTTTAACAAGATGGCTGACCTTTGACAGTAAATTGAGCAGGAAACAAAACAATAACTTAATTAAACACCTACACGTCAAATAGTGTCAAAGATTTCATTTCATGGAGATCAATTCTAACTGATTTTAAAATGAGTTACACAAACGTTGAATACGCAGAAAATCAGTTAGAATTGAATCTGCATGAAATGAAATCTTTGACACTATTTGACGTGTAGGTATTTAATTAAGTTATTGTTTTGTTTCCTGCTCAATTTACTGTCAAAGGTCAGCCATCTTGTTAAAATTTACTTGAAATTTAGAAAGTTCCTGCGACGCATCACCTATTAGAAGGACGTTTATCTCGATAACGGTTCGCTCTATCGAAATAAATAAAGATACATTTTTTATGTAAAAAATATCAAATAAAAAGAAAATTAACTTAAAAAATATGTAAAATTATTATTTTCATTGTTTTCTTTCAAGTGAATGAGGGGGTTATGCCATCCCGAGGTCTATGTATGTGCTACCAAATATTATGAAACACTATTCTAAACAGTCCAAAATAGTACAAAATAAAACCAAAAATTATCAAAATCGGTCAAGAAATAAAAAAGTTATTGCAAAAAATTGATTTTCAACCCTCAACTTCAACAGCTAATATCTTTGTAGGGGTGTCTCTGAGGAATTAATTTTATAGCTATTTTT